>OX463246.1:27451420-28066815 GCA_949820135.1 Sylvilagus floridanus | reverse complement strand
TCAACTTAATTCCTAAACTCAAAAAAAGATGCAACAGAGAAAGAGAACTACAGACAAATATCCCTGATGAATATAGATGTGAAATTCTCAACAAAATTCTGATCAATCAAATCCAACAACACATCAGAAAGATCATTCACCTGGACCAAGTGGGATTTATCCATTGATAGCCATTGCTATTCAATATAGTCCTGGAAGTTTTAGCCGGAGCTATTAGGTAAGAAAAAGAAATCAAAGGGATTCACATTGGGAAAGTGGAAGTCAAACTACTCGTATTTGCAGATTACATGATTCTATATACAGGGGATCCAAAAGACTCCCCCAAGAGACTGTTGGAACTCATAGAAGAATTTGGTAAAGTAGCAGGATATAAAATCAATACACAAAAATCAGTGGCCTTTGTATATATAGACAATGCCAAGGCTGAGAAAGAACTTCTAAGATCAAACCCATTCTCTCCAAAAGATAATAAAACCTCAAATACCTTGGAATGAGTTTAACCAGGATATCAAAGATCTCTACAATGAGAATTATAAAACATTAAAGAAATAAATGGAAGATACAAAAAATGGAAAAATCTTCCATGTTTATAGATTGGAAGAATCAATAACATCAAAATGTCCATTCTTCCAAAAGCAATTTACAGATTAAATGCAACACCAATCAAAATACCGAAGACATTCTTCTCAGGTATAGAAAATATGAAAAATTCATATGGAAACACATGAGGACTCGAAAAGCTAAAGCAATCTTATACAACAAAAACAAAGCCAGAGGCATCACAATATCAGATTTCAAGACACATTACAAAGAAATTATAATGAAAACAGCTTGGTACTGGTACAAAGACAGATGGATAGATCAATGGAACAGAATAGAAATGCCAGAAACCAATCCAAGCATCTACAACCAACTTTTATTTGACCAATGAGCTAAAACCAATCCTAGGATCAAGGACAGTCTCCACAGCAAATGGTGCTGGAAAAACTAGATTTCCACATGCAGAACTATGAAGCAGGACCCCTACCTTACTCCTTACACAAAAATACTCTCAAAATGTATTAAAGACCTAAATCTATGACATGACACTATCAAATTATTAGAGAACATTGGAGAAACCCTGCAAGACATTGATACAGGCAAAGCATTATTGGAAAAGACCACAGAGGCACAGGCAATCAAAACCAAAATGAAAAAATGAGATTACTTCTAATTGAGAAGTTTCTATACTGCAAAAGAAACACTCAGGAAAGTGAAGATGCGACTGACAGTATGGGATAAATTATTTGCGAAGAATGCAATGGATAAAGTTTTAATAATCCAAATATAGAGAGACATCAAGAAACTCCACAACAAAACACACAACCCAGTGAAGAAATGGGCAAAAGACTTAAACAAATATTTTTCAAAAGAGGAAATCCAAATGCTTAACAGATACATGAAAAAATGTTCAGGTTCACTAGCCATTAGGGAAATATTTGTCAAAACCACTATGAATTTTTACCTCACCACATTTAGAATGTCTTTCATCCAGAAATCAACAAACAATAAATGCTGGTGAGGATGTTTTGGGAAAAGTACCCTAATCCTCTATTGGTGGGAATGTAAACTGGTAAAACCACTATGGAAGACAGTTTGGAGATACTTCAGAAATCTGAATATAGACCTACCATATGACCCAGCCATCCTACTCCTGAGAATTTACCCAAGGGAAATGAAATCAGCTAATAAAAGAGTCATCTGCACCCCCCTCCATGTTTATTGCAGCTCAATCCTCAATTGCTAAGACATGGAATCAACCTAAATGTCCATCTTCTGATGAGTGGATAAAGAAATTATGGGACATGTACTGTACAGAACACTACACAGCCTTAAAAAATGAAATCCTTTCATTTGCAACAAAATGGATGAATCTGGAAAACATCATACTTAGTGAACTAAGACAGTCCCAAAGGGAAAAATACCATATGTTCTCTCTTATATGTGATAACTAATAGAGCACCTAAAAGGAAATCTGTGGAAGTAAAATTGACACTTTGAGAAGCAATGACTTGAACACCCCTTGTCTTGATGGTTGAGGAATAGTTTTCATTTTTTTTTATTTATATTTTTCTTAATGGAGAATGGGACTGGAAATCAGAGAGGAAGGAGGTGGGGTGTGAATAAGGGTAGGAGGGTAGGTATGGTGGGAAGAATCACTATATTCCTAAAGTTGTACTTACTAAATTTGTACTCATTAAATAAAAAGTTTCTTTAGGAAAAAAAAAAAAAACTGAGTCAACTGGGTTTCACAATCACTCAGCTCTGTATAATCTTGGAGGCACACATTAGGCCCACGTGAGACTGGTGGTGATACAGGATGAAAAAAAATCAGTCCCTCTGAGGTGTAGACCTGGTCATTGAGGCGATTCTAGAAGTTTCCTATGTGAACACTGGCCTCAAGTTGAAGGTCTTTGAGCTTTACTAGGTGCTGGATCTCAAACTGAAGCACAGCTCTGAGCGCTATTCAATGTCTTAACTTCTCTTTCCTGGCTTACTCCTTAAGGATTGGACCACTGTCTACCAGGGGTTAAAAGAAAAGCGGCAAGTGTGCTCCCTTAATTTGTAAGGATGGCCTAAGAATCCGAGCCTGCAGGTGCATGGACCTGGGAATGGGGACTGTGGAGACTCTGGTACTGTTTTTTATCTTGATGGGGTGACAGTGGATTGGAAGTCTAAGTTGGAGACTTAATTCCTTCTCTCTCTACCAAGTGCAAGGCAACTGTCTCCCTGCTGTACTACTTAGAGCTGGGGGAAGGCGGCTTAGGAAGCTTCCTGCTTTCATCAATGGGTCTTATCTAATTATTATGAAATCCAGGTACCTGTGTCTCCCACTTGGCTTCTTTAGCTTTTGTGAAAGTGATTTGGTGCATGAATAGTTGTTCAAATTGGTTTCTCTGTGTGGGGATGATTGTACTCAGTGGCTATCTTGCTCTGTCCTTCATGAATTTTGTTTACCTTATTTTTTTTAAAGCAATTTTTCAATAGTATACTCCCACTTTCTCTTGATTTCTTTAATTTTTTCCCTTTTCTTCTCTCTTTCTTTTATTTGTTATTTCTTTCCTTCTGGTAATTTTTGACTTGCTTTGATCTTGGTTTTCTTGTTCTTTGAGTGCAACACTAGGCTGTTGGATTAAAATCTTCCTGTGTTTTTGACGTAGGTACTGCCATTTGCTTCTCTCTTCATATTTCTTTGCTTTGTTGTGTATCCTACGTCTTGGTATATTGTGTTTTCATTTCCATTATTGGCAAAAAAATTTTAAATTTCTTTTTTGCTATCTTCACCGATCCATTGGTTGTTCAAGAGAATGTTGTTTACTTTCCATACACTTGTAACATTTCTAAACTTTCTCTTGCTGATTTCTACTCCTATTTCTTGTGAATGGAGAAGACACATGGAATGATTCATTTTTTTAAAAGACTTATTTGTTTATGCATTTATTTGAAGAAGCATCATGACAGAGATAGGGAGGGGGAAACAAAGAGAGGAAAGAGCGTGTATCTGCTGATTCACTCTTCAAATGGCTGAAACAGGGCTGGACCAAGGTAAACCCAGGAGCAAAGAAATCTACCTGAATCTTCTGAGTGGGTAGCAGGGAGTTACCAAACAGTTGAAATACCATCCTCTGCCTTCCCAGGCACATAATCCAGAAGTTGGATAGGAAATGGAGAGTTCAGACTCAAAATGGCACACCAATATGGTATGCAAACATTCTAAGTTATTGTTTAACTGGCTATATAGCAATGCCCACCATGATTTAATTTTATTTGAATTTGCTGAGTCTTATTTTGAGGCCCAACATAGTCTATCCTGGAGAATGTTCTGTATGCCGATGAGAAATGCTATGTATTTTGCAGCTGTTGAAAGAAACATTCCATAAATCTTTGTTAGGTTCATTTAGTCTTTGTATAGTATAGCTTAACTCCAATGTTTCTTTGTCAATTTTTTAAAGATCGATTTATAAGTCAGATTTATAGGGAGAAGGAGAAGGGAGATAACAGCGACAGAGACCTTCCATCCTCTGGTTCACTACCCAAATGATTACAACTGCCAGTGGTGGACCAGGCCAAAGCCAAGAGCCAGGAGCTTCTTGCAGGTCTCTCACATATGCACCAGGGCCCAAGGACTTGGACCATCTTCCGAGCTTTCCACAGCCGTTAGCAGGAAGTGGGGTCTGAAGTGGAGCAACCAGGACAGGAACCGGTTTGTGATACTGGTATGTTAGGTGATGACTTTACCCAGATTTTTTGTCTGATTCATCCAACAAAGCTGGGGTGCTAAAATTTCCTACTGTTACTGTTTTAGAATCCATCTCTCCTTTTAGATCTGATAGTACTTGGTTATAGAATTGAGTATTGTACCATTGAGTGCATATATATTTATAATTTTCATTTAATAATTCCCTCTATTGTTACATAATGGCTTTCTGTGTCTTCCTTATGGTTCTGAAATAAAGCTATTACAGTTTTATACAAAGGTAGCCATTCCTAATTTCAGTTTACATGATTTCTTTGCATCCCTTCACTTATAATCTATGTGCACCATTTCTGGTGTAGTGAGTTTCTTGTAGGCAGCATATTGTTGAGTCTTAGCTTTTGTTCCATTTATTAACTCTATATATTTTAATTTATATTCAAGGTGATTGATAAGCAAAGACATTCTTCTGAAATTCTGTTATTTTTTTTCCTGATTGCTTTTTTTTTTTTATTGACAGGCAGAGTGGACAGTGAGAGAGAGAGAGAGAGAGACAGAGAGAAAGGTCTTCCTTTGCCATTGGTTCACCCTCCAATGGCCTCCGTGGCCAGTGCACTGCTGCCAGTGCACCACGCTGATCCAAGGAGGAGCCAGGTGCTTCTCCCGGTCTCCATGAGGTTCAGGGCCCAAGGACTTGGACCATCCTCCACTGCATTCCCAGGGCATAGCAGAGAGCTGGCCTGGAAGAGGGGCAACCGGGACAGAATCTGGCGCCCTGATCAGGACTAGAACCCAGGGTGTGCTGGAGATGCTGGGTGGAGGATTAGCCTGTTGAGCCACGGCGCTGGCCTTTCCTGATTGCTTTGTAAATCCTTTGTTCTCCTCTTTCTTTCATGTTGTTCATCTTGGTAATTTCCTGTATTGATTTGGCTTGTTCTTCTCTTGCTTTTTCTGAATCTTCTTTACTATTGAGATTTATATTTTCATATGTTTCTGGGACAGTAGTTATATCATCCTTTTACTTCTAATGTAGGACTCCCTTAAACGTTTTTTGTAGAGCCTGTCTGGTGGTGATGAATTCTTTCATTATTTTTTCTTCTTATGGAAAATGCTATTTCTTCCTTTTTGAAGGATAGCTTTACTGAATATGATATCCTTAGTAGCATGTTTCTCTACTGAACTTTGCATATTTATTTCATTATTTCCTGACCTGTAAGGTTTCTGCCATGAAATTTGCAGTGGTTGATAGAATTTATACCAAATTTGCAATACACTTTTGTTTAAGCCTTTCAGAATAGATTATTTAGTCTATATTTCTACAGGGATACAATTTTATTAACAAAGTGCAATTATTTTTACATTATATGATGCCAGCACAATCAAGGATTGCACATTACTATATAATATATTAAAATTTTGATAAGTCATTAGGTCTATTCCTCAATCTTCAAATAATGAGTACAGTATCAAATGTTTTAGGTTACCTAATACTGATTACTTATATTGACAGCACCACTGCACAGAACTTTAATTTATAATGATATCCAATCTCCTGATTGAATTAGCACTACTATTTTCCTACAGTATTTCTTAATTATTGAAGTAGAACATACTAGAACTTGAAAGTTTTCTTGACATTTGAATATTTCACAAAATTTAATTATATGTATTTCAAACCATGTGGGAGAAGGCAGGTAGGTAAATGGACAATGATCGACTTCAAGCCAGAGAATTTAGTAGAGCATCTCTTGCTAATGACATTGTGCTGGGGTGACATTTCTTTGAAACAAGAAGTTAAATTTTATAAGTAGAAAATGAAAAATATTATACAAATTTTCTTTTCCCTTGGTAGTTTTATGATTCAGGCAAAATTAGGTAACTAATAATTCATTATCTAAATAGCCACAAATACAGCTAAAATAATCACATTATTGTTGAAAGTCTCAATATAAACTAAGCACCCTAAGCCTTTTTCTGTCTGTTTGCTTGAATCAAGAAACTGCTACTGCTCCCTTCCATAGAGAACAAAGGATTTTATGATAGTTATAAAGAATGCAATTCTCCAGTTATGTTATTGGATCATTATCCTGATTATTTTATTAAGTGTGTATTGTAGCTCAGTGGTAATATGGGATTTGCATGGTTTGATCCTTTGTTATACAATTATTATTTGAAAATTCAATAAAATGCTAAAATAAATAAAGTTACTCCTAATAATAACAACTGAAGGGTATTTTTTGTTACACCCTCTATCTCTAGACTATGAAGGAATGCAGTTGTGTTGATTCATTATTTAAGAAGTACTTGCAAAGTTAATCTCCAACCCATCAAACAAGAGATTAACAAAAGCATTCAATTGTTTTAACTCTTGATTATACAATGAGTACATGAAAATAATATCTATGTGTGATGCACTATGATTCAGTCTTCACAAGGAAATAATCACTTCACTAGGACATGATAACTGAATTATTGATTAAACAATTTTATAATGTACTAAAATGAATTATATTTTGGCTTTAACATAAGATTACTTATTTTTGTGATCTTTAATATTCTAAGAGATTTATGTTTTGTGTGAAAAAAATGTTAGATCACCAAATTGTCATTGTTAGCTCTGGTAACAGATAGGTAAAGTCCAAAATCAATAACAAAAATATTTATTAGAATATGAAGTTCATTGCTGAAAAAGATATATTTTCTTAAATTTAATATTTAATTTATTCAGAGAGTAAATTATGGAATTTTGTACCTAACAGAATAAACCATTTTAACATAAATTAATTTTAGAATTTTTCAGTTAACTTGTAGATAACTATTTTATGAAATCTCACACTATCCATATAATTTTAAATATAGTGGTCTCATTTCATTTTATATATATAGTGAATATATATGTATATATATATGTATAACATATGTAATATCAATCTAATTTTAGTTCCCAAGTTTTTGCTTCTTTGAACCATGGTTTTCATGATCATAACGCCATCTTCTTACTATACTCTATTCAATGCAAATCTGACAAATTCCTATGAGAAGGCTTTGCATTTGTTTTAGCTAAGACAGCCTCATGTCTTAAGTTAAATTGCAAAGTGGGCTGTTCTGGGTCATTGCAGGCAGAAAGGTCAACGGTCCTTTCCAGAACAAGTGTTTTGTGCCCTGCCATGTATGGGAGATAGTAGCCCCATGTGACTATGCAAATTCAAATGAATTAAACTTATAAAAAGGAAAACAAAGCTCTTTTCCCATATTTGATATGTACAAGAGCCACATGTGGCTAGTTCTACCGTATTTAGCTATAGAGACTTAGTTTCTATTAGTGTAAATTATGTTTATAATTTGAAATTTTTTTCATTTAAATTTGTATTTCTAATTTAACCAATACAAAAATGGAAAAATCAGTATTAGTCCTCTCAAATTGAGTCTTATCTACCCATTTTGACCTCTTTCACTCTCAAAAGGACACGAACACCAGCAGAGCTGCTATCATGAAACCTCAGTGCTTTCACAAATCTCTCTGATGAAGTTTTGGAAGACCAGCAGAAAGTCTAAGGGCTAACTCCTAAAGCACAGGTAAAGGAATAAGGTAAAACCAGCTACTACACAGTCTTCCTAATGAATTGAAGGTTTAAAATCTTGTCTCCTCTGCAGCTCTGCTAGGGAAAATCTTACTATAGCTCTGACCATATCTGAAATCCCTTAATAATATATGATAATATAAGGAGCATCCTTCTTCATTCTTTGTTCTCAAAATTCCTTCTTAGTTTAGAGGCATGACAATCTCTGCTGACATTTGGACACTAGTCAGTTTCTAAACTATGATGCTTGGCTTTCCCAAGATTGTCTGTGTAGTTTTACTCTGAATTTGTTGAGAAGTCTACATCTGGGACCAGGTACGCAATTCTGTGAGATTATCTCTGATTGTTTATTTGCATAATTGTTTTTGCCAGAATTAGGCTATAAAATTCTTGGGTTGGTAAGATTGTATGTGGAATGTAACTCTCTTCATTGAGCTACACTGTAAATTTTAGGTATGTTTATTTTGCTTCTGAGTTTCTAAGGAAGCTTGCTTCTATATTTCACTTCTCTTGGTAGATTCTAGATTAGGACTGAACATGAAATTATGCTTCTATGTAGCTTACTGTAATTCTCATCACTTCTATGATGACTATTTATTTGAAAGAATAAGGAGGTTTCTAAAGGATTATCATGGCCCACCTCCCTTTTTAGAATTCTGTTTTTCAAACAGGTAGACAATAATTAGGTCTTCAATTACTACATATACTCTGATCAGTCATTCTGTCCTAGGTTCAGAAAGTATTATTTTTAGTTTATTTCATTTCTCTTTTTTTTGATAGGCAGAGTGGACAGTGAGAGAAGAGACAGAGAGAAAGGTCTTCCTTTGCCATTGGTTCACCCTCCAATGGCCGCCGCAGCCGGCGCGCTGCGGCCAGCGCATGGCGCTGATCTGATGGCAGGAGCCAGGCGCTTATCCTGGTCTCCCATGGGGTGCAGTGCACAAGCACTTGGGCCATCCTCCACTGCACTCCCTGGCCACAGCAGAGAGCTGGCCTGGAAGAGGGGCAACTGGGACAGAATCCAGTGCCCCGACTGGGACTAGAACCTGGTGTGCCGGCACCGCGAGGCAGAGGATTAGCCTAGTGAGTTGCGGCACCGGCTTCATTTCCTTTTAATGGTATTCAAATTTTCAAGTGTCATGAAATGAGTGACTTTATATACATATATATATAATATATGAATTTTATATTATATAAATATACACAAATATTATATAATATTTTCTGTTGTCAGTTTTTCTCATTTAATTGTGTAGTGGATGGTGGTATTAGTGCAAAATGTATGGATATTGTTATTTTTCCCAGAACATCTATAGTTTTGGTGTCCTCCAAATTCTAAATTAAAAAATAAAGCCAGGTGTTTTTATGTATAGTTGATTAGAAACCTTATACTCTACTTGAAAATACGAACACTGAGAGACATGTTCTATTACTATAAGAGAGAGAATGCATAACTCTTTTAGAAAAATTTGCTTTGTTTAGACACACTTCTGTTTATGTGACTGACATTGAAATAGCACTGCATTTTTGTTATTTTTTTTCTTAGTACACTTTGGAAAAAGATTTTATTTTATTCCCAACCAAATGAAGAAGCTATAATTAAAAGTATCTAATGAATACATGAAAGAAATAATGAATGAATAGGAATCTAGTAAATTAGTGTGCCATATGAGCATTCTTTTAGAATATTACAGAGTATAACTACTCAGATTATCTTTTGTGTCTAAAACAAAATGTGTGTCAATAAAAGTAGCAGAGGTTATTATTTAATGAAGGATGTGCACCTACCTTATTGACAGATGACAATTTTAAGTTCCAGTTTTCCAAACACCATTTGTGGAGAGATTTTACCTTGTTGTTAAAGATTAGCTCGTTGTAGAACCTTGGATTAATTTCAGCATGTCCTAATCTGTTCCACTGGTACACACATCTATTTTGGTGCCAATACCAGTCTGTTTCTGTAATAACTGCTGTGCAATAAGTCTTGAAATCTGGTTTTATGATGCCTCCCGCTTTGTTTTTATCAGTTTACAAGTGCTTTAGCTATTGTAGGTCTCTTACATTCCATATAAATCTTAGGTCATTTTTTCTATATCTGAGAAGAATGCCCTTGGTATTTTGATTAGGATCACATTGAATCTGTAAATTTCTTTGAGTAGTATGAACATTTTAATGATATCAATTCTTCCAATCCATGAACATGTACGATTTTTCCATTTTTGTGTCTTCTTGTATTTCTTTCTTTAGTGTTTTGCAATTTTCGTTGTTGAAATATTTCACATCCTTGGTTAAATTTATCCCAAGGTATTTAAAGTTATTTGTAGCTATGGTGGATGGTACCGATCTAACTATTTCTTTCTCAGCCATGGGATTATTTGTATATAAAAACGCTATTCACTTTTGTGTGTTGATTTTATATCTTTACCAAACTGTCTTATAAAAATTTTCAATTATTTCTTAATGGAATCTTTTGGTTCCCTTATAGATAGGTTCATGTTATTTTCAAACATGGATAATTTGACTTTCTATTTTCCCATTTGTATCCTTTTGATTTCCTTTTCTTGTCAAATCACTCTGGCTAAAACTTCCAGAACTGTGTTGAACAGCAATTGTGAGAAGGGTTATCCTGTCTGGTTTCAAATCTTAATGAAAAAGTTCCCAGTTTTTTTTTTTTTTTTCTCACTCAATATTGCTGGCTGTGGATTTATCATCTACTGTGTTGATTGTATTGACCTTTGTTCTTTCATTGCCAAACTTTCTAAAGGTTTTTTATCATGAAAGGATTTTGTATTTTATCAAATGCTTTCTCTGCATCTATTGAAATGCTCATCTTTTGCTCTTCAATTTTTTAAGGTGAAGTATCATATTTATTGATTTGCAAAAGTCGTAGCATATACACTCAGTCCAGGTGCATGATCTTTTTTATGTGTTGTTGCATTTGATTAACTAGTATTTTGTTGAGTATTTTTGCATCTGTGTTCATCAGGGTTGTTGGTCTATAGTTCTTTTTGTTGTTGTTGTATCTTTTTCTGGTTTTGGAATTGAGATGATGCTGGCTTCACAGAAGGAGTTTGGGAAGATCCCATCCTTCTCAATTCTTTAGGATACTTTAAGAAGAACTGGGATTAGCTCTTTTTGGTAGAATTCAGCAGTGAAATCATTTGGTGCTGGGCTTTTCTTTTTTGGGAAGGTTATTATTACTTTAATCTCCATTTTGGTCTATTTCACTTTTCTAGCCACATTTTTGGTAAGTTGTATGTGTCCAGAAATCTGCTCATTACTTCTAAATTCCCCAATTTGTTGGAAAATAACTGTTTGTGGTAATTTCTCAAGATTATTTTTCTTCTTTTTTAAAGATTTATTTATTTATTTGAAAGTCAGATTTACAGAGAGAGAGAAGGAGAGGTAGAGAGAGCGAGAGAGAGAATCTTCCATCTGCCGGTTCACTCCCCAGATGGCTGCAATGGCTGGAGCTGTCCCATTCCGAAGCCAGGAGTCAGGAGCATCTTTCGGTTCTCCCAGGCAGATGCAGGTGCCCAAGGACTTGTGCCATTTTCTACTGCTTTCCCAGTCCATAGCAGAGAGCTGGATCAGAAGTGGAGCAGCCAGGACTTGAACCAGTGCCCATATGGGATGCTAGCACTGTAGGCAGCAGCTTTACTCCTATGCTATAGCTCTGGCCCCTTGTGATTTTTTTTATTTCTGTGGGATCTGTTGTAATATCTTATTTTTCACATTTGATTTTATTAATTTCTATCTTCACCAATTTTGTGTAAGTTATGCAAGTGTTTTATGAATTTGATTTTTCAAAGCACCAGCTCTTTATTATCCTGATATTTTATATCTTTTTAAAAATTTTCAATTTTTCTTATTCTCTAATTTTCTTATTTCTTTCCTCCTACTAATTTTGTTTTTCTGTATTCTTGCTTCTCTAGGTCCTCGAGATGCACTGTTACCCTTTTTTTTTTTTTTTTTGACAGGCAGAGTGGAGAGTGAGAGAAGACAGAGAGAAAGGTCTTCCTTTTTCTGTTGGTTCACCCCACAATGGCCGCTGTGGCTGGCACACCATGCTGATCCAAAGCCAGGAGCCAGGTGCTTCTCTAGGTCTCCCATGCAGGTGCAGGGCCCAAGGACTTGGGCCATCCTCCACTGCCCTCCCTGGCCACAGCAGAGAGCTGGACAGGAAGAGGAGCGACTGGGACAGAATCTGGCGCCCCGACCAGGACTAGAACCCGGTGTGCCAGAACTACAGGTGGAGGATTAGCCTAGAGTCGCGGCGCCAGCCACATTGTTACTTTTTAAAATATCTTTCCAATTTCTTGATGTAGACATAAATTACTATAAACTTAACTCTAATAGTGCTTTTCTTGTATTCCATGAGTGTTAATATGTTGTATGGTCATCTTCATTTGTTTCTGGGAATTTTTATTTTTCCCTTTGATTTTTTTGATGTCCCACTATTCATTCAGAAACATGTTGTTCAGTCTCTGTATGCTCATATATTTTTACAGAGTTCTTCAATTGCTAATTTCCAGATTACTTCCATGTGGTCAGAAAAGATAAATAGCATGATTTCAGTTTTTTTCAAATTTGTTGAGACTTATTTTGCTACCTAACATATGGTGTACCCTAGATAAAATCCCCTGTACTAATGAAAAGAGTGTTTATTCTGCAGCTGTGGGATGAAAGGTTCTGTACATATCAAGTAGATTCGTGTGGTTCATAGTGTAATTACTTCTTTTGTTTGTTTGTTTTTGTTTAGATGATTGGTCCATTGATTAAAGTAGGGCTTTGAATTTTCCTGTTATTATATTGGAGACCGATTCTCCCTTTAGATTCATCATCATTTGTTTTAAATATCCAGGTGCCCTAGGATTGGGAGCATATACATTTACTATAGTCACACCTTACTGTTGAACTGATTCCTTAATAATTACATAATGCCCTTCTATGTTTCTTTTTTTTAAAGATTTTATTTGAGAGAATTACAGTCAGTGAGAGGTAAAGTCAGAGAGAAAGGTCTTCCTCCCCAAATGGCTGCAATGGCCAGAGCTGCGCCAATCCGAAGCCAGGAGCCAGGAGCTTCTTCCGGGACTCCCATGCAGGTGCAGGGGCCCAAGGACTTGGGCCATCTTCTACTGCTTTCCCAGGCCATAGCAGAGAGCTTGGACTGGAAGTGGAGCAGCCGGGACTAGAACCGGTGCTCACATGGGATGCCAGAGCCGCAGGTGGAGGATTAACCTACTGCACTACAGTGCTGGCCCCTCTTCTATGTTTCTTTTAACAGTTTTTGTCTTAAAGTATACTTTTTTTTTCTGATATTAGGACTGCTACTCCAGCTTGTTTTTTATTTCCATTGGCATGATATATCTTTTTCCATCCTTTCATTTTCAGTCTGTGTGGATTTTTGGTGATGGGACTTGTTTCTTGTAGGCAGCATATAGATGGGTCTTGCTTTTTTAATCAATTCAGTCCATCTGTATCTTTTAATTGGAGAATTTATGTCTTTTACAGTCAAGGTTATTACTGATAAGTAATGACTGGTTCTGCTATTGTTCTGTAAATATTCTTGTTGTTTGCATTTTACTGGGAGATTTTCTGTCTTCAAAGTTTTACATGATGCTTATTAACTTTCTCTGTTTCTGTATATAGCTCCTCCATAAGTATCATTTATAAATCTGGCCAGGTGGCACCAAACTATTTCAATTTCTGGTTTTTTTTTTTTTTTTGGAAGATCTTTATTTCATCTTCATTCATAAATGAGAGCTTTGCAGAGTACAGTATTCTAGATTGACATTTTTTTTTAAATTTACTTTTAGGACTTGGACTACATCTCTCCATTCTCTCCTATCCTGCAGTTTTTTGATGAATAAATTGTTGTCAGCCTAATTGGAGATCCTTCAAAGGTGATCTGAAATTTCTCTCTTGCACATTTCTGGACCTTTTTTGTCTAGTTTACTTTTGAAAGTTTGATATAATTTGTTATGGTGCTGATCTTTTCTGATTATGTCTGTTCGGAGTTATATTACTTGCTGTATTTAAATTTCTTATCTTTCTTCAAATTAGGATATTTTTCTTCTGTTATTTCACTGAACATATCTTCTAATCCATTCTTTCTTTTCATACTTCCTGGAACTCCTAAGACATGTATATTTGGTCATTTGGTGGTATCCCATATATCTTTAACACAATTTTGTTTTTTTCAAATTTTTTCTTCCTTTTCTTTGAGATATTTCCAAATATTTGTTTTCTAGCTTAGATATTCATTCTTCTGCCTTAGAGAATATTTTGCTAAGTCTTTCCATTGCATTTTCTATTTTACATATTGGTTTCTTCATTTCACTTCAATTTTTCTTTAATATCTCTATCTCCCAGCAGAGTGTCTCACCATTTAACATATGGATTTATTTAACTCATGTATTTGTTTCTCTGTGTTTTTGAGTAATCTTAAAATCATTTGTTTGAATTCCTTTTCTGACATTTCTTCAATGTCTTGGTCTTCACATTCTAACATTGAAATATTTTGTTCCATTTGCAGTGTCATTATCTTTCTTGTTCATGTTTCTTGTATTTCTAAGTTTATTTTTAGACACTTATTGATTGATTTTTTCCTTTTTTTTTTTGACAGGCAGAGTGGACAGTAAGAGAGAGAGAGAGAGACAGAGAGAAAGGTCTTCCTTTGCCATTGGTTCACCATCCAATGGCCACCGCAGCCGGCACGCTGCGGCCGGTGCACCACGCTGATTTGATGGCAGGAGCCAAGTGCTTCTCCTGGTCTCCCATGGGGTGCAGCGCCCAAGCACTTGGGCCATCCTCCACTGCACTCCCGGGCCACAGCAGAGAGCTGGCCTGGAAGAGGGGCAACCGGGACGGAATCCGTAGCCCTGACGGGGACTAGAACCTGGTGCGCTGGTGCCGCAAGGCGGAGGATTAGCCTAGTGAGCCATGGCGCCGGCTGGTTTTTTCCTATAAAGACTTTGTTCTTTGATGTACACCTCTGTGGTTTAGTGGAATGCAAGCTCCTTTGATGGATATTCAGAGATGTGTGCTAAGTGGAGTCAGGGAGGTCTGGCCAGTGTTCAAGCATGGGGGCAAGTCTAGAGTGACACTCCAATTGGACATGGTCAATCTCCTTTATCATAGGCAGGGGGGAGGGTTTTATTGTATTGGCTGGCATGAACATAGCTCTAGCCCTTCTCTGCCAAGGTGAGCCAACTGCCCAAGGTGAAGCCACAGTACCTGTGCACCCTAACTCTCAGGTGAAGGAACCACACAAAGATCTTGCACTCCTCAGTGTTAGCATGCAGCCATCTGTGATAACCTTCCCAATATTCAGAAAACTGAGAGGCTCTGCAGATAGACTGGTTATTGCCTCTGTAGCCTCTGTAGATTGGCGTGGTTATTGCCCAAAGATAAAGTCACATCCGTGCCCTAGCATGCAGTTGTAGGAGTCCCACAGTCACAGAGTGCAGCGCTACCACAGGCTTGCACTTCAAGCCTCCTCATCCACAAAGAGAGCCATCCCAATCTTGGAACCAGCTGCCTGCTCAAGAGAAGTCAGTCTATGTTCTCCCTTGCAAGCTGAGTCCAACACCTTGGTGGGGTGAGAGGAAGAGAGCTACATGGGTCTCCAGGCTAAACTGAACATCTGTGGGGACACCAGATTTAACCCTCTGACAAAATTTCCCAGTGGCATGCGGACCGCAGTAGCCTCCATGTGCATTATTAAGATGGTGTTTTTCCCTGCTGGTTGCTGGGCTTTGTGGTGGGGGGAGGGGATGAAGGGAGGAAAGTCATGTGCTCTCCATACATAGGACTAGATGGGCACCCTGACCCCTCTCAGTGCTTCAGGTTAGACCCAAAGTCGATGAGGACCACAAGAGTCTTCCTCAGATGCTATCACCAGTGGTGTGACAGCAGGCTCCTCTCACTTCACCCCTGGAAGATGGCATCCCCACCACCACCAGCTGCAGAAGTGCCAACAGTGTCCTGATTGCTGCATGGTTGTGCAGACCCCACTGCTCCATGGAGTCTCCATTTTCTGTAGACCCTCTGCTGCAAACTTCTCTCCGAGTACCCCCTGGGAACAGTTCCTCTCCTGTTCTGGAGTCTTCCCATGGTGAAAATCAGCATATCTTTCCCCCATTCAGCCCTCTTGTATCTCTATGTTTCTTTCTCAGAATCTCCACTCTTGTTTTTTTCCAATCTGTACTTTGAATATACTTTTCATCATTTCCTTCATATTTTTATCCTAATTCACATCTAAAGTACAGCTAAAGATCTTGTCTGGTCATTCCAATATCTGCATGATCTACAAGTTCTCATTACTTGTCATTTAAAAATTGGTTTAGAATCATTTCAGTCTCTTTTTTTAGTAGTCCTCAGAAGGTCTGAATAGACACTGAACCTTGATGATCAAAGATTTGAATGATCTCGATAATTTTTTCTTATTTCAAGTACACAGTTATTCCCAAAGGCATTTAATATACCTATGATCACATTTTGGTGATCAGTTAGTGTTCTGGTGTTGAGGCTTGACCTAGGCATTGTGAGTTATGTTTAGCATATTGTCAAAAGGATTATATACTTTGCATTAGTTTCAACTCCAGAATCAGTCTCCCATCATTCTAAAGCTTCTCAATTTTTTGCTTAATTCCAGTAGGCCCCTGGTTGCTGCTGTCAACTGTGTTGAGATTTACCTAGCAGATAAACTGCAAAGGAGTCAGCCGAGTAAAAGAAGAAATTGTGTTTACAGGTATTTGGGCTTATCTTTTATGATATTTTTACCTTTATGGAATTTCTCCCAGCGTGTTGCTGTTTTGACATCTGTCTTCTTAGACCAGGGAGTAGGATGCTTTGTTCTTTGTCTCTAGCTGCCACACTTGGATTTGAAAGCTCCTCGTGGAAAAAGTTGAATTGAGTGTGCACATCACAGCTTGTGACACCTGACGCTTAAAAGAAGAGTAGACTATTGTAAACTGCTATTAATAATATCATGCATGCTCGTTGACATGTTTTAATAATACATGTCCTGTATCTAGCACAATTTAAGAATGCATACAGTTTAGTAAAGTTCACTGGAAAATGGGATTTATGGCCCATAACTAAGTATATACATTAAAGCAATTACATCAAATAAAATCCAGTTAAAACACAGACAACTGAACTTTCACCACTTAAAATTAGACAATAGAAAAAAGGATAAGACAGTACACTAAAATGAAAGTTATTGCTCAAAAGGGTAGAAATGATGCCTTGTATGTCCAAATTGCCACAGATTTTAAAAATACCAGAAGTGATTTTCTGGCATTACACTAAACTGACGTATAGATTATCTTAACTCACTTTTATTTTTAATGTTGTTTTGTAATGGTATCTATTCCAAAATGCCAAATAATTTGATTTAAGGTTTTTCATACATATAAAGTTCTGTCACTTTTCTTTGTTCCTTTTCACCTACTTTTTATCATTTCAACATATCTGCCTTTTGCCAGGCATTATTTCCTACAATGACATGGAAAACGAGGGTGACATAAACTAAGTTTGAAATGTTCAAACCTTATTTAGCAAGTTGTAATACTGATTGCTGTTTTGTTTTCTGGGAGTTGATTTACTATATATAATATTGTACTACAGAAGACTACAATAGCAGGTACAACCTAAAAACACCAAAGCACACATCTCCAAAAATACAAGGAGATTTTTCTGTTAAAATTTGCTATTAAGAAAATTTCCAAGGCAGTTTTAGGTAAATAATTTACATGAATGAAATTTTTTTCAGCTAAAATAATTTATAGTGAATTTCATTTGCATTTTTTTCTGTTACAGTCTTAAGAAAGTAATAATTTGCAGTATTTTTTAACTGTGCACTCCTGAATTCTCAGATTGTTTTATTTGTAGTTACATTTGAAATCAGACGAACTAAGTTTGGATGTGGGGCATATCTTCTAATGATTCACAAACATTGACAGTCAGCCTAGAGGTTAAAAGGTAGATTTTGAGATGCCTATATCCCATGGTGGAGGACCTGAACTTGACAGCTCCAGCCACTGACTCCAGTTTCCTCATACAGATTCTGGGAGGTAATGATGATGGTTCAAATAGGACACCAGAACTGAGTTCCTAGCTCTCAGTTTTGGCTTTGGCCAAACCGCAGCAACTGTGGGCATTTGGGGAACAACTTGTCAGATGAGAGCTCGCTCTCTCTCTCTCTCTCTCTCTCTCCTTTTTCTCATTCTTTTTCTTTCTCTCTGCCTTTCAAATAAATAAACAAATTTTTTAAAAATGTTTGGGAAGGAATGAATGTCCTTTAATATATTTCTGGAGAAAATGATTAGACATATATATATGTATATATATATATGTATAATTTTTTATTCTGAGATTTTTTTAAACAGGTAAAATATTTAAAATAGATTATAGCCAAAATTGTTGGGTTAAAAATTAAATTTCAATATAACACATATATTCATACAATAAATGCCTATTAAACATTCATGTACTAATATTTTTGAAAGAACATTAGAAGCAAATATAAAATTAATTTGATATAATTAGTATAAAGTTTTATCATATTTCATTGCCATCAAAATGTATGAGTGATGGCAATTTCATGAGACTCACCCTAGTTCATACATAACAGTGAAAAGATTGTTTTAATATTTCAGAGAGAGAGAACACAGCAGCTTGTACTAGCTAGTGGCAATAGATATTTAAATAAAAATTAGCAAAAAGATACTTTAAGCTGAATCAAAAGGATGTGTAACCAGATGGGGGTGTGAGGAGAGGGACAATGCGGTCAAGTTGATGTTGTTTGGGACGGGGGTGTCTTGTGTGTCAGTTATGAAATCTAGAGCACTGTAAAAGTAGTGGCTTTGTAAGGGAAAAGTGGACCAGCAGCAATGATTAGTTCAGGAGACCAGAGGATGAGCACTTTGTGCCTGGGGAACTGCTCATCCATCTAGGAGGAGAAACATTGCTTATCACATAGAGCAATCACGGACACAATAGAACTTGAGGGATAAAAGTTGTGAATGTGAAGATGCCAAAATTTGACCATTTGTGGCAAATTTGTGAAGCTGCCAAAACTTGACCAAAGAAGGAGAATCTAATATTGGAGAAAAGCAAAAGAGTGTTGCAGCACAGGGAAGAGTAGAGATTGTTTTTAGTGAGTAATCAAGTGATAGAGATGTTCATAATAAGAGAATTGTTGAAAAACGTTTGTGGGGCTTAGTCCTTTGGAAGTAGCAGGTAAGCCTGACAAAAGAAACTAATGTTAGTTATTAAACCACTTCTTGTATTAGAGTATATTGAAGTGTGCCATGATGCAGTATGCAGTCATTGAAGGTAATGTGAAAAAATATTTTTATTTGCATACACATACGTTAATAACGTACAAAAAGTAAATTTTAAAATACCAGGTTACAACGTATCATAATGTAATCTATTTTAATAAGAATATACATATGTATACACACATAGAAATTTGAAATGGCTGTAAAAATTGAGCACAAACTAATGTGAAACAGTGTTCCTAGAACTTCGTGTTATCACCTTTGGCTTTCTGGGATGAGAAAAAACAGAAGTATAAGTCTATGATCACACATTGGAA
Organism: Sylvilagus floridanus; assembly: GCA_949820135.1. NCBI lineage: Eukaryota > Metazoa > Chordata > Mammalia > Lagomorpha > Leporidae > Sylvilagus > Sylvilagus floridanus. Next base: position 28,047,389 of record OX463246.1, on the reverse strand, counting down.
TGACAATTTTTTCAGGAAGTCTTCCCTCAATTTTCTGAAAAAAAAAAATTGGTGTTCTGGAATTATTTCCAGAGTTTATAAATGTTTATCATTATTTTTAATGTTTCTTGCCTAAAAAAAGGAAACACTTTAAAAGCAAACGATGTAACTATCATAGAAAGACCTTTGATACATAACTTTCTCATAACATAAAAATTCAAAGTTTTGGAATATAGCTCTAATTTTAAATAGGACCAGTATGATGGAAAAAATGAAGAGAAATATGCTTATATTTTTAAGAAAAATTATTCCAGGATGTGGCTTTTGGATATATATTAAAGTTTGATGAATACATCAGTGTATCTGAAATTTCAAAACCTAGTCTGTTAATTTAGTAGAACTATGACATATAAATTATGGGGGATCATGCATGGTAAAACTGATTAGTTTGATGTGATGTCACAGTCATTGTGTACTCTCTTCATAACATTAACAGTGAATATCAATTGTAAAAACTGATCATGGTATCCATACTAAAATTTTTTAGATTGACTGTAGACTAACATTTGGACAAGACTTAGGTCAGATAGCATAAATGCAGTGTACGTAGTAGTTCCAAGAAAGTTTCTCATGGACAATGTAATGTATCTTCCCTGAGTTGCCCAGTATCTCCTTAAGCTTGTGATATTGAATTATACATTGAAATTTAATTGTAATTGTAACCCTCATATAGTGAAATAATGAAGCTTACGTTATCCATTTCAAAAACCAAATATGATCTGAATTTGGGTATTATGTATTTAAAAGTAATTTTCTTGTAGTTGTAATAGGTACACTTTTAAAATCTTTTGGTATATTTCTTTATCTTGTTTAAAGAATTGCATGCCCATAAACATAAATATTTGACAAAAATCAACATTTTCATTTTTATTCTGAACAATGAATGTAGAAAATCCTAGTTGTCAATAAATCTTAGGTGTTCCAAAGTGTCTCAAATATTTTTCATTCTGCTCCAGGATCTAAAATGGAAACAAAGTCAGAAGTTTTATCGTTTTGGCTTGATAGGTTCAGTCCCTCAATATTTTATTCTTTGCACATCATTTTCACATGCAACAGCACTGTCCCAGTGGCCTCCATTATTTTGATTGACAGAGACTAGGAGGCTGGCTAATATCCCACCACTGTAGGAAAGTTGTTCTCCAGGATTACCCTTCTTGAAGTGGTGGCAGATGTGGATTGAATTAGCATACACAGGAGAAGGATCTCTTTGCTAGGTTCTGTTCAAAGGTTCCAATATTAAGACTTCATTGGACATCTTGCAATTTTGTCTTCTTTCAGATTAGAATGAACCAGTATCACATGACAGAATATTTTTGTATGTGGTTGTTCAACACTTTTGGTATAAATAAGGAATGGTATTAATTATCATTTTACCATCCAGCACTTATTATCTGAGAAATCTGAAAATCTTTTCACAAAAAACCCTACAAACTGAAATGAAAGGTTACAGAGGATTTGCTATTTACCAAGTTCTTTTCATTTCGTTTTATAACATCTACCAGGTGAACAATTATCACGTGACAAACATGGAATTATAAAAATGATACTGGCATTTGCTTTTGCTTGGATACTTTTGCTTTATTCCATAAATCCTTCCATGGAGAGAATCAATATTTATTGAAAACGTAGGCCCTGCTGCAGATTTACATGAAGTATGCTTAGTCCTACAGCTTTGCAGAAATGTTAACTTTATTTACATTAACATCTTTACACAGCTACCATTTTCATTAGCATGCTCATGTCAATACTATGTTGTAGATTTGAATGGAGATCTGCTTATTTGAGTGTTGCGCCATATACTAGCTTGTTGAAATAGATGCAGATATTAAAATAAATACTTCGGTTATATAAAATGTGTGTTTTTACTTAGAATTCTCAATCTCAGTTATTCTATTGATTGCTTATTTCACTTACAACACTTAAAATATCTGAAACATTTTGATTATATACTGTTGATCCTTAATTTTTTTCTCTCCTATGAGTGAGAGAAGAGCCTTTGTAATTTGTCACATTCACAGCAGTTTCCTTCTCATTTTTGGGAGCACTCTCTAGCAGATGGAGATGCTCAATAAAGGTTAATTTTAAAGGGTATTTCAATCATATTTAGTTACAAGAGTTTTTATTGTTATAATTTTAATGATTACAACAAAGTCTATATTTATAAATACTCATGTGATAGCAATAAAACAAAGCATGTTAAGAATTTAAATGCAAAAACATGGATATTAGAAAAATACTAAAATAAACAAGCAGTTTAATTTTGAAACACACCGCCATTTAAAAATTTATTATGTCCAATATAGAGCTGGACATTTAAAAGTAATCAGTAGTCTAAATATTCACAGAGTAAAATATAGTTTTTGTTAAACAGCTAGTAGGGGCCAAGACATTCTTGCAATTTGCTAGAAGCGTGATAATGTTAACTCAACTTTCAACCCATGGAAAAATAAAATGGGTATTAAGTGTTTTTTCAAGGTTTTATTCTCAAACGACAGCTCAGTTCTCCAATTTCTGTCCTCCCCATAACTTCCATCTGCATTCTGGGAGAATTTCAAGACCGTTTTCTGCAGTGCTGACCATGGCTCATCCCTTTAAACACTTTCCTTTTTTAACTTTGTTAAGTGATATTTTATTACAGATACAATTTCTTGTTTCCTATTTTGGGTTCCTTGAATTTCTGTCCTTTCTCCTCCAATTTTCTCCATATAGCAATATTCTCCTGTAGCCTCTTACATTTTGGCGCATAACAAGTATGAACCTTGAAAAAGTTATTCTGTTCCTTGGAGAAATTGATTTGCCATGGGAGGTGCTTCCTCTGGGTCTCCATAGTGATACCTTTTTTCCTTGGAGCTTTCAAGGGCACACACTTTTTGTTGTTTATTCATTTTTTCATCTTCAATAAAGACGCCATCTATCCATGCCAATATTGGTAATGAAGCAAGGTTTAACAGTTCTGCTGCTGAGGACCTAGTGAAGCGCAATTCACATTAGCGCAAATGAAAAGCAGAAGTTGTTGGCACACAAACTTAAATTTCTAGAAGTGGACCTTCTGTGGAAGGATCCAAGGACTCGAATGGTCTCATCAGAAGTCTCTCTGCGACTCACTCTGTTCCATTTATCTTGGCCTCATTCACGAGGGATCCTCACTGGCTTTACTCTACCAAGATTTTGTTCAAAGAGCTTCATTTTCACACGCCGTGGTTTCACACAGTTTTCACGACTGATTTTATGGCTATTCTTGAGGCCGTCACTTTGTCCAAGGCTTGTGAACGTGTTGGTTACTGCCTGTGTCTCATGCCCATCATAACAATCATCCACTCCAGGAAATGAGGGTTGGAGGACAGTTTCCAAGTAGATGTGGGCCATATGGGTTCTCGGAAGAAAGCAATTGTCGGCTATACATGGGTCATATACATTTTTTTTTCAACTTTGCTTACTCTTGTAGCAAACCAAAGGTTATTGTGCTCCTGGAGCTAAGGCTTAGCTTTGGGTTCATTCCTTCCTATTAAAATAAGGACATCGCGATAGGAAGTAAAAGGACCATTGTAAAAATATGTCTCTCCCTTTTTCATTCTATCAGTTAGTATTAGCAGACACTAGTCTTGTTTGTGTGTTCCCTTTCACTCTTAGACCTATCAGTGTGATCAATTGTGAACTGAAATTGATCACTTGGACTAGTGAGATGGCCTTGGTACATGCCACCTTGATGGGATTGTATTGGAATCCCCTGGCACAATTCTAACTCCATCATTTGGGGCAGTTCCAATTGAGTATGTCCCAAATTGTACATCTCCTCCCTCTCTTATTCCCACTCTTATATTTCACAGGGATCACTTTTCAGTTAAAATTTAAACACCTAAGAATAATTGTGTGTTAATTACAGAGTTCAACCACTAGTACTAGGATAAAAAAAAATACTAGAATGGATAAAATATTACATTGTACAACACATGGGAAGCGGGATGCACAGCAGACTCATAGAATGGCAGATGTCCTAAATACACTCTGGCCTCAGAATCAGCCCTTAAGGCATTCGGATCTGGCTCAAGAGCCCATGAGAATATTTTAGGCATGGAAAGCTAAGACACTCTGAAAAACAAAAAAATAAGAAGACCTAAATGAAAGATCTCTGTGAGTGAGATCCCAGTGTAAAGAACGGGGCCATCAAAGAAGGAGGTACCTTTCTCTGAAGGGAGGAGAGAACTTCCACTTTGACTATGACCCTGTCGGAACAAGATCAAAGTTGGCGAACCCTAAAGGCTTCCATAGCCTCGGCAACTCATGACTAGAGCCTAGGGAGATTACTGACGCCATAAACAAGAGTGTCAAATTGTTAAATCAACATCAGGAGTCACTGTGTACTTACGTCTCATGAGGGATCTGTCCTTAATGTGTTATCCAATGTGAAATAATGCTATTACTAGTACTGAAACAGTATTTTTACACTTTGTGTTTCTGTGTGGGTGCAAACTGATGAAATCTTTACTTAGTATATACTGAATCGATCTTCTGTATATAAAGATAATTGAAAATGATTAAAAAATCTTGGTGTTAAATTGGAAATTGCATAGATAATTAATCAATTCTTTAAAAAAATCATGTAGGATCTCTGTCCTTAATGTGCTGTACATTGTGAATTAATACTATAACTAGTACTCCAACAGTATTTTCACTTTGTGTCTCTATATGAGGGCAAACTGTTGAAATCTTTACGTAATATGTACTAAACTGATCTTCTGTGTATAAAGAGAATTGAAAATGAATCTTGATGTGAATGGAAGGGGAGAGGGAGCAGGAAAGGGGAGGGTAGCGGGAGGGAGGGAAGTTGTGGGGGGGAGCCATTGTAATCCATAAGCTGTACTTTAGAAATTTATATTCTTTAAATAAAAGCTTTATATATATATATATATATATATATATATATATATATATATATATATATATATATAATATGTCTCTAATTCTATCTTTTAAAACTACCTTTATGAGCAGGTCATTTGCCATTCAGCCTGCAGTTCTTAAGATAAATTTAGCAAAGGATATTCCACTTTTTCTAAAATCCAAATCTTATGATTCATTTTCTTGCTTGTTGTTGTGTAAGTCACTGCCTCTTTCTCTGTATCTCAGTCTCTCAGGCGTAAAATAAAGTGCACAGTTCCTCTTCTTTGGATGTTTTGGTATACAACAGAAGTAATCGAATGTTAGTAGATGGAAAGCACAATGAAGTATTATATGAGTCAGCACATTTTTTATCTTTAAACTGCTAGAACTCAATTTTAGTCTTTTTGTTCAAATGATTCTTAGGTGATCTATCTTAAAGACATAGCCTGAAATAATGAAAACTGTTCTGGTCTTTTTTACATAGACTCTATAAATACCATTTGTGTATAATTTAATAAAGATCAGTAACTGTTTCTTCTCTGTTCTTAACCTTTCAAATGCTGCCAATGCTATGTAAGTGACTCAACTTACCTAATAGGTATAATTAAGGACAATAAAAATAATAGCAGTTAATATTTATTTAGTGATTATTTTAAACTATACTATAATGCATACTATCTAATACACAACTTAAAACTTTAGTTACTTTATATTTTTCCTTGAAAACATAGCTGCTTTACCTTTCAGATTGTTGATTGGATAATCCAGCCCTGAAAAATTGCATGATATCTGTTAATGATTATCACCTTTATTCTTAAATAGTGGTTTTGGAATGTATTTTCTGTTGCTTTTACACTATGTATTAAATAATTTAGACATTTCATTCCTAACAGTTCCATAGGACCATATATTAAGTTTGAAACTAATTAGTTTTGTTATTCATAAAACAATATTTGAGGTATTTAGTATATGAAAATTTATCCTCTGCATTGTTACTGCTTTCATTTAATAGCATTTAGATGTGCAATTTATTGTGCATTTCATCTTGTAGTATTTAAACTTTTTCTCATCAAACTCACATTTTTAAAATGAAACTCATACAGCTTTGGCATGAACAAAAGCCTTCTCATTCATGTTTGTGTCCCTGCCTCCATTTCCCATAGCACACTGTATAATGTAATTTGTAAGGTGAGCCATTGTTCATGCAGCTCCTGTAATGATGTAGATCTATTCTTTGTTTTATGATGCAGTAATTACTCACAGTGCTACAGCTGTAATTGTACTGTGAATAGTGCAACTGTCACTGGGTAAAATGTGCTCTTTGAGCATGGTAGGTGCATTGACATGACTTGGGAGATTCGATGAATGGAAAAACATTAACTGCCAACTCATAACAAAGGAGTTCTGATTGGTAGGGCAAACTAGAAAACATGGAAAATGAGTTCTTTTGATAAATTTGTCATCCTCAAAATGATTCTGGAGAAAATATTGAATTATGTGTAGTTAGTTCTTTGATATGTATTAGTGACCTTTTTTAGTGTTTCATAAGAGCCAATAGACTTTCTATCACTATAAAAATGAGTGATAGTTTTCATTATGTAAATATATATATAAATAACAGTATCAAGAATGGTGCTGTGAAAATTTCAAATGAAACAATGAATTTGAAAATTTTATTTATAAAATCAAAATATTTTAAAGTGAAGAAAAATAATTTTTGAAAGTTGCACCTAAATCCTCAGAATTAATTACATGTTATACTTTAGGTAATGTGTAGAAAAATGATGTTCTCAATGAATCCAAGCAACTGATCTTGCAAAAATGTATATTTTTGGTTTGAAATATCTAAACTTTAATTTTAATTTTTTTGTGTGCTACATTAAACATTCCTCACCCCTTATGCCTTTTTTTAAAGTTTATTCATTTGAAAGAAGAGTTACAGAGAGAGCAGGAAAGAATGAAAGAGAAAGATCTTCCATTTTCTGTTTCACTTCCCAAATGCCACGATACCCGGGACTAGGCCAGGCTGAATGCAGGAGCCAGGAACTCCATCTAGTTCTCCTGCATGGATGGCAGGAATCCAAGTACTTGAGACGAGACATCCTCTGCTGTGTCCCTGGTGCATTAGCAGGAAGCTGGATTGGAGATCTGGTAGTAATTTCTTGTCAAACTAATCAATGGCATTGTGCAAATAGCGCAATTTACCTATCATTCTACTTCACTGATACTAACACAGTTTAAGATAATTGAGGACACAGATTGAATTTGTCATATTTCCTCAAGAAGTAATAATATATATATATGCCAAGCAATGTGAAGTTTTAGCAGTCTGAAATATTTATAGTGGTCAGACTTTGGTTTCCTTGTGTGTTGATATGATAGAAGGTTGTATTTTTAGTATTACTTTCAAACTATACTTCACTTAAGCTTTTTCTTATTGACTTGGAAAAAGGATTGTTTATCTACTGGAAGGCATTAAATTAACATATATCTTCTTTTTTAAAAAAGCCACCTAAATATATTCATATATTCTATTTCATTGACATGTCCTCTGTAGCCTAAATGTACATTCCACTAACCGTCGGCAATGTCAACTTCATTTGACACTGGTCACTTGGAGAAAGTAGTTGCTCTTGTTGACCTAACTCCGGTAGTGAGACCTGTTCTCTCTGGCTGCTGCATAGTGTGCTTTTAGCTACAGTGACCTGTGCTGTTACAAGAAATGAGTTTTGGAAATGGTCTTTATCCTCTCAAATAAAGTTAGTGCATCCAGATTTGGAAACTGACAGCAGTAATATTCCCCAACTAAAGCTAGAGCTTAGCCCTGTTATACTTATTAAAAAGCCTATTCATACAAATTAAATCCATTCCATATCCTGGCCTCTGATGACAGCTCCATTTTTTTCCCTGTCTGGTTTGAATTACCTCAAGTCTGTACCCAGAAAGAATTTATCCCTTTCAAGAGACTTCTCCAAGCCTATAATAAATTCACTTGGGTCGTCCCATCAATGTAGTGAATTTGCATTATTATTTCATTATGAGTAGGAAAGAAAGCGGATTAGATCTCCTCCAGCATTGGCAGGGCCTAATTCAACCTGAACACATGATTAAAGCTGGCATTTATGACTATAACTGTCAAAGAAAACTAATTGTAAACTGAGAGCTGTGGATAATTATGGCGTTTGCTATTAAACCATTTCTCTCCTATTTATCACAGAACCAACTACAGACTTTCCTACTGTTTGCATTTAGTTCTCTGATCACTATACACCTACTTATGCAGATGGAAATTGATCTGTATTCTAAAACTGTAGGCTTTGTGTAGACTTAAGCTCAGTCATGCTTTAGTATGTGTGTTTTTTTTAGAAAAATTTTGGAAAGAGTGAAGTGATACTAAAACCTCTGTGTCCAAGACACTGTATTTTGCCTTGTTTTAATTATAGATCCTGAAGCATTGCCTGGTAATCAGCTCAACATGTATGCTATTCGAACTACCATTTATAGGATATGTTTTTAAAAATATACTCCTTTCATGTGTATGTACATATAATATGGTTTTTAGAGCCACTAATAAACATGTTAATGTATTTTATATTTATATAATTATAATAGTATGAATAACTGTGAATAAAGAAAATATATGCATATAATTATGCCTATAAAAAGATAAGTATACTATACATACTACACACATACACATGTAGAAGGTGCATATGCATTGTATACATATATATATACATGTAACTGTATAAATGTATAACTATTTATTTATATATATGAATATATGTACACATGCACACACCACAAACATATGAATAACTTTGTCACTGAATGTTGTAATCCTTCCTGATGTACCAAATATCCTTATACTTTTGAAGTTAGCTCTTATATAGCTCTTACATATTTATACAGATCTTAAGTATGTCTACTTAAGACTCACAGATTTATCATTTATTATCTGTGCACATTTGCACGACTTCCTTATTTAAGATGTAGACATACATGTACGTATATATTGCTATGAACAGGATAATTACATATAATAATTGATATAAACTAATTTACATATAGCAAGTGCTCAATAATTTTTCACTTTTAGCTAGTTTTATAAAATGTCATTTTGTGATTTTTGAATAACCATGACTTTTAAGTTGGAAATATAGTAATAATAGGTGTAATTCAGCTACATACTTCAATTTATGACATAGTTCTAATGCATGAAATTGTATTCAGCAAAGTCAATTACTTAAAAGCTTAAGTAGCAGAATTTAATTTTTATAACTGTAAAAATTATTTATGAATAATAAATGACACATAGAGGAGAAAAAAATAACTTTTTTTGTCTAGCGCCCTGGCTTTCAATTCAGGGGATCATTTCACTGAATCATATGAAATAGTACTGATAATGAACAAAATGAATTATACAATGGCAAGAGTAGGCTATTTTCAAATATCAAACAATGAGAAAGGTTCCTATGATAAGTATTAATAAAGTTAGCATAGGCACAGGAATACCTGTGTTTTCCTTCATTACCACTTGTGTTTTCAGAAACAAAAGGTCTCATTCAGAAAATAAAGATTGTGAAAGTGGGAATATCCAAATAGGATGTTCGATCCAATTAGCAAGATTATATTTTATCACCCATGAAGTTCAATAAGACTAACATCTTATTCATAGTCTTTCAGCACAATTGAAACTGGAAAGCATGATTTGGGGAATTTTCTAACAGTATTAAGTGTTGATATTTAACCTATTCTGTAAGTGTGATAGATTTGTCTGATCAGTATCAATCAGAAATCCAAATGGCCAACAGACACATGAATAACTGCTCAGGATCACTAGCCATCAGGTAAATGGAAATCATAAGCACAATGAGGTTTCACTTCACCCCCATTAAAATGGCTTTCATATAGAAATCAACAAATAACAAATGCTGGTGAAAATGTGGGGAAAAGGATATCCTAATTTCCTGTTGGTGGGAATATAAACTGATCAGCTGCTGTAGAAGATAGTATGGAGATACCTCAGAAATCTGAATATAGATTTGCCATATGACCCAGGCATTCTACTCCTGAGAATTTACCCAAGGAAAATGAAATCAGCATATAAAAGAATTATCTGCAACTTTGTGTTTATTTCAGCTCAATTCACAATAGCTGTGATATGGAATCAACCGAAAAGCCCATCAACTGAAGACTGGATAAAGAAATTATGGGATAGAATATTATACAGCAGTAAAAAACCAAAATGGATGAAACTGGAAAACATCACATTTAGTGAAATAAGCCAGTCCCACAAGGACAAATACCACATATTCTCCCTGATCTGTAATAACTTATAGAGTTACTAAAAGGCAATTTGTAGAAGTGAAATTGACCCTTTGAGAAGTGATTACTTTGAACAGCCCTTGTCTCAACTGTTGAGGAACAGTTTTTTTCATACTATTTGTTGAACTCTTTGCTTAACATAGAGTTAACCATATGTGTATAAAGTTAATTGAAAATATATATCATATTATTATATATTATATACTATATAATATATTATAATATAAATATACATTATATAATATAATATATAATATATAATATAATAAGATAAATAATATAATATAAAATATATGTTTTATATATTATATAATATATAACATGCTGAATTTATATTATATAGTACTATGTATTATCTATTATATGTATTTATTATATATGATACATATTACATATTATATAATACATTATATCATATATTGCAATTTATACATTAATAAAAATAAGAATGGGAATAGTAGAGGGAGGTGAAAGAGGGGTGGGAGAGTGAATGGGAGGACAGGGATAGTGGGAAAGATCATCATGTTCCTAAAGTTGTAATTATGAAATATATGAAGTTTGCATTCCTTAAATAAAAGAGTTCTGGGGAAAAATGAAAAAAAAAGTAACAATATTAGAGTTGGGCATTTAACCTGCTGTTCATGACACTGGTTGAGATGCCTGCATCCTGTGAGTGTGCCTAGGTTCTGAATCTACCTCTGCTACCCTGACAGCAGGTTCATGTTAATGAATGTCCTGGGAGGCCGTGATGATAGCCAAAGAAACTGGGTTACTGTGACCCACGTACAAGACCTATTGAATTTTGTCTTCCAGTCCTTGTCCAGCCCTGGGACTTGGAGGCATTTGGGGAGTTAATCTGTACATGGGATCTCTTTCTATCTCTCTGCCTAGTCCTCTGCCTTTCAAATAAATAAATAAACATGTACAAAGTAACAATATTAGTTGATAATCAACTTCAGAAATGTAAAGATTGTGACATCATAACCTTTGAATAATAAAATATTTTTAATATGTTTTCATTTGTGAAATTAAAGAGCTTTAAAATTATCCCCGTTCTCATTACCTTGAGAGTAATGTTGTGTCTGTCTGCCTTATGTATGCATGAGGAGACAAATGCTTGTAGTTACAGTAATGGTAAACATCCCATTGGTCTTTACCCAACAGGAATTTATTAGCACTGATCCAGGGGTTCACATAGCTTTGCATAATCAATTAGGTGATATCGTAAAATTCCATTGAGGTGAATTACCATGATTTCCTTAAATTATATGCTACTCCTTGGAGGCTCATGGGTTTTTTAAAAATTGTACTTACAAGGGTATTTCAACTAGTTTATGGAAAATGGAATTAAAAGATGAGTTTATTTTCGCAAAAGTTTTTGAGAGCCACACATAAGTTTTCATAATGTACAGTTTTAATGAAATTTTAAAGAACATGGCATATGCATGGATTTTATCTTTTGAGTCACCTCAAAAAATGACAATTCAAATCTCAGAGTATATTTCTTTGCTTCAATTTTTTACTTACAATTACTCATTTGAGATCAGATTACACTTTTGAAAAAATGAAACTGATTTTTAAAAGTTTATGCCATATTATTTTCCATAGAATTGCTTAAGTTTTAAATTATTTTGTAAATATGTCAGTTAGAATCTTTTCTTGTTTGGACCTGATGCTGTGGTGTAGTGTGTAAAGCTACCATCTGTGGTGCTGGCATCCCGTATGGGCACCAGCTTCTCCACTTTTGATCCAGCTCCTTGCTAATGTGTCTGGAAAAGCAGTGGAAGGTGGCCTAGTGCTTGGGCTCCTGCACCAACATGGGAGACTTGGAGGAAGCTCGCGGCTCCTGGCTTCAGATCGGCACAGCTCTGGCCTTTGTGGGCATTTGGTGAGTGAAAAGCAGATGGAAGATCTCTCTTTCTCTCGCTCTCTCTTTTTGTAACTTTGTCTTTCAAATAAAATAAAGAATTCTTTATATATATATATATATATATATGCATATATATGCATATTTTCTTGTTTAAATTTGCTGAATTTTTCCTTATCCTTTACCATTCCTTATCCATTTTTCCTTATCCATTTCCTTATCCTTACCAAAAACACACAACAAATTACAATTTTATTTTACATTAGCTGAAAGATCAAAGGTGACAAATCAACAATTATGAAATTAGGGTAAATCTCTTTGTATCCATTGAAAAACATCTACTTGGCTTTACCTTCTGAGAATAATCATTTTGTTTATGTCTTCTAAGAGACCATTGATAAATAAATACTTAGGCTTGCAATTCATGAATCTTAATTTTATATTAAAATGTAAACTTGAGTCAATATTTTTGATGGAAATAACTTTTCTAAAGAAATAAAGCATCAACTAACCTCAACATTCAGCTTCATTAATTGTAGTTCAAGTGAAATATAACCAAAATCTCCTTATTTGCATGTCAGTGAAATTATTGCGTACAATGGAAGAAGCTGAAAATATATACACATATTTCCCAGTACAGGTCATAATGTGCAAAGATAAAGAAACTATGTATCCAACAGAACTAGCATTACTTTTAATGAAACATGCATACTTTTTCTCACAATGATATTTTAATTTCTTGTAATGTAGTGATGTTCAATAGAGTTTTTTATTCTATAAACATCTTTCAGATGAACTTTGTTTAAATTTTCCTCAAGAAACCAACTCCAATGTGAAATTAAACTTATAAATACATTTGCATCTCCAAATAGCACAAAAATTCACTTTTATTTTAATAATTTATGTACAGAATAATCTCTGAATCATTGAATTATATCCTCTGACTATTGAACTGTATCCTCAATGTTTCAGAGATTACTTGTTTGATATAAAATTATTTTCAATATGCAAATTGTTATTCAACATTAAATTCATTGTTTGAAAAGATAATGGTTCATTCAAGTTCCTTCTGGCTTCAAAAAAATTTCAAGGATTCTCACTCATCAATGTAATAAAACACATTTGATTATACAAAAGTGTTTGTAGTGTCAGAAAAGAGGTGTTACAATTGTTGTTAAACATTTGAAAACATACTGCATCATTTTATTACATGTTTTATTAGAAATCACACCTCTAAGCTATTTATTTATTTATTTATTTATTTATTTATTTATTTATTTATTTTGAAGGAGAGCGAGCGAGAGAGAGAGAGAGAATCTCCTATCTGTTGATTGATTTTCCAGATGCTTCTTTGCAGAGGATATACTTGACTGAGATGGGAGCCCAGTCCAGGTCTCAGCTGTATTCAGGAGCAGAGATGGAATGCAGACTCAGGAGTCCTAAGCATGGCCCTCAAAACTGTGCCTTACTCCCTTACCATATTTTTCATGATCATCATTAATGATACCTCTCTAGGTGAGTCCAGTGAGAAACCAACAAGTTATCCTGTAAATCAACAGATATAAAAATCAAAAATGGAAAATAGTTTAAATTTATTTTTTTTCTTGGTGGTACTTGAGATCCAAATAAAAATATATATACATAAATTCTCAGGAGGAAGACAATAGATAGAACCAGGTATTACTGGACTGAAGGGGAGTAATAGATCATTGTTCAAACCTACCCTGAACTCTAATAAAAGACTGTGTATACCCTGAATGAGAAAAATTGAAGCCTCTAAATACTGCATAGGACACTGGGAATCTAGTAAATCCTACGTAACAGTGACTGAAAAATCCACTATGCTGTGCAGAAATGAAGATGCTTTCCTCCCTACTGCTTGGAGATGGGTGCCATGGAGACTAGGGGAGGATGAGAGCTGGAATCAGAGCTCTGGGTGCTGGGTCTTGAACCAGGATTTTTGGCTCCACACCAACACTTTGGTCAATGTTCTTTTCTTTCACTCAATAATGCAAATTGAAATAACATCTTTTCTGATGACAGCCTAGTAGGATAGTGAAAAAAAAAACATTAAAATACCTGCACTGCTTTCTTTCATTGGCTTACAGTAACATATGTTAAAAGAGAACTATATTTTTGAAAGACTCTCTTTACTGCCAGTGACACTGAAGACACTTGGGTCGGTACACAGGATGCATATTCTGAATGATGGAATATTAAGATTAATTTTATGAAGAGTATACAAGACATTTACAGTCCTTGGGAATGATAGGTAGCTGAGTGAGTATCCCAGAGAAAACAGATAAGTAAGCAAATGCATTCTGGAATTAGACAATATATTTACAGCATCCTTCTTTGAGAAAATTAGAGACCAAAGAGAAAATGCTAAAGACAACATTGAGAGTTTCCAGCTGGAATCATTATAGCACTATCCATAGTTGGTAAGCTCTATTCACATCCATAGAACTCCTGGTTGATTCTATAGCATCCTGTTCTAAAGTTGAGACAATAAGCAAAGATCTGCATATGTTTAAGGAAACTAGAGACCACATAAATGAAAGTAATGGCTTCAAGTACGCTTCACTTCAGTAGCAGTATTTCTCACAACTCTGCATTCTGTGACTATGTCTTAGAAGCTGAAATCTCCCAATGGTGGGAATATTTACATCATTTAAATTGGCTAACTCTGCACATTTAATGCTATCATTAAGTTTCATAGAGACATATAGGAAATGTTGCATTTGTGAACAAGAACAGGATGCAATGCTTTTTTTTTTTTGGACAGGCAGAGTTAAACAGTGAGAGAGAGACAGAGTGAAAGGTCTTCCTTCTCTTGATGCATCCCCCAAAAATGGCTGCTATGGCCGGCACGCTGTACCAATCCGAAGCCAGGTGCCAGGTGCTTCCTCCTGGTCTCCAATGCAAGTGCAAGGTCCAAGGACTTGGGCCATCCTACACTGCACTCCGGGGCCACAGCAGAGAGCTGGACTGGAAGAGGAGCAACCAGGACAGAACCGGCACCCCAACCGGGACTAGAACCCAGGGTACCAGCACCGCAGGTGGAGGATTAACCAAGTGAGCCACAGCGCCGGCCTAGAATGCACTGTTTTTAATAAAGGAAATATGAAACTAAAATAAATCTTTTGGAAATTAAAAGAACATGAAACCTGCCTTGAAAACCTCAGCAGAGTTTTGAATGCAAAGTTTGACTTTTCAAACTTAAAGCAAAAGAAAATAGAATAAAATATACAAAAGTAAAGAAAAGAAATTAAATCATCAATCTAGATGTCCAACATCCTAGTGGTAGAAAATTAAAAGCAGCAATGACAACAGTAAGAGTAACAAAAGGAGAACATGGAATAGAGATAATAATTAATATAATTATTCAATAATACTATTTCCCAGCTCAAAAATCATGACTTCCTGGGAGAAAAAGTCACTAGAACTATAGATAAAAATAAATACATACTGACTTTCAGATCATGAGGATAATAAGAAAATCCCATAAGCTTTCCCAGGGAAAACTAGTCTTATACAAAGACTCAGGATATGTGGATAGCTTTGATTGGTTCAATTCCAACCTAGGAGGTTTGAAGTCAAAAGGGCAATGCCATCAAATTACTGAGCTAAAATGATTCCCAAAACAAAATCTTACAACCAGGTAAACTGTCATACAAAGGTAAGGATGGATAAAGACAGGTTCAGACAGGTAGCTAAGACCTCGACCAAAATGAATAACAAAAAAGAATGCTTGACACAGTGTCCAAGAAACAGGGCATCCACACAAAGCAGAGGCAAAAGGAATCTCCTGCATTATGATGAATGTGAGAAACTTACCTGACCGTGAGGTTCTACAACAGATTAGAGGAAGTGAAAAGGGAGCAGAAGAGGTTCTTGGAGAGTATAGAATACCTGCTAAGTCTCAATGTTCTTCAAGTAGATTTTTATTCTTTGTTGCATATTTAAAGTCATACAAGTAGAAACTATTCAAGTAAGCAACAAAATGAAACAAGATTAAAATCACTCTAAGAAAAATAAATTATTAAGGGAAGAGAGGAATTACATTATGCTCATGACTTGGTGGTAGAGATCATTTACTTGGATACTTTAAACACTTTAAACTAGCCCGAGCTTTGATAAAACTGTGTTAACAGAAGCAAAGTATGTTAGCTGTTGGGATGAGAGAGGCAAGAAGAGAATAATAAAGCTACAAGTACATTTGAGTGAGGTATCATTGATTATGCCTAAAATTTATGATTCAGGATGTAAATACACACTGTTGTCATGTTTTAAAATATTAACATAAAATAGAGGGCAGGTGACTCTGGGGAAGGAAGAACTGGCAGGTGGCAGATAAGTGATTTTCATAACAATTCTTAAGGAACTTCAAAATACCTGTATTTTCAATCATATGTTAAATAAAATATTTGATTCAAAAGAAGTTTGATATTTTGCAATATCAAAGAACACTGCCTCTGGATTTAGTTTCAGGTAATCTTCTAATATCAAAAAACTAATTCCATGACCTTAGCAAATTATTTAACTCCTCTGTTAATCAGTTTCTTGTTTTGAAAGAAAAGAGATGGTACAAAGGCCTGTTGTTCACTATTGTGTAGACTTAGTGGAATATTCTGTGTAAAGTTAGTAGAACTTGTTGGCCCATAGCTTAGCTGCTGTTACTGCTGGTGTAGCAGCGACTGTGAATATCCCTGTTGCTACTATGTACCTCATTATAAAAAGAACATCTCCTTCCATACAGCCTTAGGCGCCACCTCATAAGTCACACCTCATTTTGTGTTTCCATCATCTCTATTATCTATCTACTTCCTTAATTTGTATACCTGTGTAACTAATGGATATAAACGTGTGATTCTTTGATCTGAACAAATAGATGATATATATATATATATATATATATATATATATATATATAACATTTTTACCTCGATTGCATCATTTGAAGATAATGAGTTTATGAAGCAATAGAGAACTATTCTTTTTTTCTCTCATGTTGCAAAGTTATCTAATATTAAAGTGTATCAGTACTTTTTTTTCTTAACTACCATTGAATATAAAGAATGACAAATAAATAATGCTCTAATTTCTCAATTGAGGGAGCACAGTGCTGTATATTTTTTTTGTGTGTGTGGCCTTTTTTAATTTACAAAAGGAGAACAAATTTCGTCTGTTTTATATGTATATTTTCTAAGAGATGAACCAGTGGGTCTAAAGACAGACAATTTAAAAATGTTTCGAAAGATGATGTTGAATTTCTGAAAATCATTCAAAATCCAGAACTTAGTACAATGCTCATTCTGTCAGTCTTCAAAATAAGAGTTTAGTGGATTAAGCAAAATTGATAGATTGTTTACAGAGATTTAATAGGTGAACTTTTTCATAAAATTAAGATAATAGTTTTCACCAAGTTAGTGAGAATTTTACCATGAGATTTAATTATTGAATATTAATACAATTATATATATTTATTAATTTGTTAAATATTTCTTGATTACCTTCCACATTCAGATAGGTGATGGTTGTGATAAAAAAAACATTTATGATGTCATGTAATAGTTCATTACATTTGAAGGTTGGAAAGTAAAACTAAAAAAGGCTGGGGTTCATTTTGAATCAGAGGATCTGCTAGTTTATTGTATTCTGAGAGTTTATTGAAAAACATACTTTAGCAGCAAAAATAAAATAAGCAACACAACAACCAGAAAACCCCTAGAAAATAAGTGAAAAAAGCAAAAAGCAAAAATTTTGTATTTATTTTTTACTTGAGCTATCTGATTAGATTCTATCTTTTTTTCTTAACCTAAATACATCTTAAACACATATTTTATGAGTCATAGAAATACTTTATTTAAAATCATATGATCTAATTCTGTTTCGTTTCTCCCCTCTGCCATCGTCTACGGCTTTCTTGGAACATTTGCTCTTGTAATTATGTAGTAGAACACGACATTCCTCAGAGTGCCCAGGAGGATGCTCTAAATGGATGTCCCTGTCTTTTCAGTATAATCATTAGCTGATCCTTTTTGGATCCTTTATGGAGCATCAGGCATGGAATAACTGAGAGGAAAAGTAAAAATGTTGAATTTACCGAGGGTTAGAATTAACTGAAAGCATGGAGTAGAAACAAATGTATACAGTAATGAACAGGTGTTTAAATGAGAAATGACTAAGTTTTCCTGACAGAGGAAGTTGATGTGCTTTCCATCAATTTAAAAAAAAAAAAGCCCATATTTTCCTGTGAGATTCTTTGGGGAAAAATGTCAAAAATGAAATATACTATTCACTTGCCCACTTTCCATCACAGTTAAATCAAGATAAAGTCAACTGTAGCAATAACAAAGAAATCTGAATTCAGTAGGACTTCAGAAGTTGAAAGTCTGCCACTAAGACACAGCTTTAAAATGTTTGTTTGACTCAAATATGCTTTCTAAATTATGCCATCAATTAAAACACAGGAAGGAAATTTTCCATACAAATTACATTTCTGGGTTTTCTGGAACCATCTGAATAGCTGGCACAGTGGACCCCAGCACATATTTTAACTAGTACATCTGTAATGAGCCCTAGCCCTGACTTCAAGTTTTAGTTACCATATAGTTTTGAGTTTCCTGTTGCTTTTCTTCTTGGACAAGCAGAAATGGGTAATGAAAGAGAAAGGTTCATGATTTAGGGAAAATGAGCGTGGTCTGTGTGTGTGTATGTAAATAAAGAATATTCCTACTTTTTAATATATGCAGTGTATGTGCCCAGAATGTGAAGATATCATTGTTGTAAATTTAACCAAATTTCATCATTTATCTCCCCTAGGGCTGGGTTCTATTAGCTTTTTGATTTTTCAGACACCTCAAACTAGACTTTTGGTTTTGGTTAAGAGGATAAACATCCCTTGCAGAGCAATCAGAATAAGAAAAGTGAAAACTCATTGGAAGTCAGAGAGAATGCTGGAGGCCAATGACCTTTGAATGGAATCCAAGGCATCTGAGCATGTGGGCACCATTCAGGAAACCTGACCAAGACTTAGTGGGTCTGTAAGGAAGAGAAAAGGGTGTGGAAGGGGCCTCTTGATGGTAGAGCACAGAAGACTCCACAAATTCTTTCTCAGGTGGGAGACTCCCTAGAGACAGAACAACTCTGAGCATGACTGCTGTGGAAGTGACTCCAGCAGTGAGAACAATGTTCTAGAGATGGCAGATGGAAGAAAGTGGCGTCCAAATATACCTTCAGCAGTGCAAGCATCCTCCAAGAGAGCGAGTGCTGTAAATCCTACAGAAAGAAGTTTGTGAAGAAACTAGAGAGACGGGATTGTTGGGAAACTTTATTATGAGCAACATCAAGTCCCGTGGGGCCAACTCTACAGAAATACCATGTTTCATAACAGTCTGTTGCTACAGCCTGAGACAATGGATTCTTCAATTAACAAAACTAGAAAAAACTCTTCTTCCAACACCAAATTATTACTGACAAAATAATCTCCTGTTACTAGTCCTGAAAAAGCACAAATTTAAATATGATTCATAAAATATCAAGTTTTCATTAAAATATTTAAAGGAAAGAAAGTGAAAATAACAAAAATTCTATACATGTAATGATAATGCCAGGTATTCTTGCTATACAGCAGATAAAGTTGGGGCAAGTGTTTGGTGTAGAGGGTAGACCCTGGTTGGGATGCCTGCATCCCCTATAGCAGTGCCTGGGTTTGAATTCCAGCTCTGTTTCTAATGAGCACCCTGGGAGACAGCTGGGGAAGGGCTCAGATACATGGGATTTTGCCACTCACATGGGAGACCTGGATTGAGTTCCTATTTCTTGCTTTCTGGATTTAGATGGAAAATCAATCTCAATCTCTCTCTTTATCTCTTTCTCTCTCCTTCTTTCTCATAGATAATTGATTTATTTTAAAACCAAGCACATTAAGTTGTACCAACTTTAATATTGAAGAAAAATAACAAAACAATAAATGGGATATCTGAATAGCCCAAGGCAAAAGGACTCCAAAATATCTGTGGAAAAATTGAATTGAAAGATAAACATGCCAGTGGTATGGCATAGTGGGCTAAGCTCCCCCTGTAGTGACAGTCTCCCATATGGATGCTGGTTCGAGTCACGGCTGCTCCTATTCTGATCAAGCTCTCTACTATGGCTTGAGAAAGCATTAGAGGATGGCCCAAGTGCTAGGGCCCTGGAACCAGCATGGGAGACCCAGAGGAAGTTCCTGACTCTGGCTTTGGATTAACTCAGCTCCAGCTGTTGCAGCCATCTGGGGAGTAATCCAGCAGATGGAAGACCTTTCTGTCTGTCTCTCCCTCTCTGTTTGTAACTCTACCTCTCAAATTAATAAATAGATATTTAAAAGAAAGATAAACATTAAAAATTGTAAACTTTATTTCTTAACATAAACTCTATCAAGTTCAAGATGTTTCATAAGCCATCATTGAAAAATGGTATTAGGAATTTAGTCTGTCCCTAAAAAAATGGAAATTTAATAATAGCAATATAATCACTTTTACATTAGTAACTGAAGGAAACTTGGGTATCCTTTAAATTTCTTCGAGGGTTAGGAAATAAAGTGAAGTTAGAAGGAGCTAAATCAGACAGCAGGTAGATGTCTAATGATTTTGCACTGAGATTCACAAAATTGCCCTGTTTGATGAGAAAGATCAGTAGCATTGTTATGATGGAGAAGGACTTGAATGAACTTCCCTAAGGGTTTTTCTGCTAAAGTTTTGGCCAACTTTCTGCAGATAGACTCCTAATAAGCAGATGTTATGGTCCTTTGAAATTCCTGAAACATAACAAGGGCAATTCCTTGAACATCCAGATACCTCTTGCCATGATCTGTTCTCTTAACTGATCTGCTTTTACATTGATTAGACCACTTTCCATGGGGAAGTGATTAGACCAGATTAAACTCTTAGAGTGAAGCCCCATAATCCAATCATTGAAGTATTATAAGAAGATCATTCAACTGACACACTGTCTCCCTCTTGCTATGTGATTATCTCTGTATTGCCTTGGGTCTCAGCTGGACAGATTACCATCACCAGAAGCTGAACCAATGAGGCTGTCCCCAAACTTGGTCTGTGAACCTCCAAAACTGTGAGCTGAATAAAATCCCTTCCTACCTAAGTAGGTTGTCTTAGTTATTTTGTTAAAGTAGCAAAAAGCCAATCAATACAGGAAAAGGCAGAATACATGAAAACAAGATTACCAAAAAAGTTAGGCAATGATGATTCATTATGTATGTATATTATTATTATATATGTATACATATTATATATGCACACATATTTCATCATATGTAATTTAATCATGTCAGTAAAGTCACTTTTACATTAGTAACTGAAGGGAATGGAGTATCCTTTAAAGATCTTTGAAGACTAAGAAATAGCATATATATGTATGTGTATATATATATATATATACACATATATATATAATATATGTATATGTGTATATATATATAATATATATAATATTATATATAATATATATAATATATATTATATATAATATATATAATATATATTATATTATATATTATTATATATAATATAATATATATATAATATATATTATATATTATATATATAATATATATTATTATATATATTATATTATATATAATATTATATATAATATTATATAATATTATATATATTATATATAATATTATATATAATATATATATAATATATATTATATATTATATATATAATATATATATTATATATATAATATATATGTATATATAATATATATATATATATATATATATATATAATAGAATCCCCAAAGAAACAAGACGAAAGCATGGAACGAATAAATATTTAAAGCCATCACTTAGGAAACCTGCCCTGAAGTTAGAGAGCATTTGAATATGCATACTGAAGTAAATACCATTGTGAAGATGAGTTGATTAAGATCCACTCAGTTTGAGAAAATCCAATCAACTGCAGCAGACGATCCATGGGGTCAGCACCTTAATACAACACACTCTGGGAAAGAAAGTGTAGACCAAGTATCTAAGGGCTCTCCAGCTACCTGGAATGCTTTCTAGTTTTATACTGATAACATCTGCCAGTTGTGAATACATGAATACTCGGAGAATTGTTTCTCTTTTCCT
The DNA here is from genome assembly GCA_949820135.1 of Sylvilagus floridanus. NCBI lineage: Eukaryota > Metazoa > Chordata > Mammalia > Lagomorpha > Leporidae > Sylvilagus > Sylvilagus floridanus. The sequence continues at coordinate 28,025,133 of OX463246.1, read as the reverse complement.
AAAAAATTACTGAATAATAAGGTCCACCCACCTATTGTAAGATGGTCAAGCCACAAATCATTCTCCTTGTTTTATTCTCTATAGTTTCAAATCTTTTTTCTATATGGATTGTTTATAGAATTAGATAAAGTGAATAAAACAAGCCTTCTTAAATAAAATATTTATGTTTTCATAGTGTTCTTAATTTTCAAAAATAATGGAAAATTTTTATCATTACCTTTTTAAGTTTCAATCAGATATTATTTTACAACAGCTTTTTCTTCGTAACTGGCACTGTTTGAAAGATATTCTTATGTATATATTATATCTTTTATTTTGTTACCCTTTTCTTATTCTTTCCTTAGTTTTATATGGATTTTCACTTATATAGCGTTTTGGTCATATCTATGTCTATGTATAAAATGTACTAACAACTTTTTTTAACTGAAATTTTAAATTTTTTGCATGTCCTAAATAATTTTGGAAAGTATATTTTAAGTGCTAGAATTTGTTTTTACCTCTAGACATTCTTTTTTTTTTAACTCAAAGTCAGACTTGAAGCATGGAAAAATTAATTTTACACTTTGGAATATGCTGTTTTTTTTTCTCATGAAGCTATGTTTAATGTGAAAGCAGCTTTGTTCTTTTCCTAGAAAGTTGGATTATAAAGAACAAAATTTGAGATAAAAATGTAACACTTCAAATGAATTAACAAACATTTAAAATGATCAAAAACATAAATATTTCTATAAATATAGATGGTGCAAATTTAAATGATAGTACCCACATTTGCAATGTTTAAATAGAAACTATTAAAGTTTTCAAATTAATAGGATTTACATTTCAAGAAGTATTACACAGTGTAAAAACCTTTTGTACAGAAAATTGACAAAAACAGCTAAATTTTAACAAATTTCTTTCAAAGGTATGTCCAAGATTGCAAGAAACAGGAGGCTAACATTTCATAGGATCTAGAAATCATGAATTATATTTGAATCATGTGATAAATAAAAAAATTAAATATTTTGTTTGATATGTGAGATAGACAATAAAATTCTTTACCAAAGCAAGATGAATATTTGTTATTAAGAACTGTCCTATTCAAAGCAAACTTCTTGGAGATATACCCTTAACACAAGAACAAATGAGAAAAAAATCTATCTTTTTTATCTTAGGAGTCTCTTATTTCTCTTATTGTAGCTCTAGGAGCAAGTGTGTTTTTTCCTAAGTATATTTATACTTTAATTTATGCTGTCAATGAGCTTTGGGAAAGTCTGATTATTTATATGCATGTCCAGGTTGGAAATATTCTGCTGGCTGACACAAATCAATATAAGAAGAACAGAAAAAAATCATCCTTTCCAACTAGCCAGACAATAGGTAGAAGTAGATGAAATTATGAAAAAACAGCAATAAAAAGATTAGATGGACAGTGGCATGAGTTAAGTCATAAGTTAAGATTAAAAAGTTACATAATCATGGAATAAAGGTGAAATTAGAAGGAACACTAAGGAGAAGAGAAAGTATAGAGTTGTGCAGGTGGTACACAGAGAAGAGAAACAAGAAAGCAAATGAATAATAGACATTGATTACGAAAAAGGACTGGTGAGAAATAATACAAAGACAGCAAAGAAGACCTAAAACATCTATGAGCCAAATAATATAGTCTCCACATTCCAAAAGCAGACTATACGAGATAGCAGAAGGTCAGACTTGAAGTGGAATATCAAAAACAATGTTGAAAAGATTCTTTTCGATTTTCGGTATGTGCTTTTAGATTTGGACTTTAACAAGTGTGTGTGCAATTATCTTGGAGATAATTTAATATAAGATCATTGCTGGATGCCCCTACATAACCTTTGCCTGGTCAATCTTTCTCCCCTGTCTTGCTTCTCTAGAGTTCTCAGAATAGCTGTAGAATGTAGTAGAATTTAATAACCTGAGAACAGGATGAAATGCCTACAGCAATGGAATCCTTGTTCCTGTCCTTCCTGCAGTGCTTAGACTCTGTTCCTGTCTTCCCAGAAGTAAAATATTCTTGAAAGGTTTGCCCAGCAGGTCATCTGTTTTCTTCTGCCTTTAGGGGTCCCACAGCTGTCTGTGGTGCAAGGACAGAATGTGCAATCAAGCCTTCTTATACCATGGACAGTTTTCTTGAGCCTTGGAAGACCAACTGACAATGAATTCTAGGCTTCTAGTTTCCCTTGCTCCCTATATCTATGTAATAAAATCACTTCCTATATCCTGCTGCCAGCCTCAGGTTAGCTGTACTGGATAAATGGTCCCAAATTCCACCATGCATGAAGTGTCAAGGAAGAAGCTCTGAAAGAGATAATCTTAAATTCCTGTGGTTAATTCACTGGCTAAGGTGTTACAAAGAATGAGAGAATTATTGGTTGTGTTAAGGTGACATAATCATTGTAGGTATCCATCCAGGTGTTTTTCAAGATACTGAAGACAAGTCAGATGAAAGAATTAACTAGTATGATACTAGAGTAAGGTTAGACCGGAGGAGGTGGGAGAATACTTCTTGGGTGGAATTACACAATTTAAGAAAGTGAAGGTAGGGACGTCTGAGTCAACTAAGGATTCGGGAGACACTCAGACTCAAACATGTGGGGCATAAAATACAGAGCAGAGACTGCAGACACACCGAAGGGTCTTGAACCATGATGCTAGAGAAAGGGAACACGTATCTTCACCTCATTTGAAATATTACACACAGATAAGCTGTTCTAGAAAAGCAGAGTAACAGGAGAGAGAAAATGCACATAGAGACATGTCTCATAGCTGGAAATGAAATACTGGGAAAAGAAAAAAATAACCTCTTAACGACTGGAACATTCTTCTTTTTTCCCTTCCCTTTCTTTGCCTTCTTTTCCACTTCGGTGCTTCTAGCTGAGAGGGCCACGTGCTTTGCCTCCGTGTTTGCTGTGACAAGTTGGGTGAGTTTGCTTGACTGAAGCATTCACATACAATCAGCCTACTCCAATACCAGTGTTCTCAGGGTCATTCAAACTGGGGCACAGGGTTATGTCCAGTTTGTATTTATTTTGCTAATGCCTATTAGGAAAATATACTAGAGACTAGGGCAGTGGCAAGGAATGAGACTACTCATAGCAACAGTGTTGTGTTGGGTGAAGGAGATCCTGACCTTTGGGCTGAAGGTTTCTTTAAGCCACATGGCATTTCCTCTTCCATTTGTATGAGGATCCAAGACCACGTAGGGAATATGATGTGGCAGAACCTTGGCTTCAAGCCTGTATTGTTGGGTTTGGATAGGAGCGAGAATTAGCTCCTCCTTTGGTATGATCAGGAAATGAGGTCCATACCCTTGGATCTTTGTTGCGTGACTCAGCAAGGTGGAGGTAAACCTAGGATATCATTGCTCATGGCTGGGGATGATGGGGGCACAAGTTATTGAGCCATCACCTGCTGCATTCCCAGGAACGTTGGCATGGAGCTTGGACAGAAGCAGAGCAGTCAGGACTCCAGCTGGAACTCAGCTATGGGATGATTATGTCACAAGTGGCAGCTTCATTCGCTGCACCCAACTTAACATTTTGAATATTAAAACTTCTCTGATAAAATATATGGTATATAATATTTATTTTATTAATTGTTTTTTCACTTTTTCACTTTTTTTGAAAGGCAAAGAGAGATAGAAAAACAGGTAAAGAGATATCTTCATCTGCTACCAAATGCTCCCAAGTATCCCAAGTAGCCAAGTGTAGACCAGGCTGAAGCCAGGAGCCTGGAACTCCATCTGGGAATCTCATGTGGGTGGCAGGGGCCCAAATACTTGAGCTGTCATCTGTTGCTCCCCAGCATGTACACAACCAGGAACCCGAATCAGAAGGGGACATCCCAAGTGGCATCTGAACTCACTGAAACAAACACCCACCGGTGACTATAAAAACACCCACTGGTAACTATGATGTATTCAAACACCCACCCCTAACTAATGTATTCAACCTCATCAATGGAAATTTATCTATTTATTTATCCATTACCCACTTGGTGACAGTCTTGGAGGGCAATTTGTGCAGAGATAGTGGGGATAAGAGTGATTTAGGAGAGTTCTTTGACAATGTAGAATTTGTGGGAACAAACAAAGCAAATCAAGATTTTTCCTCAAGCCTCATGATGTTGCAGTTTGTTACCACAACTTCACTGCCTCATTCTGACTAATTTAGAGGAAAATTGCTATTAGCAGTAAGGTATTGGGGCAGGCACTGTGGCGTAGCATGTGAAACCGCCACCTGCACTGCAGGCATCCATATGGGCGCCGGCTCCGATCCAGCTCTCTGCTGTGGCCTGGGAAAGCAGTAGAAGATGGCCCAAGTGCTTGGGCCCCTGCACCCACATGGGAGACCCGGAAGAAGCTCCTGTCTCCTTGCTTTGGATTGGCACAGCTCCGGCCAATGCGGCCAATTGCGGAGTGAACCAGCGGATGGAAGACTTCTCTCTCTGTTTCTTCTTCTCTTTCCGTAACTCTTTCAAATAAATAAATAAATCTTTAAAATAAAGAAGATATTTTATAACAGACCATCAAATATATACCATTGAATTAACTGTGAAAAAAATTACAACTGAAAGATGCATATATAAATCAAATAGAGAATCAATGCCTCATTAAAAATACAGAAATGTTCAAATAAAAAATGGAATCTGGACATATGCTGTTTAAGAGACAACGAAAAGAAGAGTAGGAAAATAGGAGAAAAGAAAAGAGAAGGAAAGATCGGAAAAGGAAAATTGAAAGTACAGGATAAAGGCATTCAGCCAAATAAAATATTTAAAAGTCTCTTAGTACCATTTATATTTAACATGGTAGTGGTAGACCTATATAATGCTGAATGAAAAATAAAAGGCATAATATTTTTAAAGTCCTAAAATAACTAAAGAAAAACCTTATCATTCAAAATTATTACAGTTTTCATAATGAAACCACAAGACCCTAATGAAAAATTAGTAAGACTGATTAGCACATTTTCTGAACACAGTATCAATAATTTTTAAAAAGTAAATTTTACTTTTACACACAACCAGGAATCATTTAAAATGTATAAAAAGTTATTTATAATAAAACCAATTATTATATATGTCACAGAATAATTCCAATAATAGTTATATAATAATGTTTATGAAGAACATTAAAAAATTACAGAAAGACATTAAAATAAAAACTATATGGAAATATGTAGAATGTTCATGAAAGGAAAAATGAATGTTTTAAATATGGCAATTATTCTCATATTAATTTGTAAATTCTTCACAATCTCAATACATTATATTTAATTTTGTAACTTTGGCAAGTGGATTTGCACAATTATATGGAAAAGCATGTTGCTCACAGCAGCTAAGCACATTTTGCAGAACAATTTGGCAAGGCTTTCCATGACAAAAATAAGTTGTAGCTAAGAAAGTTGTAACTAAGCATCATTAATAGTTGTGTAGCAAATATTTTTTCATAATTAAAAAGAATAAAATTCAGACCTTACATCATAACTAAGAGGTTATGTAGAGCTAATAAAGTTATGAAGAATATATAGCTTTAGAAAGGAAGAGTTTCACAAACAGGATGCAAATACTTTAAAACCGGTAATTCTGATTCACAAAATAGATATGAATTGGAGAGCAATTTGTCAAAACTTGCAAATATGAAGATGCATTAAGCATATTCCTATTACCACGGTCATTCCACCTCAACTTTTGAGCCACAAAACAGCTTTCATGTGTTTGAACTTGAAAAATGGACAGATAAGACTCATTCAGACAGCTGTGCTTTACAATAGTGAGCAAAACAATGGAAACAACTTAAATTTCCACCTGTAAGAGAGTGAGTAGTTTTTCATACAGTGGATTTATAATTCACTCTTATACATAATACAAGTTACAGAAAAGAGAACATTGGACAAAATAAAGTGTCATATGACATTAAAGGAGGTATATTTCATAAATAATATTTGTATAAAACAACACAATATAGGAAAGGTAAGAATATACCAATAGGAATAACAAAACACAATTTAAAAAAAAATTGATTTGAAAGGCAGAGTGTCAGAGAGAGAGAGAGAGAGGGAAATAGTGATATCTTCCATTCACTGTTTCACTCCTCAAAGTGTTGAAGGAGTCCAAAGGCAGGAGCCAGGAACTCCATTCCTGTCTCCCACGTGAGTACTGGAGAGGTACCCAAGTTCCTGCACCATCCTCTGTTGTCTTCCCAGGCCTATTAGCAGGAAGTTGAGTCAGAAGCAAAGTAGCTGGGACTTGAACCAGCATTCCAAGATGGAGTTCTGGTATTGCAACTCCTGGCCTCACCCACCACATCACAATGCCTGCCCCAACAAACACATTTTTAAAATTATAATAGCACAATAAGAGAAATCAAATGAGATCTGAGGGCAACATTGCTGGTTTCAACATTGTGGGTAAACTACACTAAGGGTACATACTTTTCTCTAATAGTATATTTCAGCCTTAAGGATGTCTGATATACTTCACAATAATTTAAAAAAAAACTCAAAATAAAAGGATATTTATTGCTAAATTGTACTTAAATACAAAAGACCAAGTAACAAATTTAATTACGTCTTTAAAAGAAAATGTTAAGAAATTACAAGATGACTTCAAAACATTCATGGAAAATAGAATTAACAGATAAGTTAATTTTGCTGAAAGACACTGAAATTCAAAAATGTAAGGAGTATCCAAAAATTCATTAAAATATGTATTTTGAAAAACTGCATGATTTCAAAATTGTTTGTACCAAAATAAATAAATCTTTTAATTCCATTTCCATGAACTTTTAAAAATCTCTTGAATGTGTGAGAACTTTTTAGTTTTTACGAAAACTGTTTTTTTTTAAATCAGAGCACACGGGGTTAGGCATTGTGACTCTGTGGGCCAAGCCACTGCTTGGGACACTCCCATCCCATATAGGAATGCTTATTTGAGTACTGGCTACTCCACTTCTAATCCAGCTCCTGCTAATGTGCTTGGAATGCAATGGAAAATGGCTTAAGTACTGGAGTTCCTTCCAGCCATGTGGAAGACCCAGGAGGAGCTCTTGGCTTCATAATAGCTCCCCAGACACATTTGGCCATTGGGAGGAGTGAATCAGTGGAGGGAAGATCTTTCTGTCTCTCCATCTCTGTTTGTCTTTGTCACTCTGACTTTTAAATAACTAACTAAATAAGTCAATAAACAAATGATTTTAAATATTCATAACATAAATATTAATCGTATTTAATGAATAATAATCTTTTATAATAGTATATATTCACCATTAGTGAATAGATTATTTTTTAACTTTAATAAATATAAATTTCCAAAATACAGCTTTTGGATTACAGTGGCTTCCCCCCATAACTTCCCTCCCATCCGCAACCCTCCCATCTCCTGCTCTCTCTCCCATTCCATTCACATCAGATTCATTTTCAATTATCTTCATATACAGAAGATCAATTCAGTATATATTAAGTAAAGATTTCAACAGTTTGCAATCACACAGAAACACAAAGTGTAAACCACTGTTTGAGTACTAGTTATAATGTTAATTCACATAGTACAACACATTAAGGACAGAGATCCTACAAGGGGAGTAAGTGCACAATGACTCCTGTTATTGACTTAACAAATTGACACTCTTGTTTATGGCATCAGTAATCACCCTAGGCTCTTGTCATGTGTTGCTGAGGCTATGGAAGCCTTTTGAGTTCACCAACTCTGATCTTATTTAGACGAGGTCATAGTCAAAGTGGAAGTTCTCTCCTCCCTTCAGAGAAAGGTCCTCCTTCTTTGATGGCCCGTTCTTTCCCCTGGGATCTCACTCACAGAGATCTTTGATTTAGGTTGTTATTTTTTCCCCCACAGTGTCTTGGCTTTCCATGCCTGAAATACTCCTATGGGTTCTTCAGCCGGATCCAAATGCCTTAAGGGCTGATTCTGAGGCCAGAGTGCTATTTAGGACATCTGCCATTCTATTAGTCTGCTGCGTATCCCATTTACCATGTTGGATTGTTCTCTACTTCTTAATACTATCAGTTAGTATTAGCAGACACTAGTCTTGTTTATGTGATCCCTTTGACTCCCAATCCTATCATTATGATCAATTATGAACTGAAATTGATCACTTTGACTAGTGAGATAGTATTGGTACATGCCACCTTGATGGGATTGAAGTAGAATGCCCTGGCATGTTTCTAACTCTACCTTTTGGGGCAAGTCTGATTAAGCATGTCCCAAATTGTGCATCTCTCTCCTCCCTCTCTTATTCCCACTCTTATATTTAACAGAGATCACTTTTCAGTTAAATTTAAACACCTTAGAATAATTGTGTGTTAATTTAAGAGTTCAACCAATAGTATTAAGTAGAACAAAAAAAAATACTAAAAGAGATAAAGTATTAAGTTGTTCATCAACAGTCAGGACAAGGGCTGATCAGGTCACTGTTTCTCATAGTGTCCATTTCACTTCAGTAGGTTTCCTTTTTGGTGCTCAGTTACTTGTCACTGATCAGGGAGAACATATGATATTTGTCCCTTTGGGCTAGAGCTCTGGTGCAGTGGGTTAACACCCTGGTCTACAGTGAATAGATTATTAATAGAAAATAAGATTGACAATTGTATTTTGAGCCTACTTCTGTAAAAGTGGTGAAGAGGGTAAATGGAATGTCACATGAATCTGAACTTGCAAATGTCATGTATATTTTGCCTTAAGATTCTCAACAGAGACAGGTAAAGATTTTAAGTTACATTCGTCAAAAAACAAACTGGCAGCTTAAAGAATATAAATGTGATTCAAGAGCACAAAATCAGTAGAAGCTTGATTCAAGTTTTAGTAACAGCCAGTTACCTTTCCTTGAACTGAATTCGGCTAAGTCATTTTGACTTATATTCTTGTCCTTTGCCTTTTTAGTAAGGATCAGAGCTACAGTAGCTTGAAATATGAGCATATATGAACCAGCCTAGTCAAGGGAACTTCTAAACCTAACAAGTGTGCTTTGCCAACCTTGGTAAGCACAGGGCATTTTGTCATGCGATTCTGTTACAAGATCAGGATGATATCTTTGGATTCAAACTATCATGCTTGAGCAGTTGCTGGCTAAAAGGAATTTACCTCTATTAAACTGGCTTGGGGAAATTCTGCCTTCTTGACAAGGTGTTTGAAATGAAATGCTGCATTTAGAATTGACAGTCACTGGAGAGACCTGCTTTAAAATGCTACCACGCTCAGATCATCTATGTGGCCTTCAACAGCTTCCACCACAAATGATTTCTGAAGATCAGGAAAAATATAAAACCTCTTATACTCCCTGTGATTATTGGTGAACAGACCATATTCCAGCTCAGAGAATTACTGTAAAACTACATAACCTATAATACAAAAATGTTTATTATAAAAGAGACGTCCAGAAGCAGATAATGTGTACTTGTATTATTAATTATTCCCTACATTAGAAGCTTGAACTCAGTAAAGTGGCAAATATATTCTGGGGTGGGTTGGGAGGGGCTATTATTCCCACCTGCTGGCGTTTAAGCTAGAGAATGAGACAAAGGTGTGGGAAAAGCACTCCTATGATTCAGATTCCTTACATAAGTCACTCTAGAGACACTCCTTGCTAGCTCAGAAAAATAAGGCCGAACATGATAGAAACTGCGTGTAACAAGAAACCACAGACAGCCTGCAGGAGCTGAGGGTGGCTCCTGGCCGATAGCCAGTAGGAAACAGGTGCCTTCAGTCCTGCATCTGCAATCTGATTGACCTTGGACGTGGGTTCTTCCCCAGTCAGGCCTCCACAGGGGAACGCTGCTCAATCAACATCTCTATGGCAGTCTTGTGAGTACCCAGCCAAGCCATGCCCAGAATCCCGACCCACAAAAGTCGTGAGATAAATGTGGGGTATGTCAACTTCCTACCTTTATGAAAAGCTGTTATGCTTTAGTAGGTAACTAGGATATATGGTTACTTGAAAGTTATTCATCCTGTGCTTCTGTGTGTTGGATAGATAGTCTCTGCAAGCAGCTGTTATAGATAAGACAATTAAATGGGTTGAAGAAGATCTCTGAGGGTGGTATATTCCTGAGTATGAAGTTTTCCCGAGCACGTATTCAGTTAAAACATCAGAACAGAGCAGGAGAAGCAGCAAAGCTTCCTACATTAACACAGACGGGCTGCGTTTGGGTGATCACTGCTTGCGAGATCACTGCTTGCGGGTTACGGTGTTGAAGTCTGTACACATAAATTTGTTTTCCAGTTACAGGTATGAGGAGAGAGAGCCAGCACCTTGCAGGTTAGATTTGGGGTTGGCACACTATGTTTTCAAACAAGCAAAATTTGGCCCCCTCCCTGGTGTGTGAATATAGTTCTGTTGGAACACTGTCATGTTCGCTTGTCTATATGTTTTCTTGCCTGCAATGGAAGAGTTGAATAGGAATCATCGCAGACTGTGGCCTGCAAAGCTTCAGAAACTTCCTACTGCGAACCCTGTCAGAGAAGTTTACTGGCCGACTGGCTGGCGCCGCGGCTCACTAGGCTAATCCTCCGCCTAAGGCTCTGGCACACCGGGTTCTAGTCCTGGCCGAGGTGTGGGATTCTGTCCCGGTTGCCCCTCTTCCAGTCCAGCCCTCTGCTGTGGCCCAGGAGTGCAGTGGAGGACGGCCCAAGTGCTTGGGTCCTGCACCGCATGGGAGACCAGGAGAAGCACCTGGCTCCTGGTTTCCGATCAGCGCGGTGTGCCAGCCTCAGCGGCCATTGGAGGGTGAACCAACGGCAAATGAAGGCCTTTCTCTCTGTCTCTCTCTCACTGTCCACTCTGCCTGTCCAAAAAAAAAAAGTTTATTGATCCACTAATTAGAATTGATAAAGTGGAATCTTCCTTTGTACACATAAACTTCATGCAACAGTAAATATTAAATCTGAATAGATATTATTTTATTTGTGCCAATGAGTGAATAAAAGGTGTCCTCAATATATTACAATAGAAATCATCAGAGTAATTATCTGAGAGCACATGATAATATTCCATTTACATATAATTTTGTTTTAGAGAAATATTCAGGATAAAAATAAGAATAATCATTTCAAAATGCAATTAATCAAGGATAAAACAGAAAAAAATTCTAGAGATGAATAAATCAACTTGTTATTTCATATTAAACATTTTTAAACATATTCCAGGAAATAAAATAAAAAATGTTATGTATGTTGGTACATGCTGAATTTTTACTTACACACACACATGCACAGAAGAATGTCCTATAAAATAAGCAGGTGGAAAAACATATGTTGGATATAAATGAGAGTAACTAGTATGGTACCAGACTTTTACTCTGCAATAATATATTAAGGTGCTTTTTTTTGTGCTTTTCTAACTTGTTTTGTAGATGTGCAAGTCAATAAAAGACACATACAAATATGCATATGTTAATGAAGCATAATTTATTAATTCCTTTTGAAATAATTATATAAATTACTGAGATATGAAGTATATTCAGTGATTATGAACAAAAATTATATTGGACAGAACTGGCAATGAAGATTGAAACAAATAGTGCAGAGTTAACATAAGTAGCTCTAGAACATGCTAACACTAAAGAAAAATGTTAAAATGAGAGACATGCCATTTGAAAATAATTCAATAATGTTGTTACTAGTTGGCTGATATTCAGAAAGTATTAATAAGGACTTTATGTGATACAGATGGGGAATTGAGGCTATAAATACATAGCATAACAGAGAAATGAGAAGATCAGGAGCTACATTTTAGGAGGAAAATGGGCTTCAGAGTATATAAAATATTTCTCTTATTAGTCTTTATATTAGGCATGTAATTGCTACTATTCATATGTTGGTTGGAAGAAACAACCAAGTTATTTTCATAATTATTTCTGTGCTGAAGATTATAGGAAATTAGTTTTTTAAAAAAATTGTTTGAAAGCAGAGTGACAGACTGAGTGGAACAGAGAGATCTTGCATCCACTGGTTCATTCGTCATGTGCCTGAGTTGTTAGGACTTGGACAGGACAAACCCAGGGGCCCAGAACTCTATTCATTTCTCCCTTGTGGGTAGCAGAAATCAAAACACCCGAGTTATCACTTGCTCCCTTCAAGGATACGCATTAGCAGGTGAGGGACTGGAAGTGGAGCAGAGACAGAAACCCCATGACTCTGATGTGTGATGCTGGTGTCTCCAGTGCCATCTTAACCAACGCACCACAACGTGTGCCCTGAGTTATAGAATATTTATATTCAAGTTTCACTTCTCCGTATTTGCTACATTTATGATGATCAACATACCCCATACTTCATATTTAGGAATATTACAAGCACATTTGAAACTAATACATCAAAATGACTACTTTGGATGCTGGTGGGATTAGAGATGAATTGTATATTTTATATCTATCATAATGTAAGTTAGTGTCTCATTAAAAGCACAGCTGTTTTTACATTAAAAATTAATGTATAGCTAGTTCAGAGCCCCATTAGTGTTTTAAAATGTAATGGACTGCATGTCAACCGGAAATAAATTCTATTAGCGAGGAATGTCAATGCTTAATAGCACCTCTTTTGTCAAGTTATTATTCAAAAAAGTTGGGTTTTGGATACACAAACTTTGAGTGACAGGTGTTTACACAATGTAAGCTGTCTTCTGTCAATCTCTAACAATTTCTAAAAGTCCCACCATTGGGATGTACTAATACAATAAATGATACTTGGTCACTCAATTTATAAATGCCAAACCATAATAACTACAATGTATATCAGGGAAAGTAGGTCAGGAATGCTTATATGTTAGGATATTTTATTTCTGATGCTTAGTTAAATCATAAAATACAAGAATAGAAAAATATATTTATCTAAAGTGGTGACACTTGAATTCTTCCACACAGTTGGAATGTCCATAACTGAGAAAGCAGGGTGGCTTGACCCCCAGGGAAGAAAGCTGGGGTCAGGAAGGAAAAAAATCAAAGAAAAAATCAAGATGATGTTCAGCCAGACCAGTTAGCCTGAACAGGGAAGGAGGGAGCACAAAAGGACGCAAGTCTTCATAAGGCAAAAGAGGCTCCATGGATCTTGGCTGAAATTGAGGACAGAGCAGAGCTGGGTTAACCAGGTGGATTGAAAATGCTGACTTCCATTTACAAGGAGAGGCTTGGAGACAAATAAGAGAAGTCTGGCAATGTATTCTTGGTCAGCCAAGAACTGAGCTTCGCAAGTCTAGAGTCTGCCAGGGCCATTAGTCCAAGTTCCCTAAGTGTAAATCAGTTCCTGGGCAAGGAGCTGCTCTATGAAACCCTTTGTTAACAGTAGTGAGGGACACAAGGAGCAAGGAAGCATCATCAATGCTGAATATGTATTCACATTTCATCAACTTGTTTATAAGGAAGAAGAGCTACTTTTATGGCAATATAATTGGAGAATTCAACATCACAGCATCTAGTATTCAAAATTAGATGTAAAATATCTCACAGTTAATGTTTACAGTTCAAGAAGTAGTATACATTGAGTTACTCTTAGTTGAACTGAATATTATAAAATTCCCTTGTGTGGAAGCTCAAGATTGTAAAAAGTCTGAAATTAAAAATATTCCATGTCACATATATTTGGAAAACTAGGCAAGTAATGGAAGTCAAAAAAAAAAATGCAAGAGAATCCTGACATCATACTCAATACTACTATTAATTTAAAACAAAGTGGAAAATTTGAAAGCACCAGACAACAGTAACTGTTGAGAAGAAGGAACATGGACAAAGTTGAAAGAAATAATGTAGAGTCCAGCTGCTAACACCACGAAGGAAATAGAAACATTTCACAGTTCTTGGCGTCCATCTACGCTAAGGTTTTCAGTATTTCAGCTGTTGATGTTCCTAATCCATTAGAGTTTTACTTTTTGGCAAGGTATGAACAGAAAAGACTTCATTGTGCCATTAAAAACACAGTTTAAGTAATTAAATCTCGAAAGCTTTCCAAAAAGGATTTCTCTGTTCTGGACTTTGAAACTGGGTGTTGGAAAAAGCTTCCTGGAGAGGCATTTCTCAGTTTTCATTTTCTCTTTGGCTAAGAGCTTATTTCTTGATCTGTCTTTTTCAGATTTTGATGGATCCAAGGTGCTTCCATTCTCTGAGTAGCAGACTACTCTGAAAGTATTGCAGGTGCCTGGGAAGGAGGATTGGGTTTTATGTCCAGATGGGCATACTTAAGTATCTTTGTTATTCCATTTGTGGAGCAGACTTCTGCTTATCTTCCTGTACTTGCCCATTCTTGATGCCCTACCAAATGGACTATCATTTCTGTGTTACCCTTTATAGACGCCATGTACTTGGAATCAAGTGATGTTTGCCTACATTAGAGTTTTGCTCTCAATAGTGTAGGAAAAGTGGATTGCACAAACTAAACCAGCCTAAGAAAGAATGTTTGTCTTTTACTCCTAATCATTTATGAGGTTGTTTTTTGATTGCCAGCTTCGGGTATTATCCAATCAATTTACTCTTTGATTGCCACACCGTGATTCTGAAATACATTTACCATTTACTTTTATTTTATTCCTTGTTTGTTTTCTCAAAATTCACTTCCTTTCCAAAAACTTTTTGGAACACTTAGATCCAAAATTGATAATTCCAGATCACCTTATTACCTATACAAATATGCCATACACTTTTATAAAGGATTTTCCAATGAACATTTTATCTTGCTAACAAAGAGAGCTTGTGAGGACAGATTTCTAAGGCCATCTTCCGTGAAGGAACTAGACTATGCCCCACAATATTGGATAACTTCTTTACTGTTAAAATGTGTTATCTAATCCAATTCTATGAATGATAAGAAGATTCTCAATTCAATGTTGCAGCTGAAGACATAATTATGACCATTAAATAGTATGACCCAAATCCTGATGTAGCATTCTAGTAGGAGAAAAGAAGATAAAGAGAATCCATCCTATAGAGATAAAGAACATGGAAATGGTCTACAAGAAGTAGACCTGTGACAAGCTGATGCTATGGTAATCATCTGTAATTTTTAGCTTATCTCTTTGAACAATATCTTCTATTGTTTGACCAATATGAGCCAAGTGTTTCCTGAATGCTTTCACCTATAATGTTAATCTTCCCAGCAATCCTATGAGTTAGGAATATTATACGCAAAGATCAGGATTGAACATAATGCAGATAAGCAAATGTCATGTAGACAGTTAGTGTGTCTGCGAATTAGACTCAGGAAATCTGACCTTAGAGCATAGTTCCCTGAGTACCTGCTATAAAACATCAGAAATCGAGTTCTGATATCACCTACAGCCCAGGGAAGTCAGTCATCTCTGAGTTTTCTTCTTAGTTGACATGCTTGGTCCTTGAAGGTTTCTGCCCGGTCAAAGACAAGACCAAGGACAGGAGAGTGCTAACTTTTCTACTGCTAATTCATTCTGTGTAAAAAATTTGCTGTCTAAGATATGAGCACTATGAGATTTAATTTGATTTTCACGTGTTTTGCTCAGTATAACGGAGAGGGTTCTTTTGTGCCCTATTATTTAAAAAATAAACTCAAGGACCATATAACAATACTGTCATTTATTTGTTGGTTCCTTTTGTTTGTAGTCCTTAATTAATTTTCTCTATCTCAATGTAAGTAAGTAGACACGCACATCCTTGTAGTTCAATTAAATGGTTAGCAGTTTGTCTTCTATTACAACTAGATAACGACACAAAGATAATCAATTCCAATCTTTTATGTTTACAATAAGACAAAAATTAGGTCCAGAAGTCCTGTGTCATTTGGTGGCTGTCCCATTATTCTCTAGCAACTGACTGAATCCTGGAAAGGATTCAAGAGGGCAGAGTTGATTCAGGTTATCTTTTTCCTAAAACACACAGAGCTGAATAAAAAGTATAAGCTTCATGTATTTGGTGTCACAACTTTGAAATTCAACCCAAGGCAATGAATTGCTAAGAAATGAAATCATATTCAAAACTATTTAAGTAGAAATTAATATGTCATGTTAATATGTATCTACATTGAACATTATCAACAGGAAAAAAGACCTACTAATGAATACAATCTCTGAATCCATTCATGAGGTTTCAGTCAGCAAGAAAAAGCTTTGATTTTTCTATGAGTCTGAGACTGTGCTTGAACATTAGACTGTGAGTAGGGAACTCATATGTTTTCATGCTAGAAGTAAGATTTGGTTAAACTATCTGCCCTAACTACTTACAGATTAGCAGAAAAAAGTTATTTATCCATAATAATTATAAAGTAATTTAGGTTCAGACAAACCTACATTTCCATGTATGTGCAGCTATTCAAAATAAACTATGATGTCTAGTGTCTTTGTCAATAAAATGGAGATAATGTTGCACAAGATTGCAGCATTGAATTAAATAAAGTGCTCAGCAGTGTGATGCCTGGTACACAATCTAATAAAAATAATAGTTTTTGTTGTTGGTATTATAAGGCCAATGAAAACAAATCTATTGCTGACTTTTCTTAAGATCTCTCAAGGGTTCGCAAATCAGCAGATAAAGTCCTTTCCCCTCCAATGTCATAGACAATCATCAGAAATTCAATGTGAACTCTGTTAAAGCTAGATTCTTAAATTCTGCTCTGGAGAAATACCAGATATTGTATACATTCTCATTAAATATTGTAGAAAAATAAGTGATGGCAAAACATCACTTGCAGTAGAAGATAAAATATTAAGAACATTCCTTGAGTTATTATTTAATTTAGTGTCAACAAGAGTTGTAAACGTCACATGATCTCCATGTGGATCACTTGGGGGATTTTTGGCGGTCATGAATGTAGAGTAACATGTAAGCAAAATGTGAAAAATGGAGATGAAAGAAATCAACCCTCTAAATATGAGGAAGGTCTCTAATAAAAACACTATGAGCCAACACATTCTGTATGCACACCGTACACACACGTCTTCAGCTAAATTGGGTTCCTGCCCAGGAACTGGAGGACATAAGAGCATAAAGATCTTCTATTCATTCCTCAATGACAGGAAATATCAGATGAACAGATAATAATGCAATCTGCAATGTCTTTTAAGTTTTGGGCAGAAAGCCCACTAATCAGAGTAGTAATGCAATCCCAAAATTGTATCATTTAAACTTTCATTTTATTTTGGAAATGTGTGTTAGACTTGGATTGGATCTACCATTTAGCTGTTAACCCTTGTATTTCCATCTGATATAATTTTGGTAGTCAGTACTGGCTTCATCTGTGCCTATGATATTTACTTTTATAGCACGTAAATGACGATCTTGGTTTTGTTTTCAACAAAGGTATAAACTTTTAGGGATAAGTTTGCTAGGCTATTTATAAGTAGCAAAAGCAACTTCCTAGTTGAACATTTCTAATTATAATCAATATCACTTTTGAAATACTTCATAATAATGATGTGTCATTCCTTTAACATAAGTATTTTTAAACTGCATCATCATCATTCCTTTAAAATAAATACTTTTAAGTTCCATTATGATATATTGATTAACATTCTCCGTTTTATACCAAGAATTTGTTAATCTGAAAATAATAGATGAAATACCCAGAGATTTTTAAATTAAACAAAAGATGTATGATTGTGAATTTTTTAGTTAGAAACTTGTATAATTTTTCTGTGAGATATATTCCTTATTGTTAGGCAGGATTGTTTTGAACGATGACACTTTACAATATCTGGTGTTTTTAAGTTCATCACTGCCACCGTATGATGTGCGTATATACAGATCAGGCAGATTTGTACCCACTCAGTTTCTTACTCCACCATCTAAATATGCATTCAACATATTTCAAAAGCAATCAGCTGGTGGAAACTGTAATTGGCACTATAGGCAGAAGTTGTCAGTGATCACATCACATTGTGCTTGGTTTACACGAAGCTCACAGGATTTTTTGTTTCCAAATGGAGTAATGAAAATATGTTGTTCCAATGAAAATTGCTTTTATGAGTTAAATTGACTTATCCCTACAAATATAAATGTACATATTCTGCAGAATGGTTCAAATTACATATGAGGCCACTATAAAATAGAGGGGATTTTGCAGCCAAACAGGCAAGCATTCAAATGTTGCCTTTAATGGACAATTTCAAAATATGATCATATATAGAAATCTAGAGTTATTTAAATATCAAGCAATTTTTCCTTCATCTCTGAAACAGAAAGATAATGGGATACTACTTTACTGAAAGTACTTCATCTGGTAGTTATTGTCATTACTATTATTATAATGATATTATTATTATTATAGTAACGCTAGTTGTCTTCTCCTCCAAAGCACTTTTATGTAGTTTTACTTTAATTCTTATCATACTGCTATGTCTCTCCTTTCTCTCTAGATTAAAGCAGAGCTCAATGCAGGGGCATAAGGGTATTTGCTATATTAATCAATGTGTTGTAAAATAACATAATTTTCTTCATTAGTAAAATATTTTTTATAACGCTTTTATTTAAAGAATATAAATTTCCAAAATACAGCTTATAGATTACAATGGCTTCCCCCCCATAACTGCCCTCCCACCCACAACCCTCCCCTTTCCCACTCCCTCTCCCCTTGCTTCACATCAAGATTCATTTTCAATTCTCTTTATATACAGAAGATCAGTTTACTATATATTAAGTAAAGATTTCAACAGTTTGCCCTCATGTAGCAACACAAAGTGAAAAATACTGTTGGAGTACTAGTTATAGTATTAATTCACAATGTATAGCACATTAAGGACAGAGATCCTACATGATATATTTTTTAATTGATTAATTTTCTATGCAATTTCCAATTTAACACCAAGATTTTTTTTTCATTTTTAATTATCTATATACAGAAGATTGATTCAGTATATACTAAGTAAAGATTTCATTAGTAAAATATTGAAGAGTATTATGTTGCATTGGCTACATAGATGCAAATATAAGGGAAATATTTTCTTTATAAAGGCAAATTTATTTTAAATAAAAGTTAAAACAGGGATGCTAACAAACAAGCAAAATTTAGGTTTAATTTTGTTATATTATTATATAATAATTAAATAGGTTTAATATAACATGTAAAACTATTTACTATTTGTTAACTTAGGCATTTAAAACATGATAGAAACTGCTTTATCAGAAAGATATTAGGTTCCAATGCATGTATGTAAGCAATTGATAAAGTAAAGAAAAAATGATCATGAAAGTAATAATAACTTGGATTCAAACAAATTTTTTAGCTTTGACATATAAGGGAATTAAGATGGAGCACAGAAGAGAGGCATAATAAGAAATGGTGAAGGTAAGTTGACAGAAAAACTTGCATCAAGAAAAGGAAACCAAAATGGGAGGGAAAAATAACAAGAGAGATCAAATAAAAGTAAGATTAAGCTGAAGATACAGAGACAGTGAAACAGATGAACAAATGGCAAAACATATTTTCTCATTTACAGAGAACTGCTGCAGTCAACTAGCCTTTGAACAGGGGGTTGCATGATTACAGAGCTTTCATCTCTTCCTGGAAATTGATGGGAAAATGTAAGACCAGCAGTTGGATCTGTTGTGGCATCCAGGGGTCTTTGGAATAGTAGTCATTTTGTTTTGGCAGACCAATGAAGGACCCTTTGAACATGGAACAAAAGATCTGTAGGGAAAGTAGGAGAGGAAAAAAAAAACAGGGGAGGAGGATGGGGTTTTGAAGGGTGAGGAAAGTCATAGAGGCAAACAGCCTTGAAAAACAGGGGTCAGAGTAGGTTGTAAAACATGTGCTCACAGTCAAGTGAGGGTAGAAAGGAATCTCAGGGCATAGGAACTGTGTGCCTCCACTGGGATAATGCAGAATATTGCGTCAGCAGTGCAAAGATTGTGTGGTGGTCCATGAATGAACACCTGTAACTAACAATGGTGACAAGAAAAGCACTCCTGACATGACTCTGCCATTCCTCATCTTGCAGCATTGCTGGAGAGATGACTTGGACCGTGTGATTCCACCACAGCTGGGATGGGTTTCTAGAGAGCTATATATACAGAAATCTGAAAGGCTAGGATACTTCAGTTGACATCTAGTTGAATGAGATTGCTGTAGACACATTGTTATATACTCAAATGACATGAGTCAATTGTTTCTAAAGATGAGTCACTTATCCAAAGCAATAAGTAGATAAATGAATGCTGGTTTCTTGGAAGAGGGTCAGTGTTCATTTTATTCTAGTCATTTGGTTACCAGCTATTTTTAATATATTTACTGTTCCAAAGTTTTAACCAGTTCACTATTTGTTGAATCATTTTGTGCCCAGGGACCCAGGTTTAGTGATTGCTATATGGCAGGATGATCATGGTCTTCCAAGTGCTACCAGAGACTGTTTCCACTCAAGTGAAGGGCTGCTGTAAACCAGAACTGCTCCTTCTAATTCTTAGGGAGTGAGGCTGTTAGGGAACAAGGTGTTTAGAGGCAATGACCTTTGTGAATGGTTTTCTAAAGGACTGTGAAGAAGTGTGGGGCTTTCAGTGTGCTTGATTTTGAAATGCCCCATGGTTTTATCCCTGCAGGTGATATTTCTGGAAAAATATGTCCTCAGCATGTTTTAGCTGCTTTTCAGTCTCAGAATAAATTAGCAGTCGTGAAAAGCCGACAATGCCATAATTGGGATTCATCCACCACAGGCCAAACCTGAATGATAATATAATCATTTCCTCTAAAACCTTAACCTTTAAACTGCATTTACTGACTGTCCAGGAATTCTCAAGTGATCTCCAATGGCAGCTAACCTATTTGCATTTTTAATAAGCATTTCATAAGGTATATCATATAAATTGAATATGAAGAAATGATTTTCACACAGTGAACATTCACTTATATACTTCAAACATCTGTACTTAATCTCTCTCTGTCATCATATATATTATAGCCAGTATTTAAACCAGATACATATGATATACCTCACCGGATACTTAACTGTTCATATTGTTTCAAGTATTCATACACTTGTAATACAAATGAATTGTTTAAATGATTTAATTTTCATTTATCATCTGAGAAAAGTTGAAGAAATTGCTTACCCATTTCTCCCAGTTTTAAACAAGAAGAACTTTCATACACTACTCTGAGAGAAACTTTCCAAAGAATAATTTAGCAATATACATCCAAACTCTCACAAATGCACAAATATTTGACTCAGCAATTCTTTCTCAGAATTTATCCTAAGGAAATAAACATGAGTAGTTTATGTTAGTACTACTTTCTTAACAGTAGTAAAAAGTTTGTGTGTGGGGGGGGTTGTCTTAGGCAATTTGTTCAAAGCAGGAGCAGTTTTATATATAAAAAAAACATGGTACTTGCATAAAAAAGAATAATCTACCTTCATTAAGTTTTTATGAAAGAAAAATATTTACTAGCATGGAGAAATGATCACAATATATATTTAAAGAATTGAAGAATAGACACTCTATAAAAATGCATTTGCAACTATTATATACACATATCCATGCAGCAGGGAACAATATCCAGGGTTCATGACACGATAGATGTTGAATATAAATAAGATGACAGACCAAAATGAAATGGATGTTGTTGAGAATGGTTTTATGACATGAAGACTCTTCACATGGGGTCTCCCTACCCGTGAGGGTGATAGAAACAGACTCAGCACAGAAGGAAGGGTTGGGTAGAGGGTTTTGCTTTCAGTTGCAACTTTTGGAAAGAATGCTGTTTCTGTGCTGTGACTTCTAGCTCCTTCTCCTTGACCTCGTGTCCATTTCCAGAGCTTATGGAGGCTCATCATGTTGCTAAGATTGCATCCCTTGGGTTTGAGGACGCCCAGGAAGCTTCTCATGGAACATGTCAGAAGGAGACAAGGCCAAAATGACTTGCACCTGCCCCAAGACAGTGAGGCCAGAAGAACAGGATAATAATATTGGGGAACCAAATCTTCCCAACCTAGGGAACATTTGAGGACCATTAGAGAGAGAGAGCCCAGAATTAGAATGATTTTCCCAGAAGACCACATGGAAGGTTCTATTGGGCAGGAATGACAGGGACAACTGGGCATGTGGGAAGAAGAGTCAGGAAGAAGAAGGAGTGTCCCATTGCTGTTGTGGAGTTCAGGCAGTAAGTGGGCAGGTGGAGGGAGGTGCTTAAGTGTCCTGAGAGACAGAGCCAGGAACCTGATACATTTCCTCCTGTGGAAGATGGTTCCCTCTCTCCACTTGCTCTGCTGAGCTGCCACTGATGAGGTCAAAACTATAGTTTCTGAGCAGGAGAGAGAAGCATACACACACATATGCTGAGCAGAGAGAGAATAGGTGGCGGAGGGAAGTGCCTCAGCTATTGGGGCACAGGGACGAGTCAAAAGAAAAATGACACATAATTTGCACAATTCATATAAATCACAATACAGATTGGCCCCGATTTTCAACGATTTGCCTTACAATTTTTAGCTTTATGGTGATGTGAAAGACAGAATGTTTGATACAAACCATACTTTGAGTTTTCAATTTGGCCTTTTCCTGGGCTGGTGATATGTGTGTTTTGATGTTCTCTTGCCAATAGCTCCTAATTGATCACGAGATCATGAAGGTAAAAAGCCCACATCATCCAGTGTCCTGGCTTGCTAAGCTGTAATGTAGAATAGGTTAGGTGTGTTCAGTGAATTTTCTGTTTAAGAGACCTTCACAGTACAGTACTCTGAATGGGCTTCTCAGGAAGTAACACCATCATAGATTGCGGAGATTCTCTGCTTTTCCAGATCGCCATTGATTTATGTTTTTGGTCTTATAGTATCTTAGGAATATACAGATGTTTTGAATTTTACTTGTTAAAAGTATTATCCTGGACCAGAATTGTGGTACAGCATGTTAATTCGTTGCTTCTGATGCTAGCACCCCAAATTGCAGGTTCTGTTTGAGTCCCAGCTGATCTGCTTCTACTGAAGCTCCCTGCTAATGCGCCTGGGAAGGCAGAATAGGATGGAACAAGTGCTTCACCCCCTATACCAATGTGGGAGACCCGGATAAAACTCCTGGCTCATGGCTTCAGCCTGGCTCAGCCCTTGTTATTGTGGCCATCTGAGGAGTGAACCAGCAGATGGAAGATCTCTCTATGTCTCTCCTGCTCTCTCTGTCACTCAGCCTTTCAAATAAAAAAAATCATAAATTAATAAAATCTTTATACTTTTCTATGATCTACATTTTATTTAGGTTAAGATTCATTTTCTCTGTTTGTAAATAAACATGTGAAATATAATATATAAGTATACTTCAAAAGTTCACAGAAATGTGTACTATATGCATGGATCTAAAAATGCCTCGAACCAAGATAAACTTTCTTTTAATAATCACTTTTCCACCAACATACATACAAAAATCTTCTCTAACATAAAATGTAAACATGTTCATATATTTATTTAAATATTATCCAATTTGTAATTATTTGTATTTTTTAAAGATTCATTTATTTATTTGAAAGGCAGAGTTATAGACAGAGTGGGAGAGACAGGATAGGGAGAAAAATGGAGATCATCCAACCACTAGTGCACTCCCCAGATGGCTACCATGGCTGAGGCTGGGATGGGCTGAAGCCAGGAGCCAAGAGCTTCATTCAGATCTCCAACACGAATGCGGGGGCCCAAGCACTTGTTCCATCTTCTACTGCTTTTGCAAAACTGGGCTTATATGGCTTGCTGGAGTTGCAGGCAGCAACTTAACCCACTGTACCACAAAACCAGCCATTATTTAGTTTTGTTTTATAAAAAGATGTCTAATCCTGACTTCTGTTTTTTTTTGCAAGTGGTAAATTCATTGTTTCAACACTACTTATTCAATAACTTATTTTTCCTCCAATAGTTACAAGCCCTTCCCTGTTAGAGATGTGTAGACTTCCTGGTTATACTTTCTATTAATTCCTTCTTTTAGCACTCTCTACTTCATCTCTGGCTGACCCTTCAAGGCCATCAGTGACCTCCATGTATTTTTTTTAATTTGAATTCCAATGCTACCTTCCTGTCTTTCCTCCTGTGTCTTTTACTCATTATTTGCTCCGGTGGGTTAATCCTTTCTTTCTCTTACTCTTCAGTTGCTTTCTTGGGTTTCTTCACTCCTTTCTTCCCAATTATTACTTCTTAGTATTTGCAGTCATTCCTCTTCATCACCTGGTTCTCAGAGTTCTCCACTGTGAAGTGCTTCTATTCCCCTTTTCTTAGAAGAAAATCGTTACATGAATTCTGGGAGTGTAATGCTGTGCTCCACCTATTGGAGGTGTTACAGCTACAGAAATTATTTGGATTTATTCTGCAAGGAAGATTATTCTAACCCATTTATTTATCCATTCAAATAATTTTATTTATATAAGAATAGACTAATGTAATGTGTCTTTTACTACTTTATGTATTTTTTTTTTGAATTGTTGTTGCTTTTTCAATTGGCAGTTCTTTCTACTGGCTCCTGAAGAACTCTGACATACACATCCAACTTTAGTTTTAGTTCTTCTGGACTAAACTATTAATCAGCCATTAATCCACATAAATATGGTTGGCTTTATTAGATGAAAGCTTTTAAAATTCAAGTACTAGGCACTAATGATCAAGTATCTTTTATTGATTGATCAAACATTTCTTGGGTACTTTTGCCCATCTACCATGGAAGGATATTAAAATCAATATTTTAGATT
Source organism: Sylvilagus floridanus (assembly GCA_949820135.1). Lineage (NCBI taxonomy): Eukaryota > Metazoa > Chordata > Mammalia > Lagomorpha > Leporidae > Sylvilagus > Sylvilagus floridanus. Next base: position 28,000,518 of record OX463246.1, on the reverse strand, counting down.
CAAAATATCTTATTAAAATATTGTTACAGTTGAATATAATATGCATATATTGACTTTAATTAACATATTTAAATATTGAGTCATCCCCTTTAACCAAGGTTTGACTCCATTAACTCAAAGTTTTTAATTGTCCTTCAGTATAGATTGTGTTTTGCTTTGTCAGCACTCTCCATTTTCCTAATTAATTTTGTGCTCATTAAACAAGAAATACAATGCTATTGTTGATAGATTCTTTTACTCCATTTACGTGGTTGTTCATGCTATTATATTTATTCCATAAATTAAACATACAATTCCATAATAATACTAATTCCATAAGTTACGTGTATGTTCTAATAACCTTTCATGTTATTCTTTGAATAAATAATCATGATGTTGTAAATCAATTTTTAAAAATTTTTTATTTATTTATTTTTTTTTGACAGGCAGAGTGGACAGTGAGAGAGAGAGACAGAGAGAAAGGTCTTCCTTTGCCGTTGGTTCACCTTCCAATGGCTGCCGCGGCCGGCGCACTGCGGCCGGCGCACCGCGCTCATCCGATGGCAGGAGCCAGGTGCTAGGTGCTTTTTTTCCTGGTCTCCCATGGGGTGCAGGGCCCAAGCACTTGGGCCATCCTCCACTGCACTCCCTGGCCACAGCAGAGAGCTGGCCTGGAAGAAAGGCAACCGGGACAGAATCTGGCGCCCCGACCAGGACTAGAACCCGGTGTGCCGGCGCCGCAAGGCGGAGGATTAGCCTAGTGAGCCACGGCGCCGGCCTGTAAATCAATTTTAGCTCTAATCTTTTGCATTCTAATATTTACAATAACTAGCCTTAAAATGATTTATTTAATTATTTTAAAAGCAAAGTGACAGAGGGAGAGGGAGAGTTGAGAGAGAGAGAAAAAGAGAAAGACAGAGAGAGAACATGATGCGCAGAGATACTGAGAGATAATTTCCATCCACTGATTGACTCCCCAAATGACCAGTACAGTCTGTGCTAGGCCAGGCTGTATCCAGGAGCCTGAAAAGGAATATAAAAGAATGATTGTAAGATTACTCAAAAACACCAAGAAGCAAATACATGAGATAAAGAAGTTCATACACAATATGGATAAAAAATTTTGCTGAGAGATAAAGATATTGAAGAGAAAATTGAAATATTAGAAAACAAGAATTCAATATGCCAAATAGAAAATACAATGGAAAGTCTTTTTTTTTTTTTTTTTTTGACAGGCAGAGTGTACAGTGAGAGAGACAGAGAGAAAGGTCTTCCTTTGCCGTTGGTTCACCCTCCAATGGCTGCCGCGGTCGGTGCACCACACTGATCCGATGGCAGGAGCCAGGTGCTTCTCCTGGTCTCCCATGTGGTGCAGGGCCCAAGCATTTGGGCCATCCTCACTGCACTCCCTTGCCACAGCAGAGTGCTGGCCTGGAAGAGGGGCAACCGGGACAGAATCCGGTGCCCAGCCTGGGCTAGAACCCGGTGTGCTGGTGCTGTAAGGTGGAGGATTAGCCTAGTGAGCCACGGCGCCAGCTAATGGAAAGTCTTAATATCAGATTCCATAAGGCATAAAGAAGAATATCTGAACTAGAAGATAAATCCTGGGAAATTGCAGACAAAAAAAGAAGAAAAATTAGAAAACCTGAAATAGTGTTCTAGATTTATGGGATACCATCATGATCAGGATATATTAGTCACAACACATTATAGTCAAACTTTTAAGAACAAAGCAGAAAGATTTGTAAAATGTGCAAGAGAGAAACATCAGATTCCTTCTGAGGCTCCCCAATTAGACTAGAAAGGAGAGAATGGAGATACATAGAGAAAGCAATAAAAGAAGAAAAAAAAAAAAAACTTATCTAAAACACTGTACTCAGCAAAGCTCTCATTTATAAATGAGGGTGATATAATGATGTTCCAAAACAAACAGAAATTAAAAGAATTTGTAACCACTTGTCCATACTTTCAGATGATAATTAACGATGTGAAACACAGAGAGAAACAGAAAAGATGGTCATCATAGGAAAGAATGGGAAGGCAGAAAATCTCCTGGTAAAAGAAACAAAATCCAAAAAAAAAAAACCAATAATTATATTTATGTGTAAATGGAAGAACCAAGTTATACTTATCCATAATAAACTTGAATATAAATGACCTAATTCTCCAATTAGAAGACACAGACTGACTAAATGGTTAAAAAACAAGACCTATCTATGTGTTGTGTATAAGAACCATAACTCACCAACAAAGATACACACTGATTGAAAGTGAAAGGATGGAAAAAATATTCCATACTACTAGAAATTAAAAATAAGCAGATATAGCCATCATAATGTCAGAAAAAAATAGACAACACAAAAACTTTTAATAGAGACAAAAAGAGCATTATGTAATGATTAAGGGATCAACTCAACAGAAAGATATGACTATAAAAAATGTATATGCATCCAATTCCAGGGGAACAGGCTATTTAAAAACAATGTTAATGCATCTATTGAGAGTCATAGACTCCAATACAGTAATAACAAAGGGCTTCAACACACCATTTTCATCAATGACTAAACAAAAAAAAATCAACAAAGAAACAACAGAACTAATTTGCACTATGGACCAAATGGACTTAATTGATATCAGCAGAACATTTGCACAGCTGCAGAATATACATTCTTTTCATCAGTGCATGGAACTGTCTTTAGGATAAACCATATGCTGGACCATAAAGCAATTCTCAGCAAATTTAAAAAATTGAAATCATACCATGTATCTTTTCTGACTATAATGGAATGAAGCTGAAAATTAACAACTTCTGGAAAATATGCAAACACATGGAGACTGAACAGCATGCTCCTGAATGAACAGTGGGTCATAGAAGAAATCAAAAGATGAATCAAAAAATTCTTGGAGTTGAATGAAGATGACAGCACAACCTATCAAGGTTTTGAGACACAGCAAAAGCAGTATTAAGAGGGAACTTTATTTTAATTAGTGCCTACATAAAGAAATTGGAAAGGCATCAAATAAGTGACCTATGAATACATCTCAAGGACCTTGAAAAGCAAAAAAAACAAACTTCAAATTAGTAGGAGGAAAAAAATAATTAAAATTCAAGAATAAATACAATTGAAACATGAAAATAAGAAAGATGAGTTAAAAGAAGAGCTGATTTTTGAAAAAATAAACAAAATGATACACCACTGGCCCAACTAACCAAAAAGGGAAGATTACAAAAAAAAAAGTCAGAAATGAAAAAGGAGATGTTACAATGAATAGCACAGAATTAAAAATAATCAATGGGATTACTATGAACAGCTATACTCCAACAAATTAAAAATCTAGAAGAAATGGATAGATTTCTAGACACATACAATCTTCCAAAGTTGAGTCATAAAGATATAGAAAACTGAAATACAACAATAATAATAACAGATAGAATCAATAATAACAACACTCCCAACAAAGAAAATTTCAAGACTGGACGGCTTCACTGCTGAATTCTACCAAACTTGTAAAGAAGAACTAATTTTAATTCTTCTCACACTATTTTTTATATATAAAGCTTTTATTTAAAGAATATAAATTTCCAAAGTACAGCTTATGGATTACAATGGCTTATAATTGAAAGAGAGAGAATCCTCCCAAAATTCTGTGAAATCAGCATCACGTTATTTCCAAAACTAGAAAAATATACAAGAAAGTGAACTGCAGATCAATATCCCTGGTGGACATAAATACAAAAAACCTCAACCAAATTCTAGCTAATTGATTTCAACAGTACATGAAAAAAAGTTCATTCACCTGAACCACTGGGATTTATCCTTAGTATGCAGGAATGGTTCAACACACACAAATCAATCATCACATTTTAACAAGTTAAAGAAAAAGAACAATATCTTTATATCAATAGATGAAAAGGAAGCATCTGATAAAATACAGCATCCTTTCATGATAAAAAAACTTTAAGCAAATTGAATATGGAAGGAACATTCCTCACCACAATCAAGATGACACATGAGAAATCCACAGCCAACATCATATTGGATTGGGAACGTTGGAATCATTTCCAAGTTCTGGAACTAGACAGGAATGCCCACTCTCACCATGGCTATTCAATGTAGTTCTGTAAGTTTTAGCTACAGTTGTTAGGCAGGAAACAAGGAATCAAAGGTTTATGAACTGGAAAGGAGGAAGTCACACTATCCCTGTTGGGGAAACAAAAGAATCCACAAAGAGACTATTGGGATGCATAAGAGGGTTTAATAAGGTTGCAGGATATAAAATCAACACACAGAAATCAATAGCATTTTTTACAGTTTATCTTTTATTTTTTAATTTTTAAGGTGATCAAATTTCATGTATTTCATATACACATATTTAGGAGCGTAGTAATTCTTTCCATCCTACCCTCCCTCCCATCTATGCTCACACCCTCCCTCCTCCTTGTTTTCCCATTCCTTTTAATTTTTACTATGATCTACTGTTAGTATATTTTATAATCATAAGATTAACTCTACAGTAAGTATAGAATTCAACAGATCGTGAGGAGGAAAAATGAAACACTGTTCCTCAACAGTAGAGACAAGGGCTGTAAACAATCATGGAATCTCAAAATGTCAATTTCACTCCTATACATTACATTTTTTGGGTACTCTTCTAGAGACCAGAGATCCGAGAAAACATTTGTTATTTTTCTTTTTGGGACTGGATTATTTAACTAAGTATAATGGTTTCCAGTTATATCCATTTTGTTGCAAAAGACAGGATTTCATTAATATATGTTTATGTTCATATATATATAAATATATACACCATATTTTCTTTATCCATTCATCAAAATCAACATTTTTAAAGATTTATTTTATTTATTTGAAAGAGTTACAGAGAGAGGTAGAGACAGAGAGAGGTGTCTTCCATCTGCTGGCTCACTCCCCAGATGGCTGCAATGGCTGGAGCTGTGCGATCCGAAACCAAGAGCCAGGAGCTTCTTCCGAGTCTCCCATGTGGGTGCAGGGGCCCAAGTACTTGGGTCATCTTGCACTGCTTTCCCAAGCCATAGAAGAGAGCTGGATTGGAAATGGAGCAGCTGGGACTAGAACCAGTGCCTATATGGGATGCCAGTGCTGCAGGACAGGGCTTTAACCCGCTGCGCCACAGCACCGGCCCCAAATCATTATTTTTATACACAAAAAGTACCATGGATGAGAAAAAACCTTTAAGTTCAGTACCATTCACAATAGCTACAAAGGAACTTAAACACCTTTGAAGAAATTCAACTAAGGGTATGAAAGTTCTCTAAGATGCAAGTTACAAAATGATAAAGTAATAGAAGACACAAAAAATGGAAAATTTTTCCATATGTGTACATTGGAAGAGTTAATATCATCAAAGTATCTATACTACCAAAAGCAATTCACAGATTAAATGTTATCCTAATCAAAATATCAAGGACACTCTTTTAGATCTAGAAACAAAGATGTTAAAATTCATATGGAGATATGAGACCCCAAATAAGTAATACAATCTTAAATAACAGAACAAAGAATTCATCATATACCAGGTTTCAAGACATATTTTAGGACACTTAGTGTTGAATTAAGCCTGTGAGTATAAAGTGGATTGAAATTATGTCTTTGCAAAAGTAAATAAAAGAAAAGAAAGAAGGGAAGGAGGGGATTATGGATGGGAGAGGTTGAGGGAGGGATTATGATTATCTTCTTAGAATTGTGCCTGTGAGGATCCCTGTGAGACCTCAGAGGAAAGGAAGCGTCAGCAAAGAAGGAGACACTCTTCTCTGAAGGGAGAGGAGAACATCCTCTTAGCTTATGGTCATGTCCAAATAACGACAGAGTCCATGGTCACAAAAGGCCTCCATAGCCCTGGCAGCTCAGGACAAGAGCCTCAGGTGATCACTGATGTCATAAAGAAAGAGTTTTAATTGTTAAAGGGACAACAGTAGTCACTGTGCACTTGCTCCCCAGGTAGGACCTCTGTCCCTATTGAATTGCAATATGAGAATTGACTGCAAATTCTCTCCCCAAACTGTACTCTATATGTTGCGTGTGGGTGTGGGGGCAAATTGTTGAAATCTATGATTAGCATAGAGTTGGTCCTCTATATATAAAGTCATACTAAAAATGATCCATAATGAAGAAGGAGATGGGAGAGGGAACGGGAGGTGGGATGGGAGTGGGGTGGGGGAGCATGGGTGATAGAACCACTGTATACCTAAAGTTGTATCTATATAAAAATGCATTCATTAAATAAAAAAAGAATTGTGCCTGTGAAATACATGAAATCTGTTCTCTTTATGGTAATAAAAATGTTGATACCACACATCCTTTTTACTGTCATTATAATTATTAATTATATATCAGTTGTCATCAGAATCCTTCTAATATAACCAAACATTCTAATTTTTAAAGATAAATCTCTGTGGTCCTTGGGTATGTAAATATATTTTTGAAAGATTTATTTATTTGAAAGTTAGAACAGCAGTCAGAGGAGGATAGAGAGAAAGAGATAGACAGGGATAGAGTTAGAGATTTTCCATTTGCACATTCACACCCCTGTTGCTTGAAATAGCTGGGCGTGGGCCAGGCCAAAACCAGGGTCCTCTAACTCCATAGAAGTCTTCTGAATAGGTGGTAAGAATCCAAGGACACAGGGCATTATTGACTACATCAAGGGGCATATTAGCAGGAGCTGGATTAGAAGCAAAGCAGCCAGGACTAAATTAGCTTTTGTGTATGGAATACTGGAGTTGCAAGCTTCAACTAAACCATTAAACCACAACACCCACACCTGTAGATTTTTTTTTAAGTGGGAAAGGATTTCTATTCTTTAAGGGGAGAAAATGATGAAACATAAGTGATAAAACCAACACACAGCATCTGGCCAAGCCTTACCACAGTTCCCAGGAAATTTTTCAAATCCTGTCTGATTTGTTTTTTCTTAAAGATGTACTTAGTACACACCTGCTTAAATCAGGAGTTTCTATTCTTTTCATGTCTTTTAAGAAATCTATTTCTTCAACAGTGATTATTAGGCGGATTTTATTTTTAGTTAAAAATTGGGTTTATATTTTTAGTTACTTGTTTTTCCTCATACAAGGGTGATTAAAACCAGAATGATCATAGAGATCTTTATGGAACATTCTTTCTATTTTTCTTCCAGAGAAGGTTTAGTTCTTGATGGGTACTAGGTAGACAATTGGTAGTAGGAAACACACATACACACACACTGTAATGATAATGTATTAACAATTGACTTGGTCGTTCAGATACTGAATGATGGCCCTTGGTTTGAAATTATCCCTTGACAGAGGGAGGTTAACCAATAAAACAAAGTCAAGCAATAAAATGCTTGATGAATAGGTGGTGTCTAGGAAGGTAGGCAGGAATTGTTTAATTGTTAACTTTTTTGTGATGATGATTTACCAAATTGTAGCTCAGCTTTATTCAAGATTTAACGTTCACCCTTGAGTAAACCTTAATATCTCATCTAAAAACCCATCTACTTTTTTTAAAGATATATTTATTTTATTAGAGAGTCAGAGGCAGAAAGAGAGAGAGAGAGAGAGAGAGAGAGAGAGAGAGAGAGAGAGAGAAAGTTCTTTCATCTGCTGGTTCATTCCCTAAATGGAACAATGGCTGGAGCTGAGCTGATCCAAAGCTAGGAGCCAGGAGCTTCGCCCAAGTCTCTCATGTGGGTTCAGCGGCCCAAAGACTTGGGTCATCTTCTACTGCTTTCTCAGGCCATAGCAAAGAGCTGCAGCGGAAGTGGAGCAGCCGGGACTCATACTGGTGCCCAAATGGGATACCAGCACTGCAGGTGGAGGCTTTACCTTCTATGCTACAGCACCAGCCCTCCATCTACTCTTAATGAAAGTAAAAGTGTATGTATTCAAAGTGATATATTCTATAGGAAGCTTTATAAACACTTGATGAGGTCTGAGTATTCTTGTCCCCTCCAAGATTCATCATTAGAAAAATCTAATTACAAGGTGATGATGTTAAGAAATGGGGCCGTTGAGAGATAAAAGTTCCTGATCCGAGAACCCTCAGTAACTAGAATTATACAAGAGGTCCAGAGAGCTAGGCAGGCTTTCCACTGTGTGAAAGCACAGTGAGACAGTGCCGTTCTGGAATCAGAAAGCAGGCACCCCTCCAAGGTCTCAAATCTGTCAGTGCCTTGATCCTACATGTCTAGTCTGCAGACTATGAGAAATCAGTTTCTTTGTTTTTCATAAACTCCCAGTCTATGGCGTTTTCATACAGTAGTCTAATGTTCCCAAACAACAGCAAATTAGGCACTGAGAATATCCTCAAAATTCTATTTTCTACATTTCTTCAAAACTTCAAAATCCATTCCAAGGCTAATAATTCCCCAGCAGAATAAGGATTATTGTGAGCCAAGATGCCTTCAGGAAGAGGTTTATTGCTTCATGGACATAGTAGTTCTATTTGTCACTCCAGTAACGAAATATTATCCAGGGACATTTGTATCTGAGGTGAATGTGTCACTGGAGTGTGTGCAGTTGCCTTAAATTCCCCAGATGTGAATAATGAAAGCAGCATAACCGTAAACTGGGGTTTCCAGAATTTTCTGTCAACAGACAGACTGTAGGCACTCTAGGCATTGTGGACCACACTGTCTCTGTCAAAAGCAACTGCTCAACTCTGCCATTAACAGGAAAGAATATATAGGCGGTACCTAAGTGAATGAGTGCAGGTAAGCCCCAGTAAAACTCTATTTTTAGAAACTGAAATTTGAATCATATAATTCTCATGTGTCTTGAAATATTATCTTGCTTTTTATTTAAAAAAAACGATTTAAGGATATGTAAGCCATTCTAAGCTTGCAAGTTCTATATATAAACATGAGCCGGACTGGATTTGTTTCCTTGGAAAATTGGTTTTATGGACCTCTGCTTATTTACCCTGATGTACACACCACAGCCTTGCCTCTCAGGACAGAATTTGCCCAATAATTGCATAACTGACAATAAGAGACCATCATCTATTTAAAAGAATACTTTAAATCTGTTTCTGTACAAAGGTCACCTCATTGATCCTCCAGAATATTCTTGTCTGGAAATAAAACGTTTTAGAAGCTAAGTTAATTAAACCAAAGCAAGAAAGGCATTATTTACAGAAGACCCTGGAGGAGATGTCTGCTGTGCATGCGTTTGAGGAATGAAAGAAGTCCTTGAATATGGCAAGGTTTATCTTTACAGTTTTTCCACAGTATGAACTGGTTTTCTCCGTTGAGATGTATAAAGAGCATTGCCATGAGCAGAGGAGATAAATCAACATATATTTCAGTGAGAATAAAGTCTGATGGCAGTTCAGCATGAAGCTGAATCTGTTCGCCTCTCTTTGCTTAAGTTTTGTGTCAGGGAAGCTGCACCTGCAGAGTGGGAGGGGCCATCTGAGGAACGGCTGGTCATGGAAAGCTGCGGAGCTGCCTCAGAGCATTGGACAATACCAACTTGGAGATGCAATTGAATTTGCTGGAGATGAAGAGGCTAGGCAGATACACTTTATTTAGTTTAAAACTTTCTATCATCAGTTCCTTAAGACTACTCTAGATGAACAGTCTTATTTTTAGAAGTAGAACATTTAGAACAGAGTTAATTCTACTGATGGTCAACTTTTCCCTTTTAATCTTTAACTCAAAGATGCATGATTTGATATATAAAACCTCTCAATAATGAACCAGGTGTTTATTTCACTGTAAAAAAATCCAGCAAAATGAGTAGAAACATAAAATTTATTTTTGAATAACTTGAACATTTTTCTGAGTCAGATATTGATTCCAAGCATTGGTAAGATTCTCCAGTAACAGAAAATAAAGCTGTCTTCTGTAAAGTAATAAATCATATATACATTTTAAAGAGCAAAATGTTTATTTGGTATTGACAATTACAAATAAGGAAATATAATAATATTGGCAAGATACTGTGGTGTTTTATTTATTTTTTCTCAGATTTATAACATGAGATATATATCCTGAATTCAGCTGCTTTAAATTCAGTTTGGTGGGTTGAAGATTTTTTCCCCAAACTTTATAGTTTGAATTTATTAAACATATGCCTGGAGCTTATGTTGAATAATTAGAATTTATTTAAATAATATATTTTATTGTACATACACAGGGACAATGAGTATAATCATTAGTATGTCTAAAATTTATAATGAAGTGCAAACTCCATGACTTAATTAGAAAATTGAGTTCAGTGTAACAATTTCATATTTATCTCCCATGCTGGTCAGCAGAGAATAGGATGAAAATATCTATTGAAATGTTTTAATCATTGTCCACTCTCTACCCAAAGTTGTGGTTGAATAAGGTCAGACGACTTTCTTTGTCTTCCTCATATTTATCAAATGCTAAAGTATACGAAAGGGGAGAATTCTACTTGCTGTAAATGGAAATCCTTAAAATTAACCACTTTTGTCATTCTAGGTTCCTTTAAGACCTCCCATTTGGCTACAGAAAGACAAGGTGGTTTCCATCTTTTCAAGACACAAAGCAGTATGTTGTTCCTGAGGCTAGTTGGCCTGCCAAGATTCCTTGGCAAAGGGAATTCTCTGGCTAGTTTGCTATGATATAATAAATGATCTGAGCAGATTGTCAATGAATTGGGATCTGAAGTTAGCGCTGCTTTGGTGGATGGGGAAATTTGTTATTTTGTCTCTATGCTTGTCCCTAAAAAACATGAAAGCTCTGAAAATTATACTACAAATCTCTAGAGAATTAATCCTGTAGCAAGAGTTGATGTGTTTCTCTTTTGTTTAATATTATGAATTGTTTGTTTATTTACAAGGATATTTTCATTATTAAACATTTACTTTGATTTAAAATGCAACACATGGTCATTTGGAAAATATGAAAAGGATTAAAGAAATACATTTTAGTCATCCCTAATTTCACTATCTACATATATCAATTGATAAAATTTCTATACATGAACAGTCATTTTCCCACCACATTTGTAGATTATATGTTTTGTGTTACTCTGTATTTACTTTTTATAGCTTCATATAATATCACAGCAGTTTATTAAGTCATAAGGCATGCATGCATATAATCTTACAGTTGAAAATATCTAAACATATCATAACATCAGTGTATTGGTGACTTAATGTAACTATTTATCAATATCTTCAAAAATGAGACATTTAAGCTTATTATGATCATTGAGGGAGAAACCAGCTGGACTGGTCTGAGAGCCCATGGCATCCTGGTTAACACTCATAAAAGTTTTCTCAGACTTTGCCTATGCATATGGCTGAAAGGTAACATCTCCACCTGAAGTGTTGTAATTAACATCCCACACAGGAGAAAGTGGAGACATTGAGGAAGAGGTTGCACACTTGTTTCTGTCCTTTTGAGCTGGAATAGCACAAGCTTTCTCCCCATCTTCCATTTCTAGTTTTGGGACATTGCTTTCCCCCTACTCTTCAAGGTCAGCTCTTCCAAAGTCCTCACTCTCTCCCCATCACCATTCTCCTCTTCTTCTGTTCCTGCTGTGAAGTTTCAGAACTGTTGTTCTGCCATCTCTGTATTTAACCACATAAAAACAAGCTGTCTGACCTACAGTAAAAATGCCTCTATCCACTTTAAGCCCCTATGGCTATCATCTCTCTCTTATTGTCACTCCATCCACTTATCAGCCCACTCTGGGCTTATTCCTTTTTCTCGCTTTCTCACCATTACAATAGACCAACCCTTTCAAAGTCACTGATTTTCTATACAATACCAAGCTCTGGTTTTACCACCCTTATACTAATCCAACATTATTAATTAATGGCTATTTTTCTTAGAGGTGTCTACTTGCCTTGTATTCAAACCTGACTGCTCTGGTTTGGGAGATGAACATCTTAATTGGCACAATAATCACTAGGCTAAATACTTTCCCCTAAACTTATTTTTTGATTACATTGTTCATGAACTTTTGGGAATGTCTTCATATTAGTTACCTCACTACAATAGTGACAACAATGCTATTGTGAAATATTAATTCTAAGTGTTTCTTAACTTTGTTCTTACTGATTAGCACCTACAACAACTTTACTTTCAGGGTTCATTCAGCAGTTGGTTGTGTTGTTTCGGTAGCTTTCCAGTGAGGTCATGCTCCTTTCGTTCCTTCCTTCACTCATATATTGCTCATACAGATGCAAAGCTCACACATGTGATATTCAGAATGCTTCAGCTGTTCTTCATCATTTAAAGGTAATCCTTCCTACCCTTCATTATTCCTCATTACTCATATGTATGTCATGGCACCTAAGACTATCTCTGCTCTGGCCCCTAGCTGAAACCTGATCTGTATATGACTATATGGTTTCATTTTCCTTCATCCCTTGCCTCACTTATGTGCTGGAAAATCTGTTGTGTGCAGAACTCTTGGTCACAGAGCAATATTGCCCTACCCCTTCTTTTTGCCATATGGTGTTCCCTTTCAAGACTATGCCTTCTGGGTTGCTGTATTTACATGCAATTGTGTTGACACTATTTAATATTTGTTTTAGTTCGTTCATATACATCACATTTTTTGGTACTCTATGAGTTACCACAGATCAGTGAATGCCTATGGTAATTGTCTTTTTGGAACTGCATTATTTCACTAAGTATAATGGTTACCAGTTGTTTCTATTTTGTCACAAGAGATAGGATTTCATTCTTTTTTTTTACATCTGATTAGTATCCAATAGTGTCAAAATTGACATTTTGAGAATTGATTATTGTTTACAGCCCTTGTCTATACTGTTAAGGAACACTGTTATTTCATTTTCTCATCATTTGGTGTATTGTTTAGTAGTGGGCGGTTTTTCTTATGATTATAAATAAACTGAAACTATGTCAGTTGAGGAGAGAGGGTGGGACATGGCAGGAGAGGCATAGCATGGGAAGTATCACTATGCTCCTAAATCTGTATATGTGGAACACATGAAATTTGTTCACCTTATATTTTTTAAAGAGAAAAATATTTTTTAAAAAGAAAAATTATAAAAAAATATAAAAAGAAGGTATCTAAATGGAAAATGGACAAATGAAAAAAATGGTCAAATAAGCACATGAAAAAATTTTCAACATCATAAAGCATAGGAAAATACAAATCAAAACCACAATGAGGTGCTGCTTCATTCCCACTAGGATGACCACTGGAAAGGAGAAAAAGGCAGCAGAAAATAGCAAGTATTAGCAAGGATTTGGAGAAGATGAACCCTGGTGCACTGTTGGTGGAAATATGAAATGCTATGGCCGCTAAGGAAAAGATTATGGTAATTTCTCAACATTGACCTAGCACTTTGATTTATGGACCTATATACCCCAGTATTGCATGCTGAACGTGGACCCTTGCACACTGATATTCAGAGCAACAGCATTCACAAAAGGTGGAAGCAACCCAAGTGTCAACTGACAGATGAATGGATAAACAATTTTGGGGTATACGTCCAATGGCATATTTTCCAGCTTCAAAGACAGCAAGTCCTAACACATGCTATTTCATAGATGAGCCTGGAGAACATTGTGATTAGTGAAATAAGCCATTCCCCGAAGGATAAGTATTGTATGATTCTAGTTGCCTGAGGTGCCTGAGTAGTCAAATTCATAGAGAGAGAAAGTAAAATAGTTGTCGCCAGAGATTGTAGGTGGGAGAGAACGAGGAGTTACTGCTCAATGGATATAGAATTCTGCTTTGGGGTGCTGGAAAATTTCTGGGAATGGATAGTGGTGATAACTGCACACCATGAGATTGTACTTAATGCCACTAAAGGCTTAAAATAACAAAAAATATGATTTTATTTAGTTGAAAGTCAGACTTACAGAGAAAGAGGGAGAGACACACAGAGAGAAATATTCCATATGCTAGTTCACTCCTACAACAGCAGAGCTAGGCCAGACCAAAGCCAGGAGCTTCATCTGGGTCTGCCACATGGGTACAGGTGCTCAAAGACTTGGACCATCTTCTGCTGTTTTCCCAGGCACATTAGCAGTGAGCTGGATAGAAAGTGGAGCAGCTGGGACTAGAGCCAACACTCATGTGGGATGACCATGTGGTATGTGGCAGCTTTACCCACATCACATTGCTGGCCCCTATTGTTAACTATTAAAATTGTAATTTGGCAATACTTCTTGACACTTCATGCCTACCTTTTATTTTCCCCCAAACTTTCAGCCCTGTCCAGTCTCTTTGTAAACCTCACTTACATTTCAGTTCACTCAAATTACACGTCATTCTTTCCTCCTGTGGACTTGCAACATTCTCCCTTCTGATCTTTTGCTTCCTCTCCCCCATTCCACACTTTAAGCTTATACTTGCCTTCTTCTTGGCTGTTCCTATTTCCACTAGAGGTATTCTTCCCTCACAGCTCTCTTGCTAAGTATCAGAGTCTTGATGTGATCCATTTAATGGAGTCTCTTGGTATGACAGTGTGCCAACCTCATGAAATAGTACTTTATCTATGCTAAAGCATTTAATCTTCACAGTGATGCAGTAAAGTAAGCATAATTATTTTTCTCATTTAATGGATGAAGATGGAGACTGGTTGAAGGATTTTAAGCAGCAGAAGTGGTAGCTTTGTTTTAATGTGGGGAATGGATTTAGGCAGCAAGATCTTGTGGGGAAGCTACTGAAATAGTATGGGGTGGGAAGTTAGTTATTTTGCCTCCTGTTGAACAATGAGAAAGTGGGCAATAAGCTACATGGCTGGCTCCTGCCTTCTCACTCTTCCTGTACTTTTGTATGCACATCTTCCATTACACATATTACCTTGCTTATACTTGGTTATCATTTCCAGGAATATTAATCCATGTAGTCTTACTCATTTTTGCATCCTAACCATCAATCTAAGCTCCTCTGAATATATTTTGTGCTTAGAAATTTTTCAGAAATGACAAAGACTTTGCTAAATATTTCTCCTCTGGGCTCCCAAGGCACCTAAGGTTATGGCTTTGCTGTACTCTTACCATTATTTACTCATAACCTTCTTGGTTTTATTGAATTGTAAACCCCTCTAGGACAGAAAACTTTACCTACCTATCAATGTGTCCCAGGTGAAGCACAAGTGCTCAATAAATGTTTGTTGAACAAATCTGTAAACAATACTGGTGGAAGAAAGATGTGTAAGAAGTTTTTTTGGTGAATCTCATCAAGCCCTATCTGTCATTACTTCTTGTGGCTCACAGAAAATACAGATTTATTATATAGTTACTATGTTAATTATATATTTGGAGATACCTTTATATTATATTGTAAATGAGGAAATAAATAACAAATAAATCTCTTCTAAAGTATTAAACTGTTTTATGAATTTTCATTCTGTCACTACTATGTTGTAACACTACCCAAACATATAGCAAAATGCATCTTAAGAGCTCAATAATGCTCATCTGAAGCTTTCCACAGGAGTCTGAAAATGAAACAGAAAGATAATGTTTCCTGCCAACAAGGACAAAACAGTGGAAGTTATCTCCAACACAAATAAATCTCAGAAAATATGAATGACAGAGACATGTACAACCCATTACTGACATGTCCAGATACACACAGGTGTAAGGATATCTGAAATGATTGGATTTAATGTGACAATTCTCAAGACTTGAATTAAGTAGAAGCTTGATAGAGGGTGACATGGTTTTACGGATTTAAGAAACTTCAGTGAAATCATGTCACCGCATGGAATGATACATGGGTAATTTGAAATTTGTGCAGTATAAGAATTCATAAAGTTGTATAGATTAGCTTCACCTGCTACTCTGAAATGAACTCATGAAAGTCCATTTTCTCTCCCATGTAGGCCAGGTGCAGGTTTAATTTTTATTTTTTATTATTCCACTATGTTTATGTTTTCATAGAGCAGAGTCCTTCAGTTCTTTCTACCTCCTGTCTTAAGCTTTCTTCTGATAATTTTCCCTTGTTTAGAGTCCCCCTCCCATTTTAACAATGTTCTTTGGTGCTCAATTTCATTAAAGTAGTTTTGGGAACCCTTGGGAAGTCACTGCTTATACTTTCAGTAACTTATTAGTTATCAATTTTTAACAACCTCTTTAAAATAAGACAGTGGGGCTTACTGTACTATATAGTAAGTATTTAGGGATTAAATATCACATTTAATAACTATGGATAATTTTATAAATGTGAAAGACATATGTGCTCATTGTTTTTATGTAATTAAACTAATTTCAAAAACTTATCATTTAGCATTCTATGTCTTATATCCCAGAAGGGAATAATATCGATTAGAAAAGATGATTAGCTATAAGATTTTGAAGCTGTTGTCATCAGAATTTTATAAAAAACTTACATCTTTCCCAAGGGACCAAAATCCTCCCCAAAGAAACTACAATGTCCTACTTTGTTGAGAAGTTTGATTTATATGAATAAACTTAGCTTCAGCTTGAGTGAAATGATGATGGTGTTGTCTGATAAAACAATACACATTTATGTGAGTTGGAGCATCAAGACCACACATCTCATCCATGTGTTTACTTAACATTACTCTTTGAGAAAAGCAATCAAGTAGGCCTGTGGACAACCTTAGAATAAGAGGAGAAAGGAAGAAAGGAAGGAAGGAGGGAAGGAAGGAAGGAAAGAAGGAAAAAGGAAGTAAGGGAGAGAGGGAGGGATGGAGGGAGGAATGGGAGGAGGGAGGGAAAGAAAGGCTCTTTCTGCTTTTCACCTGGCTTTCTTTGCAGTTATAGAACATATAATCTGGATTTTACTTTTTCCATTTGTCAAAAGAATATCAAACCTAGGATTTATTCTCTGGCACACTGCCTATCAGCAAAGACAGAATTTATAAAAAGAATGAAAGCATGACTCTTCCTTTTCCTGAACTCCCTTGGTCTGTGGAATTCTAAATGTCATTCATAATTAACTCATAAAAAAAGTGTCTTGATTCTGAGCAACCATATTTTGTTTTCTATGGAAAAAAGTTTACAATGAGTGAGAGACACATGCAGGTAGTACTGGAAAAGTATTTCTTCCTTTTATTCCTGGGAGGGAGACATTTTACTGCTCAGTCAGAATGAAAGGAGAAAAACAAGAATTCTTCATAGATAACACATAGCACTGTCATATAATAAAGGAAAAAGAAGCAACTGTTAACTCTGATTATTAACAACCAACAATTTAAAATTAACATTTATTCAGTGCTTACTCCGTACCAGATGCTATTGTCATGGAGTCTGCTTTGCTCTCTCTTGGAATGGGGCAGATAACCCATGGAGCAGCTACAATCCTAAGGCTTTGGAAGGTCAAGTCACCTCTTTAGTGAGCCTTAGCTTTGAGCCAGACAGGATTTGGGCCATCATCATCAGAATCCAGATCCCACCTTCCTGAACTGCACTTGTTTTCTATTTTAATATTCCATCTCCATAAACAAGTGTAGCCTTATGTTCTGTTTAAATTATACATCTTATTATGCTCTCTATAATTTTAATTAAAGTGAAGTTTAATCAGATCTTTTAAAATAGGAACATGAAATATAACAAATAGCAAGCCCAATTGTTTAGTTAGCTGTTTCAAATGATCAAATGGACT
The DNA here is from genome assembly GCA_949820135.1 of Sylvilagus floridanus. Lineage (NCBI taxonomy): Eukaryota > Metazoa > Chordata > Mammalia > Lagomorpha > Leporidae > Sylvilagus > Sylvilagus floridanus. Next base: position 27,982,985 of record OX463246.1, on the reverse strand, counting down.
TTTTGAATCTGGAAATATTTCAAATGCCTTTCAGTTGACCTTCAGGGAATTCATCTCCAGCAGCCCCCTCACAGTCTCCTTGTCAAAGGTGCTCCTTATTTCACTTGGGGCTACTGATCTTCTACTTATTCTCTTCCTGCTCTTTGGATTCACCATCTTCTCTCCCTCTTCTCTTGTCATTTAAAAATTTGTTTAAATAGTTGGGCTCCCTATTAATGTCTTCCCTGTGGAGAGTTTATTTTCTGTCTCTCATTTTAAAATAGAATTTATTTTGGGGGTGGGCATTTGGCATAACAGATGACAATCAGAATGGCTGCATTCCCTATCAGACTCTCCTGGGTTCCTTTCCCACCTCCAGGTCCTGGTTTCAGATCCCTGTGATTGCAAGCCCTGGGAGGCAGCCATGGTGGTCAAGGGATTGCATTCCTGCCATTCATGTGGGAGACCTAGATTGAGGTCCCAGCACCCAGCTTCTGCCAATCTAGTCCTAGCTATTTGGGCATTTGGAGAGTGAGCCAGAAGATATGAGATTTCTCTCTCTCTCTCTCTCGCTCGCTCTCTCTCTCTCTCTTTGACTCTCAAAGCAATTTTTAAAAAGATTTTGTTTCTATAGTGTTTTGTGTTCATGATGACATTGAGCAGAAGGTTTTTTAAAACTCTCATACCCTTCCCTCCCCCGACCTCCCATTCAGAGTGTTGCTCACTATCATCCTCCTCCATCAGATTGGCACGTTTGCCACTTTAACCCTACGTTGACACATCAGTGTCATCCCAAGTCGTGGTTTGCATTAGGGTTTCTTATTGATGCTGTATAATTTATGAGTCTGGATGTATGGTCAATGGCATGTATCCATCATTAGGGTCTCGTACTGAATAGTTTCATAGTCCCAATATTCCTCTGCTCTGTCTTCTCATTCCTCTAGATCCCTGTTATCCACTGTCCAACACCAATGTTTTTACTGTCTCCATGAATGTGCTTTTTCTTTTTTAAAGATGTATTTACTTGTTTACTTGAAAGAGTTACAGAGAGGAGAGGCAGAGACACAGAGAGAGAGAGAGAGAGAGAGAGAGAGAGAGGTCTTCAACCCCTTGGTTCATTCTCCAAATGGCCAAAATGTCTGGGCTGGGCCAGGAGCTTCATCCGGGTCTCCCACATAGGTGGAGGGGCCCAAGGGGCCATCCTCTGTGGCTTTTCCAGGCACATGAGTAGGGAGCTGGATCAGAAGTGGAGAAGCAGGAACTCGAACTGGCACCCATATTGTTGTTGGTGCTGTAGGTGGCGTCCTTACCAGCTACACCACAGCCCTCCCTTTATTTGACTTTTATAAAATGTGATAGTGTTGGAGTTGTATGGTAAGAAGAGTCTTGGCCGGCGCCGTGGCTCAACAGGCTAATCCTCCACCTTGCGGCGCCGGCACACCGGGTTCTAGTCCCGGTTGGGGCGCCGGATTCTGTCCCGGTTGCCCCTCTTCCAGTCCAGCCCTCTGCTGTGGCCCGGGAGTGCAGTGGAGGATGGCCCAAGTGCTTGGGCCCTGCACCCCATGGGAGACCAGGATAAGCACCTGGCTCCTGGCTCCTGCCATCGGATGAGCGCAGTGCGCCGGCCGCAGCGCGCTGTCCTTGGTAGCCATTGGAGGGTGAACCAACGGCAAGGGAAGACCTTTCTCTCTGTCTCTCTCTCTCACTGTCCACTCTGCCTGTCAAAAAAAAAAAAAAAAGAAGAGTCTTAAATTTGTCATCATTCACTAGTGAAATGCAGTAGATTAATCCTCTACCTGTGGCGCCAGCATCCCATATGGGTGTGGTTTCTAGTCACAGCTGCTCCTCTTTCAATTCAGCTCTCTGTAACGGCTTGGGAAAGCAGTAGAGGATGGCCCAAGTCCTTGGGCCCCTGAACCCATGTGGGAGACTCAGAAGAAGCTCCTGGTTCTTAGCCTCAGATTGGCTCAGCTCTAGCTGTTGTGGCCTTTAGGGGAGTGAACCAGGAGGTGGAGACCTCTCTCTCTGTCTCACCCTCCCACTGTCTGTAACTCTAACTCTCAAATAAATAAATAAAATCATATTGAAAGATATAATGACACCTGGAGAGGATGGAGAGAGTGTGAGAGTGAGGGAGAGAGAAAGAGAGAGAGAAAAGAATCAGAGAGAGAGGGAGATCTTTGATCAGTTTGTTCTCTATCCAACACTCAAAATGTCCAGTGCTGGACCAAGCTGAATTTAGGATCCAGAAACAACTGAGTCCCCCACATGTGTGGCAGATACTTAGGCAGTAAAGCCAGCACTTGCTACCACACAACATGCACGTTAGCAGAAAGCTGAATTGGAGACTGATCCACGATTCAAATCCAAGAACACCATGAGATGTAGGTTTACCAAGCAGCATCTCAACATCTGTGCCACACACCCACCCCAACATATTGTCTTGTTTATTGTATCTTTAGAGTAGGTATTGAAGTCAGGGTGTAATAGTTGTCCAACTTTTTTTTTTTCTTTTTTTTTTTTGCTTTCAATATTGTGTTGGCTAGTCTGAATTTTTTACTTTTTACAAAATCTTCACAAAATCTTGACCAATACTCAGCAAATCATTGGCTGGGAGTTTGGTACTATGTTGCTTCTGTAGATAAGATGGGAAGAACTGATATTTTTTTATTTAAAATTTTATTAATGGGGGATGGCATTGCATTGTAGTAGGTTTAGCCTCTGCCTGCAGAGGGCATTCCATACGGGCACCCATTGGAGTCCTGCTGCTCCATTTCTGATCCAACTCCTTGCTGGTGGACATGGGGAAACAGTGTAGTATGGCCCAAGTGCTTGGGCCTCTACACCCACGTGGGAGACCTGGAATAATCTCCTGGCTTTTTATTTTAAAGTCATGATCACAGAGAGAGAGGCAGAGATGGAAGAAAGAGGGAGAGAAAGAGAGAGACCGTCCATCTTCTGTTTCACTCCCCAGATGGCTGCAATGGCCAGGAGTTTCATAGGGGTCTCCCACATGGGTGGCAAGGACCCACATACTTAGACTATGTTCTGCTTTTCTAGGTCATTATCAGGGAGCTGGGTTGGAAGTGTTTTGGATTTATTACCATTTTGGATTTATTACAATTACATGCATTATCTATGCATTTCATTTTGATGTGTTAGGTATGTATGAAAGTGATTGATATTAACCGTGTATCTGGCAACTTTTCTCTAATTGCTTATTTGTTCCAGAGATTTCACTGATACTTATTTCTTTTGTATAGTCTTAATGCACCTTATGAAGAAAAAAAACATAGTTATTCATCCTGATATTTGTAACAATTTTTTAATCTAACTTTTAAATAATAGTGGTTGGATAATAATTACAGGCATATTGTATGTTTAAAATCAGTATTAAATGAGCTCATCAGCTCAACTCTACTCTTTCATTGTTGTAGTCGTGTGTCCTCTCAATAATATCTCAAAAAGGAAGTTTATATTTTAGAACAATACTTAACCTGGTTGGCTGGTTTCCTCTATATAAGATTTGTGTCTAGATGGAATATGATGTAGTCAATGGGGTAGGAGGAGAAAACACAAATATGAATAAAAATGTTATTGAAATAATTATTGCAAATATTACCTGCAGGGTTTTCTGTCTTTTTTCTCTCATATGAGACACCTGGTTTCACTCAATCTCATCCACCCTCCCCAGCTCGTCCCTTTCTCTCTCCTAGGACCCATTCTGCTGGCAATTTTGCTGTTGGCGTGAACCTGCCATGTACTCATTACACTTAGGTAGACATGGACATTATTGCTTGAACTCAGCTGCCTTTCTTGGTGCCCACTTGATCTGTGGCAAACCCATATGCAACTTCTTTTTATTTCTCTCTGCTCTGATATGAAAAGGGGAAGACCAGCAAGTGCACAGTTCATGTGGTACCATCCAGTGTAGAATGCAATGGGCAATTCCTCCTAAGGGCTCCCTTGTCTCCCTTTCGTCTTGACAACCTCACCTCAGAAACCCTTCCTTTCAAACGGAGAAAGCTGAGATTTGCTTCCTTTCCTGTTCCTCTTGGGGAATAGTTACAGATTAATGGCTGAATGAATGATTTTACAACTGCTAAGTGTCAGGCAAAGATGGCGAGATCCAAATGTGTGAACGTTACTTTGAACGTGGGGTTCCTGAGCGTATGCTGTTTTCTGATTTGGGCATAAATCTGAAAGACTTAAACTTCAGTAGTTGAGATGCCATTGATCAGTCTTCATGTGGAGAGACCACACACTGCATTTTCTATCATCTTTCCATCCTGCCCATTTTTTAGTGTTAATAGATCCTTTTTCTATAGCGTCATATCAGTAAGTTTATATAGGTCATTCCTATTCATGCAAAATTTCATGACATTTTACTGTGATCAAATAATTTACTTGCCATATCATGCACAGTCTACGAGTCTTAATGCTTTTTCTTAGGCTTTATTGTTTAAGAAAAAGATCATTAAGTAAAGCACTTTTCTTTTATGTAGCACAGATTCCCCCATTAGAGCAATTATGCATTGATTTCTGGATAACACTTTCATTATTTCTTTCTAAAAATATTGATGGATTAATTTGTAATATTTCCTGCCTAAATTCTATTTTAACAAGATTTCCACAGAAAGGGCATTTTTCAAGTCATCATTTCTAAAGCATCTAATCTCAAACTAACATTGAGCATAGATATACTAAAAATGAGAAAGAAAATTTTGAGGGAGGTGGTGGACTATGTAAAAACAGGGAAAAATGTATTAATACTTTATAGATTATTATCTTCTTGGTAAAACAACTTATATGAAGTGGTTAGATCCATCTGGTAAAAGAAAGAATATTTAATGGGATAGACGCAGCTTTGTCATATTAAAAATACAGTATAACGTCCTTCACATACAATTTAGTCATGAAGAGTTTTTTTTAAGAGAATTGTTGAAGCAAGTTTGCTTTATGTTGTATTTGGTCCTGGCAGGAACTTGTTTTATTCAGTCTGGTCATCAATGTGTGTTCCCTCTCTCTTTTCTGTCTGAAGAGTGTGAGATTTTGTTTTTGTTCTCTAATCATTATGCTTCCCACTTGCTAGAAGTTGAATCAATAATCTCTTCTTTACATGGACTTAAAAAGTGAATCTTGATTCCAATAAGTGCTTTGTACATCCAAGGATTTCTAGGGCATGACTATGTTAAATATAGGGCAAATTTACAATTGATCTTCACTCTTGTAAAGCTTAGACAGTATTTGAAATGCCTTACAGATATAAAACTCACCATTGCAACATGCTATTTTTAATAAAAATAGCTACTACTTATCTTTAAACCATAATTTAGACAACTGAATATTAATTTAGTCATTAGAACAACACAGTATTCATTGTATAAATAGGGAAATTATATGTTCATATAATTAATTTTAGTGACATTATTATTCTTTGTGGGACTCAATCTATATAGCCAAATATGGCAAAAACATAGGAATTTGGAGAATCTGAGATATGCTGCTAGAAGCATTTGACTGAAACTGCATATTATAATGTGGATTGTTGGAAAAATTATGACTTATTAGATCTTTATAAGATTTGTGATAATCATAATATCTTATTAGTATTAATAGCAATATTCAATATCATGATAGATGACTACTAGATTATAAATAATTGCAGAGAAAACTTTAGTTTCAGAAAAAAATAATAATGATAGTGGGCATAGACTGTATTCAGTATTGTTCTTGTATTTCTAGAACTGGAACTTGGATTCTATCCCACATTTCACTTACTCTTCCCAACATGCTGTGTGTCCTTTCTGAGAACAAGAGAGGCAAATTACTATGATTCATTCAATGGATCAGCTCACTGGTTAAGAAGATGTCCTAGGCTTTGAATAACCACTCTAATTCAGCTTCTTCTGAAGTACAGTATTAATCTTCTTCAATTATGCACATGCTACTCTTGAAGGAATCTACAACTCACATTGGAAAACCTCAAATACATCATGGCAGCAAGAAAGCTGCATGAATACTAGTATTAGCAGAAAAAAACATCTATTTTCAAATGAACAGAACTTTTAAATTATTATTTAAAGGAGGGGAGTGAGAGAGAGATAAAGTAGTGTGTGTGTATGTGTTGTGTGTGTGTGTGTGTGTGTGTGTGAGAGAGAGAGAGAGAGACAGAGACAGAGACAGAGAAAATCTCCGATTTGCTGGTTTACTACCTGAATGCCTACAATATATGTGGCTGGGCTAGGCCAACCCCAGGTGTCAGAGTCTCAATCTGGGTCTACCAAGTGAGTGGCAGTGAGGTAGTGACGTGAGGCATAACTTGCTCTCTTCTAGGGTCTGTGTTATAAGAAAGCTACCAACAGGAGCTGGAATCAGAACTGAAACCCAGGTATTTGGATGTGTGATGTGAGCTTCTTAATCTATGTCTTAAACATTAGGCTAAATGCCTGCTCCCAAATATGCAGAATTTGAAAGAACAGTCATGTCATACGAGAAAGATTTTATTCTCCCACTTTACAATCTTTAATAGAGGAATTCTAGTAAACAGTGACATTTATACTAATTGCATTCTTCACTTTTTTCTAGTTCATTTTTCTTTTATCAGATTTTAACGGATATCACCTTAGAACCATAAGGCTTATCTCCGTAATTTTTTTCCTATTTAAATTTCCTTTGCAGTATAAACATCAACTACTTATGCAGCTGTTCTGAAAGAGCTTTGTACAAGCAAACAAAACCCACTTACTTTCCACTTGCACTTAATAACTTATAACATAGGCTAATGATATTGTGTCCATTTTCTTTCTTTTCCATTTCATTGTATAACAGCACCATTGTTTTTACACAAAAAGAGATGTAATTCTGTACTCTGCTTTTTTCCTTCTACCAGGCTAGCAGAATATAAATGTCATCATTTCACAATGAAAATAATTGTCTTTAAAAATCTTCTACATCTTTCGTGACAACAATGATAAAAAAAATCGATGTAATTTCCACTATTAAAGAAAATGCTCCACTTTTTCTTGAATTCTTGTCATAAGGAATAAGGATGTACACTTTAGAATGCATTTTGATAGTGTCTATTTATGCAGGTATATACTGCTCTAGCCAGAGGTCTTTTGTGTTGTCCAATAAGAACATGTAGCACACCGAATTCAGCCTATTGTTTTCAAAAACAAACAAACAAACAAAAAAAAACAACAACAAAAACAAAGGCAGACGCCTGAGATTGTTAAAAAGAAACCACATAAATTCAGATAATATTTTCACTTTTTATTTTTTACTTTGAAAATACACATGCAGGAGTTTCTGGCATTTATTTCATTGCTCCCTGTGGTTTGCAGTGGACAGTGTGGATTAGAAAGAGCAATGGTGCATGATCTCAATTTGCAGTCATGTTCATGTTCAATTGGTGTACAGTTCAAGCTTATCATCGTGGTCTTCCAAAACTTTTTGAAAGGGATAAATATGCATAAACCTTAATTTATCTGTAGCCCCCTAAGAATATGGTATGGAATAAGGACTAAACAAATATTTGTTGAGTGCATACACACATGAGCTCGGAAAAATTATTAAAATTCTCTGAGTCACAGATTCCTCACTTGAAAATGAAAATAATGTCTAGGACGTATAGACGATGAGAAGCTACGTTGTGTGTGTGGTTTGTATGAACACAAACATGCAAAAGTTTTATAGTTTGTCAGAAAGCGCCCAAGAGTATATAAAGAATTAATATTATTGCGAGTACTAGAATTCTTGTTGAATATGAGTATATTAAGATACTCACTTGCTATGCTAAACATCAAAAAGCAATACATCCAAAATAAAGGTCATACATAGGTATTTCATAATACGAGTGGCATAATATAATTAAAAGATAATTTATTTGGTGCAGAAATGTCTAGAATTCATGCCTAGTTTTTTTTATAGTACACAGTTTCTATGTACTTTTTAAAGACCCTCTGAACACATCGAAAGTGAGTAGTGATAAACCTTCATATGAGAATTATACACATCTTTGGCTGAGAGGTAATTGCATACCATTTAATGCTATCAATAGAAGTTCAAGAAGAAAAAATCAGTATTTTTACATGTCAGAAATATTCTTCCCACAGAGCACTATGATTCAGCATTGATGTAAATCTAAATTCATTTAAAAAGAGTTCTGTTTACTTCTTGGGCTACTCTTAGTCTATGAAAAGCATTGGTAACGAGTCCAGTCAAGGATGGGACAGTGGGAGAAGTCCATCTGCGTTCACCATGGGTACATTGCCTGTAGAGAATTTAAAAACAATTACAGAGCCTGAATAAAGCCGGTCTGCTTTTTATTAACATGGTGCCTCCAGTCCGTGATAAAATTTTCCTCCCAGGAGGAAAAAAAAATCCGTGTTGTTCTAAGTTCTAAATGATTGCTACGGTTACTACTGAATTTTTACAATATGTATGTAAGCTTCAAATTAACACATTTTCATTACTTATCCTTTTGTAAACACTGCATTCTATGTGGAATTTCATTTCACTCTCGGTCATGCAGCTGGGCCTCGACACGTGCATTTGTTTGCAGAATGAGTTCATGAGGATTTGGAACCACTTGAGCTGTCTCCCAGCATAGGACTTGGCTCCACTGAAGCAGCAGGGTAGAAATAAACAAGACAGCTCAGTGACTGTCAAATGGAGGAGCAAAATTTGTTTTTAAGTATGGTCACCTGGAGCTTTTATCTGTGTTTTAGTATTTGGAACTATTATAACTGATACCAAAGAAACAAAGCTTTGGGGCAATATTACAGTTTCTGGGATTTACCATAAACTAGCATTTTTTTTTGTCATTCTATGACAAACTTTTCCTTATGCTTTCAATGTTTTTCAGCTTGTATCATGAGAAAATATTTTTTTTAAAATTGGAATTAGGGAAAAATAGTATGTCAAGTATGAGCAATGATAGAGTTATAGCTCTGTTTATATAGTCTGTGTTTTAAGAAAATTGTGTTTGACAAAATCTGACAAATTTTTGAATAATGTCTGAAAATAGGATATTTCAAGATATTATAATTTTTACAATTGTAGACCGATATTTATGTAAGATTTTTTCCTTTTAAAATTAACAGTAATGTAATTAAAGTACCAATGTGCTACATGGTTCTATTCTTAGTACTGTGTTAATGAATCTAAATGTATATGCCATAACTTAAAAATATTTTTAAATATTTATTTTCTTATTTGAAGGGCACAGTTATAGACCAAGAGAGAAAGATCTTCTATCTTCTGAATCACTACCAAAATGGTTGCAATGGCCTGGGCTGGGGAGGTAGAAACCAGAAGACAGGAGCCTCTTCCCAATGCAAGGTGCAGGGCCCCAAGCACTTGGGCCATCTTCCACTGCTTTCTCAGGTGCAGAAGGAGGCAGCTGGATCTAAAGTGGAGCAACCAGGACTCCAGCCGGCAGCCATTTGGAATACTGGTGACACAGGTAGGGACTTAGCCTGCGATGTCAGGGTGCAGGCTCCTGACAATGTTTTTACTAACATGATTATGTATATAGTTTAGTGAAACAAAATATTTACTTTCTACACTCTGTTTCTGGTCAATATTATGTCTTTTATTTCATAGTTATCATTTGACAATGATCTTCTCAGGGTGTCACCTGTGCTAGATATGCAACTGATACGTGAAGAAAAGAGTGTCGATGTTTCGTGCACTTCTTTTCAGTTAATGAAAGAAATGAAGTTTTCTTTTATTTTTAATAAAAATTATTTATTTATTATTTGAAAATCAGAATTATAAGGAGAGAGGGAAACACACACAACACACACAACACACACACACACACACACACACACACAGATATCTTCTATCTACTGGTTCACTCCCCAAATGACCACATTGCTAGAGCTGGGCCAGGCCAAAGCCAAAGCCAGGAGCTTTTTCTGGGTCTCCCACATGGGTGTAGGGGAACTATTACTTGGGACATCTTCTACTGCTTTCCCAGAGAGCTGGGTCAGAAGAGAAGCCACCTGATCTCAAACAGGCGGCCATAAGGCATGCTCATGTCACAGACAGCGGCTTAACCCACTATGCCACAATGCCAGCTCCAGAAATCAGTTATTTTAAATTGCAGAGGAATTCTGTTTTCACTTGAACTTCATAGAGTGGAAAGGGAAATTTCAAAGTTTCTGCTCTGTGTTTGTACATAGAAGTGTGTGAATTTGTGATGACACTGAACTCAGTGAAAAGGTAAATATTTCTATGACCTTGGTGTTGAAACTTCTGTTCATTAAAAGATGCCCTAAAAGCCATGAAAAACCAAGTCACAGAGTGAAGGAAGATATTTACTATACATGGAAGCAACAAAGGATTCATATCCGGAATGAAATATATATCCAGGATACACATAAATCAATAGAAAAGACAGCGAAACCAATAAAAAGTGAGAAAAAAAAGTGATCAAATGGCATTGAGCATATGTCGTTCATATACAGGGAATATAAAGTAAAGCCACAATGTGATATCATTACAAATGCTCTAGAATAGTTTCAAAGAAAACGAAAGGCATTGACAATGTCTATTGTTGGTAAAAACACAGACTAGGTCAGATTCTCACAATATGGCTAATATATAATTTTAAATTGGTTGAAAACTCATTAAAACAGTTTGAAATTATCTACTGAAGTTAACCATCTGCATACCCCCTAAGACTCAACAGTTGCTTAGTAGAATGACAGAGAAGCTTCATTATTGATAGTCAAAAACTGTGACAAATCCAGTTTTTCCTCAGCTTTGGAGTAATTTAATTATCTGTGGTATATAAACAGAATTGGATGTTATGTAATAGGGAACATGAATAAATTACTGCTATAGGTAACAAGATGGAAGAATTACACAACATCTTGTATAGAGAATATGTAAAGAATATACAGATAAAATTCTTTTTTTTTTTTTTTTGACAGGCAGAGTGCATAGTGAGAGACAGAAACAGAGAGAAAGGTCTTCCTTTGCCGTTGGTTCACCCTCCAATGGCCGCCACGGCCGGCGTGCTGCGGCCGGTGCATCGCGCTGATCCGATGGCAGGAGCCAGGTGCCAGGTGCTTTTCCTGGTCTCCCATGTGGGTGCAGGGCCCAAGCACTTGGGCCATCCTCCACTGCACTCCCGGGCCACAGCAGAGGGCTGGCCTGGAAAAGGGGCAACCAGGACAGAATCCAGCGCCCCAACCAGGACTAGAATCTGGTGTACTAGCGCCGCTAGGCGGAGGATTAGCCTATTAAGCCGCGGCGTCGGCCATCTGTGTTACTCTTAATAACTTGGATTGTACATTAGGCACAATTGCTTCGCAACATACATAATTACAATTTTAAATCAAGAATCAATTGCAGACTCTATCCTATCTGCACTATTGTAAAACCACTGCACTTTTCCGAATTGCACATGCTATTATTTGTTACATAGAAAGATTTTTTTTTATTATTCCAAGAAAGCAAAAACACATAAGGAAATTCTCAGGGTAAAAATCACTGAACCTTCTCCAAAGACCAAGGATAAGGGAATGATAGCAACAGAATAAAACAGCAAGAAGTATAGACGTCGGCCGTTCTTCATGACGTACAAAGGTTTTCAGAGTGCTTAATATTCACAGAAGTCAGTTTCACAGTGGCCTCAAACAATGTATGGAATTGCATCAAATGTGAAATCACTGTGCATTGTTGATGATTTGAGAGTAAACCCCTGCATAAATGTTCTTGGAATAAAATTTTCTACATTTAATCAAATTTTTAAGACAGAAACTTAAGTTTACTATCCAAAAGAATGATATGCAGAAACGTTGGAAAGACAACTTAAGCAAAAAAGGCTAACAAACTGTTTCTCAAAGAAGGGTCTTTTCTGTACATTATTTACATGGAAATTATGGAGTTTTCCTTCTATTTCTAGTCCTCAAAATATGAAAATATATCTTAAAGTAAATATTGAACCATGAGAGCCAATATTTGATACTGTAAGCTGTTTACTTTCACAATTATATGGCATTAACTCTCAATGTTCTCCAGGACAAAGTTAATTTATTTACCTAATAGTTTATCAATAAAAATAAAGGAGATCATGAAGTGGTTATTCTCCAGGGGATAGATTGTTGTCCAAAGATCCTCAAGGCTATCACAGCATCGCTTAAGGCTGGGTTCCCTGATATTTGGACATAGGTTCTTCATGCTATTTTAGACTGTCTCCCTCATTCACTCAAATACCACTTACCACTCGATGGCATCCTATTGTGAATACATCCAAGACTTAACCCAAGCAACTCATAAACCTGATTTGTACCAAATTAGTCTCTGAAAAATAGCTGGTTCCTACAGAGATGCCTGATGAGAGAATTGTTTTTAGGTGTCACCATGTTCTTTATGAGGATGTACTGTGTTCTACGGGCGTGTAACTAGTTCTTAAGAGTTTCCCTTTATAAGTAGTTGTCTAGAAAAATAGTTTCTTATGTCAATGTTTTAAACAATATTTTAATTTTTAGCTTATGCATAAGCAAATGCTCTTATATATGGGGTACACTGTGATTTTTTGATACATGTGTATACTGTGTAATGCCCAGTCACATTACACATATTGATCTCTTCAAATACTTAATAACTACTATCTGTAGTCACCCTTGTGTGCAATAATAGAACACCAGAAATTCTTAGTCCTCTTCAACTTTTCCTTGATATCTCTCAAATAACTTTTGCCCACTTCTTTCTACTCCGACCCTCTCCAGCCTCTGGTAACCATCCCTCATCTCTCTACTTCTGTGAGATCAACTCTAATAGATTCTATACATGAATGAGACCATGTGGTACTTGTCTTTCTGTGCTTGAGTTACTTCATTAACAAAATGGCTCTCAGTGCCATCCCTGATAATGCAAGTGATAACGTTTCACACATTTTTGTGGTGGAGTAATGTTCCATTGTGTGCATGTGTTTTCTTTACTCATTGGTCATTTGCGGACACATAGCTTATTTCTGTTTTTGGTTATTGTGGCTAGAGTTGCAAAAAACAGGTTAAAGCAGATATCTCTTTAATGTGCCGGTTTTGTGTCTCTTGGACATGATATCCAGCAGTAGGATTGCTGGATATCTGAGTACTATTTCTGGTTCTCTGAGGGACTAGCATATTGTCTTCCATGATGGCTGGACTGATTAACAGTACCACCATCCAGTGCAAGTCTTCCTTTTTTTATCCATACTGTCAACACTTATTTTCTTTTGACTTTTTAATATAATGCCAACTTCTGCTATCTCTTTAAGTTCTAGCATCCAGGTATTTTCCCTGTACTCCTATGATATATATATATATATATATATATATATATATAGTCATAGTTCTTTGGTCCATGATGCCCTCAAATCATACTTCAGCTAATTTCCCAGTGTTGTCTTACAGATGTGTATTATATTACATTATTCACGCTAATAACAATCTTTACAGTTGAAAATGCATGGGATCCAGATCTGCCTTGCCTGCTCTGTGTTTCTGTGGTGTTCAGCTGCATCATTAGCAGGTTTATGGGGGCTGAGGGCCTCCATTATGTCCAAAATTGCTTCTGAGGTAAGGTGTGTGCTTCCCACGTCACAAGATTCAGGGGACTGCTTGATTTAGTAGCTCAGTGACTCTGTCCTCACCTTTTAAGCGCCATTTATTGGCGGAGCAACTTGGGTTTCCGAGTTAATTAATGTTTCAGACAGTCAAGCTAATGCAGCGCATTTCCAGCTTTGATTTGCCTTCTGCACTGTCTTGAACTGCATAACAGAATTCCCTGCAGGATGTTAAATATCATTGCTTTTTGGAGCTGGAGTAACGTCACATAAAAAGTCATCAACTTACCTTCAGAACACCACCTCCAGCACTGTGTTATGAATGGGTAAGACCTTGAAAGTGAGTTTACCTGAAAGTCTCATTTTTCATCTTAATACTGAATTAAAATATTCTTGATTTTAGAAAAAACCCAACTTTTATTTAAAAGTTTTTGATGAGGCCTGCATTATATCACTGCAGGTTAAGCTGTTGGATGTAATGTAATCCTGGCTGCTCCACTTCCAGTTCAACTCCCTGCTAATGCATCTAGGAAGCAGTGGAAGATGGCCGGAGTGCTTGTACCTCTGCCATTCACATGTGAAAAATAGCTGGAGTCCCAGGCTATTTTGGGAGTAACCAGAGATGGATGATCTTTCTCCTGTGTTTCCCTCTGTCTTTGTCACTGTGCTTTTCAAATAAATTAATAAATCTTTATACAAAAAAAGAAGAAATATTTTTATCAGGAACAAAAAGAAAGAAGATAGTAGCTTAAAATGCTTCCCTTGACACCAAATCAGGGTATCACACGGATGATCCTCTTATTCTATCACTGATCCTCTTATTCTATCATGCAGATAACATGCGAACATTTTTCAGGTGTCAGGATTGTGAGCCTCTGCCTGCAATGCCAGTATCCCATATATGCACCAATTTGAGACTCAGCTGCTTCACTTATGCTCCAGTTTCCTGCTAATGCACCTGAAAAAGCAGTGGAAGATGGGACAAGTGCTTGAGGCCCTGCATTATCGTGGGAAACTCAGAAGAAGCTCCTGGCTTCTGGCTTTGGCATGGTCAGGCCCCAGCCACTGTGGCCTTGTGGGGACTGAGCCGGCAGATGGAAGTTTTCTCTCCCTCCTTGTCTCTCATCCTCTCTCTGTAACTCTGTCTTTCAAAAAAATAAAATAAGTATCTTAAATTTTTTTTCATCTATTACATGAAGAAGTATGATTAGGTAAAAAAGTCATGTTTTCATATTATGTAATATTATTATTAGAGCAAATTTACTTTTATTTCAATCAATTTGCAATTGGAAATGTTATGTAACATCAGGTCAATTACAGGCTTCTATTAAGAAAAACATCATGCAATACACAAAGAAATTTAAAGTCTTGAATCTGTTACAGTTTTCAAAATTGTCCTCATAAATTAAATTCTAACTTCTTAAGAATAGATACTATGCAGTTGATATCAGTGATATGACTTAATGAAATATTTAAACTATTAAACTATTTAATTTAAACTATTTAATATTGAGTCATTTGGTAGAGGTTCCCCATATGTGGATTTCCTGATGGAAAACTCTTGTTGAATGTATTTCTCCATACCTTGTGAGATGGGTCTTCAAAAAATTCATGGAAAATGTGTATTATGAAACATCTATGGGTGGATCTCCAACAACCTTTAAAATTACCCTCACACAAAAGTGTCATGAATATTGATCTTGAACAAAACGGATCTAGAATGTTCTGCCATTTGAGTCATGTGTGAGAAGACAGGACAGGAAAACAGGAAGTGCTGTGTGTACAGTCAGGGCT
This sequence comes from Sylvilagus floridanus, assembly GCA_949820135.1. NCBI lineage: Eukaryota > Metazoa > Chordata > Mammalia > Lagomorpha > Leporidae > Sylvilagus > Sylvilagus floridanus. The sequence continues at coordinate 27,967,645 of OX463246.1, read as the reverse complement.
CCACAGGGACAGGGAACCATTTCAATGGAACATAGAGGATCACTCACTTTGGGCAAGGAAATGTTGCTGTTCTCACAGTGTTCCATACAGCCCTTCTCTGGAATGCAGTGGCTGCAGAATGAAAATCACTGTCTTCCTACTGTACTTCATCACCATCATCACCAGTCTCCCATGTCCCTTGGAGAACACTGATGGGATAGTGAGATTAAACACCTGTATTTTGTCTTTTGCTCAAAATACTATTATTGTCAGCTAATTTTTCCCTTCTGATACATCTTGTCTAGTGTTCCTTGCAACTGGTACTGTGTCATTTCATCAACACATGATAATGATGGGTATTTTAAAAGAGTTTTTTTTTTTTTTATAAGGGCTTGAACTAGGAGAAATGCAATACTGTCATTCTGTAGGCATATCTACTTCATGGTTAAATATATACTACACTAGGGCACTTCAGAACATGAAATTAAAAGATAAGTTTATTTTTATGTGACAGTTTTGAGATACAAACCTATGAACATAATCATCTTTTTCATTTATGATACATTAGGCTTATCAATAATATCAATATCACCCATTACTCCTGGAGAAATGTGTGACAGAAAAGATACCATAACAGAAAGCAGCATGTATATGTAAATGATATCACTGCTAAGCAGTTTTTGATGGAATAGATGGTCTTGTTTTCAGACGATTCATCTCGTCCTGGGCAGTGGTACTTATCAAAGGTGTTTCTGAAGAGGGGCAGTGGGAATGTAAAATCATCTCGACCATTAAACCCCATCGAGGCTGCTGGCGTTTACTGCAGGCTCCAGATGGAAATTTAAGGAGGGAAGAGGAGAGGGGTCCAATTACGAGAGCTCAGGATTAATTTTCTCTAAGACGTGGAGTTGCTCAGCTGCTTGACGTTAAGTTCTTTCCATAACGAAACCACATCTGTCACCACTTATCTTCTCTGAGTAACGGCCATGTGCACAAGGCAGGTACCAGACTGCACAATTTTCTAAGTAAAAAATTGCTCTTTTGTTTTCTCTCTTTCTTTTCCATAAATTATATTCTGTCTTTCCTATTTCTTCTGTTTCCATTTATGACTAAAAAAATGTGGTTCTTTTATAGTATAGTGTCTTTTGTGGCTCCCCATCTTTCTCTCTCTCTCTCTCTCTCTCTCTCTCTCACACACACACACACACACACACACACACACAAGGAATTGCTGGTATAGAGAAATACTTCATGGTGCAAGGAAAATTGTGCTTCTAAATCTGCTCAGTTTGTGTTCCATAGTTTTGTACATGGTTATTCACGGTTACTTTACATGTGGCCTGTCACTCTGTTTCTAGACAATGCATGTTAACCTGATACTTGTGAAGTGAATACGACCAGAAAGCCATTTCATTTGTAAACATTAATTAAATTTGTATTGACCCTACTGAAAAGTCAAAACCATTTGTGACTAAGTACAGTTCTCTCTCTACTCAGTATTTCCGGGGTAGACAAATGGGGAAAGTGAGAGAATGAGAAGCCTTGAAATGAGCTATCAATGCATCCTCAGTTCCTAGCAAAACCAGAACAAACCAAGCTCTAAATTAGTAGGAGGAAAGAAATAATTAAAATTAGAGATGAAATAAAATTGAAATCAGTGTTGAAAAAGAGATCCAATAGCTTAGATGTCTCTTACTCCCCTAGGTAGACCTTTTATTCAATGTCTCCTATAAGAGCGTAAGGGATTCATCTGCAGATGCCTTCTTGATTTATGGTTCCTCCATTCACCTAAGGTCTGGAATCAGTTGAGAAATATTTCCACGTTTCATAAGCACAGCCCAGTTGGTAAGGACCTCCACCAAACTGTGGCCAGCCCTGGACCGCTTTCATTATTTCTTGCTACATCTAAAGATTTGGCTTTTCTGCTTATGATTTCATTAAATATAATATTCTTACCCTTCAGAGCACTCTCTCTATTAGTAATTACTCATTAATTAAGGAAATTCATTGTTTATATCTACCTTTTTCATTTGATCATAAATGCCATGGAAACGGGCCATGTCCATTTTCACTGACCATTGTGTGACCGGTCTGTGGCATGACTGTGACATAGAGCCTGACTCATAGGCACTCATTTAACATCTGAGGAATGAACGACACGGTGCTCAGTACTACTTTGCACCAAGAGTTTCATTCTCTACAGCTTATTACAGAACAGAACATAATGAACTTTGCTCAAGAATTAAAGATGCAATTGGAGAGTAGTTAACACTGGTAATTAGGGCTCACTGCTCAATGGGTCTCAACAGTCAGCACTGCTCAAGTCTGGCCAATGGCAACATCCAGGTATCTCATCACCTTTTGGCTTATTCTGAACAATGGCAGCTCCAGAGAGAGGAAAACATGACCTTTTCCAAATTTCCTGAACAGGTTAATTTACAATGATTCTCCACAGGAAGAAACTTCAATAATGCTGAGAGTAGCAAGCTTGATAATATGATCACAATCGCCAGCAATCTGTTTCCCAAATGTAGCTGATGTTGTACAAGAAAAAACCATACTCTACTTCGTATGGCACCTCTCACCCAAAATCTAATCAAGCCTCAGAATTTATCTCCCAGCTTTCACAAGATAAAGTTTTTTACCTCAAAAAGGTGAAAAGTGAAATTCACAGCTAAGGTTCTGTTGAAATCCATGAGCATTAATATTTTTGAATGTTCTGGTGGTCACATTATAAAAGGTAAAAACAGGTGAAATTAAGTTAATATAATTAATTTTAATTTACTAAAATATATATTTTATTTATGCTATCCAAAGTGTTACTACAACCCACACTCAAAAAAAAAAACCCATCATCTTTGGTATAATAAGTTGTCTTTTAAATGTAAAATCTAGCCTACATTTTTAACTTGCAATATACCTTAATCAGTTGTTTAGTAGCCACAAAAACTCCATCTGTTTCTCTCATGAGAGTGGATGGAGCCCAAGCCATTTGAGCCATCATTCGCTGCCTCCAGAATGCATTAACAGGAAGCTATATTTAGGACATTTGCCCTTCTATGAGTCTGCTCTGTATCTCGCTTCCCATGTTGGATAATTCTCTCCCTTTTTGATTCTATCAGTTAGTATTAACAGGAAGCTATATTTAGGACATCTGCCCTTCTATGAGTCTGCTGTGTATCTGGCTTGATGTCCTAAATAGCACTCTGGCCTCAGAATCAGCCCTTAAGGCATTCAGATCTGGCTCAAGAGCCCATGAGAGTATTTTAGGCATGGAAAGCCAAGACACTCTGGAAAAAACAGAAGACCTAAATGAAAGATCTCTGCGAGTGAGATCCCAGTGGAAAGAACGGGGCCATCAAAGAAGGAGGTACCTTTCTCTGAAGGGAGGAGAGAACCTCCACTTTGACTATGACCCTGTCGGAATAAGATCGAAGTTGGTGAACCCTAAAGGCCTCCATAGCCTAGGCAACTCATGACTGGAGCCTAGGGAGATTACTGACGCCATAAACAAGAGTGTCAAATTGTTAAATCAACATTAGGAGTCACTGTGTACTTACGTCTCATGAGAGATCTGTCCTTAATGTGTTGTCCAAGGTGAAGTAATGCTATAACTAGTACTGAAACAGGATTTTTACACTTTGTGTTTCTGTGTGGGTGCAAACTGATGAAATCTTTACTTAGTATATACTGAATCGATCTTCTGTATATAAAGATAATTGAAAATGAAAAAAAAAACTTGTTGTTAAATTGGAAATTGCATAGATAATTAATCAATTAAAAAAAAATCATGTAGGATCTCTGTCCTTAATGTGCTGTACATTTTGAATTAATACTATAACCAGTACTCCAACAGTGTTTATCACTTTGTGTCCCTATGTGAGAGCAAACTGTTGAAATCTTTACGTAATATGTACTAAACTGATCTTCTGTATATAAAGAGAATTGAAAATGAATCTTGATATGAATGGAAGGGGAGAGGGAGAGGGAATGGGGAGGGTTGCAGGTGGGAGGGAAGTTATGGGGTGGAAAAAGCCATTGTAATTCATAAGCTGTACTTTGGAAATTTATATTCTTTAAATAAAAGCTTTATATAAAAAATAAAGAACACAGAAGCACATGTGTTGCTTCCATTATTAAAACAAAATTTAAAAAAAGATATTTCAAAATAAAATCATGGAATTTCAAGATTCAAAGACAAAAAACAGGAAGCTATAACAGAAACAGAGTAGCTTGGACTCAAACCAGCACTGTTATAAGGAATGTGGCTTACCCGGCTATGTGACAACATCCACAACTCATTCTTTCCTTTAAAGTCCATTTCAAATTTTAGAGACCAAATTTGCAGTAGTGCCAATGATTCAGTTAATGAATAGGGAAACTGAAACTTTATACCAAGTCTGAGTTCTTCCTACTTCCAGATATTAGTCTTATGCTTTCCTTCTTTTAGGAAATGTTTCTTAACTATCTAGTTGTAGCTAAAACTGTTAAAATGTTCCTGTTATGCAATAGATAGAAATACACCAGTAGGAAGCAAAAGAGAATTCTTAAATCAATAAGGCTGTGAATCATGTAGAACATGCACCATGTTCATGGGCAATTTGCATGTTCAACAGAAAGACAGAAAGCATAATTATTTCCTTTCAAAGAGGGTTCTGAAAGAACAAATGAACAAATGAAATTTGTTTCTATGGCTAATCTTTTCATGATAGAAACCCCTTTCATTCTTAGGAGAAACAATAAATACTAGTTCTTAACTACAATTATAATATTTGAAACCATACACTGAATATTTTCTTTCGGTCAAGTTTTTTTGCTAAGGATTTCACGTTAATTTATTATATAGTAAAATTAACTTATGTACTAAATTCTCATTAAATGAGATAATATGAGATATTTTATGTAATGTTGTTATATAATGGCTCACGAATATGGTCATTATTACAAATAATAAATCTAATGGAAATAATTACTGCTATTTTCTTACTGTTTCTAGTCTTCTACCTCAGTGATCTTAATTGGTTTTAATAACTGCTATAGTTTGAACATTGATTTGGCTCTTGAATTCATGTAGTTCTTTAAAACCCAAAGTCATAAGTTGATAAAACCCTTAAAATGCCCTTGTTATGTAATAAGAAGAAACCAATAAGTAGAAAACAAAGAATTCCAAGTATAGTTGAGTTGTGAATCATATAATACTTGTACAAATCATTCATTCAGTACATTCACCACAAAGGCCAACAGCACCAATTACAGTGTCTGGGAGGTGTGACCAGTGAGGGGTCATCAAGTAACTGGGGGTTGTTCCTTGTAGGGTAGCTGTAAGGACAGGGCAAGCTTTGAAACTCTGTGTTGGATGGGCATGTTTCTTCATGTCATCTGATCTGTATACTGCTCTGAGACTCTGCCATTGAGGACAACATCCCCAGATGTTGAAGTAATAGGGCCACCTGTTGCTGGGTTGTATACCTCTAACATCTTTGATTCCTAAGCAGCTTGACTTAAGCTTTTCCTTGCTGTAATGAAGAGCTCACTGATATAATGCAAATGTCCTCCTAGACAGAAGACATTGTGTGTTATTCTGCTGGGTATAGCTTATTCTTTGCTTGAGATCCTTCAGTGCTCAAGTATTCAGTAAGTAATGAGTGAATGAATGAATGAATGAATGAAATGAAAAGGGAATTCAGAATTTAACAGACTCCTGTTAGCAAACCAAGTCTATATCAATTATGCTTTCTATTGTATTTAGAGAGCTGAATTTGCTAGACAATCCCACATCTGTAAAAGCAATCCAACAGAGATATATTGCACAGAGTCAACGACAAAACCACAATGTTTATGGAGGAACGATGTAATGGAGGAAACAGGTTTGCTGACAACACGACTGAAATGCTCACTCCTGTTGCTCTTCTCCTGCGTTCCCGCTAAGGCTCAGCCTGTGATGCTGCCAGATTCGTTAATGGCCGAGTCAACCCGACCTACACAGTGGCAAGTCCTAGGGTACAGGTCCACATAGATGCTGCCCTACTCTTCCTGCTTTTGCAGGTGGGGTTCATTGAGTGGTTTACTTTCAACCTCTTTTTCACAAATGCACACAGAACATCACAGTTTTGGTGTGTGCCCTACACATGGGGTCTTCCAAAGGTTCACAGAAAAATGTATATTTGTTAAAACTTCATAGATTTCAATTTTCATTTCAAAATAAACTTCTTTTAATTACAATTTCTACAAAATTTCCCCTGCATGTAGGTCCAAATCATAAAACAAACCAGATCAGAACATATGTTCATGTCATTTTTTTGAAAAAATTCTCTATAAATTCTAATTTAAAGATACTCATTTTATAAAAGCTATCTTTTTCTTTACAAAGACGGTTAAAATGTTTTATTAAACATCATTTTGTGTTATAAACGTTGAACTTAACTTCTTCTGCTCTTTCAAATTAGGTTTCCTATTGACATTAATAGCAACATGATTACGAAAGTCTGCATCAGAGTTTCACATCATTATTTTACATCTGGGTTGTCTATGTTCAAAACTTCCAACTTAAAAGAACAAAAACCACGAAAGGGTAAAATTTTCACTGTAAGGGCTCAAGAATTTCTTGTATAAAAGTGTTCAGGATACTTCCAATTCCACTGTTGGAGATTCTGATGACAGGTTTCTGCCAAATTAAAAAGGCTATAATTCTTTACACATGGTCATCTGGGAGAGATTTTAGCTGGAATTTCTACTTGAAGAAAGAGCTTCAAGGTTTTCCATCAAAGGGGAATGGCTGTAGAAATGTGCTTCCATCATAGTTTTCCTCCCTCCCTCCCTCCCTTTATCCTCCTCCCTCCTTTCTTCCCACACTCCCTCCCTCCCTCACCCTCCCTTCCTTTCTCCCTCCCGCTTTTTTCCTTCCCTCCCTCCTTCCTTCCTTCTTTCATTCCTTTCTTCCTTCCTCTGAAGTCATGTGAGCACAGGAAATCAAACCCATACCTGAGAGATCTAAAAGATTAGACTATTGGCTGAGAGGAAAAGTGAGCCTGTCCTCTGGAGGGTTTATATCCATTTCCTCAGGGTAAAACCTGTCAGAGGCTTCCTGGGATCCTGTCTGATTGGCAAGCTGTGGGCAAGATTTCTCACAGACAGGGATGAAGGCACACAATCCAGACACAGGGCACTGCCCTCAGGCAGGGCAGGGAATTCAGCAGGCATCATGTGGGTAATGCAAACATGTAATGGAAACAGCCCATGACCTTTCTGGATACTGACAGAAAACTTAATTTGAAAATGCACTGAAAGACAAAAGCACTTTAATGAGATGGAAATCACCAAATTCAGAAGTACTTTCAAGACATCCCTGCTTCAGGTCCAGACAGTTCCAAATTGAGTTAGAGAAGGCTAACCAAGAAGGCTTAAAGATTTCTATTTCTGTCTTTGGTTATTTAGTTATTCATTTCAACTATTTGCAAAAAGAATATCATCAGAGCACAAAAAAGCAACACAAATAGAAAACCAAAAACTGATTTACTAAGCTCTATGTGTTCTCAAAGAGTTACCTATAAAGTCCAAGAACCAGGTGGAATAAATGAAGGTTAAGTCATCAAGAGCAAGATCATTATTTTCTCATTTGAAGCGATCTATAAAAGGGCAAAGTGCAGCCCTTGCTGTGCTAATTTACAAGCATAAATATTTGAAGGTAAAAGCTTGAAATGTACGTCTGGTCAAAAGTTACAACAGTAAACGACAGTCAACTTCTCTTTTTTTTGAGTCTGTGTTTTCTGGGAGTGTTAGGCAAATCAAATAATGATTTGTACTGGAAGGAACTGCAAATTTATTATTTTTTGCACTTAGCTTATTCATTGAAATAAAGAAAGATCATGTTGCTATTAGTTACTCTAATTAGCATCACCACCTATCCATTGTAAAATGAACCTGACATACATCTATGTTATCATCAGGGCAAATGCCTATTTTAAATACATTTTTATTGAATCTGAATGCAGGAGATTTGTGGATACCTTGGATATGAAATTTCAATTTCGTGTATCTTAGTTTCCTTATTTTCAGAGTGATTTATTTAGAAAAATAAAAGGCAGAACTAGTGGCCAGCGCTGTTTTGCAGTGAGTTAAATGCTGCTTGCTGAGCTAGCATCCCATAAGAACACCGGTTCGAGTCCTGATTGCTTCACTTCCTATCCAGCTCTCTGCTGTGGCCCGGGAATGCCGAAGAAGGCCCAAATCCATGGGCCACTGCACCCATGTGGGAAGACCTGGAGAAAGCTCCTGGCTCCTGGCTTTGGATCGATACAGTTCAGGCCACCCGTCCAATTGGGGAGTGGACCAGCAGATGGGAGACCTCTCTCTCTCTCTCTGCCTCTCCTTCTCTCTCTGTGAAACTCTGACTTAAAAATAAATAAATAAGAAAAATTGAAGAACTAGATGTCTATAGAATTTTTTAGGTGCAAGTAAGTATACAATAAAGCATGTATCTACGTAGTTCTTCTCTGTCTAAAATAAAAGAGAAAATTAATTTGCTGTTTATTTCCTGGTACTTAAAAAACTATATAATTAAAAAACACCAAAGTCTGGTTGTTTTACTGTTGCTTTTTGCTCACAGGAGCTAGTTTGTTTTATAAGAAATTATTAGCTATTACTATGAATGTTTTATGAATACGAAGGGATCAAAATGATAAGGCGAAATGTTATACCAAAACTCAACAATAAATATATGTCTCTGGCTCTTTCTTTTACCTTTTGTAGTGCATACAGTATTATAACTGACTGACCTCATTACCTCAAAATCCAGTGTGTCTCTAAAAGGTTCTAGACAGTTATCTGTTTAGATGAGGTAAAGAAATAATTCATCTCCATTTTATATGAGGTGTTGACATTTATTGATTTAACGTTCTCTTAAAAACTTTCAGGAAATGGTTTATAAATTGTGATAATAAGTGGACAAAAATTAATGGACCTATCCAGACTGGAGCAATGTGTTAGCATATGATTCTTAGTCAAAACATTGCTGGTTATGTTTTTGTTAATGGAGCTACTGACTTTAATTTTCAATTTTTCCATCTTTTACTATAGAAAATTACGATAAAGAGGCTGCACACAGCTCTTCTTTTGTAACTTGCTCTGCTCCTTTGTGTTGAGTTAGTGTGTTAAGAGACTGGTCTCTTGAAAAACATGGTTATTTCCTTTCAGATATTGATCATGTACTCTGTCTCTGGCTTCACTAGACTAAACGTCCTTCAAAAGAGAATCTTTGAAAAAGGATTGTACTCTAAATAATTTAAGAAGAAGAAACATATAAACTCTTGTGAAAATAATAAATGATTAACATTCAGACACTTTTATATTAATGTTTAATGAGAAAATGGGTGGTAACATATCAAGTAAAATGAACTGTACTCAATATACAAAATGCAAACCATGGATCATTCAGATCACCTTTCTCATGAGTGAGCAAGAGAACTGTAGAGACACATAAATCATGCCTTTAACAAACACATCTGAGCCCTTTTTCTTTTACCTCTTAATTCCTTTCATGTTCTTTACCTGTTGCTTATCAGTTTTCCAAATCATTTGCCTATCATCTATTCCTTTTATTTTTGTTTGCATTTGCCTGTTTGTTTTTTATCTTTAAAACATTGGGATTGTGGTTTCTCTTTATCAATACAACATTAAATTCTGTTTAGATGTTGCTATGCTTTGTTCAGGTGCATTTGAAAACAAATATGAAAAACACAAGTAAAGACTGGCTATGCCACTTCCTGCATAAAATCAGTTCCACATGTAAGCATATTTAAGTGAATCAGGAGTTTCCTAAAATCAGTGACAATAAATATTTTCATATTAACTAACACTAGACTATACGTGGAACTGATAGATCATAGGGTTCATTAAAAAAATGAAGTGAGCTGAGTATTGCATCACTTTAGTACAAAACACATAATTAGTAGAAAATTTCGAAGTATCAAATTTTATTCCCAGTTATTTTTGTATTACTATAATAATTAATTAATTATCTGAATTCTTGCTTTAACTTGAAATCATGGTGGAGAATGTTGTCTTTAAAGGGGCTGTTTCTAACTGTGTGTGTGTGTGTGTGTGTGTGTGTGTGTAATATGAAATAATTTTTCTTCTACTACAAGTGTTCATGACACATAATTAAATGCAAAAAGTCTGAGGTCAAACAATAGAGCACCATCTCATATTGGATCAACTATACTTGGTGTTCTTGCATACTGCTGTCCCCAGGGGGGCTTGAAGTGCTCTTAGAATTTCCCACAGCTTAACTCTCCTAAACACTAAGCCATGCAAGGCAAACATGAACAGAGGACATGGGTTAAAACAACGTTTGGGCTCTCAATACTGTGGAAAATAAACCTGTGGGCTGGAACATTTATTTCAGATTGATTAGGCAAATGATGCTTGAGAAAGCTGTTTCTACTTGAGAATCATTGGCTTTTGTACAACATTCTCAGTTTGACTTTTGAAAAATCTCTCTTCCCTGCCAATTGTGTTACCCCAAATGGTTTTTTTGGCATTATGTATGTGTTAGGTTATTGTATTTTATTGTAAAATCCTAGTGTACCTGAAATGAAAGCAGCTGAAAAAATTTGCTTTCTATTAAAGGCACACACTAGTTCTCGCATGAGCAGGAAAGAAAAGACATTAATGGAAGTGTGGAAACCATTCCAAAGAATGCACAAACCTGACTTAACTTGGCAGGTTTGGACTTACTGAGCTAAACAAAACATTCAGCTGAATAGGGAAGTTCAGGAAATCCAACCGTTGTTGGAATTATATCGGTGCCTTTTGGGAATTGGCCTTTAAAATTGTATTTGTAAAAAATTTTCACAAGGCATCCATAGGAAAATCTGTCCTTACAATTCTGGGGTGTAGGTCACAATACCCAGTCTTTTTCTACTGAATGTCCATCAAATATTATTATCATGTTTTCCTTAAGAATTAAAAGATTCTTATATCCAAGGACATGTTCCTTGAAAATCTGATCAGCTGTCATGATAATTCTAGTTCCTGATCGGTCCCTGAAGCTCAGATAGAGCTCACCTAATTAACTGAGTAAACAAAAGGGAAGTGCATAGCAATATAGAAGTCTGCTGATCAGACTGAGGAAGGCACTCATTCACTCTCATCCCACAAACACTCTTAAAGTAAAATTGACAGAAAGTGTGTGTGTATATATATATATATATATATACATATATATATATATTTGTAGTGTACAATGTGAAGTTTTGATACACACACAAAACACTGAATAAATCAGTCTAATTAAAATACCATGGTTTCAATACTTATTTTTGTATAGAGAGAACATTTAAGATTTACTTTCTTTCTTTCTTTCTTTCTTTCTTTCTTTCTTTCTTTTTTTTTTTTTTTGACAGGCAGAGTGGACAGTGAGAGAGAGAGACAGAGAGAAAGGTCTTCCTTTGCCATTGGTTCACCCTCCAATGGCCACCACGGCCGGCGCACCATGCTGATCTGAAGTCAAGAGCCAGGTGCTTCTCCTGGTCTCCCATGCGAGTGCAGGGCTCAAGCACTTGGGCCATCCTCCACTGCACTCCCTGGCCACAGCAGAAAGCTGGCCTGGAAGAGGGGCAACTGGGACAGAATCCGGCGCCCAGACCGGGACTAGAATCCGGTGTGCTGGTGCCACAGGCGGAGGATTAGCCTAGTGAGCTGCAGCACCTGCCAAGATTACTTTCTTAATGATTTTCAAGCATAATCCCACATTATCATGAATTAGAGACACTGTACTGTAAAACAGAGCTTCAGGATTTATTCTTTCTATCTCCATGAACCAATGTTTCATTTGGTGAACATTTCTCTATCTCATCCCAATCCCAGTGCCCAGGAACCATTATTCCATCCATCACTTCTGGGACTCAATTTTTTTTTTTTATGTAAGTGAGACCATTCAATATTTGTCTTGCTTTGTCTGGCTTCTTTCACTTAGCATAATGTCTCCCAGTTTCATCCATGTTATTACATATAACAGGATGTCCTTCTTTTTAAAAGATGAATAGTATTCCAGTGTGTACATGTAAACATCCATATCACATTTTCTCCACTCATCTATTCATAAATAGACACTTAGGGTGATTTCATATCTTGTTTATTGTGAACAATGCTGCAGTGAAAATAGGAGTACAGAAACCTCTTCAACATACTGATGTCCCTTATTCTGGGTATGTGCCCACAAAAAGATCACTGAATCATATCATAGTTCTTTTCTTATTCCTTTGAGGGGGCTCCATTCTCACACACCGACTTCAAAAATAATGGGTCTACTTATGTATATTCCCAAAACCAATGTGCAAGTGTTCCATTTTCTTCACATTGTCATCAACCTTTTTTATCTTGTCTTTTTGATAATAGCCATTCTAACATGTGAGGTGATTATCTCATTGTGGTTTTCCTTATCTTTTCTACAGTGCACTCTGGTAATCATTAAAAACCAAGTGGTATTTTCATTTATCGGATTTAGTACAAAGGCTATATTGCTTCCAGATTATAAATCCTTAAATATCTTGACTGACACATTTCTTAAATCACATAACAATAACAATGCTAATGATTCAATTTATGTTTAGTAAGAGGATCTTTTAAACAATCAAATGAATTTGACACTTGACATTTAATTTTAATATTTTATTTAAAATTTGTTCTGATAGGCCATATATGTTCAATATAACAAATTGTTAACATATGTATTAAGGTATTTTTGATAATTTATGTAGAACTTTGTGGTGACTGTGAGTTTTCTGTTTGATGATCAGCAAAGCTAGAGATGCAAAGATCTGATATTGAAAACAAGCATAAACCCTCATTAAAACATTGACATTAACGTGCTCTGCATTTAAAGTTCACTCAAATAAGATAACAAAGACTCATTTCATGGTTGGTGACATACTCGATTATTCTGGGTTAGGTACTACAGAAGGCAAAAAGCTGCATGAGACTGGAGTATCTCTTCTTGTAGGTATGAATTTGATAATTAATTGTAATGGCAGAGAGAGAGAGAGAGAGAGAGAGAGAGAGAGAGAGAGAGACAGCTCTCTGCTGCTGGTTCACTCTCCAGATGCTCCCAATACGTAGGGCTAGACCAAGCCAAAGCCAGGAGCCAATAAAACCATCTATGTTTCCCACAAGGTGTCAGAGACACCACTATTTGAGCTGTCATGGGCCTCCTCATCAAAACCCCTAGATACATAATTTCATGGCACTATATTTTTCACGTCATTTCTAGGGATTCACAGACTATTGTAAAATTTTAAGAAAAATCTTAACACCACGAAAAATTTTATGAAGGCCAATACAATTGTAAGGACAAATGTGTTTAACAAAAGAGAAAGATAGCTATTTGGGGAAACACCTTCCCAAACTCCAAATATAGCTGGTATAGTATTCAGAATCATCCTAGTCAATCAATCATTTTTTAAGTTGTCAAGTGAAGAAAAATACAGAAAATTCCTGTCCATGCTTTGAATAAATAAAATTGACATAAGGGCAGAAGCATCGTGAAAAACGAGTGTTTTGTAACCTCAGGGCTGCAAGTAGATGGTTCAGAGCAGTGATTACATCAGTTGGGATTTGAGAAACAATGAAGAATTCGTAATTATATTCAGTGACTGGGGAGAGAATGAAAATAGGACTGATGTGGATTTTGTCAAAGCTCAGATCTGAATGCCATCGCCTTTATGTCTATGGCAATCTGTGATTTATGTCACCTTCTTCCCTTTCCTATTCGTTATTCATGCTCCTGGATGGATTCTTGGAACACAGTGGATATTCTGTTAACAAATCAGTCAAGTAACCAGTCAATGAAATAAACCATATATCACTTGCTAACTGGCTATTCGTTTTTCCTATGAAGGTGAATTTGACTTTCAACATTTTCCTACAGGCCACTCTTTTCTAAAGATTTTATTTATTTATTTGATAGGTAGTGTTACAGACAATGAGAGGGAGAGACAGAGAGAATGGTCTTCTATCTGCTGGTTCACTCCCCAAATGGCCCTTATGTCCAGAGCTGAACAGATCTGAAGCCGGGAGCCAGGAGTTTTTTCCGGATCTCCCACAGAGGTGCAGGGCCCAAGTGTTTGGGCCACCTTCTACTGCTTTCCCAGGCCATAGCAGAGAGCTGGATTAGAAGTGGAGCTGTTGGGACTCGGACGGACAAACATAAAGGATGCTGGCACTGCAGACAGAGGATTAACCTACTTTGCCACAGTGTGGCCCCTAGGCCACTCTTTCCATACCCACTTCAAGACATATCTAACTGATGAACAGCTTCCTCAGCCTCTGATCTCTCTCTCTCTCTCTCTCTCTCTCTCTCTCTCTCTCCCCCTCCCCCCATGGGTTTCTCAATTATTCTCTCAAGAACCCATTTGCATTTCTCTTCACATTTCCTCCCAGCTGTGTTTAAGAATAGGATATGTCATTTATAAACAAGATGAAATTATTACCTTTCATGAAGCTTAAATTTTACTGAAAGAAACAACAGGAAACAAAAAAGTACGTGATATAATAACAAGTAGTGATACGTACTAAAAGAAAAGAAAGCAAGGAGGCAAAACAGTAAATAAAAGACAGTTTTATTTTTATCTTAAAAAATCTGTTTATTTTCTTTCAGTTTCCTTCAAAGGTAGGGAGTCCTTGCCACTGCTCTTTGGGTCAGATTCTTTCCATGTGCCTCCTGGGAGGTACTTGGGTCCTTGACATCCAATGGGAGACCCAGGTACAATTCTGGTATCTTGACTTCAGTTAATTAAGCACTGGCTCTTGAGGGCATTTGGGGAGTGAACCAGTGAATGGATGATCTTTTGTTAATTTTAATGTATATATTCAAATTATATATCGTGTATAGAATTATAGCTGTCAAATAGGTGGTGGAATCTGTGGGTTTTAAATAATGCAGTGGGGGTGTACCTGAATATGTGCAGGCAAAGTCTTCTGCAGATAAACACCATTGTCCCACAGGCATGTGCCATGAGGCTTTGGGGTCCTCTTTCTCATCCTAACTTCTAGTCTATTCAGTACAAAGTTATCAGATCCCTTCATATTTATTTCTTAAACAGAAAACTAGGCTTGAAGTCCATTCTCAGGCTCATCCTACTTAATAGTGCTTCTGCTCTTTCCATTTGCCATAAACATTGATTACAAGTGTCCTCTTGGATTTTTAATGCTATACATACCTATGGCCTTAATGGTACTGCTTAAAAGTAAAGAGTTTGATAAAAAAGAAATCTATTTTTCAATTCTTATGTTTATTTCCAGTTATGATTTGCTTCCAAAGCTTCTTTAACTTTACCATGCATACAAATCAGCTGCAAATAGCTTTAAAGTGAATAGTCTAAGAGCCTGTGTTTTTATACCAGGAAACACATTTTGAATAGCAATGTTCTACCTTTGATAAAGATGGACTTCATATGTTGTAGCTCTTTAGTTCATGTTAACATAACCAACATGACTAGTTGCAGTTGTCACACTCCATGCTCCCCAACTATTTCTGGTTTCTCATTAGCCACACACACACAAACACATACACACACACACACACACACACACACACAGAAAGCCTTATCAGTTCTGGGCTTTAGGGATGTGAGTCACAAGACTCTTACTTGATAAATATTATCCCATCTTCTTATAACTACAGCAAATTCTTGATGTAAAACTTTATACATTATCCCTTTTAGTATTTTTTATTCTACTTAATAATATTGGTTGAACTCTTCAATTAACACACAATTATTCTTAGGTGTTTAAATTTAACTGAAAAGTGATCTCTGTTAAATATAAGAGTGGGAATAAGAGAAGGAGGAGATGTGCAATTTGGGACAGGCTCAAGCAGGCTTGCCCCAAATAGTAGAGTTAGAAACGTGCCAGGGGATTCCAATACAATCCCATCAAGGTGGCATGTACCAATGCCATCTCACTAGTCAAAGTGATCAATTTCAGTTCACAATTGATCATACTGATAGGTCTAGGAGTCAAAGAGATCACATAAACAAGAGTAGTGTCTGTTAATACAAACTGATAGAATTAAAAAGGGAGAGAACAATCCAGCATGGGAAGCGGGAGACACAGCAAACTCATAGAATGGCAGGTGTCCTAAATAGCACTCTGGCCTCAGAATCAGCCCTTAAGGCATTTGGATCTGGCTGAAGAGTCCATGATAATATTCTAGGCATGGAAAGCCAATACACTTTGGCAAAAAAACAAAACAAAAAAACAAATAATAAAACTAAATAAAAGTTCTCTGTGAGTGAGATCCCAGCGGAAAGAACAGGCCATCAAAGAAGGACTTACCTTTCCCTGAAGGGAGGAGAGAACTTCCACTTTGACTATGACCTTGTCTAAATAAGATCAGAGTTGGTGAACTCAAAAGGCTTCCATAGCCTTGGCAACTCATGACCAGAGGCTAGGGAGATTACTGATGCCATAAACAAGAGTGTCAGTTTGTTATGTCAACAACAGGAGTCACTGTGCATTTACTCCTCATGTAGGATCTCTGTCCTTAATGTGTTGTTCAATGGGAATTAATGTTATAACCAGTACTCAAACAGTATTTAAACTTTATGTTCTGTGTGGGTGCAAACTGTTTAAATCTTTACTTAGTATATACTAAATTGATCTTCTGTATATAAAGATAATTGAAAATGAATCTTGATGTGAATTGAATGGGAGAAGGAGCGAGAGTTGGGACGTTTGCAGGTGGGAGGGAAGTTATGGGGTGGAAAAAGCCATTGTAATTCATAAGCTGTACTTTGTAAATTTATATTTACTAAATCAAAGTTTTAAAAAAGTACTATTAATGCCTACCAAAGTATATTTGCCTACTGGTCTTACTTTGACCTTGTCCTTTAAAAATAAGTTTTGAAGCAAATGAAAAATGCAAATCATAAATATAGAATTAGCTGTGAAACTTCTTGTTTTTAATCAATCTTTCCATTAATCCAATGTTGATGGTGACATCATTCTTGAGTAATAAGCAATTGGTTCTTTGGTATCAACAGACTGGATGTGGATAAGCATGGCACTTAACATGGCGAGGTCAAGTATTACCAACAGGAACAAAGTAGCTCCTGTTGCTCAAGGTATAAAGGCACAGACTTAGAATGTAACAGTTGTACGGCACTGGAGATATTCTCAAGATGGCAAGACCAACCTTGTAGCAGAATTGGAACAGCTAGGATGTAAACTGGTGCCAATAAGGGATGCTGGCATTGCAGGTAGCAACTTTAGCCTCTAAGTCACAATGACAGCCTGGGAGAAGTATCTTTTTATAAGGAGTTATTGAAATATTTATGTAAAAGGTAGTCAGACAGTGAAAGCGAGATCTTCTACCTGCAGTTTCACTCCCAGTGGCCAACGCAGGACCCAGCCAAAGATAGGAGCTGGAAACTCCATCTCTGTGGCAGGGGCCCAAATGGAGCAGCCAGGACTCGAACCCTGGTGCTCCAGTATAGGATGCCAGTGCCACAGGTGGTGGCTTAACCTGCTGTGCCACAACGTTGGCCCTGGGATAGGTATGTTTACCAATAATATTCATAGTAACAGAATTTCATCATTTTCTTTTACTGTCATTTAAGGAAAAACTTGTAAATAACATAGTATATGAATGAAACGTTGCCTAAAAGTTCAAAAAATACACTTCATATTTTATTGTTACTAAATAACAATAAATGATGACCCAGCATTATAGCTCTTATAATTGTGAGAAAAATGTTAGGTCACAATAGCTGAGCTGTGATGCACAGTTACAGATACACCAAAGAAACAATGTATTTTAAATTAAACTATGTTGATCTAATTACATATTTAGGTGCCAATACAAGAAACAACACAAAGACTTCCCATATGGCCTTCATCCAGTTTTGCCAAATGGCAATGTCTTACGAAATCACAGTAGAGTATTATAACCAGCACATTTATAGGGAAGAGTCAAGGCAGAAAATATTTTGGTCACCATCAGGTTCTCTGAGATTGCTCTGTAATAGCCACATCCCTGGCCCTCCTTAGAAATGACTAAGTAATTTTGTTACATCAGAAAGAATTCATAGTTTCCAGTCATTCTGGTTGGACTTTCTTATTAATAATCTGCTAACTAATCCAGTGTGCGGTTTGTTCTCTAGTGTGAATGTACTTCATTTTTCTCTGACATTCCTAAGTTGAAAGACATTTGGGTGTTTCCAATTTTTTTTTTTTGACAGGCAGAGTGGACAGTGAGAGAGAGAGAGACAGAAAGGTCTTCCTTTGCCGATGGTTCACCCTCCAATGGCCGCCGCGACCAGCGCACTGTGCTGATCCGATGGCAGGAGCCAGGTGCTTCTCCTGGTCTCCCATGGGGTGCAGGGCTCAAGGACTTGGGCCATCCTCCACTGCACTCCCGGGCCACAACAGAGAGCTGGCTTGGAAGAGGGGCAACCAGGACAGAATCCGGCGCCCTGACTGGGACTAGAACCCGGTGTGCCGGCGCCGCAAGGCGGAGGATTAGCCTGTTGAACCACGGCGCCGGCCCGGTGTTTCCAATTTTAACTGTTTCAAATCAGGCTTCTTCAGACACCTGTGTACATGTTTAGTTTTTAAAGAAATTGACACACTTGAGACCGGCGCTATGGCGTAGTGGGTAAGGATGCCTCCTGCATTGTTGGCATCCCATATGGGCGCTGGTTTGAGACCTGGCTGCTCCACTCCCAATCTAGTTCTCTGCTGTGGCCTGGGAAATCAGTAGAAAATTGCCCAAGTGCTAGAGTTTCTGCACGTGTGTGGGAAGACCTGGAGGAAGCTCCTGGCTCCTGGCTTCGAATTGGTGCTGCTCCAGCTGCTGAGAATACCTCTCTCTCTCTCTCTCTCTCTCTCTCTGCCTCTCTTCTCTCTGTGTAACCCTGGCTTTCAAATAAATAAATAAATCTTTAAAAAGAAAAAGCAAAAGAAAGAAATTGACATGCTCTTTTGCACATAGATTGTGTCTTTTTTCCTCACTACATGTAAGGTCTGAATAATTCAGTTTTTTTTTTTTTTAATTTTTTTTTTTACAAAGCAGAGTTACAGAGAAATAGAGACAGAGAGATCTTCCATCCGCTGGCTCACTCCCCATATGGTGGCAGCAGCCAGAGCTAGGTCAATCTGAAGCCAGAGCCAGGAGCTTCTTCGGGGTTTCCCATTGGGTGGAGGGGCCGAAAGACCTGAGCCAGCTTCTGCTTCCCCAGGCAATAGCAATGAGTTGGATCAGAAGTGGAGCAGCCAGGACTCGAACTGTTGCCCATACGGGATGCCGGCTAGGCAGGTATCAGCTTTACCCCCTATGCCACAGGGTTGGCCTTGAGTAATTTAGTTTTTACTTATCCTTGACAACACTTAATGTTGTCTGATTTTGTTTTTAATTTTAATCATTCTAATAGCTTTGTTATTGCATCATTGCGTGGTTTTTAATTTTTAGAAATAGCTAAAGATTTTGAACTTCTTTTTGTATGTTTATTTGCTGTTGATATATTCTCCTGAGAAATATAAGCTACTCTTCTGTTTTGTCCAGTGGGTAGTTTGCTTGACTTTTTTCCACTGATAACTTTGTGAACTTTACATCTTTTTTTTTTTTAATTTATACTTCTTCTTCTCAAACTTTACATCTTTTCTAGACCATACCTTTGACAAATATGTGGTTTGCAGCTATTTCCCCAGAGACTTGTCTTTTCATTCTTTTAGTAGGGTCTTTTACTGAGTATAAATTATTAATTTTGATAAAATATATTTTATAAATTTTAATCCTGTGGATTGTACATTTCGTGTCAAATCAGGAAGTTATCCGCCCTGCCCTAGATCTTGAAGACTTTGTCCTATTTTATTCTCTGAAAAGTTTTACACGTTGGCATTTTACATTTAATGTGTGATCCATGTCATGTACATTGTGAGACTTAGGGCATGGCTCTTCTTTTTTGCTATTGTTGGGTTTGAATATCCATTTCCTGAGCATTGCTTATGGAGAAGGCATTTTCCCCTTCCATTGAATTGCCTTTGAACTTCTTAAAAAAATCATTTGTGCTTATTTAGATGAGTTAATTTCTGAGGTTCCTATTGTTTCCCATTGATTTGTGTGTCAATTCCCTCAGCTGGTACCACATAGTCTTGATTACTGTAGCTGATTATCATGTCTTGATATTATGTACAAGGATTTCACCCAATTTAATTTTTGTTTTCAAAATAGATTAAAGTTTTATGCAACCTTTGCCTTTTCATATTATTTGAGAATAATGTCCATATCTACAATAAACTTTACTTAGATTTTGATAAAAATTACATTGAACTTATGCATACGCTTGAAGAGAGATGACATTGTTACTACTATATTCTATTCATTTTATATACAAATGTACATATTATACATTTTTACTACACTATATTTTCAATCCATGAATATTGTATGTCTCTTCTTTAGTTTGGAGCTTTGATTTCTTCAAACAAAAGTTATAGTTTTTAGCATAGAAATATTGGACCCATTATCATGGATTAATGCTTATATATTTAATATTTCTACAAATAATTTGAATTATTTTTAAATAATTTAAATAATACTATTATTATATATTATTTTATAATACATTTAAATAATTTAAATTATTTTTATATAAATTAAATTACATTGAATTTTTAATTTTGATGTCTATGTTCCCTGCTATATATAGAAATAAAATTGATTTCCAAATGTTTATGTTATTTTCTGCATGTTTATAATTGCAAGTGAGATTGTTTAGTACAAAGTTTGGGATTTTTTACCTAGACAAGCAAGTTATCTACATATAAGCAGAGTTGTTTATTTTTTTTCCCATTCTTCTACTCTGATGATTTTTGTCTGACTGTATCAATTATTGAAGAAGGGTGTTGAAGTCTCCTTTTATAATTGTGGATCTGTCTCTTTCTCCTTACATTTGTTTGATTTTTGTTTCTTTGCTTTTCTTGCTAAATTTATTTCTGGCAAAAGTTTCCAGCACTATGCTGAATCAAAATGATAAAATGGTATATCATTCCCTTGCACCTGATCCTAAGGGGAAAGCAGATAGCATTTCAACATTAAATGAAATTTAACTTAGGTGCTATACATCATGTTGAGGAAAGTTCCCTTCACTGTATATTTTTCTCTGAATTATATGTTGAAATATTATTTAATTTTGTTTGCATTAAATGATAAGATCACATGATTTTTCTTCTGTTTTGTTGAAATTATGGGTTATATTGCTTGACTTCCATGGCTCCAAGTTTGGCACACTTAAAAATACTTTCTATGAGGTTATCATGAATAATTATTTTTACATGTTGAATTATTTCTGTGGTTATTTTGTTTAAAATTTTTCTATTTATATTCTTGCTATTAGACTGTAGTCTCTTTTTTATGCTATATTTATTTAGTTTGGTTAATGGAGCAACTGTGATGTATTTGAGCTGTGAAGTATTTATATTCTTTCATTTTCTAGAAAAGAATACATATATTTTGTTATAATTCTTCTTTAACATTTGATAGAATTCTCCAAGGAAATAATTTTTTTCCAGTAATGTCTTTTAGGCATGTAAAAAATATGAATTTAATTCCACTAATTGTTATAGGGTTATTCAAGTAATCCGTTTCATGTCAGATGAGTTGGGTCACTTGGTGCTATTTGACAAATGGATCAAAGCAAGGGGTGTCATGTAGTTTGTAGAATTTTCTTATTAACCTTTTGATCTATGCAGTGTTTGCAGTGATATTCCCTGTTTTATTCTTGATATCAGTCATTTATGTCCTCTGTCTGTCTTCATTGTCCATATGTCCAGAGGTTTGAGTTTTATCAATCATTTTCAAAAAATCAGTTCTTTGTTTCATTGATTTTTAAATTGTTTTTATGTTTTCAATTTCTTATTAGCATATTCATTCTTATGAAGCCTTGGGTTATTTTGCACTTCTTTCTCTAGATGCTGATGGTGAGGATTTAGATTACTGATTTGAGAATTTTCCTATTTTCTTTTTTTAACTAACAGTTTTTTTTTTTTTTCCACCCCTCCTGCTTAGAAACAGCACCTGGGATTTTACAAAGATTCTATGAGGATGTCACTATTAATGGATATTTTCTTAGTTGATGTTCTTTCTTTTTTCTTAAGTTAATTTATTTAAAGTTTTTGATTAACATGTAGTATTTGTACATTTTGATGAGGTACAGTGTGATATTTCAACATGCATGCATAATGTAAAGTGACTAAAGTAGCCTATCCATTTCCTTAGCATTTTTGTGTTTGGACAAATGTATGCTTTTACAGCTATAAATCACCTTGAAGCACGACTTGTTTGTGCCCCATAAATTCTGATAGTGCACATTTTGTTTTAACTCATTTCAATTCATTTCAGACTACTTCTTTGACCCACGAGTGATTTAAAAGTTTGCTCCTTAGTTTTCAAGTGTTTGGTGAGTTTTCTCAGTTATCTTCTCTGTTGATTTCTACTTTTGTTCTTTTGTGATTGGAGAACATATTGTATATGATTTAAATACTTTTAAGTTTTCCTAGATTTTTTTATGGCCTAGGATATTGTCTGTCTTGGTATATATTCCCCAGCTGCTCAAAAAGATTGTGTGTTTTGTGATACTATGCTGTGTGTGTTCTAAATAGTGATTAGATCTGTGGACTTAAAATTTGTGCCATATCCTTGATAATTTTCTGTCCTACCAATTATTGAAAGTGTGTTGAAGTCTTGAATTTAAATGTGAATTTATCTTTTTTATTTTCAGTTGCATTTCATAAACAAACGGTCATAGCTATATCCCAATAAAACTTTATTAGCAAAAGTAGGTAACAGACTGAATTAGGCCCATATGCCATATAGTAAACTTGTATGGAGATATGTAGATACAATAGACTCCAATTAGTTAATAGCCTGCTTTTTAAAATTTTGTATTTGACCACTTTTTGAAAAGGCATAGCTACACCAAAACAGATAGCTGAAGTTTCAATGTCTTTTTTTGTTTTCCAGACCCAAATTATCTTTGGCCTGTGACTATGGAGGACATGGCCAAGGTCTGAATTGTTGTATGAGATGAGTCACGTTATCAATTTGCGCAGCCACTGAATTGCAAATAGAGAATTTTTTCATTCTAAAATTCCAGAGGAAAGTTGCCACATCTGCACTGTAAATGGCATTTGTTTACAAAATAGTTTCAGTCCCACTAGGTCAACAGGAGTGGAATCCACGAACAGGAATGAACCTGGAGTGAGTCCCTGCAGTAGGAATTGGCAGAGCTAAAAGCACAGTCTGAGGGGCATTTGAGATTCCAGTGATTGAAATTACAACTTTATTTTTAAGGAAGGAATAATGAATTGTGGGGGTTGGATGACACAGTCTATAGAAATAGAACATGCTGTTTTGGCAATCAATTTTTTTTCATTACATTAAGAATAATTGTGGTAGAGGAATAACATTCTGTCATACATGTTTTGTCATTTGTTCATGTGAATTCTATATTTTGTATTAAAATAGCAATTATTTTCGTCTTGTACTCCTTTTATTTAAGACATTTTTAAGTGCTTATGTTTTAATGAGAGTAGAAAAGTGCTCTTAATCTTGTTCTTTTTTCCAAAAACTTAATCTTAGGATCCACATGATCTGCAATTTTTTTTCTGGGAAAAAGTTGATACGAAGCACTCGGCAAGCCCTTGTGATTCTGAGAGGGTGCAACGGCAATCTCTGGTTTTCTAAGTAAATGCACCACCTCAGATTTAACACTGTCAACAAAAAAGGCAGATTTTGTGGTTAGGACAGCCGTAAAGTCTTTTCTCTGATTGAGACTGGAATATTTTCTGAAGATAGTCATATGGTCTAAAAAGTCAAAGACAAGTTTATTTCAATTCTCTTTTAGGGCAAATTTTTGAATAAATTTTTCAAATTTTAGATTTTATCCTTTTCATTTTAAGATAGCTTTATATTTACAGAAAAATTGAGCCCCTGTTATTATTAACATATGGTATTAGTATGTTGATTCTGTCACAATTAATGAGCAAATATCAACATATTATCGAGTACATACTTTATTCAGATTTTCTAAACATTTATCTAATATGTTTTATTGTTCCAGAATTGCATCACTGTATCTTTTATGTCTTCTTAGCCTTCCCTCAGCTTTGAAAGTTCCTTAGACTTTCCTTGTTTTTGGTTATCTTGATGGTTTTGAGATGCACTGATCTTTTATTTTATAAAATGCTCCTTTCTTGGAATTTTCATATTTTTTTGTCTCATGCTTAGACTACTGTTGATGATTTGGGGTTAGGGAGAAGAACACCATAGAAAAGTGTGATTTGAATCACATCAGATGCAAATACTGTCAACAGCACTTATCATTGTTGATGCTGACATTAACCACCTTGCCGAGCTCTCACAGGTCAGAATTCTCCATTGTAAGACTTTTCTTTCTTCCCCCTTGCTGTGCTGTACTCTTTGGACACTACGCAGAGCCCACACTGAAGAGAGAAGCTGAATTACCCTTTCTGAAAGCCAAATGCATAGATGATTTAGACATCTTCTGAGTAGGAGATGGATCTCTTCTCTTAAATGTATTCATTTACTCAATCTTTTCTTTATATGCTATGGACAGTGACATGGATGTTTATCTTACATTTTTAATTATAATGTAATGCTACTTTATTTTTTACCTAAATTACTCCCACATTGGCCACTGAGAACTCTTTCATTTTCCCACTGATCGTCACTCTCTACTGATGTGTGTATATGTGTATGTGTTTGGGTTTCAATCACCTCCTTATTTTCTGTGAATACAAGATGATCCAGGCTCAGTCTTGTATATATTTTACTTCAGTCCTAAATTCAACCATTTCTCTAACCAGCACTGTTCTGGTTCCTTTTATTGGAGAATGGTGTAGACACCATGATCCAGGAGCTGGGAATGGAGTTTTGACTAAACAATTGTGAAAAGAATGACCCTTGGGAAAGCTGTCAGCTGAATTACTTTAGCCTATCTACAGCTGAGCAGCATAATCATTGATTTCCTTAATTGTCCTTGTAGAATCCTACTGGAGTTTCGAATACTTGATGATATTCCCATGTTAATATTGGTGCAAGTAAGAAGCTGGGCAAAAGACTAGAGGATCGCTGAATTGGTGAGGAGCCCATACTCAAAGCACAATAAATAAGTTACATGATAGAGAAGAACACTGACACCACACCCCAGCTCATACTAGAGGGCCCTGAATAACCAGATTCAAAATCAAGAGGATAGAGTACAACCTTAGCACAGAATTAGCAAAGAATTCAATGTTTCTCATCACCGTGAATAGCACAGGCCACCAACTCGGAGCACAGAGACATCCAATGGTCCTGTTGTGCTTAGCCCAGGATGTTACAGCATCCAAAACTGAAGAGGAAAATCAACCTGAGCGCCCTTAAGGATTATCTTCTGTTCCAAAGTACAAAGGTACATGCACAAGTGCTACTAATGTGAGGATGTGAATGGACACATGTGTGTGTGTGTGATTCAGAGACTTCCAATCTTCTGGCAGTATAAGCTCCTCCAGGCTCATCTCGTGTGTGATCTACCCCAGGTCTAAAATCAGCCATTTCTGCAAATAGCACTGCTTTGCTTTCTTCAATTCCAGCATCGTGTAGAGAACACAACTTGGGAGATGAGATTGGACAGCAAATCAGACAGCCTTCGATAGTTTCTGCCTTGCGAGAGTCATCGTTTAGGGAAAGGGACAGAGGTCTTATAATGTTTTTGCAGGAGGCGCCAGGTCAGTTAAGTTAGTTCAGGGAGTTTTTGGAATAGGGAAAAATTATTTGGCAGTTTGGCGGATGATGATTGGGCAATTTTAATTTCACAAAAATGGCAGAATGGAAAAGTTATGTGCTGATGTCTCTCAAAGGGAGGGAGGAACAGTTTAGGAAGCTGAAAACAGGAGGGAGTCAAAGTGGAAAATTTCCAGTCATTTAGGGTTTTCCACACATGACTGCACTACTTGTAAGTGCTCTTTAATGTAGAATATATGCCAACATTCTAACCTCTCGCACATATTTTTCATGATATTAAGGGTTTTAAGCGAATTAAAGATGGTTAAGGAGGCCGAAACTTTTCTATGGTGTTCTTCTCCCTAACCCCAAATCATCAACAGTAGTCTAAGCATGAGTCAAAAAAATATGAAAATTCCAAGAAAGGAGCATTTTATAAAATAAAAGACCAGTGCATCTCAAAACCATCAAGATAACCAAAAACAAGGAAAGTCTAAGGAACTTTCAAAGCTGAGGGAAGGCTAAGAAGACATAAAAGATACAGTGATGCAATTCTGGAACAATAAAACATATTAGATAGATGTTTAGAAAATCTGAATAAAGTATGTACTCGATAATATGTTGATAATTGCTCATTAATTGTGACAGAACTAACATACTAATGCCATATGTTGTAGTGAGTAAGGCTGCCTGCAGTGCCAGCATCCCATATGGGCACCAGTTCTAGTCCCAGCTGCTCCACTTCTAATCCAGCTCTCTGCTATGGCCTGGGAAAGCAGTACAAAATGGTCCTAGTCCTTGGGCCTCTGCACCCACGTGGGAGACCCAGAAGAAGCTCCTGGCTCCTGGCTTCGGATTGGCTCAGCTCCAGCGGTTGTGGCTGTCTGTGGAGTGAACCAGTGGATAGAAGACCACTCTCTCTCTTTCACTTTGCCTCTACCTCTCTATAACTCTGCCTTTCAAATAAATAAATAAATATTTTTAAAAAGATAGTTAAAAGCTGTATTAAGAGGAGTTTGTTATTTGTTTATACATAAATATATATATATATATAGTTATGTGATTGTGTTGTTTATACAAATATGTGTGTGTGTGTGCGTGCGTGTCTGTGGTGGCCTCCTGGTCCATATTAGGTCCATAATAAATATCTTTTTTTTTCTTTTTTTTATAACGCTTTTATTTAAAGAATATAAATTTCCAAAATACAGCTTAGAGATTACAATGGCTTCCCCCCCCATAACTTCCCCCCCACCCGCAACCCTCCCCTTTCCCACTCCCTCTCCCCTTGCTTCACATCAAGACATAATAAATATCTTGAGGTAAACAAAAGATTTAAGAGAAATACTTCCCACGCATTATTGAGGAGTAACGTGCTCATTATGAAAACTTCATGAAAATTTGAACCAGGCCAAGGAGCAGCCCTCCATCTTGCTTCCACCCTGCTCCTTTCTCAGCCTCACACTGATTCCACGATAAGCTTATTCTATGTATTTTTTAAAGATTTGTTTTATTTATTTGAAGGACGAATGTACAGAAAGAGGTAGAGCCTAAGAGAGAGAGAGAGGTCTTCCATCCATTGGTTCACTTCCCAAATGACCACAACACCAGAGCTGAGCCAGGAGCTCAGGATCTGAAGCCAAGAGCCAGGAACTCCCTCCAGGTCTCCCACATGAGTGCAAGGCCCCAAAGACTTGAGCCATCTTCTGCTTTCCCACGGATCAGAAGTGGAGCAGCTGGGACTTGAACCAGTGCCCATAAGGGATGCTGGTGCTGCAGGCCAGAGCTTTAACCTCCTGTGCCACAGCCCTGGCCCCTATTTTGTGTATATTTTAAGCATAGTAAATGCAAGCATATTATAAATGTGATAATAATAGTACCATCTAACATTTATAAATAGGCCCAGGCAATGTGATAAGCATATTTCATATTTATTAACACTTATTTTTCACAAGCCCTCTTGAGGTGGTATCATTGCACATAAGATCATAATTTTAGGTCCAAGAGTGTACAGAACTCTGTGTAACAACAAGTGACAGAACTTATTTTTAAATCAGGCATTCTGACTCCAGAGCCTACATTCTTAACAAAATTCTATTATTCATCTTAATTTTTAAACTTTCCAAAACTTGCTTCCAGGGCAAATTAATACATTTTTTGCAACTCTTTCTATGTTGGAATACATAGAACCTTCCAATAGCTTTGTACAATTGCCTAGAACCCAAACTATTTTATGTCAATATCACACTTGGAAGATAACGTGGCTCATTAAACCACTATTTTTTTTGGTGGGCATAAATGTTGTTAATTTATTTATAAAAATGTACTCTTGGTATCATAAGTTTAGGATACACTTATATAGAATCAAAGAATTTAAGCATCTACAATATTATTTCAATTCAGACACTATTGTTCCGGAGAAATGAAGGGGTATTTTCCAAATTATGGCAATGCGAGTCATTTCAGGGTTTAATAGTTACCTTCCAAATCACTAAAAATATTTGAGTATTTTGATTTGTGTTTATTTATCTATAAATGATTTTGGTGTACTTTTATTTACTTTGTGGTCATGTGTATTCTCTTGTGTTATCTGCCTCTTTATGTTCATTGCCTATCTTTCTGCTAAATTCTTAATGTTTTTTTCTAACTGCTGTTGGGATTTTTGCATACTATGTGTCTGTGTACTAAGGGAATTTGTTGGTCAGAGTTGTAACTTCATTGTTTTCAATTACATTTTGGCTTTTCTTTAATCATCTTTAATTTTTATATAATCAAATATCCATTGTTTTTATTTTTAAATAACATTTATTTACTTGAGTGAGTTACTAAAACCCTGTAAAAACTTCAAAAACCTTATAAAAATACTGCCACTCTTCCTAAAGGTAAAGGGTAACCCCTGCAAAAGCTGAACCCATTGCAGCCTGTCTGATTTGTTGTCTTGTGCCAGCTTCCAGGTCTTGGTGTCTACATCATTATCCAAAGAAACCATGTCGGTGGCAGGAAGCCAAGACTTGAAGCATCATGTGCTGCCTCCCAGTGTGTGTACAGGAAGCTGGAATCCTGAGCAGTGTTTGGACTTCAGCACAGGCCTTTGGATATGGGGTGCAGGTATCTTACCAAGCCGAATACCTATCCCCGATTTCTCATTTTTGCTGTTCTTTTTATTTCTGATATCCTTATACTCAAGCCCATGAGTGGAGGCAATATCTACACAATCTTCTTCTATTTTCTTCAGTTGGTTTGTTTTTCTTCTTATGTATTTTCTTCAGCTATAATTTATTCTGTTGTATCAATCTTTCTAAGTCAAACTCAACAATTAATTATTGATTCTCCTTTCTTTTTCACTGATTTGAAAGATTCCTGCATAATATATTAAATGCACATGATAGAAACAAAAATGAAAAGAGAAAGAAAATATGCCACCTGAAACAGTTTATAAGCACATGAGGAAGAATCATAAACTTAACTCTCAGTTTTCATTTCAAAAAATGTTCCAGCTCTGGACTTGTTCTGTACAGAAAAGTCAATTTCCCTTCCTGTATCATTCAGGACCTGTGGTATAAAACCAATGGGCAGAGTTCCTAGTGTGTCACACTCTTACCGTGCTCTTCCTGTTATATAGTTATCAAGCAAAGCTACATACGAGTAGAGTCAATCCATGACCCATGCTACTATTAGACAGAAATATCAAAACCGAAATATCAGATTCCTGCTACAAAACCCTGATGCTGAAAACAAATAAATATTACTGGACGATAACCCTTTAAGGTATAATAGCTAATTGCTTCACCTCGCTGATAATACTGAAGGATTTTCTTTTTCCACTTTATAATCATATCCAGTTTTTCTTAAAATCAGTACAATACACTCTTCATTCACTGAAATGTGGCAGAAAACTAAAGAAAACACACAACCTAGAGAACCTGTCAACCTCTCTGACTTTCACACACAGCCTCGAGGATTAGGCAAAAACTGCTGTATTTCAGTCAAGGCTGCATGGCCCTTAGCTCAACGAGTGGGCGAGTGGACTTGGAACTGCGGATCTTCTAATTGGTGAGAAACTACAAACGTGATTATGGCTTCTTTATGCTTCTGCAGGAATGAAGCCATCATTGCTGAGTTTAGATCAGGCACATAACCATCATTCTCTGTGTTTACAGGCGCATGTGGCGACCTTATTTGTTTACTTTTAGATGTAGTGCCCCTTGGAGTAGGAATGTGTATAAACATGAATCAGAAAAAAAGGAGTATGGCAGAATTCTGGAGGGCAATATTTAATTTTGCTTTAAAAATGAGCTCTCACCTATTTCTTGTGTGTTGAAAATGAAGCTTGTAATTTCCCAGAGGTGTGCAGTGGGAAATAGATAATATTGGGAAATTCATCAGTGGGTTTTTCTTCCTTGCAATGAGAAATAAGGACATGAAAAGAAAAATTGTTTCTGTTAGTAGTGGCAGCATTTAGCGAAGCAGGGAAAGAGGTCTTAATAGTAAAATGAACATAAACAAACACAGCATTAAAAATTCAGTAAGTTCATTTCTCTTTGAGCAAGGAGCCCGACAGAAACATGAGAACACATTTGTAACCATTGGATCAGAGGGAGAGTACCCGCATTTTCCCTCCCTTCCAGCATCATGGGCTCACTTTTATTCCTTAAGTAAAGAAAAGGGCATGAAAAGGGAAGAATGGAGAAATAAAATCAAACAACGGTGACTTTTGGAAGAACTCTGGTCAGATATGTTCTCCTTGGTGAGCATCTTTATTTATTTAGTGGGAGACTTCTGTCTGGATCCAAGAACATTTATTATTTACCACTGAGTTTTCATTGTGCCTGATAACTTCAGTAGGAAGTAGCATCCAAGAGATAAGAACATAAATGAGAAAAAAAATGTTAAAATTGGCAAGTATAGACTATTTGACTTTGAAAACAAAAAGATCAGTTCCTGTGTTATTTTTGGCTACTCCTTTATCAGGAGTAATTTACCCCATTTCCTTGTCTTTTTAACAGCCTCTTTGTAGAGATGTTCATTCTTTTGATCATTGCAAATTTGAAATTGCTGTCTAGTGATACTATGCAATAATTAAGCACACGCAAAACAGAGAATGCCATCTATATATGCCATCATAAATATATACACTCTCTTACTGTTGCAGTGAATTGATGCATTGCTATTTAAAAGCAACGAGCAGGTTTCAAGGCAACGTCAAAAGCGGAAGGTCTTCAAGTTGTTCCATCACTGAATTCTTTCTTCTTTGCCTCCACCAATGGATGCGTTGCCTGGCTAAATTGGAGCTCAGACACTGTCTGAGTCATTCCACATGTTCAGAAGAGACACCAACAGTGAGCTGGGAATTCAGAGCAGAGGGAGGCAAAGCCTAAACTGTGAGTGTGATGAACCAGACCACAGCAGGGAAAGGTCTGGTGAACGACAGTTCTGAGCAACACCTGCTCTGCCTGTGCCTGGGACTCCAGAGATCTGGGAAATCGGGCCAACACACTGCAAAGCTCCAGGCTGCTACTTTTAATTACTCTTGAAACACTGCAGCATGGCTAAGGGTCAGAAAGGAAAACTCCTTGCCTAGTTTACCAATCTGGGCATTTGGAAGGAAAACAGGAGTGGGTAATTATGCAAGTTCTTTCAAGAGTGAAGGGCACTGCTAAAATTCATCGCTTTATGGAGCATGTGGTCTGTGTTCACCATTTTCACTCAGTGAGTATATATGTATAAAATCAAAAATAGGACAGGACAATCATCTGGATCTCAAAATGTCTTTGGAGTCTTCCCTTTGAGGCATAATAATTCCTGACCTTAAGATATTTAGAATAGATCACACGTTCAGAGTGCACCATTGCTTGAGATAACATAAGCATCAGTATATTAGGAAATAAACAGGCACTCAAAAACAAATTCCTTCTATTTAACTTCTAACTTCTAAACTCTGGAGAATCGGAGACATGAGAACTATGTTTCATTAAAAGGAAGTTGCTGAAAGGAACTGCGGAAAGGAACATCAAGTCTGTATACTATGTATGCAGGCCTTTTTGAATGATTACATAACTGGCTGAAATTTAGGAAGAAAAATGGTTTACACTGCCCTTCCTGCTGCCACTCATGGTTGCTGCAGGTGCCGTTACCCTGCAGGTAATCAGGAAAAAGCCAAGGAGCCAGGGAGAGTGTCTGTGGCACACAGCAAGTTGGGCAGGTCATACACCTTGTCTGATGAGAGATTGCCACGGCTGCTCTCCACACTGGAATCCTTGAGGCACGGAAGCATCAGTGTGAACTCCTGCACAGGCTTGCTGATTCTAGATTCCTACCTTTTGTCAGCGTCTCCCTTCTATTCAGTGGCTGAACCATCAAAAACATGACAGAAATGGATCAAAGCACCATTTGGTGTCAATCCACAAATGGAACAGGAGTGGACATCTCGCAAGTTCTTATTTTTATTTTTTCCTGAGGATAAAATATTTGATAATTAAAATAATAGATTAATGTATTTAAAAAGCAGAGTTACATAGAGTGGGAGGGGGAGAGGGAGATAGATAGATAGATAGAGAGAGAGAGAGAGAGAGAGAGATTGTTTGATTTTCCATTTGCTGTTTCTTTCCCAAATGTCTGCAATAGGCAGGGCTAGGCCAGAGTAAAGTCAACAATCAGGAACTCCATCTGGCTCTCCACAGGGCTGACAGGGACCCAAGCATTCCAGCTATATTCTGCTGCCTTTCCAGGTGTGTGATCAGGATGCTGTCCTGGAGCAGACAGGACTTGAACAGGCACGCCAATATGGGATGCCACTGCACCACAACACTGGCCCCTTTCATGGATCTTTAATGTTGAAAAAATAACCAGCTGATTCTGGAAATAAAATATTTACTATTGAAACTGAAGAACATATACATATGTTGCATGCTGTTTTTTCCCAGATTATTATTACTATTATTATAATTTACAGTGGAGGCTTTTATTTGGAGTCCATCAATGTGGTAATTGGTGATTGGTGATCTTAGAGTAATGAGCCTAGAACTAAATCCAAAATTGAGTTGTTACCTTAAAATGTAATTATTTCTGATATAATCAGTTTGTTTTCCCTACCTGCCAAAGATGGGTGTAGAGCTCATTGTGCAATTTGGGGCAACATATTTTTTATTGAAAAAAAATCAAATTTCTCGTATGCAGCAAATGTAGGTCAGACACCAGCTGATTGTGAGGACGTACTTGATGCTCTTCTTTTTTTTTTTTTTTTTTTTGACAGGCAGAGTTAGACAGTGAGAGAGAGACAGAGAGAGAGAGAAAGGTCTTCCTTCCGTTGGTTCACCCCCCAAATGGCTGCTACGGCTGGCGCGCTGCGCAGATCTGAAGCCAGGAGCAACTGCTTCCTCCTGGTCTCCCATGGCGTGCAGACCCCAAGCACTTGGGCCATCCTCCACTGCCCTCCTAGGCCACAGCAGAGAACTGCACTGGAAGAGGAGCAACAGGAACTAGAATCCAGAGCCCCTATGGGATGCCGGCACTGCAAGCCTGAGGATTAACCAAGTGAGCCATGGTGCCAGCCTCGCTGCTCTTTTATAATAATGTCCCAGCTATCTAAACCAGAACAAGATGGTTGTAGTGATGATAGTTTTTGCATATTTTTGAATGTTTTTAAAAACTTATGCTAATACAGATAAAATATGCAAGTGCTAAAAGTGAAAATATACAAAAGGAAGTAGACATAGAAATTAATTCAGCAAAAACACGTGTTTCCATTTCCCAGTCACAGCATTGTCAGTGTGACCTGTTTATCTCTGTATGTGTATATGTGTGTGAATGAATGTATCTTTTCCCCTAAATACAGGTAAGGTTGATCCATCAATGGAAAAAGGAAGATGATGTCTTTCAACACAAAAAACATATACCTCATTCACAATAATTAACAATTTTATTTATCAAATTAGAGAGTGTGAACTGAAGTTAAGACAACACTAATGTGGGGAAACAGAAAGTGCATAGCTGTTGAAAGAGTAGTAATTTGGCACTAGCTATTAATATTTCAAACACATGTAATTTAACCAAATTTTGTTTTCTTTCCCTTTTTCTTATTGATTTCTAAATGACTTTCTGTTAAATAAATTCATCATCCTTGTATAGATTTCTGAGTGTCAATATTTTCCAATTTACCATTTGTCTTTTGACTGTGTTTTTTTGCATTGATTTTCCATGTAATGTCTGAATTTGTATCACTTAATGTCATCAAATTTATCAGTTCTTTCCCTTTAAGGACTCTTAGATTTTCTAGCCTTAAAATGGGTTCATTAAACAAAGATCACACAAAAAAATAAAATCAAAGTTCAAAGATCACTATTTTTGGTTGTTGTTTCTTTATGTGTGTTTTTGTGCTGATTTATTTTAATTTTATTACCAAGTATCAATCCTAAAGTACACATATTATAAAGCATACATATTTATAGTTATGTATAATTATTATTTTTCTCTATTTGCTTAAAAATACTTGATAAACTTTAATTGATTTACCTGATTAAACTTTAAGATTTTATTTATTTTAAAGGCAGAATAACAAAGAGAGAGAGAGAGAGAGAGAGATTCCATCTACTGGCTCACTCCAAAAATGGCCACAGCAGTTCTGGCTGGGCCAGCCAAAGCCACCAGCCAGAAACCCCATCTGGGTCCCCACATGGGTGACAGGGACTCAAGTTCTTTGGCATCATCTGCTGTTTTCAAGGGACATTCGTAGGAATTCTGTGTTACAAGTAGAGTACCTTGGAATTGAATCCGTGTTTTGATATGAGATGCAGGCGTCCCAAGCGGCAGCTTAGTCTGCTGCACCACAATTCTGGCCTTGCTTTGATTAAATATTTTAAAATAAGTTAAAAATATCATGACATTTCACCTATTTCACCTGACCACTCTGCTTCCCTAGAAAGAATAAACACAGTCATCGATTTATTAGAATTTCAACCTTTTAAGTGCAGAATATTTCTGCATGAAATATTGAAACTGGGTCTGGGAAGGTTTTCACAAGAAGACATTAAGGAATAAAATTATATCACTTGTTACAAACTATTTGAAATATGACAGCCTTTGATACCTAAGCAAACTGTATGTCATATAATTTTATTTTCTGACTTAATTTAACAATGAAGATTATAATATGTATTTTGAGAAATTAATCATTTTGCTACATCCAGGTTGAATCTGTTCAATCAATTCTTTTGCATGGTTAAAAAAAAAAAAAAAAAAAACCTGGGCAGACATTCTGACTATGCTGTCTCTTTTCCATTAAATATATATTAATGGGGAAGACTTTTAAAAGCTATCAGCATTTATCACCCAAAGGATTGTCATAATCAGCCAAATTCACAATAATCGATGGGAGTGATTGATGGGACTTTTAACTAAAATTATTGTGTTCAACAGAGAAGCATTATTTGACTTTGAAATTGAAAGAAAGCCTTTTCAATTTACAATGCAATGTGCATAAGGAATCTTTGTAGGTTTCTGAAAAAAAAAATCTCTTCTAGTTCTTAATGATCTTGGTATCAAGAGAGATAAAATAGAATCAGATTCATCAGCTTTAACATTTTGCTGGATTCCCTTTGCTTGCTGCTTCCTGACTTCAGGTATCCATACTTATACACACATGTACATATTTGTGTATTTGTGTACATACTGTTACATGCATAGATCATGCTTAGATTTTTTTTTTTTTTTTAATTTTTTGACAGGCAGAGTGGACAGTGAGTGAGAGAGACAGAAAGGTCTTCCTTTGCCTTTGGTTCACCCTCCAATGGCCGCTGTGCTGATCCGAAGGCAGGAGCCAGGTGCTTCTCCTGGTCTCCCATGGGGTGCAGGGCCCAAGCACTTGGGCCATCCTCCACTGCACTCCCGGGCACAGCAGAGAGCTATCCTGGAAGAGGGGCAACCAGGACAGAATCCGGCGCCCCGACCAGGACTTGAACCCGGTGTGCCGGCGCCACAAGGCAGAGGATTAGCCTATTGAGCCACGGTGCCAGCAGATTTTTTTATCTGTTTATTTCAAATCACAAAATGATAACATATTCCACACTGTAAAATATTATCAATTGATTACAGCCATGCCCTCAGTGCTGTCTCTTTTCTTTCCTCTTTGTCTCAATAATTTCACCAATCAGTCTTTATTCAGAATTCGAACTTATGGGATTGTTTGTAAATTTACCGAGGAGCATCACTGGTTGTCATACTTCTATTACAAAAATACAATTTTTATCATGTAAGTACCTTCTAAAGTCGGATTATTTTATTATATTAATGCTAGAAGTCACAATATATGTTAACCAGAAAAGTAAATATATAGAATTCTACAGTGGAACAAAAATGTCTATAAAACACATAAGACGAAAACAAATTCTTCAAATTTCACAGGTTAAAAAAAGACAAGTCATTTTAGCCCTAAAGCAAAATGAAGTTTCATATTGACAAGAGTTTTATGTCTAATTCAAAGTAAATGGGAAGAAAGTCCATTGACTGATAACAGTAAACATCTTGTAGAGTCATTGTAATAAGTCACATTGCCCTCCATTCATTGGAGCTGATAAATATTGGTTCATCATGTCAGAAAAAAGAAAAAGATAAAGAAATGAAGGGATAATAACTCAATGAAATCTTATCCCTAAAAGATGTCCATTATTCCCCTTATATCCTGTTTAAAAATTGTGGTTTGGTGATTTTTATAAATTTCAAAGTGTATTTTAAATTGTCTTTGTAAGTTTTTACAAGAAATTTATACTAAAGCTAAAATGTAATAGCTAATAATGTTTCAAATATTAGCACAAATTTTCTCAACTTGTATACACCTTTTATTCTGTGATGAAGAACAATTATTGAATTCTCAGTGGTTATATTAAAATTCACATCATAACACTGTTTCTCAAAATAGATTTTATAGGTAATCAATTCTGTGACATCAGAAATTGTTATATTATAGGAGAATATTCCGGTCAGGAACGTTTTGAGGACAATGTAACTTGTATTAGTGTCGACTCCTTTGGCCGCTGAAGGAACGACGCTGCTCGCAGTTAATTGGTCTTCAAAAGACTTTTACTTAGAAGGAGTGGGAAAGAGAGTGGGAGAACCGGGAGAAGGGGGAGAGATGGCACGCACGTTCCTTAAGGGGGAAAGCTGGCGAGCCCCCTTCTCTCTCTCGCTCTCTGCTTATATCCAGAATTCAACCAATCACAGTCAATCAATTACAGTCCATGCACAGAGCTCTCCAATCCGGCACTTGATCATGCTCAGCTGTGGAGTCACGCAGCAGGCAGGG
The DNA here is from genome assembly GCA_949820135.1 of Sylvilagus floridanus. Classification (NCBI taxonomy): domain Eukaryota; kingdom Metazoa; phylum Chordata; class Mammalia; order Lagomorpha; family Leporidae; genus Sylvilagus; species Sylvilagus floridanus. The sequence continues at coordinate 27,930,593 of OX463246.1, read as the reverse complement.
CATCAGCGCCATCTTGTTTTCCACGATCCTCAGCTAGATGGAAAGTTCAATCAGCTGCTACATCCACATTACTGCTATAAGCCACGCCCACCATGGGGAGGTCCCATGGCTGGCCTATCCATGGGTCCCCACATCTCCCCCGTTTTTATTATATTAAGTGGCATGGAAACGTGCCTGTCTTGGGTTCCCAATGGCGTGCAACCTGCTTACCCGTCATGGAGGTAATAGGAAGCTTGTCCTACCCTCTGTCTTAGGTTGCTAGGTGCGCCCATCAGCGATTACCCGTTATTGGCTACCGTTCCATTATGTTAAGCTACACTTCTCCATGGGGGTAAGAGTGCAAGGTGGCTAGCATAGCCTGCTGAATTACCAGGTTATTGGAGTTTTGAAAGCCAGAACAGTTTTATCAAATTATGAATTAACAGCTTTAAAATCATTCAAGAAAAGAAATCAAATTAGGTCAGCTTTCTTACTACTTGCTACTTAAATCCAACACATAAATTTTAGCAAATTCCTTCATAATTTCACATTAGCAATTAGGCACAAAGGATACATCTTATTCAAGAAATACTTGGTTCAAAGTAAAATGCTTAATTGGTACTATTCTTCACATGTTCTGAATGCAGACAACCACTCCACATATCTTGTATGCCTTAAACACTAGTTACCTCAAAATTCTCCCATTTCACCCACTTGGCGAGGAAGGTGAGGCCTATATTGTTAAGTACAACCTTGTAAAATTACTGTTCCAGGTGGTATTGCAAATCAGTCTCAGACAAAAACTCAGTACAAAAAATCATAAACCCCTTAACAAACTTCATAATTACAAATCAATAATAAATGATCAAGCAATACTCTCAACAAGCCAAAAGCAAAACTAACAAGACATAAATGGCAAATATTTTATCCAGCAAACAAACAATGACTTTAAGGATAAATTGAAACACTTACATTCTTTTGTAAAGCAAACCAAGCATAATCTGCTCAAGCATTCCTATCAATAATAGGGGTAGAGTTAATACACAATACAAAAACAGAATAGGTAGTTCAGACACTTTTTACCACGATTAGCATTAATGAACTGTTTTGTGGCTCGCCTTTTTAACCCTATTCTGTGTCTGTAACGGAGTCTTTATAGTCTTTATCACAGCCTTTTTTCCTGTGCTTCTTCCTCTCATTATAATACAGCCGTATCCAATTTAGATTTCCACATGGTTTTCGAAAGTCATTTAAGGTTTTCAGTCCTGTCGTAGCAATGGCAAATTCCAAAGGGGCCGCATTTGTTGGTGTAAGCCCAAGTCCTAAATATCCAACTACAGTATCTTTTTGAACCTTTCCTGCCTCCTGCAGACATGAGCTTAATGTTATGAACACTGCTTCCAATATATAAATCCATACAGTGGAGGATTTTTGCTTCTCCATGTCGCTGACGAACAGGCTCTATTGCTTATGAAACATATGGTAAGATCAATCACAATCAGTACTCCCACCTTTCTCCTGGTGTTCCACTCCCAGTCTTTACAACGATTCACTTCCGCCTTTCTCCTGTCATTTTACTCCCCGTCTTTTGTCGACGGTCCACTCCTGCCTGTCTTCTGGCGTCCACTCCCCGCGGTTATAATCCTAGGCCTTTTTACCCGCCTAGATTCCCTGTCTTTTTTCGACAGTTTACTCCCGCCTTTCTGGCGTTTCACTCCCCGTCTTTTGTCGACGGAACTGCGGTTATAATCCTAGGCTTTTTACTTTACCCGCCTAGCTTCCCTGTCTTTTGTCGACAGTTTATTCCCGCCTTTCTGGCGTTTCACTCCCCGTCTTTACGACGGAACCGCGGTCATAATCCTAGGCTCTTTACTTCACCCGCCTAGATTCCCGTGTATGGACGTTTATCCTGTTCTTACTTCCTGCTTCCAGCGATCGGTCTGACGATCCAAGATCCGAGTCACGGCACCACTTGTGGATCTGAGTCACAGCACCACTTGTCGCTCCTTTGGCCTCAAAAGGAACGACGCTGCTCGCAGCTAATCGGTCTTCAAGAGACTTTTACTTAAGAGGAGTGGGAAAAAGAGTGGGGGACCAGGAGAAGGGGTAGAGATGGCACGCACGTTCCTTAAGGGGGAAAGCTGGCGAGCCCCCTTCTCTCTCTCTCGCTCTCTGCTTATATCCAGAATTCAACCAATCACAGTCAATCAATTACAGTCCATGCACAGAGCTCTCCAATCTGGCACTTGATCACGATCAGCTGTGGAGTCACGCAGCAGGCAGGGCATCAGCGCCATCTTGTTTTCCACGATCCTCAGCTAGATGGGAAGTTCAATCAGCTGCTACATCCGCATTACTGCTATAAGCCACGCCCACCATGGGGGGGTCCCATGGCTGGCCTATCCATGGGTCCCCACATATTAGTATTGTACAACTTTCAGTATTATAATTCCCATTATGAATTTGCAGAAAAGCAGTATGATATACTATGTTCCAAATATATTCACAACAGAATTTTGTTTTCAAGTATAAGAAGAATCTTGCAGCAATAACATTGTATGGACACTGGGAAGTTTTGTTGAGAATTTCTTGTCTTTCAATTCTAGAAACATCAGGGAGTACCTTTTCTTAATAAAAAATCACTGTATTCGAATATATTTGAAATTTACAAGTGTGACTTATCAACATATAAGGGCCTAGGAAGAACAACTCACATACAGTGAGTGCTCAATAGGAAGTAGATTTATTTTTCCAATTTTCATTTTGTTTTTATTGTTGGGTAGGGGGGTTCTTAGTGAATAACTTCATGAAGCCAATTTTAAAATCTAACACTCTATAAAAATAAATGAGAACCTCAGAAAACACTGATTCATTCCAGTGTTAGCAGAGAACTTCTCTGTGGTAATTGATGTCCTTGTGTCTGTATACATTGAAATTATCTTCCTAACCCATGTCGACAAGCCATGCATTTTCTTTCTTAAGCACAGGTTATTTTTGTGACTTTTGTTTCCTTTCAATTGTACATTTATGATATGATTAGCTGGGCAAGAAATAAACAATTTAGGAAAATGAATGACAGATAGGAAATGAAAATCAAATCAAGTTTTTGGTTTAATGTCCAAAAGGTGTATGGAATAGGATCTTAATGCCCATCTGGTAGGTCAATGCTTCTCAAACCTGAATGCATTGCAAATATCCCAAGGGAGTCTTCTAGAACACAGCTTCCTATATCTCACTTTCACAGAGATTTGGACTCAGCAGGTCTGAGATTCGGCCGTGAAATCGAGTTTTTCAGAATTCCCCACTTCATTTTAAGACTTTCGATCCATGACTGTTCTTAGCCAGTCATTTCAATGATTATTGGGTTAGGATGACATCACAAAGTTGGAAGTTGGCTTTCTTCTTCCACTGGGATGGATACATTCTCTTTAACTTCTTTATTAAGGGGGTTGGTAGTATTAACCAAGCCACAAAGTGGATTCATCAAAAAAGAAAATTGAAGCATTTATAGAAAAACGTGTTTGAATCAGAGGTTAAAAAGAAATATAATTTGGTGCTAGCAGTGGGGCGGAGCAGGTTACAGCCTCTGCCGGCATCCCATATGAGCGCTGGTTCGAATCCCACTGCCCCACTTCTGATCCAGCTCTTTGCTATGGCCTGGGAAAGCAATAGAAGATGGCCCAAGTCTTTGGGCCCCTGCACCAACGTGGGAGACCTGGAAGAGGCTTCTGGTTCTGACTTCGGATTGGCACAGCTCCGACTGTTGCAGCCATTTGGGGAGTGAACCAGTGATGGAAAGACTCTCTCTCTCTCTCTCAGTCTCTACCTCTCTCTATAACTCTGTTTTTCAAATAAAGAAAGATAAATCTTTTAAAAAAAGAAAAAAAGAAATAGAATTTATCCTAGATGTTTCATATTTATTGATGACCAATATATGCTAAGGGAAAAACAGTAATATCTTTCCCTACTCATTAGATGGTTCATGGTTGATAACTGTTACAGGTTAAATTGGTTTGAATTTAATTTTACAAGAGCAAGAAAATAAGTTTTGTAAAAGGGCAGCATTCCAGATTATAGACATTTTGGAAGGCCCCACCTCACCACATGTGCAAACCACGTTTACAACCACAGAAAAGGAAGTGACAGACAGGAACGATGAAGTATGTTCCAGTTGGCATTCACTTTATACCACAGTATTTTGTTAGCTGTCAGATTCTTATTGACTGCAATTTTAGATGCTCTGATTCGCTGAAACTCAGTTGCTTGGTTGGCTGGGGCTTCATCTGGCCCTCTAACATGAGTAGCTGGAACCTGAGTACTTGAGTCATCTTCTGCTGTCTTCCTTGGAGCACTAACAGGAAGCTGCATTAGAAGCAGAGTAGCCAGGACTCAAATTGGAACTTATATGGGATGTATTTTGGTTCAACATGTTGCTATACCAAACGGGAGATTAAAAAGAGAAAATCATAAAGAATTTATTTATAACATAAATAAAGATCAAAGATCCAGGGAAACTGTGTGTTTAAGCTAATGGTGATGATACAAGTGAAAAGTTGTAGAGAAACATGATTGGCTGAAAAGCAGTAGGATCTAATGGAAACAAAACGGAGGCAACTCAGTCAGGCCTATTTGTTCAGGTTTTTTTCTGGGTCTCTGACAATTCTCATCCCCAGATGTGGGGTAGGAAGAATGGGGGAGTTCAGGAAGTGATCTTCTAAGGTATGGTGGCTGATTCCAAGGGAGGGGAATTGTAGTTTCTTTAACTCACTTCCGGGAATAGAAGGGGACAGAAGTATAAGCCATCTTGTATCTGTGGTTTCCTCAAATCTCTTCACCCTGAAATGCTGAATATGTTAAGGTGTCATATTTAGGGGTCATGTTTCTTGTACACCATCCGTATTGAGACATCCAGATCAAAAAATGTCAATAATTTTTTTTCAGTTGCAACATACTGCTCAAAGCAGTGAGACTTTGAAGTGTTGGAGTTGTACCCTAAAAATATTTAGTTCTGAGTCACTTCCTTGTAATTCATGCAAATTTATTTAACTGATACTATATGTCAGTCATTGTGCTTCATGATAGGGTCTAAAGATGAAAATTAGATGTAATTACCTTCAAAGTAATTACAGTGAATTAACTCTAGACCTAAAGTCTGCCCCAGTCCTGTGGAACTGAGATCCTGTGAGCTAGCTGGCTTGAAGATTGCCCATGCTGTAATACACACTTAATAAATTAATCCATGGATATATTTGCCTGTATGTTTATTTTGTTTTCTCCTTATTCAATTACTTTTAGATTTGCATTCTCATAGAAATTTTGGTTATATTTTAAGGTTGTTTGGTGTCCAGTAGCTCATCTGTGTCTTTGACCATTTTTGTTTCCTGAGTGGCATTGAGGGAACCTGTGTTAATGGCATTCGAGTGCCCTTTTCTCTAACTAAGGAACAAAGGCAGACCTTGATTTCACCAGGCAATTATGCTGTGTTACCTGTCTTTCACTAAGGCAGTGGAGGCCTGATCTTTGTGTTTTGAATTAGAAATAGGTATTTAAAAGAGAGCTATTAACTTCCAAGGAATAGAAAATTCCATGGATAATAGACTGTTGCAACCATTATAATCTCACATTTGTCAGCTGTACAAATTCAATTCACATATCTTGGCATTTATAAACTCATTGTTACTTTATAAGAAGACAGAAATAAAGGGACAGAAAGACTTTATAACAGAGTTATTTAAATATTAGCAATACACCTTGCACAAAGGTCTGATAATATGTATTAGTTACTTGTGAAGATTTTTCTTTCAGCACTACAGGTGTAGTTTGTTGCATACTTTTTTGAATTATGAATTATAACTTTAAATTATAATTAATTGAAGCCTTTTGAAGCATACAGACACAAATACAGGTGCATATATGAAAGTATTGCAATAAGTTCAAGGAAAAATGAACAAATGTATTTTGATTCTAAAAAATTACTATCTAAACATAGTGTTTGCATAATATATATTTGCTTGGACTTTTTGAAGATAACTCATGCATGGACTTCAAAAGTTTTGCATCAAAATAAATTTTGTTTTTAATGACATATTCCACAAATGTTTCCAAGAACCCTTGTTTATGTGTTTATGTATTTGTAAGCTCTTAGAGTTAATCCATATATGAATTTTTTTCATTAATTCACTCATCAGTCTCCTTCTTTACTCTAGGTAAGGAAATATAAAAGAAAATGGTGGAAATAAGAATTATCACTTAACTTGATTACAGTCATTCAATTCTTTTTCAGGAATGCATTCAAAATACCTGAACAATCCAAGCAAGATTACTATTCTGTATTTTTAAAGCAATTCTTGAGTTTTGAAATTTAACACTCAATAACATACAGGGTTTCTACAACAGTTGTGTAAGAAACAAAGCACTAGTGTTATGGCACTTGAAAAAAGAGAAATACAGGCTCCATAAGTACTAAAATACATTTTTAAAATTAGATAATGACCTATCTTTCGTTACCATACCATGTCACATATACAACTGCAATACAGTATGGTGTTTCCTGCAGAATGTTTATATCTCTATTCTTATCTCTACATGTGAGTCATTCTCAAAGAATTCGATACAGAATCCACATCTTGTTGTAAATTGTAGCTGTTACTAAATATCTGACTGTTCTTTGTTATCCAAAGTCTTTCCCATTGTTACTTCAACCTATATGACAGAAATACAAAGGATTGTAAGAAGCTATTATGAACAAATGCATGCTAACAAATGGCAAAACCTCAAAGAAATGGATAGAATCTTGGAAACACACAACCTAGCAGGATTAAAACAAGATGGTATAGAATGTGGCTAGCATTGAGGTACAGTGGGTTAGAGCTCTGCTTTGGTTGGCAGCATCCCATTTGGAGCTTAAGCTTGAGTTCTGGCTGCTCTGCTACAGATCCAGCTCTCTGCTATTGTACCTGGGAAAGAAGCAGATAATTTCCCATGTACCTGGGTCTCTGCTACCCTAGAGGGAAATTACGATGGAGCTCCTGGAACTGGCTTCAGCCTGGCTCAGCCCTGGCTATTGCGGCCTTTTGGGGCGTGAACCAGCAGATGGAAGATCTTTCTCTTTCTCCTCTCTTTATAGCTATGCATTTCCAATAAGTAAGTAAATAGGCAAATCTTTAAAAAATAAAACATAGAAAATCAAAACAGACCCATAACATGCAATACTAAAGCAATAATAGAAATCTCCCATCAGCTGTACTTTCACGGAAACCTCATGTGTTTTTCTCACTTCCAGGGTGAAAGAAACTGCCACATTTTCTTATTCTCTCTTCTGATTCAACAGAGAGCAGGGTGGGGAGCCAAGGCTAGAACTCCTCATGTGCCCCTCCCACCTGGGACCTGGTGGGGCTGACAGTCCTGGGCAGCAGCCACTTTTTCCTGCTCCCTGAATCCCTGGGCCGCCTTGTGTTAGCACTGAAAAGAAACTAGTGTAGTTGGAGCTGTGGTGGGAGCCCTGGTTCCAGCTGCGACATGCCTGTGCCTCTGTAATAATGTACAGAGAAAGTAGTTGTGCCCTAGGTGACTTGGTGGCTGTGTAAGTTCTGTACATTTGTAATTAGAAATAGTAAAGGTTAATTTTGCCAATTTTTTTTCTTTCATCACAGAAATGTCCAGGACCTTATGTGAATTCTTTAAAACATTTAAAGATGAACTATTGTCAATACTTCTCAAACTATTCTGAAATATTGAAAAGGGTGGAATCTTGCCAAACCCTTTATTTTATTTTATTTTAACCAGGTTAGCATACAGGTAAGGGAAACAGTAAGGGAGAATAGCACTAGGAGAAATGGACAAGTCCTTTTACGTGGATTAATGGATTTTCATTTTATCTTATATAATTTTTTCCCATTAACAGTGATGATAAAAATGCCTTCCACATATAATTGGTAATTTTTAAAAAAAAGATGTATTTATTTACATGAAAGTCAGAGATACACAGAGAGAGGAGAGGCAGAGGCAGAGGCAGAGAGAGAGGTCTTCCATCTGATGGTTCACTCCCCAGTTGGCTGCAATGGCCAGAGCTGTGCTAATCAGAAGCCAGGAGCTAGGAGCTTCTTCCAGGTCTCCCACACAGGTTCAGGGGCCCAAGGACTTGGGCCATCTTCTACTGCTTTCCCAGGCCACAGGAGAGAGCTAGATCGGAAGTGGAACAGCCGGAATTCAAACCGGCTCCCACATGGAATGCCGGCGCTTCAGGCCAGGGCATTAACCTACTGCACCACAGTGCCAGCCCCTATAATTGGTAATTAATCAGACAATTACTTTACTTCAGAAACAGTGGCACAAGTAACATGGACCCCAGCCTTGGGTGAATTGTTTTGGTTGCCAATTTTGTTTTAGTAATGTAGATAAAAATAGAAATGGCAGGCCAAGGAAAAGGGTTTTTTTTGGCTCTTTTTTTATTTATTTCATATTAGAAGACAACTAAATGTGGTTGTTGAACTTAAGGGATCAGTAAACTCAGAAAATGTAGACATTATGAGTTTCTTCATATTCAGATAACACATATGTTGCTATACACTGAGAGCTGTAGAAAGTAGATCTGAGGGTTAGGAGTTTTTCACTCTGCTTCTTATCCACCTCCTGGTGATGGTGTCAGTAGTGTTTATCATTCATTTTTGACATAGGTAACATAGGTAATTTGTGTCTTCTCAATTTTTTAGCTGTCCTAGCTAGAGTTTACTTTTGTTAACGTTTCCAGAGGAAGACATTTTGATTTTGTTATTGTTATTTTGATATATAGTTCATTTTATTGTAATGTAGACTTTTATTTACTCTAAAGAGTTTTACTGAGTTATTAATTATATACAAAAAGTCAATATGTGCACCTACATGGCTAGCACCATAATAAGTCATAGAATATTTTCAGTATCCAGCAATTTCTTTTGTTCTCTTTTCTTAAAAAATTATCCATCCTTCCCCCTAGAAAACATCTGATTCTGGGGAACCACTGATCTCTTTTGCATTGTCAACTAATTTTTTTTGTAGAGCCACTGCAAACATACAGTATACTGTGTTTTAGATCTGGCATCATTCATTTTGTGTATTTCATATTTACCCATGCTAGTGCAAAAGATGACATTTGTTCCTCTTTTTATTGTTGAGTATTATACAATTAAACAAATATGGTACAATTAGTTTATATGTTTAGAAGCTGATGAACACTTGAATGATTTCCACTTTGTAACTGGATAAACACATTATGAATATTAGTTTACATGTGTTTAATAGACCTTTATTTTAATTTTAATTGGGAAACACCAAAAAGTTGAATTGCTAGGCTTTCTGGGAAAAATCTACTTAACACTATAAGTAACTCTAAAATTATTCTTCAAAATAGTTTGTTGTCATTCCCATCAGCAATATACTAAGACTTGTTACATCAAATCTTTTAGTATGTACTCAAAGTTTTAAAATTTATTCATTATTTTGGGTATGTAGTTGCCTTCTATTGTGATTTAATATGCATTTAGTTGATAACTAATGATGTTAAGAATCTTCTCCTGTGCTGATTACCAATTATATCATCTTAAATTGAAGTGTCCCTTCTAATTATTTCCCATTTTGGAGTTTCTGTCTTTGACGGGTTAGGTTTGTTAAACATAGAGGTTGATAGGTAGATTGATTGAAAGATGTGGTAGAATAAATGATAAACTGATAGTAGAGATAGAAAGATGCAATTTCTCTGACATATCCATACTGTGAGCATATTTTCTCCCGTTGGAAGCTTGAATTTTATTTTTTTTTTTTAATTTTCTTAGTGCCACCGTTCAGAGAGCAGAGGTCTTAATTAATATTATTAAATAGGCTATGCTTTTTTATTTCCAATCTATAAAAATGCCTCACATTTAATTTGGAAATTTCTTTCCCATGTGTTTTTCTCAAAATTGAAGAGTTTTAGTTTTAACTTAGGTCTAGAATCTATTACAAATTATGTTTGTGTGTGGTGTGAAGTTTATTTGATTGATTTATTTGATTGTTTTTTGCCTATACAGACGGGCATTTGTTTCAGCATTATTTGTTGAAAATAATTATTTTCTTTATTGAAACTTCATCAAAAGTCAATTTACCATTTTTGTAGAATCTATTTCTGGACACTACATCATCTCCATTTATCCATATGGCTATATTTATGTCATTATAATACTCTAATACTGTAACTTCATTGAAAATCTTCAAATCAGTGTAGGCCCTCTAAGTTCTTTCTGTAAAATCGTATTTTTACTCCTGCAGTTTCTTTGAATTTCTTTTTCATAATATCCTGTTATCATACTACTTTTATCATGCTACCTCAAACCACAGCAGAGAGTCAAAGGACAAGGGCAAGCATGTGGAAGAAAGCAAAGAAAGAAAAGAGATAGAACTTCCATGAAGGCTAACCCAGTCCAATGAAAAATGCATTAATTCATTTACGACAGCTCTACCCCATGACCCAAACTCTTCCCCACACTGCTGCATTGAGGAGTTGTGATTCCCACACAAGAATTTTGGAGGGCACGCTCCAACCATAGCATAGTTGAAATCAATCAGTTCCACAGATGGCTAAATCTTGTATGCAAGACAGAAAATTGTAAAGTAGTAGTTGTAGTTGTAGTAGTAGTAATAGTAATAGTAGTAGTAAAGGCATTGCAACATGCAGAACTCCAATAAAAAATTGGAAACCATATCAGTCCATTAGAATTGTGACGGCTGCCAGCAATAATTTCACATTTATCAACAACGCTTCAGTGTCTACTGGCCATTGTTGAACTCCTCAGTCATATTCACACACAAAGATCGTGTATTTTCCCAATGGTATCCCCATAAAAAACAAGGCTAATGTATATTTGACAGCATTACTTGAGTTGTCTTGTGAGCCAACAAAATTTTTTACTCAGAGTTTTGACGAATTCTCCAGATGGGTTCTTAGAACTCTTTATTTTGGAAGTAGTTTCTCTCCTTTCATTTAAGAGTTGCTAACTAAGTGTTACTGAGTAGCACTATTAGGTTTCTGCACCTGGCCATCTTCGTTTTCCCAATCAAAGTGCTCATCTTTCAGGACATGGGAATGTTTGGTGTGCCAATAGCAAAAATCACTTCCAAAAATTCAGTCTTGTGTTACTAAGAATAACATTATTACTTTCTGATTTGATCTTGCAAAGCATTTGCAGTTTTCAAATATAAACTAATAAAAAGAACTTAAATTGAACCACCTAAGTCAACTGGGCATTAATACAAATAATCTATTTCTGATCAGTATAACTCCCAGTGAGATTGGAAGGTCAAATCCCTCCTAAGGTTGTTGTCTAGAACCCAATATAGGAACCTCTTAAATTCTTGTCTAGCACTAGGCATGGTGCTAGAAAATACTTACAGGATGCAGAAAATACTTACACCTGGGCTGTCAAATTCTCTTATGCTATTTCCATTTACTCAATAGGTAAATTTATATTCTTTTTATCAATTTTTGAGAAACATTTATTTGTCGTGGACTAAGGTTGAAGGTTTTTGTTTTTATAATCTTTTCTTCCATGACTTTAAGAATCTCATTTAGTACTTGAGCTATTTGAAAATTTGCCCTAATGCAGATACCACCCCAGATAAAAATAATAAAGTTGTAAGTCCACTTAAGTTTGTTCCATTGAAATATCTTCACTGTTCTCTGCCTCTCAAATTAAATATAAATATACATTTTTAGTGCATTGCTCATCATTTTAGTAATAAAGCATTAAATTTGTACATATCTATTTAATCAAAACAGTTGTGGCAAAGAAATGATACTTTTGTCAGTCCTTACTCCTTTGTGCATTTATCTTATCTCTTTTCCTTGAAAATTATATTTTTCCTCACTGCTAAGATGTTTTTGGCAATCTTCTCTCTACTCAATTCTGCAGAAGTCTTTACTTCCTCAAGTTACTCCAGTAATCAAAACTCAAATGATCTTGCAAACTTAATTTGAACATTAGATATTATGATACATATAGTAGATTAGCAGATAAACACTTTATTTAGTTAAAGTAGATTAAGAACAGGGATATAGCAAATATTTAACACAAGATCCTGTAGTAAAAGAAATGAATTTGAGGAACTAGTGTTGTGGTATAGCAGGTTGTATTACAGCCTACAGTGCTGGCGTCCCATATGGATGCCAGTTCAAGTCCTGGCTGCTGCACTTTGATCAGGCATTCCTCTATGGCTTGGGAAAGCAGTAGAAGATGGTCCAAGTCCTTGGGCCCCTGCACCTGATCTAGAGAGACCTAGATCAGCCCAGCTCCAGTGGTTGCGACCATGTAGAGAGTGAATCACAGGATGGAAAACCGTATTTTCTCTCTTTCTCTCTGCCTCTGCATCTCTGTGGCTCTGCCTTTCAAATAAATGGATGAATCCTTTTTAAAAAAGAAATACAGTTGAATTTTTAATCACTATATATAGATGGTTTTACTTTGATCACAACAATGAACCTATCAAATCAGATCTATTTTGATTCATATTTATAACAACATTGTGATGGAACAAGTGCTCCTGGTAATACATATTGAACAAGTGCAAGAATGAGAGAAGGATTGCATTGTAAAATAATATTTTGAGAGGTAGGCATTGTGATGTACATAGTTAGGCTGCTGCTTAGTATGTCTGCATCCCATATTGAAGTGCAGCTTGCAGACCTACCTATTCTGCTTCTGATCCAGCTCCCCCTAATGTGCCTAGGAAGCAGTAGATGATGACACAAGTCCTTGAGTCCCTGGTACCCATGTGGGAGACCCAACGCTATTCCTGGCTCTGGATTTCAGCCTGGCCCAACCCCAGTTATTGTGTCTATTGGGAAGCAGATCAGTGAACAGACAATCTCTCCCTCCCTCTTTATCTGTTGCTCCACCTTTCTAATGATTCAATAATAAATTGTTGAAAAATAATATGTTTGGTCATTCCTTGGAAAGTATGTATGTTTTCAGTAGTTGCTTGTACATTTGAATGTAGAACTGGAGCAGTTTTTAAGTTAATATGTTTCTATATTATTAAAGCTTTAATTTTGCAAAAAGAAAAACAGTAAAAATAATTTGTTACCCAAGTGTTAATATTACAATGGGAGGATGTGTAGCCCTATTCATCACTATGACATTTAGGTAAGATAGAGGCCACACCATCCTTCTGAGAGGACTTATTTAACATATGTTTGATTGGTTTTTTTTTTTTTAGTATTGACCAATGGGCTTCAAGTAGAATAAAGAGAAAATATGTTTTGAGAAGAAATTTTCCTTTTGCATAGTTGGTCACACACACTAATTTTGGGATTCTATCAGCAATGCATGTTTATTGCTAAATGAAGTTATTTAGAAATCTTCCTCCGAAAAAGTTATTAGCACATTATAATCTTTCAAAAGCTAAAGCCATTGCACATATTTTATAGAGTTTTTTTGCTTTAAAATAATATTTTCTTATGCATGTCTTATTATTTCATGAGATTGATATTTTCCTGTAAGATGATGATTTGGCTTTTAGCCACTGGCACCATTATGAGATCTGTTTGTTCCAGAAGTCAATAAAAATTGACATTAGGATCCCCCTTCCAGCAATTAAACTGAAGAACTTTTTATTCTTTCTTCAGCAGCTTTCTAGCCAAACTGGTTCAATTCTTTTTCCCTCCACATATGCAATATGTGCTACATCTAGACAGATGAAATTCCTGTCTTCAGATACAGCATTTGAGATAATAACAGAGTATTTGAGACAGCAGTCTCCTTCCCTCCCTCCATGTAGTGATCTGAGATACCACACTAGTAGCCATGGTAGACATAAAGCTGCAGGTGTTTTGCTGCTGTTGTTATTGATGTTCTGCCAGTATTGTGTTGTATTTGGTTTCATTTTGTTTTGTGTTGTGTTTTTAATTATCATTTGAGTCACTGGTTTCCTACTAGGACATATGTAGTGCTCTTCAAAAACTTGGACATTGCTCCCAATCACATGAGTGACTCCCAGGGGGCATTTTGAGTTTATAATCTTTGATCATAAATCTTTTTGCCCATTGGATCCAAGTCTGGTTCCCACTTGTTCATTGAAGACTTCCTGACAATATCTAGAGCCTGGTAATCATTGCTGTCCACCTAAGTCCTTTTCTATTTATGGCTTAATTTGGAACTTCACATTAACAAGAGATGATTTTGCTAAATTTCCAATATCCCATGTTGACCTCAAATCCATCTGGCAGGTGGGCCATATTTGTTCGAGTCTGTGTGCCTGGCTCTTGAGTGCCCTACCTTGCACACAGATAATGATATTACAAGGGGAACTTGTATTTCACTTACAGCTTAGAACCTCAGGAGGCACTGCTATTTTTTCAAATAGAAATACATTTAAAATGAATTTGATTACACAATTCTGGGCACTCCACTATATGTCTTTTTCCCAACATATTAAAGCATTGTCACAGAGAGCTGATGAGAAAACACTTGGTTTAATTTCAGGCAATCTTGTTGAAGTAATTAGTTTTGGTTCCAATCACTTGAGTTAAATATTTTCAAGTAATTTTCAGTGTGGGATCCAGGAAAAAAAAATGAATGAAATTGCCACAGGTATCACTTTCAGTAACAAGAATTTGCCTCTGACTCAGCCATGATTCATATGTACTGTAGAAATGCTGCTCAAACTTTGAAGGCACGAATGGCTCTACGAAATTGGTAGTTTCATTATGTATTAAATGGAATATGTAAGAGATATAAAATTAGGAATGGAAAAAATTAAACCATGTGGAATGTAGGAGTTCCGAGTACTTAATTAGAGGTGAAATTGTGACTTCAGATTCTTCAAATGCAGCTTAAGTGGCTTCTAAGCTATAAGGAATAGGTTTTACATATGCAACTGAAAGTTTCTTTGATTTACAGAGAAACATACTCTTCAGGACAATCTTTTCCATACTACTTCAGAACTATAATAGAATTATTAGTCAACACTTTGGTTTTTACACTTTCACCTAAATACATACCTCTATTTTTCTTTTTCTCTTTTCTTGTTTTTAAAATCTTGTGCCATCCTGCTGTCTACTGTCTAGGACATGAATGATCCATTTTTTTATTTTTATGATTTTTATTTATTTTCTTGAAAGATAGAGTTACAGAAAGACAGAGATAGAGTTCTTCCATCTGCTGGTTCACTCTCCATTAGGCCACAGTGGCTGGAGCAATACCTATCCAAAGCCAGGAGCCAGGAGCTTCTCCTGGGTCTCCCACGCGGATACGGGAGCCCAAGCACTTGGTCCATCCTCTGTTGCTTTCTCAGGCCATAGCAGACAGTTGGGTCAGAAGAGGAGCAGCTTGGACAGGAACTGGCGCCCACATAGGGTACCAGTCTGCAGACGGGGCTTAGCCCACTACACCACAACACAGGCCCCATCTATTTTCCTATGACCCATTTTATTATATACACAGGAATTTAAGATTCTTGTGAAACCAATAGGAATATCTCTAAAGATTCTGTTATTTTAGGACAGCAAAGCTGAACTTGGTTGGCTCACACCAATCAATCACATCCAAATCGCATTTCCAATCCAGTTCGTGTGCTCTTTTGTTCAACAAATGCTACACATAAAAAGTCATAATGTGTTATGAAATTTTTAGCAGTTTTTTATAGTTAAGTCAGATTAAAATTTTGGGCTAGTTATTTATTATAATAATTTTTTCCTGTGTTGCCGGCACTGTGGTGCAGCAGTTAATGCCCTGGCCTGAAGCACCGGTACCCCTTTTGGGTGCCGGTTTGAGACCCGGCTGCTCCACTTCTGACCCAACTCTCTTCTATGAACTGGGAAAGTAGTACAAGATGGCCCAAGTACTTGGGCCCCTGCACCAACGTGGGGTAAGAAGTTCCTGGCTCCTGGCTTTGGATCGGCACAGCTCCAGCCATTGCGGCCAATTGGGGAGTGAACCATCGGGTGAAAGACCTCTCTCTCTCTCTCTCTCTCTGTCTGCGTGTGTGTGTGTGTGTAACTCTGACTTTCAAATAAATAAATAAATCTTAAAAAATATTTTTTCATATCAAATACTGGGTAGAGGATGGGTTACTCCAAGACTTTTTCTGGGTGATAAATAGTAGGCCTCTATTTTCCAATTCTTATGTGCAACATGTCGAAGACCAACAAGGTTTGGTAAAACACAAATAAACAAAAAACTGTGAAGGATTATCATCAAAATTGAAAATATACCTACTGAGTTTCACAACTGAGTGAGGACATATAACATTGTTATTTCTATGCCTGACTTATTATACTTAAGATGATGTTCTTAGTCTCAACAAAGTTTTCAGATATGTGTGTTGATTAACAGCACTATACTCCATAAATATATCCATATATGATTTCTCAATGAAATCGGTTTAAAGTGTAAGGACTTTCCAAGATGACAGAATAGGGAGGGAGCTTACTGCTCTAGTCTAGGAAAAGATAGTTTAAAAAAAATGTGGCTGGCGCTGCAGCTCACTAGGCTAATCCTCCACCTGTGGTGCCGGTACTCTGGGTTCTAGTCCCGGTTGGGGTGCCAGTTCTGTCCTGGTTGCTCCTCTTCCAGTTCAGCTGCGGCCTGGGAACGCAATGGAGGATGGCCTAAGTGCTTGGACCTGCACCCACATGGGATACCAGGAGGAAGTACCTGGCACCTGGCTTCAGATTGGCGCAGCATGCCGGCCATAGCAACCATTTTGGGGGGTGAACCAATGGAAGGAAGTCCTTTTTCTCTGTCTCTCTCTCTCTGTCTAACTGCCTGTCAAAAAAAAAAGGAGAGAGTGCAGTCTCGGGGAAGAGCTAGAGAGAAAATGGCAAAGGAAACTAAGTGAATTAGAGAGATACAATGGACCTACATGGAATGTGTGGATGCTCACAATCTCAGGACTATATTAGCCAAGAGCTGACTCACCAGAATTGGAGAGTGAAGTGAGACCAGACTGCAGCAGCCCAAGTCACTGGTAATAAAGCTACAAGAAGAGCCTGGAAGGCACCATGGTTGGAGCCCTGTGGGGGATAGTATACCTGGTGAACTAGAGGAGAAAAAAAAAGGAGGGACATGTTTCTCTCTCCCTGATCACCTTACAATGGCATCCTGTAACAAGCCCATAGAGCAGGAACCATTTTGGACATACGTAATAGCTGTGCCAACTCATGTCCACACCCAGCAACCAGCAAAGCAAAGAATCCTGACTCTTATGGGGAGAAATAGAGCTGGGTGCTCATGATGTGAGAAGCTTGTGTTCCAGGACTGTGGAAAAACAAACCTGAAGCTGTATAGGATGACTTATGGTGTGGCTGGATCCTTGGGCAGTCACTGGGAGACTCCACATGCACAGGGCTTCCTGGTTACCTGGTGAAGAGCTTATACTAACGACTGCATAGGTCCTCTGTGTGGTCCTTGGGATAAAGTGGACAAATACTTTTCCCACTGAGGCTAGCTAGTGATCAGTCATTGATCTCCACTGAGGAGAGATCAGCTGAGCTGATTAAAAAAAAATTACCAAGCCAAATCTGCATGTGTCACCTTAGACACAGCCTTCACCCTGGAGAATTGAACAGACCTCCCTCAACACACCCACCAATGCATCTAGATATTCACTGAAAGGAGACACTCCATTTATCTACAGAGGCAGAGGCATGGTACAAAGATAAAAGCTACCACTGCCAGAAAAAAAAAGAAGAAAAAATGCAATAGTATCTACACAAATGCCAAATAACAAACACATGAATTCAAGAAATAAGAATAAAGAAGACAACATAATGCCTCCAAAAGAATACAATATTTCAATACAATACTTCAATACTAGATAGTAAAGATAATGAAATAGAAGAAATGCAATAAATGGAATAAAAAAATCATCATAAGATTACATAGAAGTAATCAGAAGAAAATGCATGAACTAATGAAATCTGTACAAGAAATGAAAGAAAATTTCTCACATGAAATTGATATCTGAGAGAGAAATCAAAATGAAATCTTGGAAATGAAGAATTCAATGGAACAAATAAGACATACAGTGGAGAGCCTTGGCAACAGAATCAGTGAAGCAGAAGAAAAAATATCCAACTTAGAAAACAAAGCATAGCAAATTATACAGTCAAAACAAAAAGAAGAAGAGGAAATTTGAAAACTAAAATACACTGCTGGGAAACTGCAGAATACTATCAAACAACATAACATATGGGTTCTAGGAGTTCCTGAATGCATGGACAGAAATAAATGACAAGAAGGCCTTTTTAGTGAAATAATAACAGAAAAATCCCCTAATTTGGAAAATGAAAGGAACTTCCAAATACGGGAAGCATCTAAAACTCCTAATAGACATGACCAGAAAAGATCTTCACCACAACACATTGTAATCAAACTCTCCACAGTAAAATATAAAGAAAGTATTCTAAAATGTGCAAGAAAAAATGCCAGATTACTTTCAGAGGATCTCCAGTTATATTCACAGCTGACCTCTTATCAGAAACCATACAGGCAAGAGAAAATGAGAAGATATATTCCAAATATTAAGAGAAAAAAGCTGGCAACCCAGAACACTATAACCTGTAAAGCTCTCATTTATGAATGAAGGTGAAATAAAGAACTTATAAAACAACAAGAAATTAAAAGAATTTGTAACCACCCATCAAGCCCTACAAAGATGCTTAAAGATATGCTGCACAGAGAAACACAGAAACGGTCATCACTATGAAAGAAGGTGAAGGAAGAAAATATCCCAGTAAAAGTTTAAAGGAATTCAAAGTAAAAAGTAGGAATATTTTTGGAAAAATGTCAAGGAAAATTCATTTCTTAACAATACTTACCTTGAATGTAAATGGTATCAACTTTCCAATTAAAAGCCACAGACTGGCTAAACAGATTAAAAAAAATTTATTAGCTGCCTACGAAAAACACATCTCACGAAGTTGCAAGCAGATTGAAAGCAAAAGGATGAAAAATATATTGCATACCAACAGAAAACAAAAAAGAGCTGGTGTAGCCATCTTATAATCAGAAAAATAGAATTTAACATAAAAACTGTTAAAAGAGACAAAGAAAGTCATATGTAATTATTAAGGAATAAATTCAACAGGAAGATGTAACCATTATAAATGTCCGTGCACCTAATTACAAGGCACCCAGCTATTTAAAAGAAACGTTAAAGGATCTAAAGGAAGACATAGACTCCAATACAATAATAATGGTGGACTTCAAAAACCCACTTTAGCAATGGACAGATCAACAAGACAGAAAATCGCCAAGGAAACTGCACAGTTGATTGACACTATAGGCCAAATGGACCTAACAGATATCTACAGAACTTTTCACCCTACAATTGTAGAATGCACATTCTTCTCACCCGTGCATTGAACTTTCTCTAGGACTGACCACATACTAGGCCATAAAGCCAGTCTCAGCAAATTCAAAAAAATTCTAAATCATACAATGCATTTTCTCTGACCACAATGCAATGAACCTGGAAATCAGCAACTCAGAAATCTCTAGAACATATGCAAACATATGGAGACTGAGCAACATGCTCTAGAATGAATAGTGGGTCATAGAAAAAACTTAAAAGAGAAATCAAAAAATTTTTAGAAACAATAAAGACAAAAATACAACATATCAAAATTTATGGGATACAGCAAAAGCAGTGTTAAAAGCAAAGTTTATAGAAATTGGTGCCTACATCAAGAAATTGGAAAGGCACCAAAGAAGTGAGCTATTAGTGCAAATCAAAGATCTAAAAAAACACAGCAAAGCAAACCCAAAACTAGTAGGAGAAGAAAAATAATTAAAATTATAGAAGAAATCCAACAAAATGGAATTCAAAAATCAACACAAAATATCTGCAAAATGAAGAGATGTTGTTTTGAAAAAATAAACAAAATTGAAACACCATTGGCCCAACTAACCAAAAAAAGGAGAGAGAAGACCCACATCAATAAAATTAGAGATCAAAAAGGAAATATAACAGCATACATCACAGAAATTAAAAGAATCATCAGAAATTACTACAAAGAGCTGTATACCAACAAACTGGAAAATCTAGAAGATATGGATAGATTCCTGGACACATATAACATACCTAAATTGACACATGAAGACATAGAAAACCTAAACAGACCCATAACCAACATGGAAATTGAATTGGTAATAAAGACATTCCCAGGAAAGATATGCTCAGGATCAGATGGTTTCACTGCTGAATTCTACCAGACATTTAATGAATAACTAACTCCAATCTTCTCAAGTTATTCAAAAACAATTGAAAGTGAGGTAATCCTCCCAAGTTATTTCTACAAAGCCAGCATCACTTTAATTCCTAAACCTAGAAAATATGCAACAGAGAAACAGAAGTTCAGACTAGTTTCTCTGATGAATATAGATGCAAAAATCTTTAACAAAAATCTGGTCAATCAAATACGATAACACATCAGAAAGATCATCCACCCAGACCAAATGGGATTTATCCATGGTATGCAGGGATGGTTATACATTCACAAATCCATCAATAAGATGCATCACATTGACAAACTGCAGAAGAAAAACCATATGATTATCTCAATGAGTAAAGAAAAAGCACTGATAAAATAAAACATGATGAGGACTCTAAATAAATTGAGTATGGAGGGAATATTTCTCAAAACAGGCAATTTATGAGAAACGTACTGCCAGCATCCCATTGAATGGGGAGAAGTTGCAAGTATTCCCACTGAGATCCGGTACCATACAAGGATGCCTGTCGAATCCTCGCCAGCAAGGGTCCAATGGAATCACAACACGACTGCTGTTATTTTATTTTTAGTGATAGCAGAAGGAAAGGAGAGAAAGAAAGAGAAGGAAGAGCAGAAGCAGTCGAGAGAAAGAAGGAGAAAGTCTGAAGAAGCTGCCCGACTTCCCGCCCCTATCCCAGTCTCTTATCTATTCCCAGTCCCCTAGGGTGAGCAGTCCATGGATCAGATCAAAGGGCATGCATATCCTCAGGTTGAGGGTGTATCTCTTGCATGTCTTACAGTCAGAACTTCCTTGACTTTGTTTTGCTCAGCAGGTTAAGGTAGATAGCAATGAGGAGGTCCCCACAGGTGGCCTACAGTTCCCCACAGATGCCCATTCTCATCATTGCTTTTCAATATTGTCCTGAAAGTTTAGCCAGAGCCACTCACTAGGCAAGAAAAGAAATCAAAGGGATTCACATTGCAAAAGAGGAAGTTAAGCTACGCCTATTTGCAGATGACATGATTCTATATACAGAGAATCCAAAATACTCCACCAAGAGATTATTGGAACTCATAGAAGTCTTTGATAAAGTAACATGATATAAAATCAATACACAAAAAACAATAGCCTTTGTATACACAGACAATGCCAAAGCTGAAATTAAGCTTCTAAGGTCAATCCCATTCAAAATAGATGCGAGAATAATCAAATATCATGAAACAAATTTAAACAAGGATGTCAAAGATTTTTATGATGAGAATTACTAAAGAAATAAATAGAAGAAGATACAAAAAATGGAAAAATCTTCCATGTTCATGGATTGGAAGATTAAGTATCATCAAAATGCCCATTCTTCTGAAAGCAATTTAAAGATTCAATGTGATACCAATCAAAATGCTAAAGGCATTCTTCTCTGATCTAGAAAAGATGATGCCAAATTCAAATGGAAACATAGAAGCCTTCAAATAGCTAAAGCAATCTCGTACAACAAAAACAAAGCCTGAGGCACCACAATACCAAATTTCAAGGCAAACTATAAGGCAGTTAGAATTTAAACAGCCTTGGACTGGCACAAAAACAAATGACAGACCAATGGAACAGAATAGAAATGTTAGAAATCATTCCAAACATCTGCAACCAACTTATATTTGTTTTTTTTTTCCCCACTGGTGGTCGATTACTTTATTTGTAATGACATCAGTAAATATTAACAGGACTGCTCTCTTCAGAATAACTGATAACTAGTCAAAAAAATGGAATAATTATACATTTCTTATTCAGGATTTTAAGGGGTTGATTTTGCCCTTCCCTTTTTTTCTTCTTTCACAAATCCTTTCCTGGTGGTAGATATTTAAAGGTTTTCTGGGAAATCAAGAAACTTAGAAATTTCAAAATGAAGAGCTATGTTTTGCACAAAGCAAGGGAGAGAGAACTGTGTTATAGGCAATTCTCAATGCCTCCTTAAGTTTTATCATTGACTTAACATCTAAATCAGAAATCTTTCCCACATAACGCATATGATATGAATTCAATAACATTAATTTTGCTTGACCACCATGTGACACCTTTTCACTCACATTTTTATTCATTTTTTAACTTTTATTTAATAAATATAAATTTCCAAAGTACAGCTTTTGAATTACAGTGGCTTATTCCCTCCATAATCTCCCTCAACCCACAACCCTCCCATCCCCGCTCCCTCTCCCATCCCACTCACATCAAGACTCATTTTCAAATATCTTTATATACCGAAGATCAATTTAGTATATACTAAGTAAAGATTTCAACAGTTTTCACCCACACAGAAACACAAAGTGTAAAGCACTGTTTCAGTACTAGTTATACCATTAATTCACATTGTACAACACATTAAGGACAGATATCCTACATGGGGAGTAAGTGCACAGTGAGTGACTCCTGATGTTGACATAACAAATTGACACTCTTGTTTATGGCATCAGTAATCACCCTAGGCTCTGGTCATGAGTTGCCAAGGCTATGGAAGCCTTTTGAGTTCGTCAACTCTGATCTTATTTAGACAAGGTCATAGTCAAAGTGGAAGTTCTCTCCTCCCTTCAGAGAAAGGTACCTCCTTCTTTGATGGCCCGTTCTTTCCACTGGGATCTCACTCACAGAGATCTTTGATTTCAGGTGTTTTTTTTTTTTTCCCGGCCACAATATCTTGGCTTTCCATGCCTAAAATACTCCCATGGGCTCTGCAGCCATATCTGAATGCCTTAAGGGATGAGTCTTTGGCCAGAGTTCTGTTTAGGACATCTGCCATTCTATAAGTCTGCTGTGTATCCCATTTCCCATGTTGGATCATTCTCTCCTTTTTAATTCTATCAGTTAGTATTAGTAGACACTAGTCTTGTTTATGTGATCCCTTTGACTCTTAGACCTATCAGTATGATCAACTGTGAACTGAAATTGATCACTTTGATTAGTGAGATGGCATTGGTACATGTCACATTGACGAGATTGAATTGGAATCCCCTGGCACGTTTCTAACTTTACTGTTTGGGGCAAGTCTGATTGAGAATGTGCTGAACTGTACATCTCCTCCCTCTCTTATTCCCATTCCTATTTAACAGGGATCACTTTTCAGTTTTTTTGTTCTACTTAATACTATTGGTTGAGCTCTTTAATTAACACACAATTATTCTTAGGTGTTTAAATTTAACCAACTGATATTTGACCAAGGAGCTAAAACTAATTCCTGGAGCAAGGACAGCTTTCAACAAATGGTACTGGGAAAACTGTATTTCCACATGCAGAAGCATGAAGCAAGACCCCTACCTTACACCTTACATAAAAATCCACTCAAATTGGATTAAAAACCTAAATCTACAACTCAACACCATCAAATTATTAGAGAACATTGGGGAAATCCTGAAAGACATTGGCACAGGCAAAGAGTTCTTGGAAAAGACCCCCAAAGGCGCAGACAATTAAAGCCAATATTGACAAATTAAATTACATCAAATTGAGAAGTTTCTGTACTGCAAAAGAAACAGGGAAGTAAAGAGGCAACCAACAGAATGGGGGAAATTTTTTGCAAACTATGCAACTGATAAAGCATTAATAACTAGAATATACAAGAGATCAATATCCTCCCCAACAACAAAACAAACAACACAATTAACAGATGAGTAAAGGACTTAAACAGAGATTTTTCAAAAGAGAAAAACTGAATGACCAACAGACACATGAAAAAATGCTCAGGCTCACTAGCCATTAGGAAAGTGCAAATCAAAACCACAATGAGGTTTCACCTCACCCCAGTTAGAATAGCTTTCATATAGAAATCAGCAAACAACAAATGCTGGTGAGGATATGAGGAAAATAGTACCCTAATCCACTGTTGGTGCAATGTAAACTGGTAAAGCTACTATGGAAGACAGTAAGGAGATACTTCAAAAATCTGAATATAAACCTACCGTATGACCCAGGCTTCTCACTCCTGGAAACTTACCTAGGGGAAATCAAATCAATAAACAAAAAACTTATCTGCACACCCATGTTTATTGTGGCTTAATTCACAATAGCTAAGGCATGGAATCAACCTAAATGCCAGCCAGCTGAAGACTGGATAAATAAATTTTGGCATATGTACACTATGGAATACTACACAGTGGTAAAAAAATGAAATCCAGTCATTTGCAACAAAATGAATAAATCTGGAAAACATCATACTTAGTGAAATAAGCCAGTCCCAAATGGACAAATATCATATGTTCTCCCTGATCTGTGAGAACTAATGAAGCATTTAAAATGAAATCTGTAGATGTGAAATTGACACTTCAAGAAGAGATGACTTGGGCTGCCCTTGCATTGATTGTCAAAAAACAGTTCCTTTTTTTTTTTTTTGCTTTCTTTTTCTTCATACTGTTTATTAAAGTCTTTACTTAATATAGAGATAATTGTAAGTGTATAAAGTCAATTGAGGATGGATCTCAGTAAAAAAATAAGAGTGGGAGTTAGAGAGGGAGGAGGAAGTTTGTAACTGTAAAGATGTGTAGTTCTGCATACATTCCTACAGACTTACTTTTAAGGGCATTATTTAAAAACTTGTCATGGGATCCCAATTCCCATTGAGCTGGGTTGTAAGAATGCCATTTTAAGTGTTAAAGTCATCATGTTAAGTGTTAAAGTGAACATAAATAGGATCAAGTATTTTGTAATAGTAATAGAATTAAAAAGGAGAGAATGTTCCAATATGGGAAGTAGTCCATAGATCAGACTCATGGAATGACAATTGCTTTAAGTAATACTGACCTCAGAATGACCCCTTAAGGCTTCCTGGTGTGGCTGGCTGAAAATCCCTTGAGAGCATGCCAGGCATGGAAAGCTAAAACAGTGTCGTAAAAATGTTCTACATGAAGGATCTCTATGCGACCACAGCAGAGAGAAATGGCCATTTAAGAAGAATGTACTTTTTTTCTAAAGGGAGAACTTCCACTTGCTCATGGCCTTGTCTAAATACTGACAGAGTTTCTGGTTCCAAAAGGATTCCACAGCCTAGGGAGCTCATGTCAAGAGCATGGATGGTCACTGATGTCATACGTAAGAGTGTTAATTGTTAAATTAATAAAAAGAGTCACTGTGCACTAACTCCCCATGCAGGACCTCTGTCCTCAGTGAGTTGTAATATGAGAATTAACTATAAAACAAGTTATCAAACAGTTTTCTTTTTGTGTGTGTACAAATTGCTGAAATATTTACTTAGGTATAGAGTTGGTCGTCTGTGTCCACAGTCATTAAAAATTAATCTTTTTTTAAAGCTTTTATTTAATGGATTACAATGGCTTCCCCCCACCATGACTTCCCTCCCACTCGCAACCCTCCCCTTTCCCTCTCCCTCTCCCCTTCCATTCATATCAAGATTCATTTTCAATTCTCTTTATATACAGAAGATTAGTTTAGTATATATTAAGTAAAGATTTCAACAGTTTGCCCTCACATAGCAAAACAAAGTGAAAAATACTGTTTGAGTACTAGTTATAGTATTAAATCACAATGTAAAGCACATTAAGGACAGAGATCCTACATGATTTTTTTAAAAAAAATTGATTAATTTTCTATGTAATTTCCAATTTAACACCAAGTTTTTTTTTTTCATTTTCAATTTATTCAGAAGATCGATTCAGTATATACTAAGTAAAGATTTCATCAATTTGCACCCACACAGAAACACAAAGTGTAAAAATACTGTTTCAGTACTAGTTATAGCATTACTTCACCTTGGACAACACATTAAGGACAGATCCCTCATGAGACGTAAGTACACAGTGACTCCTAATGTTGATTTAACAATTTGACACTCTTGTTTATGGCGTCAATAATCTCCCTAGGCTCTGGTCATGACTTGCTGAGGCTATGGAAGCCTTTAGGTTTCACCAACTTCGATCTTATTCCGACAGGGTCATAGTCAAAGTGGAAGTTCTCTCCTCCCTTCAGAGAAAGGTACCTCCTTCTTTGATGGCCCTGTTCTTTCCACTGGGATCACACTCATAGAGATCTTTCATTTAGGTTTTTTTTTTTTTTTTTTTTTTTTTTTTTTTTTTTTTTTTTTTTATCCCAGAGTGTCTTGGCTTTCCATACCTAAAATACTCTCATGGGCTCTTGAACCAGATCCAAATGCCTTAAGGGCTCATTCTGAGGCCAGAGTGTTATTTAGGACATCTGCCATTCTATGAGTCTGCTGTGTCTCCCACTTCCCATGTTGGATCATTCTCTCCTTTTTTGGTTCTATCAGTTAGTATTAGCAGACACTAGTCTTGTTTGTGTGATCTCTTTGACTCTTAGACCTATCAGTGTGATCAATTGTGAACTGAAATTGATCATTTGCACTAGTGAGATGGCATTGGTACATGCCACCTTGATGGGATTGTATTGGAGTCCCCTGGCATGTTTCTAACTCCATCATTTGGGGAAAGACTGATTGAGCATGTCCCAAATTGTACATCTCCTCCCTCTCTTTTTCCCACTCTTATATTTAACAGGGATCACTTTTCAGTTAAAATTTAAACACCTAAGAATAATTGTGTGTTAAGTACAGAGTTCAACCACTAGTACTAGAACAAAAAAAAAATACTAAAATGAAGTATTACATTGTACAACAACAGTCAGCACAAGAGCTGATCAAGTTACTGTTTCTCATAGTGTCCATTTCACTTCAACAGGTTTCCCCTTTGGTGCTCAGTTAGTTGTTGCCAATCGGGGAAAACAAATGATATTTGTCTCTTTGGGACTGACTTAATTCATTCAGCATGGTGTTTTCCAGATTCCTCCTTCTTGTTGCAAATGATTGGATTTCATTGTTTTTGACTGCTGTATAGTATTCTATAGAGGACATGTCCCATAATTTCTTTATCCAGTCTACTGTTGAAGGGCATTTGGGTTGGTTCCAGGTCTTAGCTACTGTGAATTGAGCTGCAATAAACATTAATGTGCGGATGGCTTTTTTGTTTGCCAATTTAATTTCCTTTGGGTAAATTCCAAGGAGTGGGATGGCTGGGTTGAATGGTAGGGTTATATTCAGGTTTCTGAGGTATCTCCAGACTGACTTCCATACTGGCTTAACCAGTTTGCATTCCCACCAACAGTGGATTAGTGTCCCTTTCTCCCCACATCCTTGCCAGCATCTGTTGTTGGTAGATTTCTGAATGTGAGCCATTCTCACCAGGTGAAGTGAAACCTCATTGTGGTTTTGATTTGCATTTCCCTGATTGCTAGTGATCTTGAACAGAAAATGAATCTATTAGAGAATGGGACTTGGAAGTGGAGAGGGAGGAGGAGGAAGATTGAGAGAGTGGGTATGGTACAAAGAATAAAGTTGTACATATGAAATTTGTAGTTCTTAAAAATAAATTGATTACTTTTAAAGAAAAAAAGTGCAAGGACTGAGGAGTAAATAATCGAACTATTAATTTTTAATAACATAAAATGTTATTATGTAAATATTCAATGTATTGTATTTTGATATTTTCTCCCCTTTATATATACTATATCTTAACTATATTAATAATACTATAACTTTCACATATATAATATGCATGCATAGACACATGTACACACAAAATGTCATATATTTGAAATGATTGGTTCATGACAAAAATAAGTGAACTGAAAAAGCATCTCTAAATGCTTGAGAAAAACACAGAGTGAAGTAGCAAATTTTCACTGGTTGCTGTTATCAATTTGGTTCTCCTTTGCAAATTGTCCTGAAAATTGAAAGGACAAATACACCTTGCCTTTTATAATTAATTTTTATTTCATAACCAGTGCCACACAATCTCAAAACATTATCATTTATCAAAAAAGTTCTAAAATACATATATAAACATTTTATAAAAATAAATTTCATTTGAAATTACATTCTAAACAATTTGAAATCTACTTTGTTCACTTAACTTCCATATTCATATAGGATACAATAATATAAGTTATCAATCTTCATAATTGCTAAGTTAAATGTGTATTCTAAGTTTGGAAAGATATATATAAAAACATACTAATTGAGCATCATTGCATTGGTGTAGCGTAAAACATTTTTTGCTAAATAAATGTTTTGGATGTCCTTGACTATATGTGTATATTTGACATTTATACATTTATTATGATATTACAAGTTTACATATAATGCTCTGGGGGTGATGTAAAGAAAAGAACTTTGGAGGAAAAATACAAAGTTCTCAGTAATTCTTGTTTTTTATATTTAAATATATTCCTTATAAAAATGAAAATTTTAGCATGTCAAAATTCTGGATGCTGATTTTTTTTTTATAACGTTTTTATTTAAAGAATATAAATTTCCAGGCGGAGCCAAGATGGCGGAATAGTGAGGACGCGCACTAGCAGTCCGCAAAAAGATAGTTTAATAAAAACAGAGTTACTGTAGCCTCAGGAAAAATCTCACGGAAAAAAATGCAGTGGAAATTCTTCCGGACCCAGTGAATGAGACACAGAGGACCTAGGGGAAAGTAAGTTTGCGAACGGCAAATCGTGCCTTAGTGGCACGGGAGCTGCCGGGAGGGACGGGAACCGGACGGGACACAGTCGCCATTGGATTCGAGCGCTTAAACGGGAGCCGATACAGGGATCCCGAGACACTGGCGGGGGGAAGCAGACGCCACGGGGGAAACAGCACAATTGAGGCGAGCCCACACGGACACTAGCCTCTTTTGTTGCCCACCCTGCTAATTCTAGCTGGACTGAACGCAGTGGGACGGCGCGCGCCCGCCGGCTGAACCGGAAGCCGGGCGGAACACAGTCGCCATTGGAACTGAGCGCTTGAACGGGTGCCGATACAGGGATCCCGAGACACTGGCGGGGGGAAGCAGACCCCCCACGGGGGAAACAGCACAATTGAGGCGAGCCCACACGGACACTAGCCTCTTTCATTGCCCACCCTGCTCACTCGAGCTAGACTGAACACAGTGGGACGGCGCGCGCCCGCCGGCTGAACCGGAAGCCGGGCGGAACACAGTCGCCATTGGAACTGAGCGCTTGAACGGGGGCCGATACAGGGATCCCGAGACAGTGGCGGGGGGAAGCAGACCCCCCACGGGGGAAACAGCACAATTGAGGCGAGCCTGCACGGACACTAGTCTCTCTCGTCACCCACCCTGCTAATTCGAGCTAGATTAAAGGCGCGCCCGCCCGCCCGCCCGCCCGCCCATCACTGAGGCAGACGGAACCAAAAACCCGAGGCTGTAGAAACCTGAAGGGGATCCAAAAACTGGGAACACACCGCGCACACAAACTCCGTTACCTTGACAACCCAGAGAAAGAGTGTGGGGAAAAAAAAAAATGCCAAATAAAAACAGATTCCGAGGGAGCAAGATCAAGGAAGACGCTATGATGACCCCAAACGGAAAAGACACCCCAAGTCAGGATTATGAAGATAATGAGATAGAAGAAATGCAAGAAGCAGATCTCAAAGAATTGATAAGAACATTAAGAAGTTCTCAAAAACAAATTCTTGAACTACAGAAATCCTTAATGGATAAGATAGAAAATCTCTCTCGCGAGAATGAAGTACTACGGAGAAATCAAAACGAAATGAAACAACTAGTAGAACAAGAAGCTACGATAGTGACAAAAAATCTTAATGAATTGAAGAATTCAATAGATCAAGTGACAAGCAATCTTGAGGGCCTTAAAACCAGAATGGGTGAAGCAGAAGAGAGAATATCGGACCTAGAAGACAGAGAACAGGAGAGGAAACAGTCAAACCAAAGACAAGAAGAGGAAATTAGAAAACTAAAAGATACTGTCGGGAATTTACAGGATACTATTAAAAAACCCAACATTCGGGTTCTAGGTGTTCCTGAAGGTATGGAGAGGGAGAAAGGATTAGAAGGCCTTTTTAGGGAGATACTAGCAGAAAACTTTCCAGGCTTGGAGAAAGACAGAGAAATCCTAATCCAGGAAGCTCATAGAACCCCTAATAAACATGACCAAAAGAGATCCTCTGCACGACATATTGTAATTAAACTCACCACAGTGAAGCAAAAAGAAAAGATCCTAAAATGTGCAAGAGAGAAACGTCAGATTACTCTCAGAGGATCTCCAATTAGACTTACAGCTGACTTCTCAACAGAAACCCTACAAGCTAGAAGGGAATGGCGAGACATAGCCCAGGTACTTAGAGAGAAAAACTGCCAGCCCAGAATATTATACCCTGCAAAGCTCTCATTTGTGAATGAAGGTGAAATAAAGACCTTTCATAACAAACAAAAATTGAAAGAATTTGTTGCCACTCGTCCAGCCCTGCAAAAGATACTTAAAGACGTGTTACACACAGAAACACAGAAACACGACCATCAACATGAAAGAAGGTAAACGAAGGGAACCTCACGGCAAAAGATCACAGGGAATTCAAAGCATACATTAGAAAATATCTGGCAAATGGCAGGGCAAACTTACCACTTATCAATAGTCACATTGACCGTTAAAGGTCTAAACTGTCCTGTTAAAAGACAGAGATTGGCTGATTGGGTTAAGGAACAAAAACCATCTATTTGCTGCCTACAAGAAACACATCTTTCCAACGAAGATCCATACAGACTGAAAATAAAAGGATGGAACAAGATATACCACGCCAACAGAAATGAAAAAAGAGCGGGTGTAACCATCTTAATATCGGACTACATAAACTTTAACACAAAAACTGTTAAGAGAGACAAAGAGGGGCACTATATAATGATTAAGGGATCAATACTACAGGAAGATATAACAATTCTCAATGTATATGCACCTAATTACAGGCCACAGGTTTATTTAAAAAATTTGTTAAGAAACTTAAAGGGAGACTTAGACCCCAACACAATAGTACTGGGGGACTTCAATACTTCACTCACAGATATTGACAGATCGACAGGACAGAAGATCAACAAGGAGACAGTAGATTTAAACAACACTATAGCCCAAATGGATCTAACAGATATCTACAGAACTTTTCATCCTACAAGTAATGCATTCACATTCTTCTCAGCAGTACATGGAACCTACTCTAGGATTGATCACATATTAGGCCATAAAGCAAGTCTCAGCAAATTCAAAAGAATTAGAATCATACCATGCAACTTCTCAGACCATGAGGGAGTGAAGTTGGAAATTAGCAACTCAGGAATCTCTAGAGCATATGCAAACACATGGAGATTGAACAACATGCTCCTGAATGAACAATGGGTCACTGAAGAAATCAAAAGAGAAATCAAAAATTTTCTGGAAGTAAATGAGGATAACAGCACAACATACCAAAACTTATGGGATACAGCAAAAGCAGTGTTAAGAGGAAAGTTTATATCAATAGGTGCCTACATCAAGAAACTGGAAAGGCACCAAATAGATGAGCTTTCAATGCATCTCAAGGATCTAGAAAATTTGCAGCAAACTAGACCCAAATCTAATAGAAAAAGAGAAATAATCAAAATCAAAGAAGAAATCAACAGGATTGAATCCAAAAAAACATTACAAAAAATCAGCCAAACGAGGAGCTGGTTTTTTGAAAAAATAAACAAGATTGACACCCCATTGGCCCAACTAACTAAAAAAAGAAGAGAAAAGACCCAAATCAGTAAAATCAGAGATGAAAAAGGAAATATAACAACAGACACCACAGAAATCAAAAGAATCATCAGAAATTACTACAAGGACTTGTATGCCAGCAAACAGGGAAACCTATCAGAAATGGATAGATTCCTGGACACATGCAACCTACCTAAATTGAACCAGGAAGACATAGAAAACCTAAACAGACCCATAAGTGAGTCAGAAATTGAATCAGTAATAAAGGCCCTCCCAACAAAGAAAAGCCCAGGACCAGATGGATTCACTGCTGAATTCTACCAGACATTTAAAGAAGAACTAACCCCAATTCTTCTCAAACTATTCAGAACAATCGAAAAAGAGGGAATTCTCCCAAATTCCTTCTATGAAGCCAGCATCACCGTAATTCCTAAGCCAGAAAAAGATGCAGCATTGAAAGAGAATTACAGACCAATATCCCTCATGAACATAGATGCAAAAATCCTCAACAAAATTCTGGCCAATAGACTGCAACAACACATCAGAAAGATCATCCACCCAGACCAAGTGGGATTCATCCCTGGTATGCAGGGATGGTTCAATATTCACAAAACAATCAACGTGATACACCACATTAACAGACTGCAGAAGAAAAACCATATGATTATCTCACTAGACGCAGAGAAAGCATTCGATAAAATTCAACACCCTTTCATGATGAAAACCCTAAGCAAACTGGGTATAGAAGGCACATTCCTCAATACAATCAAAGCAATTTATGAAAAACCCACGGCCAATATCCTATTGAATGGGGAAAAGTTGGAAGCATTTCCACTGAGATCTGGTACCAGACAGGGATGCCCACTCTCACCACTGCTATTCAATATAGTGCTGGAAGTGTTAGCCAGAGCTATTAGGCAAGAAAAAGAAATTAAAGGGATACAAGTTGGGAAGGAAGAACTCAAACTATCCCTCTTTGCAGACGACATGATTCTTTATTTAGGGGACCCAAAGAACTCTACTAAGAGACTATTGGAACTCATAGAAGAGTTTGGCAAAGTAGCAGGATATAAAATCAATGCACAAAAATCAACAGCCTTTGTATACACAGACAATGCCACGGCTGAGGAAGAACTGCTAAGATCAATCCCATTCACAATAGCTACAAAAACAATCAAATACCTTGGAATAAATTTAACTAAGGACATTAAAGATCTCTACAATGAAAATTACAAAACCTTAAAGAAAGAAATAGAAGAGGATACCAAAAAATGGAGAAATATCCCATGCTCATGGATTGGAAGAATCAATATCATCAAAATGTCCATTCTCCCAAAAGCAATTTACAGATTCAACGCAATACCAATCAAGATACCGAGGACATTCTTCTCAGATCTGGAAAAAATGATGCTGAAATTCATATGGAGACACAGGAGACCTCGAATAGCTAAAGCAATCTTGTACAACAAAAACAAAGCCGGAGGCATCACAATACCAGATTTCAGGACATACTACAGGGCAGTTGTTATCAAAACAGCATGGTACTGGTACAGAAACTGATGGATAGACCAATGGAACAGAATAGAAACACCAGAAATCAATCCAAACACCTACAGCCAACTTATATTTGATCAACGATCCAAAACCAGTCCCTGGAGTAAGGTCAGTCTGTTTAATAAATGGTGCTGGGAAAACTGGATTTCCACGTGCAGAACCATGAAGCAAGACCCCTACCTTTCACCTTACACAAAAATTCATTCAACATGGATTAAAAATTTAAACCTACGACCCGACACCATCAAATTACTGGAGAGCATAGGAGAAACCCTGCAAGACATAGGTACTGGCAAAGACTTCTTGGAAAAGACCCCAGAAGCACAGGCACTGAAAACCAAAATTAACTACTGAGATTGCATCAAATTGAAAAGTTTCTGTACTGCAAAAGAAACAGTCAGGAAAGTGAATAGGAAACCGACAGAATGGGAAAATATATTTGCAAACTATGCAACAGATAAAGGGTTGATAACCAGAATCTACAAAGAAATTAAGAAACTCCACAACATCAAAACAAACAACCCACTTAAGAGATGGGCCAAGGACCTCAACAGACATTTTTCCAAAGAGGAAATCCAAATGGCCAACAGACACATGAAAAAATGTTCAAGATCCCTAGCAATCAGGGAAATGCAAATCAAAACCACAATGAGGTTTCACCTCACCCCGGTGAGAATGGCTCACATTCAGAAATCCACCAACAATAGATGCTGGAGAGGATGTGGGGAAAAAGGGACACTAATCCACTGTTGGTGGGAATGCAAACTGGTGAAGCCACTATGGAAGTCAGTCTGGAGATTCCTCAGAAACCTGAATATAACCCTACCATTCAACCCAGCCATCCCACTCCTTGGAATTTACCCAAAGGAAATTAAATTGGCAAACAAAAAAGCCGTCTGCACAGCAATGTTTATTGCGGCTCAATTCACAATAGCTAAGACTTGGAACCAACCCAAATGCCCTTCAACAGTAGACTGGATTAGGAAATTATGGGACATGTACTCTACAGAATACTATACAGCAGTCAAAAACAATGAAATCCGGTCACTTGCAACAAAATGGAGGAATCTGGAAAACATCATGCTGAGTGAATTAAGTCAGTCCCAAAGAGACAAATATCATTTGTTTCCCTTGATTGGCGATGACTAACTGAGCACCAAAGGGGAAACCTGTAGAAGTGAAATGGACACTATGAGAAACAGTGACTCGATCAGCTCTTGTGCTGACTGTTGTTGTACAATGTAATACTTTATCCATGGTAGTATTTTTTTTTCTTTATCCTAGTACTAGTGGTCTGTAATTAACACACAATTATTCTTAGGTGTTTAAATTTTAACTGAAAAGTGATCCCTGTTAAATATAAGAGTGGGAATAAGAGAGGGAGGAGATGTAAAATTTGGGACATGCTCAATCGGAACGGCCCCAAATGATGGAGTTAGAATTGTGCCAGGGGTTTCCAATACAATCCCATCAAGGTGGCATGTACCAAGGCCATCTCATTAGTCCAAATGATCAATTTCAGCTCACAATTGATCACACTGATAGGTCTAAGAGTCAAAGGGATCACACAAACAAGACTAGTGTCTGCTAATACTAACTGATAGAATGAAAAAGGGAGAGAATGATCCAACATGGGAAGCAGGATACACAGCAGACTCATAGAATGGCAGATGTCCTAAATAGCACTCTGGCCTCAGAATCAGCCCTTAAGGCATTCGGATCTGGCTCAAGAGCCCATGAGAATATTTTAGGCATGGAAAGCTAAGACACTCTGGAAAAAACAGAAGACCTAAATGAAAGATCTCTGCGAGTGAGATCCCAGTGGAAAGAAGGGGGCCATCAAAGAAGGAGGTACCTTTCTCTGAAGGGAGGAGGGAACTTCCACTTTGACTATGGCCCTGTGGGAATAAGATCGAAGTCGGCGAACCCTAAAGGCTTCCATAGCCTCGGCAACTCATGACCAGAGCCTAGGGAGATTACTGACGCCATAAACAAGAGTGTCAAATTGTTAAATCAACATCAGGAGTCACTGTGTACTTACGTCTCATGAGGGATCTGTCCTTAATGTGTTATCCAATGTGAAGTGATGCTATTACTAGTACTGAAACAGTATTTTTACACTTTGTGTTTCTGAGTGGGTGCAAACTGATGAAATCCTTACATAGTATATATTGAATCGATCTTCTTTATATAAAGATAATTGCAAATGATTAAAAAAAAATCTTGGTGTTAAACTGGAAATTGCATAGACAATTAATCAATTTTTTTAAAAAAAAATCATGTAGGATCTCTGTCCTTAATGTGCTGTACATTGTGAATTAATACTGTAACTAGTACTCCAACAGTATTATCATTTTGTGTCTCTATGCGAGGGCAAACCGTTGAAATCTTTACGTAATATGTACTAAATTGATCTTCTGTGTATAAAGAGAATTGAAAATGAATCTTGATGTGAACAGAAGGGGAGAGGGAGCGGGAAAGGGGAGGGTGGGGGGAGGGAGGGAAGTTGTGTGGGGGGGGAGCCATTGTGGTCCATGAGCTGTTCTTTGGAAATTTATATTCTTTAAATAAAAGCTTTATAAAAAAATAAAAAATAAAAAAAAAAGAATATAAATTTCCAAAATACAGTTTATAGATTACAATGGCTCCCCCCCCATAACTTCCCCCCCACCTGCAACCCTCCCCTTTCCCACTCCCTCTCCCCTTGCTTCACATCAAGATTCATTTTCAATTCTCTTTATATACAGAAGATCAGTTTACTATATATTAAGTAAAGATTTCAACAGTTTGCCCTCACATAGCAACACAAAGTGAAAAATACTGTTGGAGTACTAGTTATAGTATTAATTCACAATGTATAGCTGATTATTAATGATTATTTGTAACATCATTTTCTACATAATGTGATCAGAATAAACATAAGTACATACACAAAAGTACCCTATTGAAACAGTTGTTAAAGTAAATCTTGAGGTGTCATGGCCTCCTTAAGTAATAGTATGATTGCATGCTTGATTCAAATATCAGTTTTACAAATAATTGGATGTGGAGATAAGTTATGGTTGGCAAGCTAGTGAATTTGAGAATCTCAACGCCTTACAAATCAAAGTGAGCACTAATAGTGCTTACCATGTACAATTTACTTGAAAATTAAGAGACAACACACATAAGATTCCAAAAATATAGCAGGCAATATGCAAATGTTAATTTTTCACCCATCAACAATTATCTAGTTTCTTTTATAACCCCTATGAGAGATCAGGAAGAATATCAGTTGCCTTAATTCTTAATCATTGGTTAAAGCACGTAGTCTAAAGGCATTCAGATATTCTGATATTCTTGGCAACATAATTCCAATTAAGACTTTTCAGAAAAGGTAGATCAGTTACAATTTGAGGGTAGTGATGTTTAAGATATTTGTTGTATTGTATGGGGCTAGCTTTTGGTTTTGAGGTTACTTTTAGGTGTTTGAATACCATAGCTCTTTATCTGCTCATATTTATTCTAGAAATTTTACCCTTATTTGAATGATATTTGGGCTGTTTATATTGCTCTTTATATGTTGCTCGTCTTCCTTTAAAATGATATTAGAATAAAAAACCCAAGGCTTCCAAAAATGGGGTGGGCTTGTTATGGTGATCTCTTTTTTGTGTGAAATGTCGGAGTTAAGGAAATGCTTCTTGCCAATAAAATTCAATAAGGAAAACTGGTTTTGGAACTTTGAGAATTTCTCCTTTTTCAGTCTGATATTCTTTGACTGATATTGAGTAATATGTGGCCATGGTGGGACTTAAGCAACAGGAAGTATGTAAGAAGTGAGACTCAATATTGTGTTTTAAGGCACTTTTATTCTAATAGGCCAATTTTTATTTATGATTTGATATATAACTGTCACATCATATATCTTCCAAAGGAGGTAATATTTTGACAAGACAGGAAATTGCGCACCAAAATAGATTTTCAGTCTTATCCACACGTAAAAATACATACACTCACACAAATACTTGCTTTCGGTCTCTTTTAAATTTGAAAACGGACTGCTGAGGACAGAATTTTCAAGTATCTCTGTTAGGCTGCACCTAATGAATGGAAACTTAAATACAAGAGACCATTGTATCGAGAGATTTAGGATGTTGTAACACTCACGTATCTCTGTCCCGTGGCTGTCTGGTAATTGTAATCTGTCTTACCCCCTGCGTCAGAGATATAATTACGTTAACAGCTTTCCTACACAAGCACCATACATGGCCATTATGAAGCTAGCTTCATTTAATTAGCATCATGGAGTAAATTAGCAGTTACAAGGACTGCTGGGTACAAGGGGATCTCCATTTTCTCACCATTTACTTAATCCTCAGTCAATGTTAAGATTACTGCTCCCTGAATTTCCATCGCAAAATCGCCATCCTCCTCCTTAGATGTTGTGATTCAGCATTTGTATGGATCTGGAGCAAGCAGCTTTCTCCGGATGCCCAGAAGTTAGGATTATTGAAACCCCAATCCGCTACTGCTTGGAAAGACACAGAAATGCAGAGACAATGTCCACGTGAATGAATTCTTTATTCTTTCAAAGCAGAAGTTAAAAGAAAAAAAAAAAACACTTGATAAAAAGAGGAGTATTAGTATTAGCAAGGGAGTAAACTGAAAGCCAGAGTGATTCATTTTAAAAGAAAATGCCCAGATTTTATTAGCATTTCAGTGAGAAGCCTTTTTAGGCCTGTTGCTTGGTGAAAATACATGAAATCAAATGACATTATTATGTATCCCATTATGGGGCTTATTATGCACTGTGAAATATTTTGCTTGTTCTGTCTTCTTGGTAATTCATGTGGTTCAACTTTTTAAGAATCATTTTTCGAGTAGCAAAACCTACTAATTTTAAGTACAAATTGCCAAAATCATAGAGCATCAAAAACTTATTTCATTTATTTGCCATTGCTAGAAGAGATGTGATAAATATGGGAAATGTTATTTTATCATGGTACTTAAACGTAAGTTAATTTGATAGCTATATTTGAAAAATCTATTAATAACCTCCAATTCATAATTTTATAATTACAAATCCAGGCTCCTGGAATAAAGAAAGAAGAAAATCTTCCTAAGTCATCATTGAGAATAATATAGAAAAGTTCTGTTGTTTGGTACCCCTTTGGTTTTGCAAGCGCTTTGGTAAACGACCTGCAAACACTGAGTGTTGTGTGTATGACAAGCATATCGTCCACAGGAAAAGTGAAAATGCACTCAGAATGTTGACGGCTTATCAAACAGGTGGAAGAGATGGGCATGGACTTTAGATTGCTTGTTGATTTCTCTTTTATCTAACAATAACTTAAAATATTGAGACCCAGATCATGAGCCACGTGGAGTCTAAGTGGTGAATTTCTACTGGATGCTGTACACCAAGAGGTGGGCACAAGAGGAGGAATCTGCCATCCTTAGGAGCAGCCTCCTGGAGAGTGGAGTCCACCTCTCATTTCAGTCTGCTTGGCTGGCCCAGCTCCCTGCTGTGGAAGCTCTCCGATCCTTCTGTCTCCCAGGAGTCAACCCAACCTACCATGTGCTTTGTCAGGGTTCCTTGCTTTCCCCTACCTCCCTGGAGACTATCTGCTTTCATAGACTCAGGAAAGACAGGGGGTCTGAGCTTATAAAGCTGCAGCAACTGCCAGGCTAGCCCTGGCCCTGGGGTCTGCAGTCTGCTATTCATACCCACTTGCTGATTTTCCCTGCACCCTGTGGCTCACACTTCCCCTGCTAGCACTGCTGTCCCAGAAACCAGGTGTCTCTGGTAACTGCTCTGTTCTAGGTCAAGGTGGAACAACTGGTATGCATGAGGGGGATGACTCTATGCAACTCAAGTATTGTTCAGTGGAGAGAAGCCAGTGAGTAAACTCTCTTCCCAACCCTTCCATAGCCAGAGTCCTTTGAGCCAGAGCTGTCTGTAGTGTCTCTATGAAGACATCCTCCCTAGCCTCATTCCCCTTTCCTCTCAATCTTGCTTCCCTTAGAATTGATTCCCCATAAAGGATCAAGGAGCAGAGTGTGGAACTCCATTAGTGAACCACCAACTGTAGAGAATGAGTGGGTCCCAGGCCAGCCAGCTGGATTTCCAAGTCATTGCAGTAAGATCACGGTCTGCTCTCATAAAATCCCCCACCATTTCCTTACATTGCATAGCATTTAAATATGCAGTGTTATTTGGTTTTGAAGTCCATGAGATTGAAAAGTAGAAAGCTTGAAAAGATGTGTTTCTACATTGTTGCTTTTATGAAAGAAAGATAACAATGAGATAACAAGGAAAAGAATAATTAAAAACAGAATAAATGGCTAATTAATATATTGCCAAGAGCCTTGAACAATTAATGTGTCTTGAAGCTATCATTGCTGTAAAATTTTGTGCGAAAAACTGATATTATACTAATGGCCTGGTTTGTAAAGGAAAATTCAAATTTTGTTTGCTATATTTTATGTAACACAAGGCTGGCACATTTCCTTGGGGAATTCTCAACTAAATAATTAACTAAACATGTCTTGATGCTGAAACTGATCAATGATGCATGATTTGTCAAGGCTAGACAGTCCAAAAAAATGGTCTGCTAGTAGTTTTGAAGTTTTTAAGACATCTTTAATATGATTTTTCCAAGGCACTAAGTAGTCCATTTGGCCATCTGAAACTATGCAGAAATATGTTCATAGTAATCAGGAAAATCAGACAGAGAGACAATAGCGGGTGAAATTTTTGTTCGGACTTCAAGAATCAACTAACGTCCCTACCTATCTTCCACAAGCCCAGGCTATTTATTAAAATATGTTTGGCATACAGGAGGTA
Organism: Sylvilagus floridanus; assembly: GCA_949820135.1. Classification (NCBI taxonomy): domain Eukaryota; kingdom Metazoa; phylum Chordata; class Mammalia; order Lagomorpha; family Leporidae; genus Sylvilagus; species Sylvilagus floridanus. The sequence continues at coordinate 27,890,474 of OX463246.1, read as the reverse complement.
GGTATTGTTATAAACAATTCATAATTAATTTCACTAAGAAATACATAAAGTATGTTCTAGAATTAATAACTGATAAGGAAAATTGCTAAGTAGGGAAGCCCAACTTGAATCCTGGTGGGAGCAAAAGGCTCTGGACTCTTAACCATCACATTTACATCCATTCCTGACAGTGTGGGTTAACACAGAATGCCTTTATGTGAAAAACTTATTTATTATTTGGGTAAGACGAAGAGGTATGGGTGCTCAGATCGAACTGGTTTTTTGTGCCACAGAAAAGATAAGTCTCAGTTCTCCAAGGGTCAGAAAGTGGACACTTTGGAGAAAGAGGAGATGGCTATGAAGAGGAGGAGCAGCACTACATAACCACAGCTGTGAGATGAGCTGGTCCTGTGCTGATGCAATGGGCATATCTGTTTCCAAGGCTTTGGTGGTTGATTTGTTTTCTTTTTTAATACCACTGCCTGAACTTCATCTCTCACAGTGAATTTATGTTGCAGGGACAATTCTCTTTACTCCCTAAAACATTTTATATTATTAAAAATGTTCCAATTTCTACATTTTCTTAGGAAGATTTTTAAAATTTTTATATGGCTAGGTAGGCAATGATAAATCAGTGTCAATTTTCTTAGCCTTAGTTTCCAGCTTCCATTTGAGTAAATTTGAGTATTTTTTTTTTATTTCTGGAAATTTTATTTGGTTTAATTCAAAGCATTAGAGAGTATGTTTTCCATTACCTCACTAGAAACCTCACTACGTTTATACTGTGAATTTTTTATTTTTATTTTAGAAAAGAAGTATTTGAGAGATAGAGAAATACAGAGGGATGGACAGGCAGGTAGTGAGAACTCCCATCTGCTGGTTCACTCTCCAAACACCTGCACCAGCCAGGGCTGAGTCTGGGAAAAAGCTGGGATTCAGGAACTAAGTGCTGATCTCCTACATGCATAGCAGGAACCCAATTAATTAAGACCACTCCTTCCAGGACCTACATTAACAGGAAGCTGGAGTCAGGAGTTGGAGCCATGATTCCAACCCAGACACTCTAATGTGTGACACGAGAAACTCAACTGCTATGCCAAAGATCTGCTCCCATGTGCCATTTTTTAATTTGAGCACGTTCTTACAAATGTGCTTTGTTGCTTTCTGTATACTCATTTCACTCTAGAAACTATCCGCTCTCTGATTGCTAATGGAGAAAGGAAATATTCTCTTTAAGCTTTATAGAGTTTAGGGCAATGACTGTTATATCTGAGTTCCTAGTGCATCCTCTGATTGCCGCAGAATTGGCATCTTGTTCCATTGCAAGGCCACTTGGTCCTCAATACCTTGGTTCATCTGACACACTTCACTCTGGTCAGCCTTTCTTACCCAGGACCTGTCAGTCAATGACTGCTTTCTGTGATATTTATTTTTCTTTCATAAATACCAGTTATGTTATTGTTTTTATTCAACAAGTCAAAATAATGAATACAATAATTATTGATACATTACAGTTGATTTTTAGATCAACCTATGTAAATGTTTGCCTACCATCTGCCATGAGTACTATACTCAGGAACCTAAGCAAAAATAAATCCAATCATTACAATTAATAGAACACAATTAATTCACTGTCATATAGAAAGCTGTGGTATGCTGACTTTAAGAAAAATAATTATCTATAAAATCTATTCCATAAAAAGAATATCCATTACTACCAAATGTGTGCTGACCTTCTATCATGGAGTAAAATAGGCTTATGATTTATTTCTATACCAATTAGCTAGAACTTATGAGAAACTGCTAGCCTATTAGGATAAAACAGAAAAGTGACCTTAAAGGTTCTTCTTTTGCTGCAAAGTAAAATTCGAAATATCTTTGATAATCTATAAAGCTCTGCTTTATGATGTAGTTAATTTAGGTTTCAAGGTGAAGTACAGAATGGATATAACCAACTGGACCATTTAGACATAATGACTTGCTTTTAAACTACTCTTGTAGATTGAGTTTTCCTGATTAAATAGGACTTTAACATAAACATGCATTATTATAGTGAATTTTTATTAATTTTAAAGATTCAACAATATCTTTTAAGGTAAATTATTTGCTAAAGGCACAATTTTGTTAACTGCATGGATAGAAGCACATTAACATTTTGCAACCAATTAAGTACTGAATTGCATCTAAGATTTAAGCTTTTAAATTTAAGAATTTCATACTTTGTATCAAGTAATTTAAAATACCACTATAAAACTGAATAAGTAATGTATCTATTTCCTACTAGAAATATTTTTAACTCTATTTTGTTTATTTGAAAGGAAGAGAAACACTGAGAGAGTGAGACAGACAAAGATGTAGGGAGAGTGACCTCTTAAATCCTCTGGTTCACAACCCTGTAGTGCAGACCGAGACAAACCAAGGAGCCAGAAACTCAATATATGTTTCCCATGTAGGTCGCAGGGACCCATCCAAAAGCCAGTCTGTGCTGCCTCCCAGGGTGAACATTAGCAAGAAGCCAAAATAGAAAGCAGAACTGGAATTTGAAGCCAGACATTACCATTTGGATGAAGGCATTCTTAAGCAGTGGTTTAATGGCTGTGCCAAATACTTGCTCCTGGAACTAAATTTACAAGTATAGAAATTCTGCATTAAAAGTTTTCCTTCAGTATTTCTAGTTCAACCTAATAAATGTAGCTAGTGGTACAGTTTTTTATATTATGTACACCAATGTGGGGTTGTCTAAATCACACAAATTGTGAGGGTAGATTCTGTCATCAGCTAGGAAGTAATAACATTGCTAAAGGGCATCCCTAAATTCCCTCAAGAGTTTGAAAAACTTCACTTACACAAAGAATTTGATTTAGTTTGTAGCACGTTGTTTCTACCTATGATAGGTGAAATGGGGGGAGGGCAAAATTGCAAAATTTCAAAGTGTTAAAGTTGGATGTCTAGTTAATATGTTAATATTTATAGTTGAGAATTGAGTGTTTTGAGAACCATGTGAATAAGTGAAATATGATTAATGAATGTAAAGCCTAGTTATACCAATAATCTCTTATAGTCTTATACTCTAAACAAAAAATAACCTATTGCTACCAATAGGATTTTTGAGGCCTAGGGCCTGCTAGTTAGTCAATTTCTTTCTTTTTTTTTTGACAGGCAGAGTTAGACAGAGGGAAAAAGAGAGGAAGGTCTTCTTTCCTTTGGTTCACCCCCCAATGGGGTGTGTGCCAATCCGAAGCCAGGAGCCAGGTGCTTCCTCCTGGTCTCCCTGCACTGCCTTCCTGGGCCACAGCAGAGAGCTGGACTGGAAGAGGAGCAATCAGGACAGAATTCGGTGCCCCAACTGGGACTAGAACCTGGGGTGCCGGTGCCGCAGGCAGAGGATCAGCCAAGTGAGCCATGGCGCCAGCCTGGTCAGTTTCTATATATCTTTCTTCCTTTCTCTTTTTTTCCTTACCTCGATGTTGCAGTTGATTTCTCAACAATGTTGCAGTGGATTTTTCTGAGAGGAGCAGCGTGGTGGGGGCAAGAGGCGCGGCGAGTCACCACACAGACCCCGGGAGTCCGGTGAAAGCAGGCTTGAGGTGAGCAGCCGGCAGACTCATTTATTTCAGCTGGTACAACATCTTATATAGCCAAGACCAGCCAATCTGGTTAAGGGGCGGTCTATGCCCCAACCAATCACAGCCTGTTGCCAGGCAGTTTCCAAAGCCATCCAATCACAACCTGTTGCCAGGCAGGCCCCGTTGCCAGGTGGGTTTCAAAGCCATTCTTGAGTAACTGACGCTTGCTTGCCAGTGGCCACCTTGGCATGGCCTTCTCATTCCACCACATTTCCCCCTTTTTGTTTATTTTTGAGCAGCGGAAAGCATGATTCTTGGCCATACCATTGTTGACCCCGTTTCCATGTGGTCTCCGTACGCAGCTGTGCCTGTCTTAGGTTGTCCCCCAAGGGATCTTACCCGTCATTGACTAACCAGCGCTCAAATCGAGAGACCACAGGATTGCTTGCTCAGATAGAGGTAGGAATGAGGAACAACGGTTATCAGGAATGGCATGACTGCACACAGGCTGTGGGCCATTTGAGTGGCTGACCAGAGCTAGTGGGGTACAAAACAGTAACAGATGTGGCTATGGGCAGTTTCTCAAGGTGGGATGATAGGGCAGGTGCGTTTGCTAACAAGGCAGAGTCTCGGTCTTGTTCAGCTGGTTCTCTTTCCCTCCCTGTTTCCTCTCATTCCCTCTGCTTCTTTCCTCGTCCACCCTTGTTTTTTCATACCCCCTGTAGTGAATACTATCTCCCTCTTCGTTCTGCTAATTCAAGTCTTTTCATGAATCAGGTGTTGTCTCCTTTGCATAGCCTTAAGTAGATACAAAATTATTTTTCCTTCCCATTCAATAGATTATCTGTAACTCTGGCATAATAAAATTGCATTTTGTTGAATTAGTTTTACATCTGTGTGCCCATTCCCACCTCCTGACCTGAGACCTCCTGGAAATTTTGACCTATGTTCTAGCTAACATTGCAGAATTTATTGATGAAACACAGCAGGTTTGTAATGAGTGCTGACCTTGTAAATGGTTACTTGTATCTTTGGCCAATTTTCTAGATTTTTTTCAAATAAATTAATCCTGTTTTCCTTGGAGAAATTTAAGGAGCACAAAACGGGATTACATCAATTGGAAAAAGGGTTTTCTCCTTAGGGGGTCTTAGTCCTGGTGGGAAATTAATGTATCAAGGAGGAGGTGCTTTGGAATTTTGCAACAATGGAGGAAAAAAAGGATGTTGGATGACAACATCGCATGATTTCATGGATCTGAAGCAAGAACCCAGAATACCTACACTTGTTCTTTCAGTCAACGAACATGGGAATCTCCTACGCCACAGCTGGGTCAGGGAAGTGCTGTGGAATCATGCTGACCTTGTTCCAGTCTTTCTAGAGACAGAGGAACTAGGACTGAAGTGTGCAGAGAGGACGCCAGGAGCTAGGTGTGGCCTGGAAGCGAGGATATAAAATATTAGACCATCTTACATCAACAAAAGCAGCTAAACAAAAAGGTCTGTTGATGGTCTTCCACGACAAAAAACAATGACAAATGTTAGTAATCTTTTGTGATTATGACTTACAACATTTCTCTTTGTATATAAATTCTAAGTTCAGGCAAAAATCCTAACGGGTTTCTAAATATACCAATCTCTGTGTGATTAATTATTATGATGTTATTAAGTAAGTAGGAACCATTAAGTAGCTTCCACATTTTGACTCAGCAAGGAACCAATGGGGTTTAATGTAAACCTGTGTCTGTCTTACAGCTTTGAAAGGCTGCACTATTATCAAATCCTCAACTTTTCAGAATAAGGTGGTTTCGACATTACTATGCCAGAAGTATTCTGTCTGCATTTTCCTCCTCACTGGGAATTTGGCTGTTCATGTAGATGTGTTAGTTAGTTGCCCAAAGAGGAAAGGTAATTGCAATTTTATAAGAAGGTCTCAAGACTCCATTTCCCCTTTCGTAATAGGAATCACATTCTTTAACTGAAGAGGGAAAATTTGAGAAATAATAACAGCTACCAATTATTCAGAGCTCAATGTATGCCAAATATTGTGCTAAATTTTTATTAATGTTTCATTAATATAAAGAAGACCAATTCCAACTAGTTCACAGATACAGTTCTGAAAATATAGTAATATCCCTCCCTCCTTCTTCCTTCCCTTCCTCCATTTTCCCCCTTTTTTAACTTTTGCAACGACATATATTTAATTTACTTTTTATAACCACATGCTTAACGCTCCACTAAGTAAAGTTTAAAAAGTTAAAAAAAAAGTAGAAATGCCACTGTTCCACAGGAATATAGACAGGCGATAAACAGTAATCAAATCCCAAGATGTCAATTTCAGTCACTTACATTAATGATTTTTGGGGGGAGTATTCTACATATTGAAATACAATGTAAGTTTCTTGTTTTATGCATGGAGGAAAAAAATGGGTCTTCAAGAGAGTAAGGCATCTGACAAAGATCAGGAAGGAGGGCTGGAGAAGGTCAGGTGTTAACACAGAAACACACGTTAGAAGCTCTCTCTTCTAATGAGGTAGAAGAACACATCAAGGGAGCTAAAGAATGAAAGAATCCTACGTACCAGAAGATAATGCTGTAAGAATTACCGATTTCCCTCCTTCAATGAGAAATTCAAAGTTTCTACAGAAGCAACCCATTTTAAAGGATGATGCTCATATAGTAACCCATAATTATACCTATTATTTAGTGAGCACTTAGAATGCATTTTTATATTAAAGTTAAAATTTATGGACATGTAGTTAAGTCTTTATGTACTTAAGCCTGCTCTAATTTATCACAGGAACTACTTCTTGAAAATGTTAATCACAGCTGGATTGAAAGAGTATTTGGGAAATACAGCAATGTTGCTTATATAAGCATACCACTTATATACATAAACCACTTTTGTACTTATGAGTATATAAGTCCACCAGATATGCAAAAATATTTGCTTTTGTGGAATATGAAACAAAAAAAATCTCTTAGAAATGTACTGAGGTAGGTCCAGATCCTACAAAGACAAGAGTAAAACAATTAGCAAGTGCTATAAGTCATAAAATTTACTCTCAATCACTTCAGTTCCTTAACAACTCAGAAGAAGCACCCAGAAAATCTGGCCTATTTCCCAAACAGTGACAAGCCCGTTCTAGCTCTGACCTCATAATCAGCCCTTAAGGCATTCTGGTCTGGCTGTAAAGCCCACAAGAGCATTTCAGGCATGGAAAGCCGAGACACTGTGGCAAAAAGTGTCCTACATGAAGGACCTCTGTGGGTAAGACCACAGTGGAAAGAAGTGGTCATCAAAGAAGGATAGACTTTTCTCTGAAGGGAGGAGAGAACTTCCACTCTGCTATGGCCTTGTCTAAATACTGACAGAGATTGTGGATTTAAATGGCTTCCGTAGCCTTGGCAGCTCATGTCAAGAGCCTTGGGGGAATCATTGGCATCACAGGTCAGAGTGTTAATCATTACATTAACAACAAGACTCCCTGTGCACTAACTTCCCATGCAGGAAGCCTGTGCTCAAAGAGTTGTGTTATAAGAGTTACTAGTAAAACTTGTTCTCAAAGATTTATTTCATTCTAGTGTATTAAGTGGAAGATGTTCTTATGTCTCATAAGTTTTAGATAAGCCTAAGTACCCAACTCCATTGGTTGTTTCCTTAGGTGCCTCTTTTATTAGGAAGGGTTGGGGTGAGGGAGGGGTGGGAAGTGTCATTATATTCTTAAAACTGTATATATGGGGCTGTGGCTGGCACTGTGATGCAGCAGGTTAATGCCCTGGCCTGAAGCACCAGTATCCCCTATGGGCACCAGTTCATGACCCAGCTGCTCTACTTCTGATCCAGCTCTCTGCTATGGCCTGGGAAAGCAGTAGACAATGGCCCTCATCCTTGGGCCCCTGCACCTTTGTGGGAGACCCTGAAGAAGCTCCTGGCTCCTGGCTTCGGATTGGCACAGCTCCGGCCATGGAGCCAATTGGGGAGTGAACCAACGGATGGAAGACTCTCTCTCTCTTTCTGTCTCTCCTCTCTCTGTGTAACTCTGACTTTCAAGTAAATAAACAAATCTTTTTTAAAAACTGTATATACAGTATACATTCATTTTTTTCCATTTATATAAATAAAAAATTTAAAATAAAAAGTGTAGCTGCTAAGTATTTACTTAATATTTAAATACAGGTATGAAATAAAAAAAACTAAATACAGAGGTGTGAAATAATAATAATAAGAAGAAAACTAATGATAGCATTGTTACTACTGAGGACTCTGAAGTATAAGTGAATGAACCCTAAAAACAACCCTCAAAGAAAAATAAAAAAAATGGAAATAGTTGAAATGTCCAACCTACCTGATATCAGGACAGTGAAGAGGAAGTGTCTCTGAGGATGTAGAAAATCTATCTCCCAGGTCAAAAGTTAAAAAAACAAAATGTCTGAGAAAGACAGCTTTAAAAATGAAGTTTCCAATATTTCAAAATAAAAATCAGAGCTATAACTTTAATATAAGACTAAGGTTATATTTTACCATTTTCACAGTAATGTCTTGACTGAGTTTCTGATTTCTGTAGATGTAGGATTCTCACAGAAGAGGAAAAGTATACCAGGCATATTAATGATGGTTCACTCCTAAAGACAAAAAGGAAACTCAGAAAAAAGCATGAAGAGAGACACAAAACGGGGGAAGAGGTTTTACCGTTGAGAGTACTATCGAACTCAGTACATGGTGTAAATTGTATCATTAGGCACTAAAAACATTCCAAGAAGGCGTTCTTTTCAACAAAGTTTCTATTCTAGTGAGGACTCTGTAATATATGAAGTTCATATTTCTGTTTTGGGGAAACAGATGAAGTTATAAAGACTTAGAAAGTTGAAAAGTCTTGCCAAAAATAATGCAGTTAACCAAGGATTAAAATCAGGATTAAAACTGATCACTGGCTAATTCTTTGTTCTATGCTCTTATCTAGGGAAGATGCCCTGTTACATCCTACAATCACATTTCATCAGGTGAAAGCAAGTTATACCTGAAGAAACTTAGATTGCCAGAAAAATTGAGATCTTTGAATTAAAAGAATAATTCCCAGCCCCCGCTAACCAGAATTTGGTCGTATTCCGAGCTGTCATGAGCACTAACTCAGTGACTAGGACAGAAGCCCTATCAACTGTAGAGCCCTGATTGGTCTTGTGAAAAGAAAGATTGCTGTTCTTCACCACGTGCATCTGAGAGACTGGCAATTCTGGACCATCCCTGATCTTTAAATGACTCCCTGTGTGCTGTGCTTTTCTGAACTTGTAAACTGAAGGCTACAGTTAGTTACCTGCAGATGGGGTTAGGATAATCAGAAACTGAACTGTGAATGAATAGGTTATACCAACGGCAAAAGGAAGACCTTTCTCTCTGTCTCTCACTGTCCACTCTGCCTGTCAAAAAAAAAAAAAGACAAAAAAAAATCACCAATATCTTACTTGAGAGTCTGTATAATGCTTAAATACAGATTGAGTCATAAAGAAATTAAGGGGACTAATTCTTGAAATGCAAAGTAACTCCAAAGTGTTGATAAATAAACTGATGCCAAGAAGACAGAACCCTCTAAAGGAGAATCACAGAAATTTGCAATTCTTTTATCAGCGACCCAGATCATGACATGGAAGCCACAGCTTCCAAATTTATAGATGACACAGATTTAGGAGGATTATCTAGTGTATTTCATGACAGTGCCATGGTACAGAAATCTTGATATGCTGGAATGAGAGACTGAAACCAATAAAGAAGAACTTGACAGCAGTAAATATAAGATTCCTCTTTTAGATAAAAGTTACACAAATGTAGATTCCCAGAGTCCTATCTGAAAAGCAGCTCAGTGAAAAAGAGTGGATATTGGTGACAGAAGTTGGTGATGGAAGCCAATGACAAAAACATAAATTAAAAGAACAAAAAAATGAAACAAAACAAAACAAACTCCAACAACTTTAGGTTGTTGTAATGTCCATGTTAAACATATGGCAGGGTTTTTCAATGTATCACAAAGTCTGGAATGGGTTAGTGGATTCTAAAGAGTATTTTTTTTTCAATTTTTAATACTAAAATGATAAAAATATGATAGAACAGGATGAATGAAATTAAAAAAAAACATACAAGATTGAATTTTTCCGGTAAAGGGATAATAATGTATATGTGACTAGATTATCAGTTACACAAAGACAGATTTTTGGCTACACCAATTACATCTGAAACTCTAGCACATACATAAAATAGAGTACATGACACTCAAAAAGTGTTCAGTAAGTGGTAGGCACATAACTGTGATTAAAATATCATTTTACTGTACTTTTCATGTAAGAAACCTTTAAGAACCACAGCAGTAACTGCATGGCCAAGATACTGGAGCACTGGGGTATCAATAGTTTGCAAGACATAAACAATAAATGGCATAGCTTCCCAGTGAAGTCTATCATGATGAAGCTGTACAGGCTGCACAAGTGTCTAGAAAATGAGGGAAGTTGTTATGTTTAACCTGAAATCATTCTGGGACACTGATTGTTTTCTTTATACAAATGATTTCAGATGAATTTGAGACTACTTCAGTTGGTCTTGTACCAGGAGGCCTGTTTTATACCTGTGTTAATAATGTTGTGGAAATACATACAAAAATAAATTTTTAACAGAAAATATTTCCAGCTGGGAAATTGATTGTTTTCAACACTTTCAATAATTAATGGTGCCTTGATCCTGAAGTCTGTTTAAAGCAGACAGTGCCTTCCATTAGCAAGGAGGATACCCATTGTGAGTTTAACTAAATCCACATAAATTTTGGTTCAATTTTCTTGGTCCAAAGAGTATTAACATGTTTTTTGCAAGGCTGATTAAAATTGTTAGTTGGCGAGTTGTCTGTGCTAGGAAGTGTCAGGAGACAATTGCATTGTGATATAACCTTTTAGTGCTATTAATGCAACAAAAGCTAGCATGGTGTCTCCATGATGAGAGACAGAAAAATGGTTCAGAAAGCTCATTTGTGTGGCCATCTTTATAATGGAATATCGTCTATTTTCTTTTAAATTGCGTCAGTGATTCATCACGTGATCACTTAAATTCATTAAGTGAACTTTTAAAATCCAACCCAAACTCTATTTAGGTGCCCAATGAGAGGGCATAGCTAACTCTGGTCATGACTACATAAAATGGTCACTAAATTGAAGGGCTTGTTGGGATGATGAATGGATCCAGAATTCATCATTTTCAGCTTTGGTGGAAAATAGGAAGACTTAATTTTTTCTTAAAGTCAGACATATTTTACTATCATTATTTGTTTTGTTAAATTTTATTATTATTTTTTCAAAAATCTAACACTTAAAATTTCTTAGTATTTAGATTTTCTTTTCTGATGATAAAAGCAACATACCATTTTTGTGAAAAATTTAAAAACAGTAAAAATACACGATGAAAATAAATTCCTCACAAAACCATTAAGTAACACAAATCTTTGGTTAACTTTTCAGTGTATTTACTATGAGTCCCTTTTCAAATGGCTATTTTTGTTACTTTGGATGATGTTGAGATTAGCTTCTGGAACATTTATTCTGTTCCACTTACCTACTAAGCTTCTTACACTATATTTTAAAAATATTTTTTGTAAATGTCTGTATATGTATATATATATATATCATATGCATTGTATAAGGCAAATTATTTTATGAAAATCATAGTAGTATAAAATCTTTTACTTTTGGTAGGGAAATTTCCAGGTTATTACTAATTTTCCCTAACTAGTCTTAGCTAATTTCATCTCTCTCTTTTTTTTTTTTTTCAGATGAATTCTGGCATAATATCAACAAATTACAAAAGCATCCTCATTACCATTTAATTAGAATCTCATATCTGTAATCTGTAGAATAAAAATGTGTCTTTAGAGGTCAAGATTGTAGTGCAGTGCGCTAAGCCACCACCTCCACACTGGAATTCAATATGAGTCTTGGTTCCAGTCCTGGTGATCCACTGATCCACTTCCTAGCCTGTTCTCTGCTTATTTGCCTGGGAAAAGAGTGGAGACTGGGCTGAATACTTGAGCCCCTGTCACCAATGTGAAAGATCTTCATGAAGTTCCCGGCTTTGGCCTACCCCAGCCTCGGCCATTACAGGTTCTTTTGGGCCATTTGTCACTCTGCGCTTCAAATAAATCTTTGAAAACAAAAACAAAAACTTTATAATTCTTTCTATTCATGGCTATCGTATATTTCTATTAGATACTATAAATGTTCCTGAAAATGACATATGTGTCCAGCAGGCTCTCTCTTATTGAACATCTGAATCAGTTACTTTTCCCATTTGATGCTATAAGATCATATGTTATATAATTTTTTTATTTTCACCCATAGAGGAGGAGGGAAGGAAGAACAATAAAAGTGCGATTCCAAGGTAAATAGAATATTTGCAGGGTTATGCTGCAGTTCTTGGAGTATATCAGTCTGTAAAAAGGAAATGATAAGAGAGAGTATAAAATTCCCCATATCCTGAAAATCAACTTGAGATAGAAATTTTAATTATAACTTTTACTAATGTACAGTCATCTACATTTTTCAAAACCACTACTACTATTTAAAGTCACCTCTATTATGATTTATTATTCTTTAGATTGTATATTATCATATATTAAAAATTGCTGAATGTTAACAATTTCCTGCTTGTCAATCTGAGGTGGTATTAGTGGTCTCATCGTTATCAAACATTAAATTATCATTTCAGAGATCTACAGAGGAAGACATTGCTAAAAAAAAAAAACTCTCTTTAGATTTGAAATAATAGTCTTAAAATCTATCCATAAATTTATTTTAATATAAAGCAGGACTTCAAAAATGAATAGTAAATATTTTTTATTAATTTGAATAACTGAAAATCAAAGATGTCCATGATAAGCAGAATTGCTTCAAAATGAAATTAGAAGAAAAGCAAGATTATTGAAATGAAGATAAGAAATTATCATACGTGTTTATTTATAAGTACTGAAATGCAATCTGTTATGAATTTAATAGAGGTATGCATTATTTGTCAACACCAAAACATAGTTTTATCTAGTTTCAATAAAAGAAAAATATATTCAGTGAGCAAGGACTTTTGTTCTCTAATATTCCTAGAGTTTTTGCCTGCTAAATCATCACAACACATAGTAAAGCATGCCTGACCTGGTTTTATAGAACACGATACAGTGGCCCTAAGAAGGAACTTAGAAATCACTTTCATCTGACTAACGTGCTCATAAACATCCAGATGACAATAACAGAAGAATATGAAATACTAATGCCAGAGTGACTATAAATCCATTAGGCTGGAAGTCATCTAAACTATTTTACACAACATTAATTAAAAGAAAAAAAACTAAATATGCCAAATTCTCAAGGCTGAGTCATGGAAAAAGTTAACTGAGTATGCGCTCTGCGTGAAGCACTGTTTTAGGGGGTGGTGATGTAGTGGTCTGTGAGATAGACAGAGGCCCTGTTTTCATGGTAGTTGGGGAAGACCTACATGGAACTGTGGGAATGGAGAGGAAGTTGGATTGAAATAGTAAACTACTATATCCCAACACAAACACAGTGTCAAGATAATTTTGCATGATGGTTAGTGGAGAAAGCAGATAAAATCAGATGCAAGCAAAAATAGGCTGATCTGGGATTCATGTGGTGTTCATATGGATTGTAGTAGTAGAATTGAGTGTGTAAGCATAGCCCAGCCGATCTGAACATGCATGCAAATCATTAGGGAGTAAATTATGTTTAGGGAGTAAATTAAGGTGGTGAAAGTGCATAGTGAACTGAGTCATAAATTATAAGATGAGCTATCTGAGGGTGATAGTAAGTTTACTGTATGTCTTCTTCCCACTCATTCTTTGGAATATTTTCTCTAGGAGAAAAGGCATATGGGGAGAGAGAGAGACGAGCAAACAAGGGAGAGAGAGAGAAAGGCTATTTGTGGAACTTAAACACAGCACATTAATATGTTGGATTTAAAATGATCATCTGCCTTATTATGCATGTTTCCAGTTTTAGTAACTCAATTTAATGAAGTCTCCTCACTATGTTCTAGGAAGTATACTTAGCTACTTAAAAAAATAGAATGATCTAGAAGCTCCTAAGGATGTCATGAATCAGTAGAAAGGAATGGTTGCTAATGTCTGAAAAACATGCTATAGGACAGATACAAAGCATAATTTTAGGAATTTAAATGAGCTATGATAAAGAGAATTTTTAAAATGTTTTATACTTCAGAAGATTGGACTGTGACTTCTAAAATATTTCTGAAGCAAAATATTGTTTATTCTTTCTTTAATTTTTTTTTACTAAAGAGTCATTTACTTATTGAATGGATTTCAAAGATTTTGTTGAAAATACTTGATTATTGAATGCATAGCATGTATAAATAAGAATAAGGAATAGGAAAGAGAAATTTAACAAGTCTCTATGGACTATTATATAACATGTTCATGAAAATAATGCAAGATCAAGTATTACACTAACAAATTCTTGTTCAGGAGTACCCCTGAGAAATGAAAGAAGACATTTGTTTTCCTCTGAGGTAGTTTGAAAAATAACTTTGATGACTAAAGCCATTAAGCAATTAATTAGTGTCCAAAATGTAGGACTTTTAAAACTCTATCATATTTATGAAATGGTTTATCAAGTTACATTTGTTACTAAAAGTGAAGCATGAACATAAATGTTCTGGATGTCACTTTATTATGTATCTTAACTTTTCGTTAATTGCATCTGTTAAATATGCAATTGCATGTATGGTACTTACAGTAATTAAATAATTAGAATATGTGAGTAGAACTAGCTTATTTAAAGCAAAAATCTTAATATGTTTTAAACAGTTACAAAATCACATAACCATCCACACTTTTCCTAAATAAGGAAAGCAGTATCATAAAAGGAAATGATATGATAAATATGATAAATAAAAGTGATTTTTCTTAAGGATCTGTCAGAATTCGATTTCTATGAATATTTTCTGAAAAAAATATGCTTCCCCATTGTACACAGCAGGAATAATAAAATTACTTATAATATTATTACAGATTAGCAGCCCTTTATTATATCCCTTTTAGGAATACAAACCATCAAAATCATGAAAGATAAGAAACCTAAAATCAAGATGGCAGACCCTGGAGAAAGAGTTAAAAACAACTTTTATTTCTGTCGATGGGGGTACTGGTGTCGTTTTGCTTGTTTGTTTGTTTTTACTGTAATGAAATACCAGAGGCAACACGGTTATAGGAGAAAAGGCTTATTTAGCTCACAGTATCAGAAGTTCAAAGTCAAACCATATAGCACAAGCTTTGGCTCTAGCAAGGCCTGTGACAGATGGTGGCACAGGTACCCAGGAAGAACCACATGGAAAGCCAGGAGGCAGAGGGAATGGGATTTTATGATTATCCTCTCACAAACCAAGAATGACCTTCCCAAAGTATAGCCTCAATGACCTGAGGACCCCCACTAGCTCCCACCTCCTGAGATTTCCACATCCTCCCAAAGGGCCCACTAGGTTTTTCACATTCAAGTCTCTGGGCGACTTTCAACATTCCAACTGTAGCTACAGGTAAGGTGGTCAGTTACCAAAGTGTCTACTTTATTCAATTTTTGAATCCATGAAAAACATGGATATGTTCACTTTCATAGCACATTGAATAATGTTAAAAATAATGGTACAGGAGATCCCTGAAAAGTACACTCAAAACATTTAGACAGTTATGAGTGTCAGCAGCTCCTGCTAAACTTATTGGTTGAATGACTATGTAGAACTTCACAATGGATGCATCAGGCCTGAACTTAATAATCACTCTAAATCACTACAAAGCTGGCAAGCTCACCATACATATTATCCAATGTGGTACAATATGAATTACACACACTACAATAATGAAGAGGATATAGGAAATTTCAGTCAAAAATCAGAGTTTAGAAAATTCAAGTATACAAGCAGTATCAACTATGAAATGCCATTAAATATAATAATGTAATATTAAAAAGGCATGGGTTTCGTGTAATAGGGCATTAAGCTACTGCTAGGACTGCCTGCATCCCATTTTGGAAGGCTTCATTGAGTCCTGGCTTCTCCACTTCCGACCCAAATTCCTGGTAACATTTTTGGAAGGGCAGCAGATGGCAGCTCAAGTAACTGGATCTCTTTGACCCACTGGGGTCAGTTCCGACTGTTATGGGCATTTGGGAAGTGAACCAGTGGGTAGAAGACCTCTTTGTCTCTCTGCCTCTCTTTGTCACTCTGCCTTTCCAATAAATAAGTAAATAAAACTTTAAAAATATTTATATAATATGAAACAATTGTAGATTAAAGGAGATTTAAAATATATCCATCAATTTGGCCCTAATTCAATCAGCAATTGTAAAAAAAAGAGGACAATTTGATATAATCAGGAAATAACAGCAATAGACTATGTAGTAGATGTTACAAAATTGTTGCTTAGTTTGAAAGTTGTTGTTTGGCGGCCATCAAAGAAGGAGGTAACTTTCTTTGAAGGGAGGAGAGAACTTTCACTATGACTATGAACTTGTTTAAATAAGATCAGAGTCGGCAAACTCAAAAGGCTTCCATAGGCTTGGCAATTCATGACTAGAGCCTAGGGTGATTACTGACACCATAAACAAGAGTGTCAAATTGTAAAATCAACAACAGTAGTCACTGTGCACTTACTCCCCATATAGGATCTCTGTACTTAATGTGTTGTTCAATGTGAATTAATTTTATAACTAGTACTCAAACAGTATTTAACGCTTTATGCTTCTGTGTGGGTGCAAACTGTTGAAAGCATTACTTAATATATACTAAATTGATCTGTATATAAAGAGAATTGAAAATGAATCTTGATGTGAATGGAATGGGAGTTGTGAGGGTTGCGGGTGGGAGGGAAGTTATGGGGGGGGCACTGTAATCCATAAGCTGTACTTTGGAAATTTATATTTATTAACTAAAAGTCAAAAAAAAAAGAAACAAAAAGGAAAAAAAGAAATAAAGTTGTTATTTGGTTATGTTTAAGCAAAATGTCCTCACCCATTGAGAAACATACAGAGGTATTTATTAGACTTGAAGTATAAGATTTTCTTTAAAAAATAGTAGCAAGCAAAAAGTTTGTGTCATGATGCAGGGGGAGAGATGAAATGAGAATGGCGAGTTGTTGGTAATTGAAAGGAGTGTAGGAGACAGAAAAAATGATGCCCCTATCCCACCCCCACAGATGTATCTTGCAAACTCGTGATTGTCTTCGGATGGATTCAGGCTCCAGAAAGCACCTGTGATTGTCTTAGGGTGGAGAGCAGTTGCCTCATCAGCTGACCTTCAGATGGGATGATTATCACGAAGGATCTAGGTAGAAACAAGGGATAATTTATTTGGAAAAAGAAGGTGAAGGAGCACCAGGGACATGACAATGAGAAAAGCACTTGGTTGCTTATGCTGGTTTAGAAGATAGAGATACATAAGGTAAACCAGAGTGCAAAGAGCCCCTAGCAGCTGAGAAGACAAGAAAACAACCTCTTTTCTGGAGCTTTGCTATGGCCCATGTAACCCTTATTTTTAGTGAAATAAGACCTACAAATCTGTGCTGTTTCAAACTACCAAGTATGCGGTAAAGTTTTACAGCAGCAATAGAAAATAATGTACTAGATTATGGATACAGGGCTTTCATTAGTCTCTCTATTTTGTGTGTATTTTAAACCTTCCTTATAAAACTTTAAAAAAACAGCTTGAGGTTCTGACAAGTATTTGCCACTAGCAATTTTGTGAGGAAAGTGCCATGGCCTAATGAAAGACAGATTCATTGAAGGACAAACATCTGAGTGCATAACATGGCTGTTTTGGGATTTACCGTATATGTACATCCAGTGATTTCGTAATATGGTTTAATTATCTGAATAATGTGGTATTGTTTAAAAATAGGGGAAAAAGTAAGTGGCCGTGCTATGACAGATTTATGATGTCACATCTGTAATAAAAGTATATCAAACTATGTGGAAATCATATAATGAAGTCATGAATGAAGACCACAGTGTTCCTGGTACATACTTTTATATCAATTTTGTGTTGCACATTCATTTTTAGTATTAGGATTTTGAAGTAAGCCTAAATGAATCCCTCTAAAAACACAGCACTTTAGAATTATTAGAAAAATCTAAGGACATTTTTCTTAAACTGCAATTCAATACTTACATGCTGTGGTGGCCTTGTGGCATAGCAAGTTAAGCTATGACACTGGCAACCCATATCGGTGCTGGTTCAAGTCCCAAGTGCTCCACTTCTTGATCTAGCTCCCCACTAATGCATCTAGGGAGACAGCAAAGGATGACACAAGTGCTTAGGTCCCTGCACCCATGTGGGTGACCTGGAGGAAGCTCCTGGTTCTTGGCTTCTGTCAAGACTAAGTGGTCATCTGGGGAGTGAACCAGTGGATGGATGATCTCTCTCTCTCTCTCTCTCTCTCTCTCTCTTACTTCTATCTTTCAAATAAATATAATAATTTTTAAAATAATACTTAGATGCATGGATTTAAAATTTTTGCACCAAAGTCTGCACATTTTATTTGAAGTTCCCTTCATGATTAATATCTTAGTCATTGGAATTATATTATGGGTATTTTAATCTGTTATATGAAGAGATTGTGACTTTTCTGAAGAGTGGAGATTACTGGTCCATTATCTGAAAAGCACTGTTACTCTCATGCAGGAAAATTAGTTAGATTTCAACAAACACACATATACATACATGTAATATTGGCATAATTCACAGAACAGGGAAAACAGAGTTCATGTCATGAAATTCTCCTTTTATAAGCATTTTTAAGTTCCCCTAACACAAGAAGATACCAAAGCTGACTATCTCTGGTGTTTACCTTGTATGTCATGTATCTGCAATAATGTGACACTGGGAGATCACAGAACAGAGGGCAAATGCCTCTCTCTTTAGTCTACAAATCTTGCCAATGGCATTGTGTCATACAGGAAAAGAGAGGAGAGAGGAAGCTGATGCTAAATGTACCTATGAAACAGAGATAGGGTGCTCAAAGAGGAGGCAAAAGTTTCATCTTTCATCAACATTTTAGACTCTAGGGGACACTGGTGTTTGCTTCTAAGGCAAAAATTACACAGTGGCCAGTAGTGAGTGGGAGGAGTTGGGCAATATCTCACCTGTGAGGACCTGATTCAATTCAGGCTATCTCAAGACTGCGTCTTCACAGCCTTTATGCTATGCCTGTGCAACAAGTGCAGCTGCACTATTACCATTATTTCTAACAGTCCCTGTAATTAAGGTTTAAGGGTGGAGGTAAATATATGAGTATCTACCTCAGAAGGAATATTTAAAGCTTGCTTTTATGTCTGCACTAATCTCATCCTGTACATGTCTTTTCCGGGGAATTACTAGGGAATTGAATTACTCTGTTTCTGAAATTAACCCTGAAGGGCTACACAATTCTTGGGCCACACTGGCTTGTTGCTGATTAGCATAGAAAAAGACATCCAGAGAAAGAAACTTCAATTTGCAAATAAAATTCTGATGAATGAAGCAATAAAATGGGAAGAAAGGCTACTTCCTTTCCGTGGGGAAGCACTCCAGCCCAGTGTGCTGAAGTTTTATGCTAATATAAAATTGGTTCCAGCATAGTACCCAGTTTTATAACCCAACAAATTGGTGCCAACTTACTTAGGCAGTCTAACACTGGGGAAAAACATGAAAACTGTTCAAGGAACATCTGTTTGGAAGAAAAGTCTCGAATCATTAAAAATGCATTCAACATAAGATAATTAGTAGAAACGATATCAGTAAGTATGTGCTCAGAGATATGATTTTAATAAAAGCAATAAACAGTAACTGCTATTGAAAACGCTGGTCTTTTTATGCTAAATAAATAAATATTTTTATTAATTATTATTGAATAGCACAAATGAGAGTATATTCCCATATGCAAATTCAGGATCAAGGAAAACATTTCATTGGGTTATGTAAGTAGTAAGAGGAGAAATAAAAGAAAGAGATGGAGAGGAAAGAGAACCATAGACCAAACATTACTTTTCCTTCAGTGCCTCTCAAGGCAGGAATTTTTGGTGTTGTTTTCTTTGAAGAATTGTAGTCTGGATGAGCCTTGATAGAAACAGCAGAGGTAAAAGCATTGTAAATTTCTGGATACATGTGCTTACAGTGGCTGCATTTAATTTTTTGTTATTTTTCTAAATTTAGTCATCTTTCAAAAAAGACAAAGAAGAAAAATAATATATTTATTATTATAATTGTCTATGTTGTAAGTCAGGATTATAATTTTGTGAGTGAAATTGAAACAAATTATTTAACATTATACTCTTAACTAGTCCATTTCATGAGTGAAGAATATCTCATCAAATTAACTGAGGGCAAGGGATAAGAAAATATTTTAAAACTTATATTAATGTGTCAGTACTAGTAATTCAATTTTTATTTAGAAAATTCCATATAAAAACACTATATGGTAGCAGTCAAAATGATTCTAATGAGGTAAGCAATGATTTTTCTCAAAAATAGCACAGACTCATACATATAAATGGGTTGTCATATTCAATTTGATAATTGTCTTTATATAAGAAAGCAATATTTTATTTCAATTTCCACATGAAGGGTACCTTTGGTGGTGAAGGTGTGTGTGATTCTTATTCATAATGAGAAGACTTTTGGAGTTAGGTCTACATTCATGTTCAAAGGAACAGTGCTGACTCCACAGCAGAAATTAGTGAGATCCTCTCTTGCATCATCTTGTGGACCAAAGAAAAATGAGAAAAATAAGCCACAAAGTAAAAAAAAAAAAAAGACTCTAAGTTGGACTTTATGAATTCAACAATCAGATGAGGTGTAAGATTTTCCTAAATAAGATGACTTTATAACATAATAAAAGAGAATGCCTAATTCTCCTATGTTCAATAATATGAACAGGTGACAGTTATCTAAGGAGAGCTATATACAAGTGTAGAGACAGGTGTTAAAACACAATTGGTATCCATTATCTGATATTATTCTTTATGGCGGTCATTATATTTCTTGCTATATTTCTCATTTGCATATCATATTTCATATATGTAACAAAAAGTCTATTTTTTATAATTTATTTCCTTTAAATTCTTTTTAAGATGGCTTTGTCACTTAATATATTACATACTTTTGAACCATATTACTAAATTCTCTTTTTATTTTTGCAATTTTTACTATTTTTTAAGTTTGCATACAAAAATTGCTATGACAAACCCTGTGGAGGAGTTGGTGTCTGCATGAATTTCTAGGATGATTCTGTGCTACACATGTGTATAGAGGTCAGGTCTCAAAGAAATGATGGAAAATGTGTTTTTCCAGAACTTATGCACAGATTTCAGGATGCTTTTTGAACCAAAATAAGCTTCTTTTTTTTTTTTTAAGATTTGTTTATTTATTTGAAAGTTAGAGTTACACAGAAATAGAAGGAGAGGAAGAAAGAGATAGAAAGAGATGTCTTCCATCCATTGGCTCACTCCCCAGTTAACTGCAACAGCAAGAGCTGTGCCGATCCAAAGCCAGGAGACAGGAACCTCTTCTGGATCTCCCATGTGCGTTCAAGGGCCTAAGGACTTGGGCCATCTTGCATTGCTTTTCCAGGTCATAGCAGAGAGCCGGATTGGAAGTGGAGCAACCAAGTCTCAAACTGGCGCTTAAAGGGGATGCTTGCACTGTAGGCGGTAGCCATGGTGCCCATCCCAAACTTCATTTCTAATTTCAGTTTTCCAAGAATATTTTGAATCACACTAATTTTGTTTATTTTATGAAAGAAAAATATTTTATTAATATAAACAGAACAAATTTTAGGCATTCCATGGGTACATTTCCAAGAAGAAAACTACATTTCCCTCACACCACTGCTGCCCCCCCATTCCCCTCCTTATCTCCCCTCTCGTTCCTCAATTTTTACAAAGATCAAATTTTAACCCACTCTATATTTACAGGGTCAATTCACCAGTATTCATAATACCTGTGCTTCTGGGGTCTTTTCCAAAAAGTCTTTGCCTAAACCAATGTCTTAGAGTGTTTCCCCAATGTTCTCCTCTAGTGATTTGACAGTATCAAATCATAAATTTAGATCCTTAATCCTTTTTGAGTTGATTTTGTGTAAGATGTAAGGTAGGGGTCTTGTTTCATACTTCTGCATGTTTAAATCCAATTTTCCCAGCACCTTTTGTTAAAGATACTATCCTTTCCCCAGGGTGTGATTTTAACTGGTTTGTCAAAGATGAATTGATTGTAGATGCATGGATTAATTTTTGCGGTTTCTCTTCTGTTCCATTGGTCTACCTGTCTAATTTTGTGCCAACACCAGTCTGTTTTGATCATGACTGCCCTGTAGTATTTCTTCGATATGATATTGTGATGCTTCCAGTTTTTTTTTTCTCTAAGATTCTATAGACATTTGGGGTCTCTTTTGTTTCCATATGAATTTTAGTATTATTTTTTTCTAGATTTGAGAAAAATGTCATTGATGTTTTGTTTGGGATGACATTGAATCTGTAAATTGATTTCAGTAGTATGGACATTTTGGTGATATTAAGTCTTACAATCCATGAATATGAAAGATTTTTCATTTTTTGTGCCTTCTTCTGGTTGTTTCTTTAATATTTTATAAAATTCATCATAGAGATCATTCTCATAATTTGTTATATTTATTCCTCCAAGTTATTTCTCAGACATGGCATTGTTTGTGTATACAAAGGCTATTTTTGTGTGTGTTGATTTTACATCCTGCAACTTTACCAAACTCTCTTATGAGTACCAATAGTCTTTAGCGGAGTCTTTTGGGCCCCCTATGCATAGGATCATGTCATTTGCAAAAAGGAATTGTGTGACTTCCTCCTTGCCTGTTTATATCCTTTTGATTTCTTTTACCTGCCTAATGGCTCTGGCTAATACTTTCAGGGCTATATTGAATAGTAATGGTGAATGAAGACAATCTTGTCTGATTTCAGATCTTACTGGAAATGCTTCCATTGTTTCCCCATTCAATATTGTGGTGACAGTGGGTTTGTCATATATTACCTTGATTGTGTTGAGGAATGTTCTTTCTATACCTAATTTGTTTAAGGTTTTTATCATGAAAAGTTGTCGTTTTTACCAAATGATTTCTCCGCATCTATTGAGATAGTTACATAGTTTTGATTCTTCAGTTTGATTATGTGATGTATCACATTTATTGGTTTGTGAATGTTGAACCACCCCTGCATACCGGGGATAAATCTCATTTGGTCTGGGTGGATCATATTTCTGCTGTGCTGTCGGATTCAATTAGCTACTATTTTGTTGAGGATTTTTGCATCTATGTTCATTGGAGATATTGGCCTATTAAGATGATGCTGGCCTCATAGAAGGAGTTTGGGAGAATTCCCCCCCTTTCAATTATTTTGA
The DNA here is from genome assembly GCA_949820135.1 of Sylvilagus floridanus. Classification (NCBI taxonomy): domain Eukaryota; kingdom Metazoa; phylum Chordata; class Mammalia; order Lagomorpha; family Leporidae; genus Sylvilagus; species Sylvilagus floridanus. Next base: position 27,867,492 of record OX463246.1, on the reverse strand, counting down.
ATAGCTTCAGATGATTTGGGATTAGTTCTTTAAATGTTTGGTAGAATTCAGCAGAGAAGCCATCTGGTCCTGGGCTTTTCTTTCTTGGGAGTGTCTTTATTATGGATTTCATCTCCATATTGGTTATTGTTATATTTTGGTTTTGTTTATTTTCATGACTCAACTTTGGAAAATTGATTATGTCTAGAAACTATACATTTTTTTTTTTTTTAGATTTTTCAATTTGTTGGTCTATAGCTGTTTGTGGTAACTCCTGGTGAATTTCAGTGGTATCCATTGTTACATCTCCTTTTTCATCTCTGATTTTAATGATCTGGCTTCTTTCTCTCTCTCTTTTGGTTAATTGGGCTAAAGATGTATTGATTTTTTAAATTTTCTTCCTAAACCACATCTCCATTTCACTGGTCTTTTGTATAACTTTTCTTATTTCTTCCCTAATTTTAATTATCCCCTTCCTAATTTTGAGTTTGGTTTGTTCTGTTTTTTTTTTTTTTTATGGTTTTAAAATGCATTGATGGATCATTTATTTGATGCCTTTCCAATTTCTTGACATAGGCACTAATTACTATGTACTTCCATCTTAACACAGCTTTTGCTGTATCTCATAAGTTTTCATGTGTTGTGTTGTCATCTTGACTCTTTTCCTGATGTTTTTGGATTTCCTTTTGATTTTTTTTTGGTGACTTGTTAATTCAGGGGTGTGCTGTTCAGTCTTCATTTGTGTGCATATTTTCTAAAGTTATTTACATGGTTAATTTCCAATTTCATCCCACTGTGGTCAGAAAATGGCATGTTATCTTTTTTTTTTTTTTTAATTTGGTGAGACTTGCTGTATGACCTAGCCATACATGATCTATCCTAGAGAAAGTTCCACGCACTGATGAGAAGAATGTGTATTCCTCAGCTGTGGGATGAAATATTCTGGAGACATCAAGTAGGTCCATTTGGTGGATAGTGTAGATAAACTCTGTCATTTCTTTGTTGATTTTAAGTCTAGTTGATTTGTACCTGAAGAAAGTAGAGTGTTGAAGTACCTACCTCATTATTATTGTATTGGAGTCTATGTCTCTTTTGCATTCGTTAGCATTTGTTTTAAATAGTCATGCATCCTGGCCTTGGTTGTAAATATATTTACTATTGTCATATCTTCCTGTTGAATGGATCCCTTAATCATTACACAATGCCCTTCCTAGTGTCTTTTAACAGTTTTTGTGTGATAGCCTATTTGTCTAATATTAGGATGTTGAGTCTTGCTCTTTTTTTTTTTTTTTGCTTTTTGTTAGAATGGAATATTTTTTCTATCCTTTCAGTTTTAGTCTGTGTGTATCATTGTTAGTGGACAATTTTTATGTATTTACTCAATTACAGATGACAAATATTGGGACCAGTGTTGTGGTGAAGTGGATTAAGCCACCACTTATGCCATTACCATTGAGTGCTAATTCTAGTCCTGGCTTTTTTTTCTTCCTGATCCAGCTTCCTGTTAAAGCACTCGAGAAAGTAGTAGATGAAGCCCAAGTGCCCCTACCACCAATGTGAGAGACTCATACAGAGTTCCAGGCTTTTGGCTTTGGCGTTGCCCAGCCACATCCATTGTGGCCATTTGGGGTGTGAACCCACAGATGGAAGATCTCTTTCTGTCTTTGTCTCTCCCTCTCTCTTTGTCACTATGACTTTCGAATAAATAAAATAAATTTTAAAATTACAATATTTTAAGGTGTTTAACAGCATGCAGTCAATATCCTTTTGGCATTCTATTCAATTACATTTTCATTAGAATTGCTCAGTAGAAGAGTAATGGGTTTGGAGGTAGGTACTAATCATTTGGAAATAGAAGTTACTATCCATTTATGCTATCTGTATGGATCTGTCTCACAAAACAGTTTCAGATTAGAGGTAAGATTGTTGTTTCTCTTCAATTGATTTTCTAAAATTTTCTATAATATCTTTATTCCAAGGGATTTATGAGACTTTCATATTTTGAAAATATGATTAAAGTGTATTGTTTTTTTCTTTAAATTTTAATTAGTTTTTAACAGATCCAATATGATTTGTAGACACAATTCTATTTATATATAAAATACATAGTTATATAATGTAATTTTGTTTTTACAGGCAGAGTGGACAGTGAGAGAAAGAGACAGAGAGAAAGGTCTTCCTTTGCAGTTGGTTCACCCTCCAAAGGCCGCCACTGCTGGCGCGCTACGGCCAGTGCACCACGCTGATCTGAAGCCAGGAGTCAGGTGCTTCTCCTGGTCTCCCATGCGGTGCAGGGCCCAAGCACTTGGGCCATCCTCCACTGTACTCCCGGGCCACAGCAGAGAGCTGGCCTGGAAGAGGGGCAACCAGGACAGAATCTGGCACCCCGACCGGGACTACAACCCGGTATGCTGGCGCTGCTAGGTGGAGGATTAGCTTATTGTGCGGGCCATATAATGTAATTATAATATAAACTATCAGAGACAAAGATAGCATCCAAATAAAGATATAAACTGGATGGGAAAAGATTTTGTGTAAGACTCTAAGGAGTTCTAATATATATGGACAGGTACAGAAAAATAATTCCAAAGGGAGACAGAAGGAAAATTTATTGGTATAAGAGAAAAAATCAGTAGTATTATAGAAATTAAGGTAAAATTCAAGAAGGAAGTAATGATAGTACTCACACAGCAGAAGTCAATTAAGTCATTATTAAATACTTTAAAATAGTATAAAATATAAGATCATGATGTTAGTAATCTAGTGAAAACAAAGATTGTAGTAAGAAATACTGTCTGAAGTAAACTGGCATGAAAAAACGGCATCATATTAATTTTAACAGGATAAGTTCTTTGTCTCATCATGCCCAGTACTGGGTGGCTCAATCATATGAGAGTCCTAGTTCTATTTAATTATTTTTTTTTAAACTTTATAGAGTTTTTCACAGTGGCTTCACTAACTCAGATTCTCACCAAAGGTGTAAGAGTTCCCCTTTCTCCACATCATCTCCAGAATTTGTTACTTTTTGTCCATTTTTTTTTAAAGATTCATTTTAATTATCTTTATATACAGAAGATCAACTCTATACTAAGTAAAGATTTCAAGTTTCCACCCACATAGACATGTTTGAAAACAGTTTTACCATTAATTCTCATAGTATAACACATTAAGAACAGGAGTCCTACATGGGGAGCAAGTGTACAATGACTCCTGTTGTTGATTTAACGATTGACACTCTTATCACTGGAGGCCTTTGTCCTTAGCTGCCAAGGCTATGGAAGCCTCTTGAGTTCACAAACTCCTACATTGTTTAAACAAGACCATACTCAAAGTATAAGTTCTCTCCTTCCTTCAGAGAAAGGTACCTCCTTCTTTGATTTCCCCTTCTTTCCTCTGGGATTTCATTCTCAGAGATCTCTCATTTAGGTCATTTTTTTTTTTTTGCCATAAAGTCTTGGCTTTTCATGCCTGAAATGCTGTCATGGGCTTTTTAGCCAAATTCGAATGCCTTAAGTGCTGATTCTGAGGCCAGGGTGCTATTTAGGGCATTTGTCATTCTGAGTCTGCTTTGTGTCCTGCTTCTCATGTTGTATTGTCTCTCCTTTTTAATTCTATCAATTATTAGTAGCAGACTTATTTATGTGATCCCTTTGACACTTAATCCTATCTTTATGATCAGTTATGAACTTAAACTGGTCACTTTAACTAGTAAGATGGCATTGGTACCTGCCAACTTAATGGGATTTGGAGTCTCAAAGCAAGTTTTTAGCTTTAACCTTAGGGGTAAGTCCGAGGGAATGTGTTCCAATCTGTAAATCTCCTCCCTCTATTATTCCCACTCTTACTTTTAACAAGGTCAATTTTCAATTGGATTTAAACACCTAAGGATAATTCTGTGTGAAGTAAAGAGTTTAAACAATAGTATTAAGTAGAAAAAGAAAATACTAAAAAGAACAAAATATTAAGCTGTTCCTTGACAGTCAGGACCAGGGCTGATCAAGTCATTGTTTCTCATAGTGTGTTTCACTTCTACGGGTTTCCTTTTAGGTGCTCAGTTAATTGTCACAGATCAGGAAGAACATATGATATGTGTCCCTTTGGGACTGCCTTTTTTCACTCAGCATGATGTCCTTTTGATAATAGCCAGTAGTTCAGGGTTGAAGTGATACCACGTTCTGGTTTTATTTGCATTTTTTGATGACCTCTGATTCATTGTGTGACTTTTGGCTAGTCTTTATTAAATTGGATATTGGATGAGTCCACAGTTAATAGCAAAGCTCAGTTGGAAGTACATGTGTTGCTTCTAAAGAAATATTCTCATTGAATTTTCATCTTGATGTGAAAAATATTAGAATCAGCAATAATTATAAGAAATTATGGTATTGCCTATTTTTCTCAAAATCATCCTAATTATGGCTCAGACATTGAGAAATGTTTAGTGGCTCCCATCACTACAATTTTTGACAGCAAAGAGACTACAGAAGGCAGATAAAAAGCTCTTAGTCCTGTTATTAGACATAGTGTAGAGTTTTATTACCAAATAAATAATTTTTGTCATTTCTGATTTTAAAAAATAATCTTTCTTTCCCTTAATTTGACAACCACTAATAAATTTTTAAATGAAAAAGCACAATCCACTATTTCATATTATCATTAATTTTTCAAAGAAATACCAGAGCATAAAAAATATTACACACATCCATCATCTACCAACCAGCTTAAGATACAAATCATCCAAAATGTTTAAGTTCTTTTAATACTCCTTGTCTCATTCCCTTTCCCTCCACAAAGGAAGCTATTATCACCATCATTTTAGCACCATTTTTATCATTTCTGTATGTGTCTGTAAATGTTTATAATTTTGTATGGTAGCTTTTAATGTTAAATAAATACTAAAATATATAGTTTTATGCAATTTGTGTTCTCATTTAATGAACTAATGACATTCATCTGTGTTGATAGTTTAATTTTCATTAATTATTACTTATTAATTATTTAATTATGCTCTTACAATACAGTTCTATCATAGATTATTCTGGCCATAGACTTTGGGTAGCATCTGAATTTTTCATTCCTGTAAACAATGCTACCATAATATTCCTGTCCATTCTCAGCAGACATGCAGGTGTTTATTTGAGGCATATATATAGGAATAGAGTTTTTGTGTGGTGGAGAAGGTGAATTCACTTTTATTGTTATTGTTTATTTTTTTCTTTAATTTGACAGGCAGAGTTAGACAGTGAGAGAGAGACAGAGAAAGGTCTTCCTTTCTTGGTTCACTCTCCAAATGGCTGCCATGGCTGATGCTGCGCCAATCCAAAGCCAGGAGCCAGGTGCTTCTTCCTGGTCTCCCATGCAAGTGCAGGGGCCCAAGCACTTGGCCCATCCTCCACTGCCTTCCTGGGCCACAGCAGAGAGCTGGACTGGAAGTGGAGCAACCCGGACAGAATCTGGTGCCCATATAGGATGCCAGCGCTACAGGTGGAGGACCAACCAAGTAAGCCAGGATGCCGCCCCCACATTCACTTTTATTACATTCACTACTTTGTGTATTTCCTTTGGACAACTTGCCTGCTCTTATTTATCATTTTTAAAAAAAAGTTATTCTGAACACCAAACATTTTCCTGCTCCTAGTTTCTTGCTTATTTATCTTCTTTTGTTTTTTTTATAGAAACACAGATTTTATATTTGAACATAATAATACTTATCAGGTTTGTTCCACCTTGTTTCAGCATTTGAGTCTCATTGACAGAATTTTTCCAAACCAGGTTTGGAAAGTTATACACATAGTTCTTTTTAATTAATTAATTAATTTGAAAGGTAGAGTTACAGAGAGAGAGAAAGAAGAGACAGGTATATTCCATTTGTTCACTCCCCAAGTGGCTACAATGGCCAGGGCTGTGTACATGTGTTTTAAATGCTCCATTATATATGTAGGTCTTCAATTTACCTGAAACGATTTTTTTGTGTGGTCTTAAAGTATTTAGTTCTTTCTATAGCTAAAACACAATTTATCGAATATTTTAACCAGATTTATCAAAATTGCCTTAGCTACTTAGCTGATATACCATATTTTTTTAATCAGAAGTAAAGGTTTCCTACTTTGAGCAATTAGAATATCTTCGTTTACTCCAATGTAATACAACTCTCAATAACTTGAATATAAGCTATGCAAACTACATAGTATTTTACATATAAATCATACAATGTTAGAAGCTATTGCACCACTGAGGCCTGATGGAACCTGTTAGGTCACTGGGCTTGATCCACCAGGCCTGATGAAACTGGGTGCAGACAAAGAATTTAAAGGCCCGTGGGTTGTTTATTGCTCATTGCTGGGGAAAGCCCCTCACCTGGGACATTGCAAACTGCCAATACAGCGTGCAGTGAGCTTCAGCAAGCAGCCGTTCTGTACTCCCGCACCCACCTTATCAGGGTCAGGTGGTGCTCTGCACCTCCCCGACAATTTTGTCAAGGGACCCTAACTGAGGGATGAAGCCTGGCTGCAAATCCCATGCCCTCTGTCCTTGCAGGCTCCACCCTTACTCTCTCTCTCTCTCTTTTTAAATTTTTCAATTTTTTTTATTTTTTACAGGCGGAGTGGACAGTGAGAGAGAGAGACAAAGAGAAAGGTCTTCCTTTGCTGTTGGTTCACCCTCCAATGGCTGCTGCAACTGGCGCATGTGGCGGGTGCACAGCGCTGATCCGAAGCCAGGAGCCAGGTGCTTCCTCCAGGTCTCCCATGCGGGTGCGGGACCCAAGGACTTGGGCCATCCTCCACTGCATTCCCGGGCCACAGCAGAGAGCTGGCCTGGAAGAGGAGCAACCAGGACAGAATCCGGTGCCCCGACTGGGACTAGAGCCTGGGGTGCCGGCGCCACAGGTGGAGGATTAGCCTAGTGAGCTGCGGCGCTGACCCCTTACTCTCTCTTCCCTGCACCAGTCTGCTTCCCCTAAGGTCTTCTTTATTGTAACTAGCCACTTCTTTTCCTTCCTTGAACCCTAAAATCCGAACACCTAATGCATAGTACTATAAATATTGATATATAATATATAACACCTTGTAAACTATGTATTATTGTAAACTACAGTGATTCCACCATGGAACTCTAAAACTCACACTTTTGTACTCTCAGTGTCTCTGTCTCCAAAACCCTTTGCTTATATCCATTCCATATGCATTACAGCATCAGCTTGGCAAGGCTCTGAGTATAACCGCTTGGTAGGAGAAAGTGGAACTGCGTGCTTAGATTACTTAGAAGGAAAAGGCATCTGTATGACATTGAGTGCACCCACCCTTTGCCAGGAACATCTCGTTTTCTTTTTATAACTCCTCTTTCTTTCTCAACCTCCTTTTTCTAAATTTTATACTGTTTTGCAAACGTATTTACTTTTTAAAGACATACTCATGAAAATATTTTTACTTCTATAAATGCCATTTTCTTCAAGTATATTGTCCCTATTTTTGTTTCTGATTCATTAGAAAGCAATTAATTTTGTATAATGATGCTACAATTTACTACATAATGAGCTAACAAATACTAATAGTTTGTCCATAATTCAATTTAAGTTTTTATGTGGATAGTGAAAATATCTGTAAGTAATGATAGTTTTTCTTTGCTTCAATTCCTTATAATTTTCATTTCTTGCTCTTTTGCATTAGAACATCCTCATATAAAATATTAAAAAGCTGTAGTAAAACCAATTAGCTATACTTTTTTATTTTTGATTTTTAAAAGAACACATTAATTAGGCTAAAGCTTTTTGCTGATAGTTTTTTGGAAATCGATTTTATCAAATTTCAAAATATTACATCTATTTTTAGTTTGCTAATAGTCCCCCTTTTTTCAGATGTCTTTATTTATATATTTGAAAGGAAGAGTTACAGAGAGAGAGAGAGAGAGAGAGAGAGAGAGAGAGAGAAATAGAAAGAAAGAGAGCAAGAAAGAAGGATCTTCCATCTGCTGGTTCACTCACCAAATGGCTGCACTCACTGGAACTGGGTTGGTCTGAAGCCAGGAGTCAGGAACTACTTTCAGTACTCCCACAAGGGGAGCAGGAGCCTCATCACATTTCTGCTTTTGCAGGAGCATTAGCAGGGAGTTGGATTGAAAGTGGAGCAGCCAGATCTTAAATCAGTGCCCATATGAGATGCCAGCTTTGCTGGCAGTGGCTTTATGTGCTATGTCACAACATTGGCCTGTACTTTACAGGTCGGCCTGTCATTTCTAAATTTTATAAAAATATAATACAAGCTGAATTTCCTAAATATGTTATTTTTCTTAGAGCCATAAATAACTATTGATTTTTAGTTGTCTGTTTAAAAAAACATTTTTCCCACTTATGATGTTATGTATTTTTTTGTTAACTATACACAGAAGACCAACTCTATCCTAAGTAAAGATTTCAACAATTTACACACACACACACACACACACAAACTGTTTGAGAACAAATTTTACAATTAATTCTCATAATACAACTCATTGAGGACAGAGGTCCAGCATGTAAGTAAGTATACAGTGACTCCTGTTAATTTAAAAATCAACACTCTTATGTATGATGTCAGTGACCACCCGAGGCTCTTGGCATGAGCTGCAAAGGGTATGGAAGTCTTTTGAATCCACAATTTCTGTCGTCAGTATTTAGACAAGGCCATAAGCAAAGTAGAAGTTCTCTCCTCCCTTCAGAGAAAAGTACACCTTTCTTTGATAGTTATTCTTTCCACTGGGGTCTCACTCACATAGCTACTTCATGTAGGACATTTTTTTTTTTGCCACAGTGTCTTGGCTTTCCTTGCCTGAAATGCAAACCTGAGCAGAATGCCTTAAGGGCTGATTCTGAGGTCAGGGTGCTATTTAAAGTGATTGTTTTGGGGCTGGTGCTGTGGCTCACTTGGCTCATCCTCTGCCCGTGGCACCGGCATCTCATATGGGCACCAGGTTCTGGTCTCAGTTGCTCTTCTTCTAGTTCAGCTCTCTGCTGTGGCCCAGAAAGGCAGTGGAGGATGGCCCAAGTGCTTGGGTGCCTGTACCCACATGGGAGACTAGGAAGAAGCACCTGGCTCCTGGCTTCAGATTGGCACAGTGCATCAGCTGTAGTGGCCATATGGAGGGTGAACCAACAGAAGGAAGACCTTTCTCTTTGTCTTTCTCTCACACTGTCTAACTCTATCTGTCAAATAAAAAAAAAATAAAGTGATTGTCTTTCTATGAGTCTGCTATGTGGACTACTTCCCATGTTGGAACATTCCTTTTTAATTCTATCTGTTGCTATTACCAGACACTTGATCCTATTTACATGATCCTTTTAACACTTAATTAACTTAATGGGATTTTGCAAACATCATGTGTTCCTGATGTTCATTTAACACATCACAAACACTTGGAACACTGACATCCCATACCTGCGTGCCTGTGCTGAGTCTTAGCTCAGCTTCTGATTGCAGATGCCTGCTCATCTTACCTGGGAGGCAGCAGGTAAGGGGTACTTGACAGTCCTACCACCCACATAGGGGACTTGGGTTGAATTTCCAGCTCCTGGATTTAGATTGGCCCAGCACTAACTTCTATGGGCACTTGGGGAGTGAACTTGTGGATGGAAGACCATGTAGGAATCACAAGAACCCTGATCAAGCAGTTCTAGCATACATGGGCCCCAGTGACAGTGGGTGATACCTTGAGTGGCAGGGGAGAGTGGTGAGAGTCTTAGGGGAGCTGGGCCCAAGCTGTGGTACAGACATTTCTAGCTGTAAGGCTTGTGGACAGGACCTACACTGCTCTATATTCCCTGTCTCTTGTAGTGAGTGCTGAGTGCTCCATGGGTTAAGGCCCTTGGCTTACTCTTACTCTGCTAGGTCTACTTGAATTTGTGAGGCTGCAGTCTTTATTTATTTATTTATTTTTGCTAGCCTGGTTGTATGCGTGGGAGGCCCCAGAGATGGTGTTGATCAGGGAGTTCTGTCCTCTTGAGCAGGGACTGTTTTCTTAGGAGGTTGGATAATGTCAGTTCTCGCTCTTGCTGGGTGTCCAAATGGCCAGCCAGGAGGTCCCCAGGCAGCTCTCCTTACTGCGGGGCTTATGGATCTCTACTGGGGCTAGAATTTCCTACTGGGATGAATGTATTCAGATGGACTCTACTGAGGCTCTTCTGTTTACCCTGCCCCCTGCAGTAGGAGTTCCCCAACTGGCAGGCGAGGGTCTCAGTTACTTCTTGGCTCTGTTCCTGTCTCTATGCTGTCTAAAGGACTCCATGTCCTACCATGGTTCCCACTGTTTCCCTGCTGAGCTTTGCTGTTCTTCCTCAATCATTTACCTCATTAGTCTCTTTCTTTTCTGTAATGGAGGAATATCCCCACTGTCTTCAAAATCCTCTTTGTTATTTTTCTGAATTTCTTTATTTCCTTCTTCAGATTTAATATTTTATTCCTTTTAATAGTCTTCCCTAGTGAAGTTTAAACTATATACTCTATTTCTATTTTGAAGTTTTTGCTTAGCATGTTTATATGAACATATAAATAATTTATATGCTTGTGTGTATACATACACAAATCTAATATATATGGATAGAAATCATAATATATATAAAATCACCATCAGTTCCCTGATTCTCAAGAAGTCCCTTAGGTCCTTAGGGTATTATAATTTCTAAGAACTCTTGTCTTACATATTATTGTTGTTCATTATTTTATTTACATGTTTCATTCCCTTCACAAACTTTTGGGGAGGCGGTGCTGTGGTGCATCCCACATTGTTGCCAGTTCAAGACCTGGCTGCTCCACTTTTGATTCAGCTCTCTGCTATGGCCTGGGAAAGCAGTGGAAGATGGCCCAAGATCTCAGGCTCCTGCATCCACGTGGGGTACCCTGAAGAAGCTCCTGACACCTGGCTTCAGATTGGTACAGCTCTGGCTGTTGTGGCCATCTGTAGAGTGAACCAGCAGATGGAAGACCTCACTCTCTCTGCCTCTCCTTTTCTCTCTGTGTAATTCTGATTTTCAAATACATAAATAAATCTGTAAAAGTTTTTTTGGATATTGTTAGCATTTTACATTTAATATTTAGATTATGTACATATTTGTCTACTTTAATGTTTAATTATTTTAAATTATGTTCATATTTATCAATTTGCTCATTATTCCTTCTCATATTTGTTTTTAATTTTCTTATATTTTATTTCAGTTTTTCTCCCACTTTCTATATTTTAATTTATTTTTTACCTGCAGCAAATAATTGAAACACTTCATTAGGATTAATTAGTAGTAAATTCTTTTAATCATTGTTTCTCTAAATGTTCTTCATTTCATAATTCAGTTTTTTAGAAATATTTATTTATTTGAAAGAATTACACACAGAGAGGAGAGGGAGAGGAAGAGAGAGAGAGAGAGAGAGAGAGAGAGAGAGAGAGAAAATAGAGACAGAGAGAGAGAAAGGGCTCTTCCATCCACTGGTTCACTACCCAATTGGCTGCAATGGCCAGAGCTGCACCAATCTGAAGCCAGCCAGGAGCCAGGAGCCAGGAGCCAGGAGCCAGGAGCCAGGAGCCAGGAGCTTCTTCTTTGTCTCCCATGTGGGTGCAGGACTTAGGCCATCTTCTACTGCTTTCCCAGACCAAACCAGAGAGCTGGATCAGAATTGGAGCACCCAGGAATAGAACTGTCACCCATATAAAATGCTGGCACTGCAGGCAATGGCTTTACGTGCTACGCTATAGCGCAGGCCTCCATAATTCATTCTTAAATGTAAGTTAGGTGGATGTTAAATTCTGGGTGTGCAGTTATAATCTTTATATTTTAAAAGAGCATTTTCTCTATTTTTTATAATTATGTAATCCTGTTATTGACAGCATGCTGTGATTCTAGTCATCATAGATTTATGCTTAATCCACCTTTGCCTTATAACTCATTCAAAATCTTTCTGTCTTCTGTGGCTTGAAGTTCCCTTCTGAGTGTGCTTATGAGGTATTCTAGTGGGTATTCATTACATTGTTTCCAAATACATTAGACATTCTTTCCAATTGGCTATCATTCATTAATTCTGGAAAATTATTGTTCAGTTTTGTTTAAAGATTCATGTATTTATGGAAAGTCAGAGCAATAGAGAGAGAGCAATCATCTCTCTGCTGATTCATTCCTCAGGTGGCCGGGCCAAAGCCAGGAGCCAGGAGCTCCATCCAAGTTCTCCCACATGGGCGCAGGGGCCCAAACACTTGGGCCATCCTCTGCCTCTTTTCTCAGGCCATTAACAGGGAACTGGGTTGGAAGTGGAACAGCTGGGATAAGAACTGGCTCCCATATGGGATACTGGTATTGCAGGCAGTGGCTTTACCCCCTACTCCACAATGCCAGTACCTATTCAGTATCTTTTTATAATACTTCCCTTCCCCCAACTTTCTTCCCTATTTGGCTAGAACTATTGTTAATGTTCACAATCTTTCTTTGTCTATTCTGGGCTTTTTAACTCCACTTTTTTGTTCCAATCTTTCCCCTATCCATAGCAAACTCTAATTAGCTTCTTCAGATTTACATTTGGGCATGCTATTGTGTTCATTAGATCTACCTAAGCTGTTTAATTTGCCCAGTGACTATATCATTTAAATAATCATGTTTGTAATTTCAAGAGTTTTTCTTGGTAACTAAAAATGTATAACTCTAACCTTTTTATGTAGGTCTTGTTACTGGTATTTTTTTCTTTTTATATTTCATATTTTCATCTTTATTCTACCAAATTTTTAAATATACATTTTATCTCCATTATGCAACAGGTGCTGGATGTGTAGGACTTCTCTCTTCTTTCATTATAGCACACTTTTGTTATGCTGAGTATTTTTAAGCTGTGTTGTAATATTGGATAAGCTTCATATATGGGGTTTTCATGCAGACATTGTTCATTTTGATGAAATGTCCTTGCTTCTGCTTAGTATCCCATGGGTTTCCACAAGTACACATTTAAATAATAATCTGGAATCACACAGATTGGCAATAATAATATGCATATATGCTGTGAGAAAATACAGGAAATGGACTATATGTGTTACATGAAAAATATACTTTTTAAAAATACTTGTTTATTTAAAAGGCTGAATTGCAGAAAGAAAGCGAGAAAGACAGAAAGAAGGAGGAAGAGAGAGGGATCTTCCATCTGCTGGTTCATTTCCCAGATGTCCACAACATACAGAGATGGCAAGCTGAAGCCAGAAGCCTGAAAATTCATCGAGGTCTCCACCATGTATGACAGGGGCCCAAAGACGTGCGTCATCTTCTACTGCTTTCCCAGGCACATTGGCAGGGAGTTGGATCAGAGGTGGAGTACCTGTGACACTAACTGGGGGGTCATATGGGAGGTGGGCATTGCAGGCAGTGGCTTAGCCTGCTGTGCCAGAATGTTTTAGATAGACTTTTTTTTTTAATTACTCTTTGCAAAGGACACAAAATATGATTTCCTACTATAAAATTGGTTATGCAATGAATTAAATAGGTGAGAAAATGCTAATGAACTTAACACTTTGAATGTCACCAAATTATTTTAAATATTAATTGTACATTAATTTAAGAATGAATCCTGGGGCTGTTGTTGTGGTATACCATCTGCAACACCAACACCCCATATGGGTGCCGGCTGGAGTCCAGGCTGCTCCACTTCCAATGCAGCACCCTTGCTAGTGTGCCTGGGAAAGCAGCAGAAGATGGCCCAAGTGGTTGAGCCCCTAAATCCACAAGGGAGACCTAGATGAAACTCCTGGATCCTAGTTTTGGCCTGGCCCAGCCCTGGCTATCACAGCCATTTGGGGAGTGAATCAGCAGAGGGAATATTGATTTCTCTGTATCTCTCCCTGTGTCTCTCTATGTAACTCTGAGTTTCAAATAAATAAAATAAATCCAAAAAAAAAAACTCCTTCATGGATTCCTTGGAAGCCACTGTTTATTGGTATGCACTGAATACCTAAAGAACAATGCCTATAAAACTAAGGCCATCAAAGAAGGATGTACTTTTCTCTAAAGGGAGGAGAGAACTTCCACTTGCTTATGGCCTTGTTCAAATACTGACAGAGTTTGTGGATTCAAAAGGCTTCCATAGCCTAGGCAGCTCATGTCAAGAGCCTTGGATGGTCACTGACATCATAAATAAGAGTGCTAGTTATTAAATTAACAACAGGAGTCACTGTGCACTAATTCCCCATGCAGGATCTCTGTCTTCAATGAGTTGTATTATGAGAGCTAACTGTGAAAATACTTCTCAAACAGTTTTTTGTGTGTATGTGTGTGCATGTGTATGTAAATTGTTGAAATGTTTGGTTATTATAGAGTTAGTCTTCTGTGTACAAGTTAATTGAAAATGAATCAATGGAGAATGGATTGGAAAGAGGAGCGGGAGGAAGTGGAGGGGTGGGAGTGTGGTGGGAAGGCAAGTGTGGTGGGAAAAATAACTATATTCCTAAAGTTGTACTTATGAAATTTGTATTTCATAAAAAAATAAATTAACAAACAAACTAAAAAAGCTAAGGTTAGAATAAGATATTCAGTACTTTCATCTCCAGAAAAAATATTTTAATTGCTTTATGTTTTTTATGAAGAGTAAGAAAATGAGTATTTCAAACTCCTGTACAATACCTGAATTCACTTTATGAAACAAAAAATATAACCTAAGTGAGCATAGGAAAATATGGCACAGATTAATATTTATAATTGTTACATAAATTATTCTCAAATGCTCTTTTACTTCTTTTCCATTTTCTTTTATTTCCATTTTCTCTTAAATCACTAATCACCTAATTTCCAAAAGCCACAGTTAATACTGAAGTCATTTGCTAGCCTGATAGTCTGAGTATCATATGCCACATCACATAACTATATGTGCCAATATAATCAAAATCTTAATGAAATCCAATTAAGCTGTCGGTGCTGTGGCCCTTCAGGTATCTCGTCTCTTTATTACAGAAGTCAACCTCATTTGTTAAGCCTTTTATAAATTTGAACCAAGCCAAAGAATACTTAGCTAATAGACATTTTATGAGACCCTGGGAAGATAAACCAATTATTTTCTCTACATTTAATTTTTTCCCTGTTTCCACCTCCCTTTGCTTGACTATTCAGTGTTGTATAAAATAAGAGTTGTGTTGAGCTTTATTATTTGAGAACTGGATGTATAAAAGAATGCATATAATGTATTTCCACCTTAACAAAGCAGTAATGAAAAATCTATGTAACTATTACCATGCACAAAAAGAGAAAATGTCTTCCATCCATGAAGCATCTGTATGAACCTTTCAAAAATAGTTCCCCCTGATTATACAACCGTTCTCCTGTTCTTTTTGATAATAACGTCTTTGCTTATCTTTGTTATTTCTCTATGTATATATCAATGAAGAGTGTTGCTTTGGCTTGCCTGGTTTTGAATTCTATGTAAATTAACCTATAATATTTTTGTTATGTACCTTGTTTCTTGGGCTCTACATTGTGAGCTTATTTTGTGTTATTATATATCATTCAGTTTTATACTCTACAGTTTTGGATTGCTTGAATATAACAAAATATATTTATTCTGTGATTAAAAAAATTCGAGTTTGGAACATTATTCTACATGTCATCTGGTATCCAAGACTAAATGATTTTGTGAAGAAGATATACATGGAAATAGAATTGCTGCATAATAGATTACATATAATTTAAAATTGTCTAAAGATCTCTCCAAATGCACTAGTTTCTCCCTATCATATTCATATTTTCACCCACATTTGCCATTTTCAAATTTCTTAGAAGTTTGTTAATCTGGGCTGGGCAGTTAAATGGAATCTCATTTGTCTTTCTCAGATGACTAAATGAGTTGAAACAATTTTCTCTTTTGTTTGAGAGATTTACTGGCTTCTTTTCTTAATAAATTATATTGGATCAATGCAAAGTTGAACTTGTCTTTCAAGTATGGTTAGAGTTTGCTGGTTGAAGTCTCCACAATTAACAGGTAAGGCCTCCATAAGAATCTCAGATAATTGTGTTAAAGCTTTCACTTGTGGAAGGGTAAGAAAGAGAGAAAATAAAAACACATAGGTAGGTAGCATTGCTTAATCTCAGAGCTTATTAGTGCAGTTGAATTGATATCCTATCAACTTCATGAATAAAAGCATTAAACACATTGAGTAGAGTAGACTAAGGTGATTGCAGATACCGAAAATACACTCTGTGTGTGTGTGTGTGTGTGTGTGTGTGTGTGTGAAATGTTAAAAGAAATGGTTTCAAATAATTTCACTAGAAAGAATGATAAATGTTTACACTGATTTGAACATTATGTGATGTATACACCTATGAAAACATCATGTTTCCTTAATATGTACATTTTTAATGTTTCAGTTAAAGAAATAAACGACTACTTTTCATGATTCTCTAAGTACCTCACAGTATCAGCCCCAAAGATGATGATTGTGGTGATAGTGTAGTCCAAACATGGATGGGATAGGATCAACACCCACTGAAGATCCTGGGAATAGGCTCAGCAGGTAGCCACATGGCCTACATCCTACCCCACTCTGCAGTGATCCCTGAATCATGTAATCATATCAGATTCTTTTCTGTCCATAGCAAAATGAAGCTGGAAATCAAAAATAGGTGGAATTTTGGAAAAACTACCAATACATGAAAATTAAGCAATCTGTTTTTGAGGAACAAATGGATCAAAGAAGAAATTAAAAGAAAAAAATTAAATATCTTGAGACAAATGAAATGGAAACACAACTTTTTTTTAAATAAAAAGATTTGTTTATTTGAAAGGCAGAGTTACAGATAGGGAGCAGCAGAGGCAGAGAGAGAGAGAGAGAGAGAAATCTTCCATCATCTGGTTCACTCCCCAAGTGGCTGCAATGACCAAGGCTGGGACAGACCAAAGCCAGGAGCCAAGAGTTTCACCCAGGTCTCCAGCTTGGGCTATCTTCTGCTGCTTTTCCAGGGACTTTCGCAGGGAGCTGGATGGGAAGTAGAGTAGCCAGGACTCAAACTGGCACCCATATGGGATATTGGTGTCACAGGCAATGGCTTAACCTACTGTGCCACAGTGACATAAGAACAGGTACACTGACCAGTGAAATCCATTAAAGAGCCCAGAAAAAATTCAACCACATATAGCCAATAGATTTTTACAAATATTCCAACAATGTACAATGGAGAAAACATAATTTCTACACGTGGTCATGCTAAATCTAGATACCCATATAAAATAAATGAAATTGCACCTTTATTTCACACCACATGTAAAATCAACTCAAAATTGGATAAGTAACTGTAAAACCTGATTTTATGAAACTACTAGAAAACACAGAGAAAATACTCCATGATTTTGGTCTGGGAAAAGTGTTCTTGGATATGAGTGCAAAACATAGACAAGATAAGGTAAAATAGTCAAATGGGATTGCATAAAACTGAACAGCTTCTGTACAGCAAAGGAAATAACTAAAACAGTGGATATAACTCTGTGGATTGGAAGAAAATATTTACACAACACACATATAACAAGGGATTAACTTCCAAAATAAATAAGGAACTCAAACAACTCAATAGCAGGGAGAAACAAAATCAAAATTCTATAATGAGCTAAATTGATATTTCTCAAAATAAAACACACAAATGGTCAACAGCCACATTTTAAAAAGCTCATCATCAATACTTCTTAGGAAAATACTAATTAAAAACACAAGATACTATCTACCTACACCTGTTATAATGGCTATTATCCAAGAAAATGAAAGCTAACAAGTGTTAGGGAGTATGTGGAAAAAATGGAACCCTTGTGTGTTGGTAGGAAGTTAAATAAACAAAGCAATTATGAAAAACAGCGTGGAGTTTACTCAGTATGCTAAAAAGAAAATTGCAAGATGATTCAGAAATCCCACTTGGTAAAAGAGATGTGTGTATTGCCACATTCTTTGCAGCATTCTTCGCAATAGCCAAGATGCAGCAGCAATCTAGACATTCATTATCAGATAAAATAGCTAAGGAAAGTGTGCTATATACAGATAATGGAATATTATTCAGCTTTCAAAAAGAGGGGGAATTCTGTCATCGATGAGAACATGGATGAACCTGGAGGATATAATGCTGAATGAAGTAAGACAGGAACAGAACAAATACCATCATCTCATTTGCATGTGGGATGAATAAAAGTTGATCTTATTGAAGTAGAGAGGAGAATGAAGGAAGTTAGGGGAAGGTGGTGGACAAGGGAGGGGAAATGTTCACTCAAGGGTGCAAACTTGAAGTCAGGTTGACAGAATAAGTCTTCAGTGTTCTAACTGCACAAAATGTTGACTACAATCAATAATAATGAATCATATATTTCAGAACTGTACAAGGAATAGATTTTAAATATTCTCACTCTCTAAAATTAGTGCATGAGGATGCATTTGTTCATTATTTTTATTTACTCATTCTGCATTGTAAACATATATCAACATGCCGTAGTGTACCTATACAAGTGAAGGGATTTCAAAATGTACATGGGAAACTAGAATTAAAAGAGCAAAATAAAAAAATACAAACTTTATCCCAACATAAGCACCATCAAATTCAAGATGCTCTTTAAGTGATTATACCAGCATTTCCTACATCCCAAAACGACTGAGGGTGTTGGGCTTTTAATCATGTCAGTTTTCATATTATTAACTAAAGAAAAAATTTTAAGACTAGGAAACAAAAAGTAATCCTAAGGAACCAAATCAGTATCAGAAGGTGGACGCCTAGTGTTTTCTTTCTGAAACTCTACAAAATTGCCCTTGTTTGATATGAAGAATGAGCAGGAAGAATTTGGAGGTGTAATGAAGTTTTCTGGGCATCTCTGTGAGAAAGCTGTGGCTAACTTTCTCAAAACACACTGCTATGAAAGAGATGCTGTCGTTCTTTGGGCCTCTGGAAAGTCGACACATAAAATGCATTGATCATCCTTCAAAACTGCTGCAATGACTTTTGTTCTTGAGTAGTCTGCTTTGGCTTTGCCTGGACAACTTCCACCTCTTAGTAGCTATTGCTTTGTCTGCATGATCTTTTTCCTGTTACAGTTCTTGAAAGCAATATCTCAGGATCTTGTTTAGAATCTCTACTGAAAGTTTTGTTCTTTTCTGCAGCTGATCCAGGTACAACATTTTTGGTACACATGGAAGAGAAAGATCCACTTTGATCTTTCAGTCATAATCACGTAAGCAGAACCACTTGAGACTTCTGTGTGTTGGCGATTGTTTCTGCTGTTAATTGCTAATCTTCCCCACTTAAGGTGTGAATCAAATGGACTGTTTTCTTACAAACTGATGGGGATAGTTGGACCATGTGGGTTTCATCAACATGTCACCCTTTCTTAAAGCAAATTATTCATTTGGAAATTGCTCATTTCTTTGAGGCATTGTCCCTTTAAACTTGCGGTAAGGCATCAATGGCTTCTCCATTCTTCGACTCAAGCTTCACTGTTAAATGTCATGTTTTTTCTTGTTTTCATTTCAGTGGAATTCATGTTGCTCAACAGAGGCTCTTTTCAAACTAGTGCTTCATTCTTGCTGCCTTTAGATGCTGCTTTAAAAATATGTGTTTATTTTGATGCACAAAACATTGAAACCTATATGTACCTTTTTCATAAAATGTATTTTCCATGACCTTTGGGACACCCATTCATAAGATTATAATTATCTGACAATTAAAAGATTTCAAAACTAAAAACATAATGTAGTGGTAAAAGAAAAAAATTCGGTGCTGTCACTGTATGAGCAAAAGTTTGTGTTCAGGCAATCAGAAATTATTCAGTTTGAGTGACTTATAATAATGTGATTTTTACGTTTTATTTTCTGTTGTTTATCATACACTAACATAATCTAGTCAACAAAGCAGCTCTATCCATTGGCATTTGATAGTTGCTGTGGGGCCCAGGCTGATGGGGTAAACACGATTTGAAATATGGCTGGTCGTTATGCCAGGGAGAAAATACAGCTCTGTAATGTTCACACCCCACTAAATATTTGCCAAGATATTTCACAAACCATTTGCACACACCATTCATCACCCTCAGCACCTCACTTGACCCACACAATGCTAAAGAGCAAGGAAGTGTTCTCAGGAGAAGGCATTTAGCCTAGCAGTGAAGATTCCCAAATCGCAGTGTAAGGTCTAGGTTAGGCTCCTCATTCCAGGTTATGACTCCAGCTATGCACCGATGCAGACTCTGGAGGCAGCACCACTGGGCCAAGAAATGGAGTTCTTGCTTCCCATTATAGATACCCGGAGTGTGTGCTTGACTGCTGTCTGGCCCTGGCCACACTGTGGCTGTTGTGGTCATGTTGGATGTAAACCAGTGAACTGCAGCTCTTTCTGTCTTTCAGTCTTTTTCTCTCCCTCTCTCTTGAAAAATTAATCAAATTTAAATAAAAGAAAAAGAAAGCACGCTCAATTATATGCCTGACAGATCCAGAGTCAGAAATAATCATGTTAGTAGCACTAAAATTTGCCCCTTTCTCTTTCTGCATAATTAGTTGACTTAATATAACACAGTCCACATCTTTCATGATAGACAAACTTTGTAGTTATACTCTTTAATATATCAAAATTACATAACCAATTGGGCATTTTCTAGTTAATTTTTCTTTATTACTAGATCAATGATTTAATTTTAAAAACTTTCTTCATCAACTTGACTTTATAAATTCAGTGTCAATGTATGTAAGAGTCATCACTCACACACACAGGGTACGATCTTGAACACATTAGAGCAGCATGAAACTAGATATAATTGCACCAAAATTTAGTTCTTAAACCAATATACACTGGGTGATCATCTATTGACAAATTTTAATATTAAGATGGGCTCTTCTTTTAATTACAATCCACTGTTTTTATTCCAATTAACAATAACATCATGTAGCTTTCTCATGTCTAAAGAAATTGCCTTTTGGTTATGATTAATATAGATATTACCAAGGATATTTATTAAATTTTCTGAAGTTTAATACTTTGTGTGTTAAGCCAAGTGGAAATAAAATAATTTAGAAGAGATGATTCAGCATTTTTCTCAATAAGAATGTGCCTCTGACAATAAACATAATTTTAAGTAATCAATCCATATTTTGATGCCTTTGGGGGAAAATGAGAATTCTCCAAAGACTTTCCGGATCATTGAGAAAGAAACGAATAGCATTGTTTTTGCAAGTGGCTATGAGTTGGAAACTTTATGCTCATTGAAAATTAAATTGAAGGATTGTATTTATTAAGAAAGGGACCAAAAGGATCATTGACTATGAAGGATTAATGAGAAGTTTCTACAGTGTTGTATACATAAGACAATATGTTCCATATTTCATGGGTAACTAAACAGACGGCCAAGAGAATTTTTCACAAAATGTTCCTCTTACCATTTAATTACAACTTAACAAATGAGGTAGAAATCTACCATACAAAATAATTTAACCTATAAAATGCACATAGATGTTCTGTTAATAGTCAATACATAATTTGTCAGTTGTAGACTTGAGGCTGTTATATCAGTGATTGCTGTTACTTCATGATATTGATTTTCTGTTCATATGAAATATTTTTAAAAATAACCTTCTTAAAAGTATAGAATAATTTTAGGTGCCCATAAAGGCTGCAACTTACAGGGTCTTAATGCATTTGTCAAAATGGAGAAACTAGAGACACAGATCAAAAGACCAGAATAGACACCCCAGAAATGAATATATACATGTATGATGAACTTATCTTTGACAAAGCTAGTTAAAACACTACCTGGAGAAAAATAGTATATTCAATAGATGGTATTGGGAAAATAGGATTTCCATATGCAGAATTTTGAAATAATACCCTGCCTTACAACTTAGATAAATCAACATAAAACATACCAAAAACCTAAATGCAAAACCTGAAAGTTAGAAACTACTAAGGAAAAGATAGGGGAAACAATCCAAGACATTGGAGTAGGCAATAATTGTTTTTAGCTCATACTCCAATCACAGACAATAAAAACAATGACAAATAAGATTATATCAAACTGAGAAGCTTCTGCATAGCAAAGGAAATAATGAGAAGAGAGAAGAAACAATTGACAAGATGAGAGAGAATATGTGCAAGCTCAGCTTTTAATAAAGGATTAATATCCAGAATACAAAGAGCTTAAGATAATCAACAATGAGGCCGGCGCCGCGGCTCACTTGGCTAATCCTCCGCCTGTGGCGTCGGCACCCCGGGTACTAGTCCCGGTTGCTCCTCTTCCAGTCTAGCTCTCTGCTGTGACCCAGGAGGGCAGCAGAGGGTGGCCCAAGTGCTTGGGTCCCTGTACCCGCATGGGAGACTGGGAGGGAGCACCCGGCTCCTGGCTTTGGATGGGCACAAATGAACCAATGGAAGGAAGACCTTTCTGTCTCTCTCTCTCACTGTCTATAACTGTCTCTCTGTCTCTCTCTCTCACTGTCTAACTCTGCCTGTCCAAAAAAAAAAAAAAAAAAAAAAAGATAATCAACAATGAAACAAGAAATCAAGATAAGAAATGGAAAAAAGGGATCTGGATACTTTTCAAAAGAAGAAATACAAATGGCCAACCAGCACAGGAAAAACTATTCAAGATCACTAGCCATCATGGAGATGCAAATAGTATCATCTCACTCCATTTAGAATGGATATTATTGAAAAAGAAAAAAAGAATAACAAATGCAGGTGATGTAATGGAAAAGGATACCCTAATAAACTGTTGGGGGAATTATTTAATACAGCCATTAAAAAAGAGTGTAGAGAATTTTCAAAAATTGAAAAACACATATATGAACCAGCTGTCATAATTCTGGGAATATACAAAGGAAAAAGATATGTGGTCAGCATACAAAAAAGATAGCTGTATTGTCATGTTTATTTCAGCATTGTTCACAAAAGCAAAGGTATAAAATCAACAAATATGCGCATTATGAATGAATGAATAAAGAATATGTGGTGTATATACACAATGGAATATTACTCAGCCATTAAAAAATGAGTCCTTGGGCTGGCATTATGGTGTATGAAGGAAAGCTGTCATCTGCGATTCCAGCTTCCAGTATGGATGTGTTTGATTCCCGCCTACTCCACTTTCGCTACAACTCCTTGCTAATGCAATTGGGAAAGCATTGGAAAATGGTCCATGTGATTGGACTCCTGCCACCCATATGGGAGAATGGGAAGAAGCTCTCGGCTTCTGGTTTCTGGCTTCAGCCTGGCCCAAACCTGACTTGTGGCCATTTGGGAAGTGAACCAATGGATGGAAGTTTCTCTCTCTGTCTCTGTCTCTGTAATTTGGCCTTTCAAATAAATAAAATCTTTAAAAAAATGAGTTCCTAACATTTGCAACAATGTGGTTGGGATTGGAAATCATTATGCTAAGTGAAATGAATCAGACACAGAAAGACAAATACCACATGCTTTTCTCATATGTCCAAGTTTCTATATATATAATATAAATACAATATATAATATATAATGTAAATATAAATATTTAATATATATTAAAATGTGTGAATAGATGCAATATTTTGGGGTGTGTGTGCAAATATATATGCTTTCTATATTGAATTATAATATGTAATAATATAGCCTTCTTTCATCATTTTCTCATCTCTATCATGAATTCTACATTATGTAATACTGGTATATTCACTCATTTTCCAAAATAGCATGTTCATATGTGTGTGTGCATAATCTAATATGAAGTGAATATGGCATTATGCTAAAAACTCTAACTCCATATGCTCATTGTATTCTTTCTACTAGTCTGGATTATTTAAAATGTAAAACATACATAAAACCTAATAAACTAGCATGAGTTAACCTACCATTAATAAAATTCACATTTTACTTGGATTTCCCTCTTTTCTTCCTAATGTCCCACTTTTCTTCCAGGATTGTACCCGAAAACCACATTCCACTTAGTCTTCATGTCTCTTCTTTAGCTTTTCTCGCTTCCTTAGACAGTTTCTCAGACTTCTCTTGTTTTTAATGACTTTGCCATATTTGATGAGTACTAGGTCAGGTATTTTGTAGAATAGTTGTGAGTTTGGTTCTGTCTAGAATGATTTTGTTTTTAAATTTTGATTTGCATGGTAAGACTGGAGCTATGGTATTTGAGAGAGGAACAACACAAAACTGCAGCGATGTTCTCATCACAAAAGTCAAATACAGAAGCAAAATGATTTTTTTCACAGATGGTATTAGCCTTGCCTATGGACTCATAGGTGCTTAAAAGACACTTTTCTTTCACAGGGTTAGAAAAAGACATGCTACCTCATAGCTTGTAATCCAAGAACAAAGCAAAAAATGCATATACAAATATTAAGGAAAAAGTCCCCTTTTCAAATGGCGGACTGTTGCTTTGTCATTATAAAAAAGAACATCTAAAGCCAATTCATAAATTCATACATCTACCAATGGAAGATTGCCTTAAGTGCCTATCAGTGTTCACAATTAATATTTATATTATTATGCTTTTATGAAGCTTAATAGGCTACAGTTAGATGACACTTAATATTGAAGACAGTGTTTGGAAATATTCACTGGAAATCATTGAGGAAGAGCTTGAATTATTATATGGAAGAATGAAAACAGTAAAAAGTAAGTAAAAATTCTAAAAGAAAAATTATTTAAAGATTAAAGAACTTGAGAGGTAACTACTGCTGTGTATGCATAGTGATAAGAAATATTATAGATGGCTGCAATAATCTTGGTTGGAACAGATCAAAGCCAGGAACCAGGAACTACATCCAGGTCTCCCATGTGGGTGTCAGAGACCAAAGCACTTGGGTCATCTTCTGCTGCTTTCTCAGGAACACTAGCAAGGAGCTGGAACTTGAACTGGGACTGCAATCAACACTCTGATAGGGGGTGCTGGCTTTGCACGCAGTGGCTTAACCCACTAAACTAGTGCTAGCCTCAGTTATCATGATGATTTGATGTCCCCAGAAACTTCTCATGATCTCTGCATGCCAGGTGATCAGAATATTTTGTTTATTTATATAAAAGATTTATTCATTTATTTGAAAGTCAGAGTTTAAAAGAGAGGAGAGGGAGAGTGAGTGGGAGAAAGAGACAGAGAGAGATCGATCTATTCCATCTGCTGGTTTGCTCCCCGGATGACTGCAACGGCCCAGGGTCGGCCAGGCCAAAGCCAGGAGCAGGGAGATCCACTTGGGCCTCCCAGAATATTCTTAAATGAGTTGAAAAGAATAGGCTGACACATGCGCTGTACTAGAGATAGACAAATCCATTAAGTAACCCTAGAAATCGATGATAAAATTTCTTTCATGTGATAATAACACTTTTTAAAGCATCTATTCCTGATTAATTAAGATAATATTTTGAGTGGGTCCTGGCATATTTATTGCTAATTAGTTTGGCTCAAACTTGCTGCCTAGTACAGGATATAGTGACAGTCCTTTAATGTGGTTATATTTATTAGGAGAATAAAATTACTGGATTAGGGCTGCTTAAAATGATTATTTTAACTATTTTTTTCCTCTATGTTGTCACATGTCCTTAAAAAGGAATGCCTATGCAAATTTAAAATGTGAATTTTAAAATTTAAATAAATAAAATCTCTCTCTTTTTTGCTTTAATACTTTGCAAGGAATATTCAAAATAGTTGTCTATTGTCCTCATAGAAATTAATTAAAGGAAATGTGCATTTATGACTACCAATTAAAATACATATACATTTTCCTATGGCACTTTTGTGGGTTTCTTTTTTGTAGTTATAAAATACACAAAACACCATGTTTTAACATTTGTGGTGAAATTCTGAGAAGGAACCCAATTAAAAAAAAGAAAATATTAAATATTTCCAGAAGCTGAAAATGGCCATGGATTTTGTTAAGATATATCTGTGTTTTCCCAGTTATCCAATAATCTGCTCTCCTTGCTGTTGACAAGTTTCCATTTTAATCCCCCTGCTGGCCTCATCAGACATATTATTTCACAACCTTTAAGTGGTCACCACACGCTTCAATTACAAAAAAAAAAATGTATTCAATGCATTTCACCTAAATCTTTAGTATATTTTACAAAGATTGACAATCTAGGACTTGATCTGTTTAGTTGACAGTCAGGTTTCGTGTACGTGAATATGTTTCCAGGGCCTTTCTTTCCTTTTTCTTTTAAATTTTACGTATGTATACAAATTTCAGGTATTTCATATATACTGATTTAAGAGCATAGTGTTATCTCCCACCCTGTCTTCCCTCCCACCCACCTTCTTCCTCCTCACTCTCCTATTCCTACTCTTATTTTTCACAAAGATCTATTTTCACTCTACTTTATACTCATAAGATTAACCTTACACTAAGTAAAGAGTTTAACAAATACTATGAAGGAAAAACCACTGATCCTCAACAATAGAGACAAGGGTTGTAAATGATCATTGGATCTCAAAATGTTAATTTCAATTCAATATATTACATTTTAGTTACTCTACTAGTTACTGCAGATTAGAGAAAATATATAGTATCTGTCTTTATGGGAATGACTCATTTCACTAAGTATAATGGTCTCCAGTTGCATCCATTTTGTTGCAAGACAGGATTTTTTTTTTTAAATTGCTGATTAGTGTTCCATAGTGTATATATACCATAATTTCTTTATCCAGTCATCAGTTGATGCACATTTGGTTTGATTCAATATCTTAGTTATTGTGCATTGAGCTTCAATGAACATGGGGGTACAGATAACATTTTCATCTGCTGATTTCATATTTTCTCAAGTTCATTGTGTTTCTCCTGTGTTACTTCCTTCTCCTCTCAGACTTCACGTAGGTTTCTGCTCTGTGAAGTCACCCCAGATTCCCCCAGATTCCCTTCCCCAGAAAGACCTATCTGGCACCTCATATAGCATCTTGCTTATTATAATTAAGGAGAGCCCTGTGGTTAGGGCACTGTTTGTTTTGTCATTTGTCTTTTACTACAGAATAGACAGGGCTTTTGCATTTCTTAAGACTACAGTCCCTGCCAAAGAATAAACCACTCAAGACATGGAAAATGTGTACTGATGTTTAAAAACAAGTTATTTATTTGAAAGGCAGTGTGACAAAGAGAGAGAGAGAGAGAGAGAGAGAGAGAGAGAGAGAGAACTTTTACATCAACTGCTTCACGCCCTAATTGGCTACCGTGGACAGGGTGAGGCCAGGATGAAGTCAGAAGCCAGGTACTCAATCTTTTTTTTTTTTTTGACAAGCTGAGTTAGACAGTGAGAGAGAGAGAGACAGAGAGAAAGTCTTCCTTCCGTTGGTTCACTCCCCAAACGGCCGCTAAGGCTGGCGTGCCACTCGGATCCGAAGCCAGGAGCCAGGTGCTTCCTCCTGGTCTCCCATGGGGTGCAGGGCCCAAGCACTTGGGCCATCCTCCACTGCCTTACCGGGCCACAGCAGAGAGCTGGACTGGAAGAGGAGCAACCGGGACCGAACTGGTGCCCCAAATAGGACTAGAACCGGGGTGCCAGCGTCGCAGGATGAGGATGAGCTGTGACACAGGCCTGAGTACTCAATCTTGATCTCCCAGTGTTTGGCAGGAATTCAATCACTTGGTTATCATTTACTACCTCTAAGCAGCATAGCAGGAAGCTGGGTTTCAGGCATGTGGACTATAATCAGCATTGCCAAAATAAGGATGCATTTGAAATATGGGTATCCATTGTTGCATCCATGTATGTTATTGGAAGAGAATTTACATCAATGCAAAAGGCCTAATATTTTATAAGTCAATAAAGTGAATTTTAATAATTTCAAAAGAAAATATATGCAATAGGTAGGGCAAAGGACTCTAAAATGAAAGATACATAAAAATTCAAATTGGCACTTAGTTTTGTTTTCTAATTTTAATTATATAACATACATTATATGCTGTCAGTCACTGCAATATACATGAATATTCATTTATTGCTCATAGAAATCTTTAAGATGATCCATAAGCAAAGTCTATCAAAATTTAAAAACACATAGCTTTTAATCCAACAATTACACATTTTATTTTGTAAATATACTTACCAATAATAAGGATGGCATATACAGATGTTAAATACACTATTGTTTTTTAAAAGAATTATTTATTTTGTTTTAAAGTCATAGTTACAGAGAGAGAGAGAGAGAGAGAGAGAGAGAGAGAAGGAGAGAGAGAGAGATAGAGAGGTCTTCTATCTGCTGGTTCACTATCCAGTTGGCTGCAATGGCCGGACCAGTGCCAATCTGAAGCCAGGAGCCAGGAGCTTCCTCTGAATCTAAATGTGACTGGGGAACTAATGATCTAATTAGGCAGCTATCATAAAGGCTTAATAATTTTATTATAGCTGAAAATCTATCAAAACAAAATTTTATGTTAAAAGGGAGGTGTAGAAGGTAGACTACGTTGTCATATGGATCAAACTAAAACACTTTTTATATCCATCAGTATGATGTATTATTGGGGTGACTGTGTAGTCAGGTTTCTCCCTCACATTTCTGATGTTTACCAATGTCCTAGCAAAAGAAACTTCTTTCACATGCTTTCACTCTTGCAAGCAATTTTGTTTTGCTGATAATTTATCACAGTATCAACTGTATACCTTGTGTTTAGCTGGTACATGCTTAGAATATTTCTTGAAGTATGCACCAGAAACACAATGAAGGGAATTTCCAGTACGGCTGTGATCCAGGGTGGAAAGAACACTTCGTATACACTATATGTGTTCATGTGGTGTGAGTTATGAACGCTTGGTATCAATTGCCAATTGTAAGTCAATAGAGAAAATTTGAATCTAATTATGCAAAATTCTCTCAGCAAGATTTTTATGGAATGTGAAATTATTGTTGTGAGACATGGGAATAATGATTAAAATCACAAAACAAAATCATACTGTGTGATGTGAGAGTTGCAAGTAGAGTCAGAGCTAGAGACTACTTAAGGGCATAATGATCTAGAATTGCATTCTACTGCTGCAACTCTAAATTGTGGCCCTAAGCAGATACAATTTTCTCACCGACCTCTTGAAGTTTCATGAAAATAAGATGTGTGAGATAATTATATTGCCTTCCAGTAATTAAATAGATTGCTAATTTGTAAATAAATCTTGTGTGTTTTCAGTTCTCACCAAGATAGACTGTCTATTTAAATATAATGGCAAAGCACAGAGCACTTTTTTCCCCTAAAAATCTAATCTGCATTATTTTTTCTTCAGACTAGAAGGTTATCATAAAATCAACTACAGTGAGACAAGTCTCCCCAATTATTTGTTAGAATCTAAGCTTCAGATGTAGAAGCGTATTTTCCTGTCTGCTTCACTGTAGGCACTCTTAGGTGCAATAGTACTTGGCATATAATGAGTGCGCAACAATTCTACACTGAATACATGAATGGATTAATGAAAAAATGATTACCTGTTCACAGGCGTTCTTATACGTCATGTTGATGTTTATTTGGCATACACTTCTTTTTCAGGGTGGGGCATTTAAAAAAAAGTAAATTCAAAATAAATAAACTTTTTGAATAAGCAGTTTTGTTTAAAGAAATTTATCCAGTGAAGGCATTCGTGCCATGTACTTGGATCTAACACACACAACAACCCTTTATTTGTTAGGACATCACAACAAACATTCATTCCTTGGGAAATGTTTTGAATTATTTACTTAGATAGTTACATGGAATATAATGCAGACATTGAAAATAACAAAGCAGATATATGTGTACTAAATAATACAGGCAAATGAAAGAAAGGATGAAAGAGAGAAAGAGAAAGAGAGAGACAGACACACGCACACACACAGAAAATAAGTCAGAAAAGAATCTGGCAAGCAGTCAGGCAAGCTTGTAGGAAGGGAGGAAGCAAGAAATAGAATCTATGAGCGAATAATAAAAAATTAGCACAACTGAATAAAAAACTGGCAGCAATGGAATCATTGCATATCTCTTATAAACATGATAAAATTCACTATAAAATTTACAAAATTTTGGATGAAGCCTTTAGCCTAATGGTTGAGTCCAATTAATATGCCAGCATCCTACATCATAGAATCTGGGTTTTATATACAGCTTAGTCTCCTGACTCCAGCCTCTTGCCAATGCAGATCCTGGGGGCCGGAAGTAATGGCTCTAGAGATTGGGTTATTGCCACCATATGAGAGCCCTGCATTGGGTTCTTGGCTCCCAGCTTCAACCTTAGTCTAACCTTGACCATTGAGGACATTTAGAAAAACGATTTATTTATTTTTTGACAGGCAGAGCAACAGAGGGAGATACTGAGAGAAAGGAATTTTACAACAGATGGTTCACTCCCAAAATTAATGACATGACCAAGGCTGGTCCAGGATGAAACAAGGAATCCCATCCAGATCTCCTTTGTGAATGTCAGAAGCCCATCTCCCACTGTTTTTCCCAGGTACACTGTAGATAGCTGGGTCGGAGTAGAGCAGCTGGGATTTGAACCTGCATGCATATGGGATACTGGTATTGCAGGAGCCTTTTGCTTAACCCACTACTCCACACTGCTGGCCCCATTGAGGGCATTTGAGGAATGATCAAGCAGATGGGAGCTTTTTCTTTTTCTGTCTCTCACTCTCAAAAAGTTACAAAAATCTCTAAAAGAATTTCTCTCTTGGTGGAGAGACATAGAAATTGAGAAGGATGGAGAGAGAAAGAGAATAATGACCTTCATACATGTTTATTTGATCATGGTTGTGTTTCCCTACTAGCAAGCTCCACAAAAAGTTGGATTTTAATTTTTGTGTTCCCATGTGTGGCTCTTATTCCAAGTCATAGTAGACACTCAACAAGGTTTGTGTTCTTTGAGTGATTTATCTGTACTTAGGAAATCAAGAGATATTTCAGAAATGATAAAAGATCAGGTATGTGGTAGCATACATCCTCTGTTGATACCAACTAGACTGAGATGTAAAGTGAATGTCGGATAAATTTCTCCTAATGTGCATACACATTTAAAAATATTTCACTATTCCATATATTTGGGAAGAAGCCTATGGTGCAATGTTTCACTGATAGTCCTATAGATTCCTTCTGCTTTATTGCATCTACACAGAAAGATCCTGGCAGGCTTAGGATTCATTTGTGTTTTGTGCTTCTTTGGAAAAATAAACAGCATAGCTATCTATATATTTTGTGTTAGGCAATGCTATGAACTTAGATCAGGATGCAGACATGTGAGTCTGAAAAAATCAATACCTAACAAACATCTCCTGTCCCCTTCTTCCTCTTTGTGAACATAGAAGTACTTATATTTGGTTGGACAGTGCAACTGTTAGCTGTGTACAATTGTGGGTAATTATTCTAATTGTTTTCCTCTTTGGGTCAGAATATGAACCTTTTAATTTCAGTCCGATTACAGTCCACATCTCTACACTATGATGTAACACAAGGTAGAAATTCACTATTTTATTTTCAAACTATTTGCTATAATCCAGACCTTGGTAGAGACTGTGGCTTGGTGATAGATTTTGTTTTTAAACAGTGTTTCTTTGAAGAAAGTCGTCCAAAAATGTTTCTTTGTGATATTGATAAGCTACAAAAGACATTAAAGTAAGCTGTTGGAAATAGAATGATGCAGATATTTTATATAGGATTATTTTTTGGAATCAATTTCACCTTACTGACACTTGTACACATATCTGTGTGCTGTTAGAATGCACCAGATGGAGCATGACTTGGAGAGTCAGAAACCATCCCGGCAGGCAAGCATCTGACACATAAATTTCTGTGCCAGGTCTTTGGGAAGGGTTTTGGTGAGTGAAGAGGTGAAAGTATGATTGGGCAAAAATTAACTTGATTCACATTTCTTATTATCTTTAAAGCTTTAGAAGAACTATTTAATTGAATTATTCATTTCACAGTGTTTGAACAATGAATAAGAAGGACATCTACACTGTAATTTAAATATCCCTGGGCTTCTGGCTTTCTAACAGGTTAAAGCACACCAATATTAAGGTGGGAACCTATTTCTAAATAATTGCAGTCCTTGGGCTTGAGAGATGGTGATATCGTGAAAAATATTAACTGTAATAGGAGTGTGATAACTGCCATTTGACTGACACTCCAGTGCTACTCGAAGGACTTCTCCAAGCACAGAAAACCCTGCATCATAAAAAGCTGGAGGACATGAAGGGAGAAGGAGTATGTGCTCCTGAGAAGTTATTTATTTAAAGATACTTTTAGCAGGGAATTGTAAACAGAAGTCATGAATAACGATAATGATAGTTATTGAGCCCTTACAATTTTTGATGCCATACATAGGTGTGTGTGTGTATACATATATATATATGTGTATACACACACACACACACACACACATATATATATATATATAAAATTCTTTAAATATATGAGTAGTTTTACAAATACAATGACAAGGACTTAGAAAGGTTAAAAAGTATCAGTTTGGCAGAATTGTGTATATAAAATTAACATACAGAAATCAACAACATTTATATACACAAAAAATGCCAAGACTGACACAGAGCTTATAATATCAGTCTCATTCACAATTGGATCAAAGAATTTAAATAATTTGAGACAATTTTAACCAAGGATGCGAAATATCTCTACAACAAAATTATAAAACATTAAGGAAAGAATTAGAAGACATTAAAAAAAGTGGAAAAATCACCCATGTTTATGAATTGAAAGAATTAATGTAATCAAAAGTCCATACTACCCAGTCCAAATTATAGATTCAGTGTGATCTTGGTCAAAATTTCAAAGATGTTCTTTTCAGATCTGGAAAAAAACAGCCCTAAAATTCTTATGAAATAATAAGAAACCCCAAATAAGTAAAGCAATTCTACACAATAAAAATAAAGCTGATGACATCACAATACCAGATTTCAAGACATACTATAGGGCAGCTATAATCAAAACAGCCTAGTACTTGTGTAAGAATAGATATGTAGATGAATGGAATAGATTAGAGAACTCAGAAATTAACCCACGCATCTACAACCAACTAAATTTTGACCAATGAGCTAAAAATCATATCCTGGAGAAAGGATAGCCTCTTCAGCAAATCATGTCAGGAAAATTGGATCTCTGTATGCAGAAGTTGAAACAAGACTCCAAACTCACACTCTATACAAAAATCAATTCTCAGTGGGAGAATAACATAAGACCTGAAACCATCAAATTACTTGGGGCAAACATTGAAAGACATTGGAATAGGCAAACATTTCTTGGATAAGACCCCAGTAGCATAGGCAATAAAGGTAAAATTAGACAGATGGGATTAAATCAAGCTAAGAAGATTTTGCATGGAAAAGGAAGCACTCAACAAAATAAAGAGGTAGCAAACATGATGGGAAAAATCTTTGCAAAAGATTTTTATAATAAAGGATTTTATAATAAAGGATTAATATTCAGAATATATAGAAGGAGCTTAAGAGATTCAACAACAGTAAAAGAAACAATCCAGTTTAGAAATGGATAAACCATATCAACCAGCATTTTTCAAAGGATGAAATACAAATGGCCAACAGACACATGAAAAATGCTCAGGATTATTAGCTATAAGGGAAATGCAAAAACAACAAAGAAACAAACAAACAAACAAACAAAACTCACACAATGAGGTTTCACCACACCTCACTTAGAATGGCTATCATGCAAAAATTAAAAAAAAAAAATAACAAATGCTTATGAGGATGCAGATGAGGGGAGCTACCCTACATTGTTGGTGAGAATCAAACTAGTACAACCGTTATGGAATACAGTATAGAGATTCTGAAGAAATCTGGAAATAGACGTATCATATGACCCAGATATTCCAGTTCTGGGCTTTTACCCAAAGGAAATGAAATTAGAATAGGAGAGATATCTGTACCACCATGTTTATAGCAGCTCAATTCACAATAACTTAGATATGGAATCAATACTAATGTTTATCAATTGATGACTAGATAAAAAATTGTGGTATATATACAATATGGGATATCGCTAAACCATAAAAAAAGAATTTAATTCCATATTTTGAAACAAAATTTATGAAATTAGAGACCATTATGCTTAATAAAAAGACAAATACAATATTTTCCCTGATTTGTGGTAATTAATATAGAGTACCAAAATAATAATGTATATGAGTGAGATTGACATTTTGAGATTTGATTATCATTTATAGCTCTTGTCTATACTCTGAGAAACAGTGGTTTTCTGCTTACTACCTGTTGAATTCCTTATTTAATGAAGAATTAAGTTTTTGAATGTAAATTGAAGGTGTTCCAACCTAAAAATTAAAAGAAAGAAAAGAAGAGAGATGGTGGGAGTGAGTGAGGGAAGGAGGGTAGGCTGAGAAATACCATAATGCTCTTAAAACTGTATAGATAAAACACATGAAATTTGCTCCCTTTGGCTAAATAAAACCAATTTGAAAAATTTCAATGAAAAAATTTTCATATTTCTACTTATAGTCAATGGCAAAGCTCAGATTCAAGTACAAAAAATTGAGACAAAGAGTAAATTACATGTATTAAAGATAACTTTATGGAAAATAATTTTTAAGATTCTGATTTCTGAGTGAATGTGGGTATTATGATTTGCTATTGTGTCTTTTTTTTAAGTTTCTTTTAGTTATAAAAACTTTTTTTTTGATGGTTAGGTATTTGCAATGGCATATACCTTAAAAACATTTCCAAATTAACATAAATTTGCCCCCTTACAGATATGCAACAATTAATTCGACAGTATAAGGATCTGATTCATAAATAACTTCTTCTGACTGTAACATGTTATATATGACATTTCTGTCAATTGGTCCATATGATTCATAGAAAAATAAAACATGTCTAGAAAAGGCAGATATTTATGTTTTTATTGAATATAAAGCTATTTTAACTCCTTAATATGAAATATGATTAAGATATCTAACACATTATTTCCTGTGTAGAAAGTGGTTAATGCATGTTTATATTTTAATATAAGAAATAAATCTAATTTTGCATACATGTAGACATAGTTGTAAGATTTTTCAAACTATGCTTTGAGATATCATACAAAGGATGGACAAATAATCGATGTCTTTCATGTGAAGTAAAATTAATGGTTTCAAGAATTTTTTTATTCTATTTTGTATTATAAAGTTAGTCAATGGCTTATTTGTATTTTTCATGTAAATCTTTCATGTTAGTTATTTGAAATATGAAGTTGTGGATTAAAAGAAACCAAATGTTTCATGATCAACAAATATGTGATGGGAAAACTGGAGTTCAGGGCACAGAGCTTCCCTTTGGAAATCTGAGGGACATACTAGAATGTATGTATACTGGAATCTATTTTGTGAAAAATAGGAGTATTTACAAAAAGATTGAGAAATTAGAATGGCACCTATGGAAGTTATAAATGATTTTGGAGAGACAAAGAAACAGGGTTCGAACTTCAAAAGAGACCATTTTGTTAGGGGATGACAAATAAAAGAAAAACAAAGCAGAATAAAATGACAAGGTCTTATGACAATTGCTATGAGAAAGCTAAGTGCCTTCTTGTGGTAAGGCAGAGAATGGCTGTTTGGATACGATAAGACATGTAAAAGCAAAGCCAAAAATAGGTGATATGATAAGACTTAGTTGCTGGTACTTAAGAAACTTGTGTTTCTTAAAAATATTTATTTATTTACTCTCATTTATTTTAGAGATAAACAGTAAGAATGAGAGAGACAAAGCGTGACAAGAGAGAGATCTAATCCACTAGTTGACTTCTGAAATGTTCAAATTCAGTTCAAATTCATGTAGTGGCAGGGACCCAAATAATTGAACCAACATCTTTTGCTGTTATCAGGAAGCTAGAATCTGGAACAGAGTTGGGACTTGAACCCAGCACACTGATATGGGAGCAGGCATTTCAAGCATTGTCTTAACCATGGTGCCAAACTCTTTCCTACATTCTTATGCTTTATTTGCAGATACTTTAACGACTACCTATGAACTTTTATAAATGTTGCGATAAAGAAAAATAAGTAGAAGTATGTGAATGTTTAGTGGGATGGGCTTTTAAAAAGCCTTAAAAAGGCACTAAATTCTCCTTATATTTGTATCTTCATGTATTGGGACATGGATTCCCACTCACAGCAGTGTTTTAGAAACTAAATATATTATGCCATGGATTATAAGTCTATAAATAATGTCATAAGTAAAACCAATCTAATTCTATCACAACCAAAGCTAAGTCTCCATTTGTCAACTACCAAATGACCCAACAGAAGAAACATATGTTTTCCTTAAAATAATGAAATGTAGAATGTGTGAAATTTATTCTGCAAGCAAGCTTGAGATTTTATGTATGTCAAACTGGGGAGAGGCTATATGTTTTCCATGAAAGCAATGAAGAATTCCTTTAAAAAATTAGAAGCAAAAAATTTCAGGCTTATTTATGTCCTGAGTAAGCCACGGGTAAATTAAAACCCAGTTTGTTAGGTGTTATTCAGAAAGAGTATTTCAAATTGAAGAATGTTCAGCTCTTGGTTAAAACATAAATCGTGAGAATGACTCTGACATTCCCCAGGATAACAGGACATAATGGAAGTCACAGATACCAGCCATCAAATTAGGAATTGTGTCTGTTTTGTTAATCGTGGAAATACTTGGTGACTCGGGCTCTTCTTTCATGGAAAAAGGAACAGAACCACGAAGACTAGATTCACCTCTTGCCTACCTGTTACATAACAATGATTCATATTTTCTGAGCTTCAAACTCTATTACAAAGGGAGTCTAGGATTGGGAGCTTCCTTGTAAGCAATAACACAGGCAGCAAGGTTAAATCTGGATGTATTAACCTGTGTGTTTCCTGTGTTTTCTCCTTCATAGCTGCCCGCATTTCATCGGAACCATAAGCTCCTTTCATCCTCTCTCTCATCAGACATAGAAATGAAAGGTAAATATTTATAGAAAGCATTGGCCTAAGTAATAAACCAAAAGATTTTGAATGCATTTGCGGACAGCAAGTTTCTCTTGCTTCAAAGATAATTTTAGCTGTGACATAAAGAGGAGGGGGACCTGCCAGCATAGGAGAGACACAGAATGAAAGATAAGGGCAGTGCAAGGAAAGAAATGGAAACGAGGCAGAGGTTCTAGGATGTCACTGGCTCGGGACCCCTTTCCTCCTACTCACAAGCCTGGCTCATCTGTCAAAGCCTGCAAAGCACTCGGGCGTGTTGAGCATGAGTTGAGGGGTTTGGACAGTCTCCATAGTTGGCAAGATGAGGAAGATAACTTCCACAGTCCATTTTCTTAGGAGAAATCAGTACAATCAGTTTGGAATTTTTCCATAAGGAAATTTTTCCATAAGGGTCCTTTGCTATTTGACATCAACTTTACAAATTTAGTTTCATGTGGATCAACTTCCCAGGGCCTATCTTCTACTGGCTAAAATGTCTGTAAGTATTTTTTAAAACACAGCTTACGTTTTTAGAGAGCTTGCTATAGTTTAAGTCATTTGGATGGCTTAACTTAGATCCTTTCTTGTGAATAAAAATCAGCAAGAAAATCTTGTTTAATATTTTGTATGAAATTCACTACGTAGACGTTTGTAACTTGAAGAATGTGAAGTATCAACATTCAAAAATCACTGGAGACTATCACTTCAAAGGATTAGTTACTTGTTTTTCAGGTACTTTTCTGATATTTAAAACTGAAATGTATTTATATATATTCTACTCTTCTGCAGAGTAATGGTACTTAGACTATCCTTCAGGGAAAGTAAGTAGGAGCATTTGTAAGTTTTATAATTGGCTCAAAATTTCACCGGGAGAAGAATTTTACAAACACACATGTTTTATTTACATCTCAGAAAGGCATGTACGTCCATATTCTTGTGTTGCTGAGGTAACATGGAACATGGTGATTTACAGGGCCTAGTATAAGGTTGGGGAGACTAGAAACATTGTAGTTAGTTGGAATTGAAGAATAAATGTTGAGTGCCACCAAAATACCACACAGATTTTCTAGCTATTATTCAAAGTCTACTTTAGTACAGGAAAAAGTAACTTTTCCAAGTCTTTCTCTATAAAAGAAACCTGGTATTATGTATCAGAAAGATCCTTTGAAAACTAAATGGTACACGATCCCAAATCAAAGTGTATAATCTCAGTCTCTGATTATGCAATCCCACTTCTTGAAATTTGATTTAAGGAAACAATTATCCAAAAGTAGAACACCATATGTTCAGCAAAGTTTGTTAAAATGTGTTCTGTAAAGCGATAAAATGCAATGCAATCTATGTCTAAGGAGGTGTTGATGCGGCTATGATGCATCAAATAAAAGGACTATCATGTAGATATTAAAATGATGAATGTGAAGGAGAAAGGAAAGTTAGCGCAAAAGCACAGACTGGGACTTGTATAAGTTAGTATCTGTAACTTATCAAACAAGATTAAAGTCGCAAACAAACAAAAACAGTTATTTGATTAGGGCCAGCAAAATTGAATTAAATATGAATTATAGTAAGATCATCGTTAAAGACTAAAATCCACATCAATTTCTCCCTTAAAGTAAATAATTGTAACAATAATGGTAGACTCAAACTACTGTTACCATAGTTTTCTCGAAATTACTTAATGCTTTTATATTATTATTCAAAATATTATTTTATTCTAAAAACTAGGGTGTTGTGGGATATAGTTAATTAACATATAAATTTAATGATTGCCTTCTTTTATAAAACAAAAAGCGCAATTTTATATATCCAGCTCCAATCTTTTTTTTTTCCTTGCAAGACAAGCATACAGTAGGAAACTGATGCAGATCTTGTTGACAAATAGAAATTGCTAGGAATTAAAATGAGCCTACTTATACTAATCAATACTTAGAAGACATTGAGGCATACACATTCATTAGAAAATCATTATGGCACATAAAAAATATATTGAAGGCACATTAATGTGAAACTTTAAAAGATATGTTTATTGCATTTCTTAATAGGTGAAGAGTGATAAGGAAGGAATCATTAGTGCGGTGTTTGTAAAGCGGGGTAAATGGACCATTGCAGCTCCCTGTGGCCCATCACATTTTCTGCAGATGGAGCTGCTGCTGTTTGTGGTGGAGAGGAAAGAGCAAATAATTCTTTTCATCTGCATGTCCCCAAATTTAAACGCGAGACGTATAATCCACTCAGACATGCATTCAGTCTTCTTATAGTCTTAACACTGTGTGAATTCTTCAAGGTTTCCCATCAAGTACAAGAATCATCTTGTCGAATTTGGCTGTTGCTATTCAATAAACAAGGCTGAGTGATTTTTCACCTCATTTACTTTTTATTGTTTATATTAATAATTTACCATATATCACATTTGACTGCTATTTCCCTAATTTAAATATGAGTCAATGATTTTAAAATGGTTTACTTGATAGCTATAGGGATGAAGTAATATTAAAAAATCTGTTTAGAATAATGTATGTAGGAATTGAGTGTGTATGTGCAGAATATGCACAGAAGCACCCACAAACAATAGTTTTGTAAGAAATAGGAAGTTTCAAGCTAAATATTTTAAAACTGGATTTTATCAGGCAATTTTCATGTTTCTTAAAATAGTTTTTCAAAGAGTAACAAAACCACTAGAAAGGGTAGGCGTTGCAGGGCAGCAGGCTAAGTTGATGCTCATGACTCTGGCATCAGACTACAAGTTCCAGTTACAGCTGCTACGCTTCTGATCAAACTTCCTGCTAGTGCACCTGGGAAGGCGATGGAAGACATCACAAGTACTTCAACCCTGCCACCCTTGTAGGAAGGGAAAGACTCTCTCTCCTTTTCTCTCTCTCTGTGTCTCTCTCTGCCTCTCTCTCTCTCTCTCTCTCTCTCTCTCTCTGATGTTTTGCCTTTCCTTAATAAATGAATCTTTAGAAAACAGTTGTTTTTCAGAGGCTGGTGCTGTAGTGGATAAAGCCACCGCCTGAAATGCCAGCATCCCATATGGGCTCTGGACCGAGACCCAGCTGTTTCAATCCAGATCCCTGCCTATGCACCTGGGAAAGCAGCAGAGGATAACTCAAGTACCTGGGCCCCTACACCTGTATGGGATACCTGGAAGAAGCTCCCGGTTCTTGGCTTTGGAATGGCCAGCTCTGACCTTTGCAGCCAGTGGGCGAGTGAACTACTGGATGGAAGATGTCTGACTCTCTCTCTGTCCATAACTCTGCTTTTCAAATGAAATAAATGAAAAAAATTAAAAACTTAGTTTTCATCATTTTCCATCAAACTCAAGTGACCTTTCTATAATACAGTTGCTACTTAAATAAAAACCAACATCAAACAATGTTTTCTAACATATGTACTGGCACACTTTATATTTGCAAAGAAGTCTTATATATTGTATGCGTTCACAGTAATATTCTGAACGGTATCAATGATATTTTTCTTGATATCTTTTTATTGAAGAAGAAAAATTGTCAAGTAGTCATTAAATGTAAGAAAAAATTGAATTTCATTTTTACTCCTTGGAGAGAAATGGTGGGAAAATTCACATGTTTTGCTGAGAAATACATATAAAACTTGTTTCAAAGTTAATAAGAATAATGTGCTTAGAAGGAAATGGATCATTGAAAATCATTTTCATAAATGCATTGCTGAAAATTTTATTAAATCAATGATATGTGATGTGAGAAAAATTCTGATTATTCTCTGGTATCATCTGATATTTGCTTTATCGGTAGATTGATATCCCTAAAATACACAGAATGTGTGTGTGTGTGTGTGTGTGTGTTTATGAGACTATGTATCCTTGTCTATATTTGAAGGAGAGGTGTTCTACTAGATAGTGAAATCATATGCGTTATAGAGAAGCGGTTTCTCATTTTGTTACCTGTGCAGTGAATTGGAAAAGAGGTTGAGACATGATAGAGTTGAACTGATAGAAGAAAGGGCGGTAAGCAGAATATATGGCTAGGGCTTGTGAGTATCCACTCTGATCTCTGTTTAGAAAAGTAAATAAACTCGCTCTATCCCTATCATTATATAGTTACAAGTATTAGCAGATCAATAAATTCTTTGCTGACTCATGCTTAAACTTTTCTGCAGAGGTGGGTACAATCATTCTTCTCATTTCCTGAAATGCTATTTTATTTCTCCACAATCCAAAATTTATTTCATCACAATATTGTTGCTGAAACAGTTTACAAAATTATTTTTATTAACAAACAGTCATGTCTACTTATGGGGTACAGTGTAATATTTTATATTATATTTATACTCTGTAAAGAGTCAATCAGGCTGATTAACATAGTCATTACTTGACCAGCATATCATTTATTTTTGTGGTAATAGTGATAAAAACATATTTTTCAGGAATTTTCAAATATACCAGAATATTTCAATAATTTCCTGGGAAATGTATTTGAAAGGCAACTTTATTTTGATGAAAAATCTTGAAATCCATGCATAGATATTTTTAATACTATGTGTGTCTCAAAGAACAAAAAATATCTTTAATATGTATGTGATTCAAAATATTTTCACACCAAAATAAAATCTTTGTTGGTTTTCTTTTTAAAATTTTTCATTTATATGGAAGGAATGAATTTAATGTATTTCATATATATAATTTGAGGAGCAAATGATACTTCTCACTCCACCTTCCCTCCTCCTAGCTTTCTTATTTTTTATTTAATTTTTGTGATGACATAATTTCAATTTACTTTACAATCAAAACTTAACCTCCAACTAAATAAATAATTCAACAAGTAGTAAGCAGAAAAAGCACTGTTCCTCAGAGTATAGACAAAGACTATAAAAATAATCAAATCTCAAAATGTCAAATTCACTCACTACATTTTTGTTTGCATTCTATGTATTAGTTCCCACATTTAGGGAAAACGTGTGATATTTGACTTTTGGGGATTAACTTATTTTACTGAGCATAATGGTCTCCAATTGCATGCATTTGGTTTAGAAAGACAGGATTTCATTTTTTTTAAATGGCTGAGTAATATTCCATTGTGCATATATATTACAATTTGTTTCTCAGTCTTCAGTTTATGGACAGCTTGGTTGATTGCATATCTTAGCTGTTGTGAATTAAGTTGCATATAAACAAG
Source organism: Sylvilagus floridanus (assembly GCA_949820135.1). NCBI lineage: Eukaryota > Metazoa > Chordata > Mammalia > Lagomorpha > Leporidae > Sylvilagus > Sylvilagus floridanus. The sequence goes on along the minus strand of OX463246.1, from coordinate 27,825,510 downwards.
GGGGTGCAGATGACGCTTTCATATGCTGATTTCATTTTCTTTGGGTAAATTTTTAGGAGTAGAATGGCTGGGTAAATCTATTTTCAGATTTCAAAGGAATCACAATACTAACTTTTTTTTTTTTTTTTTTTTTTTTGACAGGCAGAGTGGACAGTGAGAGAGAGAGACAGAGAGAAAAGTCTTCCTTTGCCGTTGGTTCAACCTCCAATGGCTGCCGCGACCAGCGCACCACGCTCATCCGATGGCAGGAGCCAGGTGCTAGGTGCTTTTTCCTGGTCTCCTATGGGGTGCAGGGCCCAAGCACTTGGGCCATCCTCCACTGCACTCCCGGGCCACAGCAGAGGGCTGGCCTGGAAGAGGGGCAACAGGGACAGAATCCGGCGCCCCCCCCCCTTTTTTTTTGACAGGCAGGGTTAGACAGGGAGAGAGAGAGAGAGAGAGAGAGAGAGAGAGAGAGAGAGAAAGGTCTTCCTTTTGCCGTTGGATCACCCCTCAAATGGCTGCTATGGCCGGTACTGCGTGGATCCGAAGCCTGGAGCCAGGTGCCTTCCCTGGTCTCCCAGGAAGGTGCAGGGCCCAAGGACTTGGGCCATCCTCCGCTGCACTCCCGGGCCACAGCAGACAGCTGGCCTGGAAGAGGAGTAACCAGAACGGAACCCGGCGCCCCAACCAGGACTAGAACCCAGGGTGCCAGCGCCACAGGCGGGGGATTAGCCAAGTGAGCCATGGCGCTGACCATTACTAACTTTCATATGATTGTTCTAGCTTACATTCTCACTAACAGTTTTAAATGTATGTTCGTGAGCTTTGTGAAGTACCTTTGTGCAATGTGTTATTGTTGACTGTGGTCACCATGAATTGCAATACACTAAAACTATCTTCCAGTCTAACTGAAACGTTTTCTCTTTGACCAACAATTTCCCTTTCCACATTCCTCCTTCTCTGACTGGAATCTGGTAACTAACTTTCTACTTTCTGGTTCTGTGAAGTCAACATTTTAGATTCCACATAAAAGTGGATTCTCACATAAAAGTGAGATGATATATTTGTCTTTATGTGTCTGGTTTCTTTCACTTCACATGAAGTCCTCCAGTTTTACCCATTTTGTTCTGTAACAGAATTATTTTCCTTTTCAAGGCTGCATAGTACAATATTGTATGTGTGTGTGTGCACGTGTGTGTGTACATCCATACGCATCTTTTTTGTGAATGATGTTGAAATGAACTTAGAGGTACAGCTTTGTCATCAAAACACAATTTTAAATATATCCCCCAAAATCAGTGGATTGCATGGTAATTCCATTTTTTAGCTTTTTGAAGAATTTCCAAACCATTTTCTAAAATGTTATTACTAATTTACATTCCTATTAACATGGTAAAACATTAGTTTCTTTCCATATAATTTTTTTAAAAATCATTTATCTTCTTGATTATAGCCATTCTAACATGCATGTGGTAGTATTTCATTCTGCTTTCAATTTACATTTCCCTGATGACTAGAAATGTTGACCTTGTTTTTTCTCACGTATTTCATGATAAAGCAAGCTCTACATGAACTCCCCTAAGCCCATCAGGGATTTCTTATTTTATTTGGCTTCTTAATGGTATTTGGAAATACCTCGCAAATTTTTTACTTCCTCAAATATTATTTATATGTTCCCTCTGGAAATATTATTGCCTGGTAATTTCATGATATCTTGTCAAATATTATTGACTAAAATTTTCACTACTGTTGTTGCTATTGTTTTTAATTTATCAATTTTGTTCTTTTTGAAGGGATCATTAACTAATCTACTCTCACACAACAGAGGTCTTAGTGTTGCTCACCACTTTTAATCACTATCTCCTTTTGGAAAATTACTTTTTTCAAAATTTGCTTTATTTCCATATTCATTGCTTGTTAAGTCCTAAAGTTCTAGAACTTATCATTTTCCCATATCCCATTTAGCTGTTAGATTCTCAGTTCATCAGGACTGTATGATCCCTCTAAGCTATTCAATCCAAACCCATGGCCTTAATGGCTAGTTATACACAGATGATTCAAAAATATCTCCAATCCCTACCCTAGTTTCTTGATCCAGAATGATGTATCTGGCATTCTTTCACATTTTTATATTTTTTGCATTCAAAGGTAACCAAATTGACCTTAGTTTAAAGCAAATCCATGTGTCACACACACACACACACACACACACAGCCTTTTCTTTGACTTCCATTAACTGTAGTAAGAAGTTCTGTGTTATTCTGATAATGAATAATCAAAGAAGTACCCCTTGTGTGTCCCCCTCCAAGTCCCCAATATCACTATGGTCTACCATTTGTCTCTTATGATACTCTCATAGCTTTTTGCTTGATTTGTGTGTCTTCTTCATAGTTCAAGCCAGGAGAGTCTCATGCCTGTGTTACTGCAGTAACAACCTAACCGTCCTCATAGGCACTCAGGTCCTCCCAGAGGATCCACTCCATTTTACAAATAGTTTCAAAGAAAACTCATTTTTTAATTTTACTGCTTAAACTCTTCTTTGTATCATTTACCTAATAAGTTTTTATTGAGTGCTAGGAGTGCCAGGTTGTATGCACAAATAATAAAGAAGTGAGCAAATAAAAAAAAAATCCTTATTCTAATGGAACTTATATTCTGGAAGAAAATACGAATAAACACATAAATATATCATGGAATGTCAGTCGACAGTAAGATTTTAAGCAAAAAAAAAAAGTCAGGTATAGTGAAAGAGAGTTACATTATTTTATTTCTGGTGGTCTTCTCTGTTAAGGTAAAATTGGAAAAGACTGACACTTCAGTAGAAAGACAAGCATACCCATATCCAGAGGAACAGTGTCTTGGGCAGCAAGAGCCTAAATGGTAATCATCCTTAGTAAGACAAACATGACCTGTAAGCATGAGCATAGATGGTGGTAAGAATCTGGAGGAAGCAGAGGCTGGTAAAAAGATGGTACAGATTATAGATCATTGAGGTTTTAGTCTTGAATGATATGTAAGAATCATGGATTTTAAAAGAAGTGCAATGTGAAAAGCTGATTGTGAGTAGGGGACCCTATTTCCTAGCTTCATTTTTAAAGCCATCTGAGACAGTTTCTATATAAAAGCTTTATAGGGACACATGGATGAAAGCCTAAAGACAGGTTATGGGGAGGGAACACAATGACCAGATGGAAAAGATATATAGGCTTCAGCAGTGAAAGAGTTAAATGACATAAACAGATTCAGAACACACTCTGATAGTAATGTATTAGATGTGTGTTATGAGGGAGAGAGGGCAGCAAAGATGACTCAAACCTGTTCCAGAGCAATCCGATGAACTACTGTACAGTTTCTCTGGATCTGAACAAAAACATGATGGGGAAAAGAAACAATAGCTATTTATTAAATAAAAGTTGAAAAAAGTAAAAAAAAAAAAAAGAAAAGAAACAAAGGCTTTATGTCGAGAATGCTAAAGTTTAGGAAGTGATGGACAGAGCAGGGTGAATTGTGGAGTATACAGTCATGCATATGGGCACAAAGCTCAAGGATGAAGATGGAATCAGAACTCTATAATAGGCACTAACAGGCAAATAGAGAGTATTTTATGCCATGGGAGCAAAGGTGATCACACCTAAGTGAGTGTAAATAGCAATGATCTACTTATCAAACAGGAGACTGAAAAAATACATAAATAACTTAGTTTGCATATGAACTCTGAGCCACAGTGGGATTGGTCAAACAGTATAAACCTGTTTCTTATTCTTTTGATTCTTCTTGAAAGATACCACTGTTAATCCAGGTCAGCAAACCAAGAACTTAAGAGGGTCCTTTAATAGTAGCCTCTCAAAAATTGCTGAAAGTCTGCACAATACCTCGCTCCACATTTGATCCTAATATGTGTAATTGTGTTTGGCAGAGACATGGAATATGTGAGTCCATTTCTAGAAAGACAGGAGATGTGTGATATAGGGTTTCAAAAGAAAGGAAACTATCTGGATATGTCAACTGCACTAAAATGATAGTTATCTATCATTAAATTAGAGCTAGATACATAAGTGTAAGTGTAATATCATTTCTGACTGATCTGAAACTATTAATAACTTTTTATAGTGTCTTATGGTTTATTGCAATTATTCTTTTTTCAATTTACTTTTATGTGATGGTCCATGTGTGCTCCAAATGTCTGTTCAATGCTCTGCAGATGCCAGGAGCCTGAGAAATGTTGCAATAATGAGCAACCGATGTCTATAAAGCAACTATTCCAAACCTACTTCTATATGTGGCTGGCACAAAGGCATAGTGGATTTAGCTACAGCTTTCAATACTGGCATTCCATATTGGAGTGACACTTCAAGTTGTGCTTCCCGCACTCCTATTCCACCTCCACACTAATGCTCCTGGGAAGGCAGTGGAAAATGTCCAAGTACATAGGCCCTGCCATCCATGTAATAGATGTGGAAGGAGTTCTTGGCTCCTTGCTTCAACCTGTCCCAGCTCTGAATATTGGGGCCATTTAGGGGAGTAAAACAGTAAATGGAAGGTCTTTGTCTGTGTGTCTTTTTCTCTCTGTCCCTCTTCCTTTTGGTTACATACATAAATCTTCAAATACATCCCAGTAATAGTCGGTACCTAAATAATATTTCTCTGTGAGCCTTTTGGCATTTTTTTTATTCTTAATAAGATCCTACTGTATAATGCTTGAGAAAGATAGACAATAGGCACAAAAGATAGGCACAAAAATACATACGAATTGTATACGTAATTCTTGATATCTTAAATAGACAATAAACAGCAGGTCACAGATGAATTGTTACAGTAATAGATTTGATACCTGCTTCACAGTGTATTCTACATTAGCATAAATAAATACATATCTAGAAATTATTATAGAAGGTATCAAATCCTCTTTTATGAGAGTTTGTATGTTGTAATTATTGCTCTCATGAGAAATAAATATTTTGTTAAACACATGAGGGCACTGATTTCTCCCACAACTTGAAGAAAAATGAGACCAAGAAGCTAAGGAAATTTTCATGTCTATTTGAATTCAAATTCTCTCCCTCCCTCAAAGATAGCCACAGAATGAACATGGAAATTTTGCACTGGAGCTTTTTGACAGAAAGCTATATTGTGCAGTCATAACCATTTTGCAACTTGTAAAGTGTTTTTGATTAAGTAGTTAGACATGGAATCTTTGAAATGAAACATGTCTTCAGATCTTTCTATTTTTAAAGCTGAGATGAAAATGGGATAATAACTGGAGGAGAACTTGCAACCCTAAAGAATGTTTAATATTTGATGGGATTTGTGTTTGATAAGAAGCATGGTAAGCATGGTTAGCATATAGTAAGAAGATGCATCAGATTTTTGTATTTAGCTTAACGATGAATATTTTTTTAAAGCAGCATGCAGAGGAGTTTCTCAGTTCTTAGGACTAACGTCTCCATCATGATTTCATTTTGATGCATTTTTGACTCTTCAGACCTGCTTTTGATTTGGCATATAAAGATAAATGTAGTCACCTTAACTGTCAGACACAAACGAAGAACAAAAGCAAGGGTTGATTTCTTACTTCCCTTTTGAGAAAGATCTAGGTGTCTGCTAGTCATTATGTTAGGAGAGGAGGTGAAGGAGGAGAGGGAGGAAAACAGCAAGGACAAAGGAAGAGGTAGAAGGAGAGGAAGACAGAGACAAAAAAGGAACAATAAAAAGAAAAGGAAACACCAAGAGGGGCTAACTAGGCCAGGCCCATTGTCACTATCTCTTGATTTGAGTCTCAAAAATTAATAAAGATATCAGGTAAAATTGAATGGAGCTATTTCTCTTACATTAGTAAGTGCTCCTCCTCAATTGGCTAATTCAGTATTACTAAAATATCTCCAAATGAGGTTATATATCTCAGTGATAATAATTCTAACTTGCATTAGGTACCTAATCTGCTTACTATCACTTCTTGGCATAATAGCACTTTTTAAAAGTGATTTTAATTTCAGAAATGCTCTGTGATTCTGAATTTGTAAAACCAATGGCTTCCAAGAGCAGAGAGGCCTTTGATTGAAGTGAATAATTATAATCTTTTTCAGAATCAACTTGATTAGCTGCCACCCTTCCCTAAGGAGAACGATTTGTACTCTGTATTTCTCAGTGGATACTTGTTTGACAAAAGGACAATAGCTAGGCAAGTTAGGCCTCTTGGTGTCACTTAACAAGGCATAACATACTAGCACCATGAGTGCTTTATTCTAGAGAGAACTAGACAGAAGTCCAGGACAGCAAAGAGAACAGAGTATGAAGGGACACAGTGTTGGATCATTTCATTTCATGTAATTGTGAGTATAATTTCAAAATGCATTCAAAATAATATAAAGTCCAACTGTTAACAGGCAAGATGAAGTGCCACTGACATCTTGAAGAATAAAGAAGAAAATGAAAGTGAAAAAAACTATTGCATTCCTATTTCCTAGACATTCAACATCTTCACTAGATGAAGTACAGTTTGGGCTGAGGAATTTAATAATATTTTATAAGAACTTTTCAATATCTACCAACAATTCATCAAACGCATACTCTTTGAAAAAAAAAACTTATCTTACAATTTCAGGATCGAATAATTATTTTAGCATATACATATGGGATTCTAGACTCAGGTGAAAATTCAGAAAGGTTTCCTGAAGATTCTCTAAGACATTTGGAGTGTCTCAATGTGACTTTGCATTTGCTGGAGGAACAGTGAGTGTGCTTAGCTCAAGCATTTACCAAATGTATGACCTGAAGCAATTACTATGCTTCTGGAACCTCTTTTATAATTGGAGATAATGATGGTATTTATTTAAAAATTTTGTAAGGCTTAAATAAGCATACAGAATTTGATTAGAATGAGGCTTACTGCATGTACAACATTTAACAACCATCATACTGCTATTTCTATCTTGTTTGAAAAACTATATAATACTACCAAATAAAACTGAGAAATATGTTGCAGGAAAAACACATGAAGTTTTGAAGTTATATTTGCAAGTACAACTTCTGATGTATTTGGGGGACAAATGCAGAACCCCGCCCCCCCTTTTTTTCTCTAGATTTCATTGTATCTGTTTCTTATTTAAGAACCATTTGTCATTAAAAACAAAACAACACAAAAATATCATTGCCAAAAGCTTTCATGTGTAAGGGATGGAAGATTGTTGACTCATAATATTTAATGAGAGTCCTTGCAATCTAAGCATTTGTATATATCTCTCTCTGACTTTGAAGTGCAATGAGTTCATAGCTTTCTCTCCCAATTGTTGACCTATCTCTCACTAAGTTGTTTCTCTATCTTCTCTCTTAAGCAAGCCTTTGTGTAGCTTTAGCTAATGAGATAAGTTTGTAAATGACATTCTAGCAATTTTCTGCTTTCTATTTGAATTCAAAGAAAAATATTTCTTACATCTTTCTCAACTGTAAATCTAGAAAAGAAGACTCACATTTCATTTTTAAAATGCTCTTTAGAATGTGTTTTTCTTTGTTAAAATGTTTTCATTGTAATGTTGGCCTCAAGAGATGCAATATATTTAGTTCATCCATGTCCTAGGGGAAACTAAGCAATATGTTATGTGACAGTTATATCATATTGAGTTTTGTGAATTAACTTGCATTCTCTTCCCTGAAATTGTTGCTATTATTAACTTGTTGCACAAGATAAAACTTTAAAAAAATTAAATAAGGTATAAATGGTAAACTTTGTATACAAATTATTACACCATTAATATTACATAATATTTGAATTGAATTAGCTAAAGAGCCCTTAAATTGTTTTATATAAAATCAATATGCCTGCGCCATGGCTCAATAGGCTAATCTTCCGCCTGTAATGCAGGCACACCAGGTTCTAGTCCCGGTCTGGGTGCCGGATTCTGTCCCAGTTGCCCCTTTTCCCTGCCAGCCCTCGGCTGTGGCCAGAGAGTGCAGTAGAGGATGGTCCAAGTGCTTGGGCCTTGCACCGCATGGGAGACCAGGAGAAGCACCTGGCTCCTGCCACTGGATCAGCACAGTGTGCCGGCTGCGGCAGCCATTGGGGTGTGAACCAACAGCAAAAGGAAGACCTTTCTCTCTGTCTCTCTCTCTCTCACTGTCCACTCTGCCTATCAAAAAATAAAATAAAATAAAATCAATACACAGATGATACAGACTGGTCTTTAGCATAATATTGACATTAACTTATTTTTCCACTTTTGAGAACTTTTTAACACCAGGTCATAGAACCATGGTGTATGCAAAGAAAAAGTAAGTATAGAATCAGAAAGTAAAATTTAAAAAATTACATATAATTTATCCTTCAATTGAAAATTATTAAAATAGTATCTGTGGAACAATCACATTTCCAAAAATCTCTAATGAAAAAAAGATTACCCATGCACATTTTAGAATATTTCCAATTATTTAGTTAGAAGTAGTGAGAATATTTTCAAAATTTTGTGCTCTTCCCAAATTAAATGCAATAAAATAAAATAATAAATAAAATAAAATAAAAATAAATAAATAAAAATAAATAAATAAAAATAAATAAATAAAATACTATAGCAATATAAAACCTAATTTTTAATGTCATTTGTTAATTGTTATTGTACATTTAAAATTATTTTATTTTCTTGACAAATAACAATTCTTTATAGTTAAGGACACAAAGTGATATGACTTTTTAATATAATATTGACTAATTAGATCAAAATAATCAACATATACATATACCTAAAATATTTGCCATGTTTAATGTGGTGAAACTGGCCTTCTTATCAATTTTAAAATGTATATTATTATCATATGATATGCTGTATCATATGATACATATGTATTATATCATACGATATGCTGTACAATATAAAGACTATATAAGAAAATACACCCTTTTATACTGTGTATTCTTTTCATTTTTTAAAAAAAGATTATTTATTTGAAAGGCAGAGTTACAGAGATTGAGGAAGAGACAGAGAGAGATCTTCCATCCTTTGGTTCAATCTCCTAATGGTCACAATGGCCACGGATGAGCCATGCTAAATCCAAGAGCTGTAACTGCATCCAGGGATCCTACACGTGTGGCAAGGACATCTTCCTTACCATCTTCCCCTGCGTTCCTCAGCGCATTAGCAGGAGGCTAGATACAAAGTCTAGCTTTCCTCTTTTGCTTGTGATTGTTTTTCCTATTCAGAAATTTCTGTGTTTCACTTGAACTTTCTATTTTTTTTTTAAGATTTATTTATTTGAAAGACAGACTTACAGAGAGAGGTAGAGACACAGAGAGAGAGGGAGGTCCCTCATCTGCTGGTTCACTCCCCCCAGATGGGCGCAATGGCTGGAGCTGCGACGATGCAAAGCCAGGAGCCAGGAGCTTCTTCGGGGTCTCCTATGTGGGTGCAGGGGCCCAAGGGCTTGGGCCATCTTCTACTGTTTTCTCAGGCCATAGCAGAGAGCTGGATCGAAAGTGGAGCAGCTGGAACTGGAACCAGCACACATATGGGATTCCTGCACTTCAGGCCAGGGCTTTAACCAGCTGCGCCACAGAGCTGGCTCCTCTACTGTTTTTATATCCATTAAAAATGACATGGGGGGAGGGGGGCAGTGCTGTGGCACAACAGATTAACACCCTGGCCTGAAGCCAACTGGGGAGTGAACCATTGGATGGAAGACCTTTCTCTCTCTTTCTCTCTCTTTCTCTTTCTGCCTCTCCTCTCTGTGTAACTCTGACTTTCAAATAAATAAATCCTCAAAAAAAAAAAAAGAAAAATGACATAGGAAATTGATAAAGAATGCATTGATTCTGTGCATTGCTTTGGGTGGCATAGATATCTTCCCAATATTAATATTTTTTCAATCAATGAACACAGTTGAACTTTCCATTTATTTGTGTCTTCAACTTTTTTCATGAATGTTTTACAGTTCTCTGCATTCCTGTCTTTCACCTGCTTGGTACAACTTAATGCTAAGGGCTTTATTTTGTTTTGTTTTTAGTTATGATAGAAGGAATTGTTCTATTGCTTTCTTTTTTGGCAGTGCTACTGATTGGGGCTGGCATTGTGCATAGCTGGTTAAGCTGCTCCTGCAGTGCCTGCATCCCATATGGTTGCCAGTTTGAGGACGGGTTGTTTCACTCTAAAACCAAACCCCTACTAATTTGCCTGGAAAGCAGCAGAAGATGACACACATATTTGGGTCTCTGCCACCCATGCGGGAGACACAGATGGAGTTCCAGGCTTCTGGCTTTTGCTTGGCCCAGTCCTAACTCCTGTGGCCATTTGTGAAGTAAACCAGGAAATAGGAAATTCTCTCTCTCTAGATCTCTCACTCATTCTCAATCTCTCTCTCTTTTCTTGCCTCCCTATTTCTCCCTATCTCTGTATCTTTTCATTTCAATTAAATAAATAAAAAAAAATGCTACTGATTTTTGTACGTTGAATTTGTATCCTGCAACATTACTCATTTACTAGTTCTAAGAGTTTCTCAATGGAGTGTTTAGGTTTTCTATATATAAGATCCTATCATATGCAAATAGAGAACCCCCCCTTCCTTTTTTCCTTCCACTCACCCTTCCTCCCTCCCTCCCTTCCTTCCTTTTTTCTTCCCTTCTTATTTTATTTGTATGCCTTTTGATTCTTTCTCATGCATAATTTCTCTGACAAAGACATCCATTAATCTGTCAAATAGAAGTGGCAATAGCATCTATCCTTCTTTGTTCTAAACTTAGAGGCAAAGCTCTCAATTTTTCACTATGGAATATGATGTTATCTCTGGGCGTATCGTATTTAGATTTTATTGTGATGAGATATATTCCTGCCATGTGTAAATTGTAGAGAGTTTTTAATCATGAAGTGATATTGTATTTTGCCAAATAATTTTCATGAATCTAATGAAATTATTATTTGATTTTTATCATATAATGATAAAATCTCTTAAAATAGTGCATCATTCTTTTATTTCTATTTTATTTATTTATTTTTCTGACAGAGTTAGACAGTGAGAGAGAGAGACAGATAGAAAGGTCTTCCTTCTGTTGGTTCATCCCTCAAATGGTCACTATACAGTCGGCCGGCACGTTGCAGCTTGCGCACTGCACCAGTCCGAAGCCAGGAGCCAGGTGCTTCCTCCTGGTCTCCCATGGGGTGCAGGGCCCAAGCACTTGGGCTATCCTCCACTGCACTCCTGGGGCCACGGCCGAGAGCGGGCCTGGATGAGGGGCAACCAGGACAGAATCCAGCGCCCAGACCAGGACTAGAACCCCGGTGTGCAGGCGCCGCAGGCGGAGGATTAGCCTAATGAGCAGCAGCGCCTGCCGCATCATTCTTTTAATGATTTGTGTATGTTGAACTATCTTTTTATTCCTGGGACAAATCATACTTGATCATAATGAATGATAATTTTTTCAATTGGCTAAGTCTCATGGAGGATTTTTGCATCTATGATCATCAAAGATATTGGACTGCAATTTTCTTTTTTTCTATTATATTTGATCTTTATATATATTAATACCTTATCAGGGAAAAGCGAGACTCTTCAAAAGAATATGGAAACATTTCTACACTTAAATTTTTGAAATGGTTTCAGAAAGACTGATAGTAGTTTTTTGAATATCTGCTAACTGAAGTCCTAGACATTTCTTGCATCAGAAACTGGGAGACTTTTCTTGTTGATGGAATTATTTATTTGTTTTTGGTTTGTGCAGATTTACTAATTTTTCATGATTCATTCTGGACAATGTTATATGTGTCTAGGATTTTTTTTTCATTTTTTTTAGGTTTTCTACTTTGTTGCCCTCTAGTTATAATAATCTCTTAAGATCTTTCATCTTCTTTGACATCAAGTGAAATGGTTCCTCTTTCATTATTGATTTTATATATTTGAGTTTTCTAATTTTCTTAGTCTAACTAAATGTTTGAACTTTATCTTTTCAAACAACTAAGCTTGTTTTATTAACCTTTGAATTGTTTTCCTTGTCTCTATTTCATTTATTTCTATTCTAATCTTTATTATTTACTCCTTTCTACTAACTTTGGGCTATATTTGTTCTCCCCCACCGCTGCCCAGTTCTTTTAGGTGTAATATTAAGTGGTTTATTTGAGATCCTTTTTCTCCCTTGCTCAAGTTTTTAGCACTAAATTTTCTTTTCAGTACTAGTTTTGCTATATCCTATAAGTTCTGATATGTTTGTTTCATTCCATTTCATCTCAAAACATTTTTTTTTTTAATTTTCCTTTTAACTTCATGTCATCCTTTGGGGACTCAGGGGCTTGTTTGTAATTTTTAAATATTTTGTGAATTTTTCAATGGCCCTACTATTTTAAAATCTGTTTCCAAAACATTGTGGTTGGAGAAGATATGTATATTTTTTATTAGACATATATGTTTTCCCTGATCTGTGGTAACTAATAGAATATAAAAAATATAATGTATATTGTTATATATTAATGTTAGCTGTCGCAAAGCACACTGGACACCAGAGTAAGGGAAAGGGTTTATTGGGGAACACCCTACAGACCGGAGTGAAAGGGCGGCGAAGGAAAAAGAGAGAGAAAGTATAAGAGAGAGAGACAAAGGAGAGAAGATAGAGTAGAGAGAGGAGCCAAGAGAGAGGAGAGAAGAGCCAAGAGAGCACATGTTCAGGAACAGGCCCTTTTCAAACTTCGCCTGGATCAAGAAATCTAGGTTTAAGAGTAGGAGAAGCAGAGTTATAAATATGGGAATTGAGAAGAAGCAAATACCAAGTGATTTATTTCCAAGCTAGACCCAGTAAGCCTCAGTAGGCCAAGTATAAGCGTCTTCATTTTAGTCTAAGGTGCAAAGGCCTACAGAAAATGTGATATCTATGGAAAACTTGTTCTGTCCAATCAGTGGAATATGAGACGTTGGGGCAGAGTGAAATAGTATAAATAAAGGATAACAATGTAGGGAAATGCATTAGAGAGTTTCGAGTTAGTTGTCCAGAAGGAAATACAACAGTAGCATAGGTGAGTTCAGTATCATTGAAGAAGCTGAGAAATTGTCCACATATTTTATAATTAGGATCAATAGAACTAGCTGATACAGTGATCAATGAAATATGTCAGACAGACTTATTTAGTTGGATCTGGCAGTATGTATGGGTGGAAGCCTTTTCTGAACAACTAAGTGGTTGGTGTACTATTTGCCAAGACTGGAATTGCTAGTGGGCATGTTAACATGAATTTTGGACATTTTGGAGCCTTGATTTTGAGAGGCAATTCCACATGAGTGATTTGGGGAACTTTGAATACAGACACGCGTTTGGATGTGTTTACTAATTTAGAGTGTTTTAGCATATGGACTGAGAAGAAAATCTCATAGTTTCAAGCCCTGAAGAACTCCAACACATAAATCATCTGTAGAGTATTTGGAGACAACAAAAGGTATTGTGATACACTGGATAGAAGGAAGAATGAATACTAGTAGTTGTGAGTAATCTGGAGAAGCAACAAAATGGGATGTGCAGATCTGTTTTGATCAAAAGCTGTTACACTCCTAAAAGTCTGTCAGGTAGGAAGACAGTAGAATTCCTAGTGCAGTTCAAGTCTTAGGTGGCTTAGAAAGCTTAGGTATTTCCTGCTCAAGTATCTTCTCAAGGAAATGAGCTCAATTAATGACAGGAAATGGGAAATCCAAAATAAGAGAATCTAAGGGAAAGACAATTCTTGGAGAAAAAAAGAGAAAGGTTATTAGAGAAACTGGGTGGAACTGCAGAAATATTTTCAGTGTGTGATGGTTGAAAGAAATCAGTAGAATACATGGATTAGAGGAGTAATAGAGTGGCAAAGCTTTAACAAAAAAGCTGGTAGAATAATGTGATATCATCAACCCTTGTGTCTTTGAAATATCTAAATTAGAGTATACAATAATTTTAGATTATCAAATTCCCACAGAATCCAAGGAATCATATTCCAACATTTAATTTGGAAAGGATCCTAGAAATATAATTGTTGGTATGACTGTGTCAGAAGATTTTTATGACATAATTAAAAATTCACATGTAGTTGTGGGACATATCACACAGAGATCTGTATATATTTAACCCAATTTCCTCCAAAGGTAACACTGTAAAACTATCCAAAAATATCACCACCATGATACGTATGTTTGTCAATCCTCAAATCTTATACAGAATCCTCAAATTTTACATGAATTCCTTTGTGTGTATGCGTGTTTGTGTACATCAGTTTGCATGTGCATGTATTCAGTTTCGTGTTCCCAACACTATAGTGAAGATATTGACAGTGGTACCACTACAAGGATGTTTATTCCTTTTAGAACCATGCCCACTTTCTCTATTTCCCCCTAGACATAACTTTAGCAATCATTAACATCTTCTCCTTAAAATTTTTTTTCTTCTCAAAATGACATATGGTGGACAGAGAAAGACAAATATCACATGGTATGCTTTATATGTGGGAGGTAAAATTTAAAAAAAAAAAAGAAAAAACAAAGACATGCCTGAGTGTGTCTGTATTGCTGCAAATACACTTTTGTCAAACTTTGCTTTATATCTTTGTCAAACCAATGATTAGGAGGGTTATACTACTAAAGTTTTAATGATTTGTTATTGTTTCAAAATCCATTGTCCATGAGTGGCATAGACATTTTTATGTGAATGTTATTCATACCCTATATATACATATATAAACTGAACTATGGTCTTTTAAGTGTAAAAAATACACAGTATGTAATTATTTGATATTTGTCACTTAGCGTAATACCCAGGAGATTCATCCAAGTAAATGTTTTGAATCAATTATTTGATTATTTTTATTCCTTTATGATATTCATTTCTAGGAATGAGCCAGAATTTACTTTTATTCATTCACCTTTATTCAACATTCATTATGGATATACAAGTATTTATTATATGAAAATAATGGAAGTAATGCTTCCTTTTCTATTATTATACTGAGTAATTTTTCATGCTTAAATTTATTTATCTAGACATTCAGTGTAATGGTGAATGGAAATGTTGAAAGCAAGCATTCTTGTCATGTTCTTCATTGCACAGGAAGAATTTCCTCTCAGTATAGTGTTTGTGCAGATTGCTGGTAGATACCACGGAAATCCCTTTTTGTTCCTAATCTATAGTGTGTGTGTGTGTGTGTGTGTGTGTGTGTAGGTATAATGGTTGCTGGAATTTACTTAATATTTGTCTTCAGCTATTTGAATGATCATGATATTTATTTTATTTATTAGATTTCTATCATATTTGCATTTAGTCACAAGGTAATACACTGTTGTCATTTTCTGATATAATTTGTTATATCATTTTTACAAATTTGCACTTATATTGCTTAGGGTATTTTTTTCATCATGTAAAGATATTCTGATTCTTATTAAATTTATGAGGACTTATATAACGATGAGGAAAACATTCCATATTTCTCTATTCCCTGAAGGACTTTATAGAAGATTGATGTACTTATTACTAATATATTAGTTTTTTAAAAAAATATTTTATTTGTTTGGTAGGCAGAGAGACAGGGAAGGGGAGAGATGGAAGAAGAGATCTCCCATCTCACAAGACTCCACAACAGCCAGGGATAGAAGAAGCTGAAGCCAGGACTTGGAATTCCCTCCAGGTTCACCACTTGGGTGTCAGGGATTCAACTACTTGAGTCATTGCCTGCTACCCCACGCGATGCACATTAACAGGAAGCTAGAATTGGGAGTGGAGCCAGGACTCATGCCCAGGCACCATGACCTGAATCTGGTTATCTGAAGTGGTATCCTAACCATCCTGCCTAACATCTCCCCCTTAAAGCTGTGAAAGGATTTACCCTCAAAATTATTTCAGCTGGGAGTTTTATTTGGGAAGAAGTTTCAAAATAAATTCCGCTTTTAAAAGAGATATAGCTTTTTTATATTTTCTGTTTTCCCTTGTGATTTGCATATTATTAGTGTTATTTGTGTTAATTACACATGCATTAAAACAACAAAATATAATACTGATTTGTACACTCTATGTGTATAATGCTTATAAACTTTTCATTGTTAATTTCTACTTGCTTTTTTCAAAAGTGGTCATTACTGGCTTTTATAGTTCAATATAAATTTGGGAATTTATCATGCCTTCTCCCTAAGTCCACCAAAAGTGGCTGGAATTTTTGCTGGAAATGTGATAATTCTATAGACCAAGTTGGCAATAATTGATATATTAGGGTCCTGCATTGTGGCATAGTGGGTAAAGTTGCTGCCTATGACACTAGCATTTCATAAGGTTGCTGCTCCACTTTTCGAGTCCTGGCTGGAGTCCTGGCTGCTCCACTTTTGATCCAACTCCCTGAGACCTTAGAAAATCAGTGGGGGCTGGAGCTGTGGCTCACTTGGTTAATCCTCTGTCTGCAGTGCCGGCATCCCATATGGGCACTGGGTTCTAGTCCCAGTTGCTCCTCTTCTGGTCCAGCTCTCTGCTATGGCCTGGGAAGGCAATGGAGGATGGCCCAAGTGTTTGGGCCCTGCACCCGCATGGGAGACCGGGAGGAAGCACCTGGCTCCCGGCTTTGAATCAGCGCAGCGTGCCTGCCGTAGCAGCCATTTGGGGGGTGAACCAACGGAAGGAAGACCTTTCTCTCTGTCTCTCTCCCTCACTGTCTAATTCTATCTGTCAAGTAAATTAAAAATAATTAAAAAAAAGAAAATCAGTGGAAGATGGGCCAAGTGTTTGGTTCCCTGCTACCCATGTGGGAGCTCCTGGCTCCTGGCTTTGGCTTGGCTCATCCCTGGCCATTACAGCTATTTGAGGAGTCAACCAGCGGATGTAAGATCTTTCTGCCTTTCTCTCCCTATCTCTCTTTGTAACTCTGACTTTCAATAAATAATTAAATATATTTAAATTGATATATTATCTTCTCAATAATAATTTTAGTTTTCCATGCATATCTTTTTAAAATCTTGAATAGATTACTTGCTATGAATCTAAAAAAAAAAAAAAAA
This sequence comes from Sylvilagus floridanus, assembly GCA_949820135.1. Lineage (NCBI taxonomy): Eukaryota > Metazoa > Chordata > Mammalia > Lagomorpha > Leporidae > Sylvilagus > Sylvilagus floridanus. The sequence goes on along the minus strand of OX463246.1, from coordinate 27,808,572 downwards.
GGTATCAGACTTTGGATGAAGTCACTTGTGCCAACATCAATATCATCAAACCAAACACTTAGGTGTTTCCTTGTAAGATCTGACCTTCTGAGAAGTCAAGAGAGGGATGATAAACAAATTCCAAAATGGTCAATTTTCACAAAAACAAGACATCCTAAACAGTCAAGAGGAGATCAGTAAACCTTAGCTAATGAGGAATTCCATTTTGTTTTGACCCATACAAGGAAAGTAGCGTGATGCTACCCAGTCTGCTTTTTCTGCTGTGCTGTTTCCTTGTCCCTTCGAACATTGTCCTGTAAAAGCTCTTCGTTCTGTTACATGTAGTAAAGCCCTGTCTTGTAGTCAGGATGCAATTCAGCTCATGAGCCATGTAGAAAATGCACGTCAATCTTTGAAACTAGCTAGTATACTGGTACGCAGCTTAATATTATATGTATGTTGTGTATAATGTTTATTTAATAAATTATCATATTCAAGTTTTTTGTTCCTTAGTGTTTATGTACGTGGATTCATGTAGTATATGATAGGAACAGACAACTAACTCATTCATTCAACATTCTGTCCCAAAGTCCCTCACTCCACCCACAAAAATCACGAAATACATATATATATATATATATGTATGTATTTCCATTAATTTAGCCCATATACTTGCTGATTATTTTGCCAGCATGTAAGTTGAGTCACTTATATTCTAGAATTTTATAACAATTTTATCATTGCTCAACCCTCTCCATTAAAGTTAGTGCTGGGATCAGCATTGTGGGGGCTGCACTTGGGCTCCTGCCACCCATATGGGAAACCTGGAAGGACGTCCATCATCCTTGCTTCAGCCCGGCCTGGTGCCAGCCCATATAGGCCATTTGAACAGTGAAGTAGACGATATAAGTTATCATTCTCTCTCTGACTTTCTCTCTTTCTCTCCCTCTCTGTCACTTTCCTTTCAAATAAATAAATCTTTAAAAAATTACGGTTTTGTTAGAAACAACTTCCACCTGAGTACCAATTTCTATGTTAGTCATCTGTCGTTACACTATGTATATAACGGACACCACAAAATTTTAACAATATGTCTTAAGAATTTCCTTTAAGGCTTTTGGACCCATGTATTGGCTGTGGAATTTGCTAGATTGGTTTGATCTACTCTGATTACCTTACTTTCAGGGCCTGGGCTATCAGCTATATTGAAGGTGTGCTTTTCTTGATCAGTGTTAGAAGCATTCAAAAGGGAAAATAAATACACATCTCTTAAGGTTTACATTTGGAATTGACATACTGTCAGTCCTGCCCACCTTCCATGGTCCAAGCAGATCAAATAGTTAAGAATAGAAGCAATAGGGCTGTGAAATACACACAGCTTCAGACTCTGGACAATGTCTTATGAGGAGGACCCACTTTTATGCTTGAGATTGGAAAGGTTTTCAAGCTTGCAAAATTCTGCAAAGCGCCACAGCATTGGCGGTTGTCTTTCTTTATTGGTAGTATCACCCTTTGTAGGCAAAGCACAAATTTGTAACTTCTTGCTTATGCCAAGATCATCAGAAATATTAACTACAGAATGTCTGCTCCATGGTTCTCTCTTTTGTAGGATCTAGATTTTGTGGCAACTCAACCCAGGTTTCCCATTTGTTGGCAAAGACCCAAGTACTTGACTCATAACCTTCTGAGTCCCAGGGTTCACATTAGCAGAAGATGGGATAGAAGTGCAACCAGGAATGACCCCCAAGCTCTTCAACATAGGATGTGGCACCTTAAAGACTGGTCCAAATGTCCATTTCCTTAAATTGTTTTTTAAACAAATAACATTTCTGTTCTTTGAAAACCTTTGAAAAACCCATTTTATGATACATTTGCTCTTTTACTCCCTAGATATCATTATTGTTTTTAAAAATTAATTGTTTCATGCTATTGCTGGAAGACAATTCTCCAAAGTACTCCTCCATATCTTGTAGGAGATTGCTCCGTATTATTTTAAAATATTTATTTATTTGGCCGGCGCCGCGGCTCACTAGGCTAATTCTCTGCCTGCGGCGCCGGCACCCCAGATTCTAGTCCTGGTTGGGGTGCCAGATTCTGTCCTGGTTGCTGCTCTTCCAGTCCATCTCTCTGCTGTGGCCCGGGAGTGCAGCGGAGGATGGCCCAAGTGCTTGGGCTCTGCACTCACAAGGGACACCATGGGGAGCCACCTGGCTCCTGGCTTTGGATCAGTGCAGTGCACCTGCTGCAGCGGCCATTGGGGGGGGGGGGGGCATGAACCAATATAAAAAGGAAGACCTTTCTCTCTGTCTCTCTCTCTCATTGTCCACTCTGCCTGTCAAAAAACAAAAAAAAAATATTTATTTATTTGAACAGAAGAATGACACAGAGAAAGGGAGAGAAATGGGGGGGGGTATGGGGGGTGAGAGAAGGGAGGAAAGGGGGAGAGGGGAGAGAAAAAACTCCAACTGCTTGTTCAGTTTCCAAATGGCTGCAACTGCTGAGGGTGGGGCAGGCTGAAGCCAGAAACCAGGAACTCCATCTGGGTCTCCCATGTGGTTGGCAAGGGTCCAAGTCTTAGGCATCATCTGTTACTTTCTCACCCACATTAGCAGGAAGCTAGATTGGAAACAGAGTATCCAGGGCTTGAACCAGTGTTCCCATAGGGGATCAACCTGCAGCTTAAGCTGCTGCACCAGTACCCTGGCCCCATACTATGTTTATAAAGATGTTTCCATAAATGAGCAGCCTTAGAAGATAAACATAGATAAACATAGTGTCTTTTCAGGGTTTGGGGCAAATTTATTTGCTTTGCAGCAATACAAATGATGATTCCTTCTGGGGTAAACATTAAGTACGTTCAGTAGATCCAAGACCAGGGCTCGGTAGCTATTTGAGATACCCCTGTGAGAAGGGCATCCAACTCCATGGGAAATGTGGGGCCAGAGTATATGAAATAAGTATGAGCCTCATGCTACCTGCTGTGAAGTAATAGTCTTGTCTCTGACCCTGGAATCTTGTGTTTTCTACTAATATCTGTGAAACTGACATGACATCTTGCTGGTTTGCAAGAAGGGTTAGCTTGCAAGTGGGGTTAAAAGGCAGATCCCCCCAAACACACACTATTCTTGATGCCTGTTTTACACTTTATTGCTTTCATATACATACAAACACCAAGTTATTGATTTATTAGCAATTCCACTAGTGATAATTAACAGTTTTTCCAATTTTTATTTTGCTATTCCTTTTCCTTGGGCTTAGATAGAAAATTTCTCATGAAAAGACACTCAAAATTAACGCCTCTTTAATTTAATCAGATAATGGTAATTTCCAACCAAAGTGATTGGACAAAATAATATAAACATTAACAATGAACAGAATTCCTACTTGCACACATTCCTGTCAAAACTTGTTATTGTAAAACTTTAGAGCTTATCAGTTTGACAGATACCTTCTTCTTGGTTAAACACACATTATTCTGATTGCAAATAAAGTTGAACCTCTTTCACATATTTAATTGCCTCATTTTAGATTGTCTCTACATAATTGGCTCATCTTTTATGTTATATTTATAATTCATTTGTAAAAGGTAATTTTTGTAGATAGTATTAGAAAATGTAAACTCTGTCACAAATATGTTTTGAAAATATGGCTGCTTAATCAATTTATTTCATTCATCTGTCTTTATGGTGTTTTAAACATAAGTATATTTTTCAGTGTATCAAATTATGAATTTATTAATATCAGCTACATAGCAATTTTCAAATTTCTTTATATATCTTTTATGGTTTATGCCTTTTATGTCTTATTTGTTCATTCTGAGTTTACTTGGTATGATATATTTATCTTTACTCCAACGTGCTTGTCTGAATCCTAGCCATGGCAACTAAGACATATGACCAAGAACAGACTACTCATGGATTGCCCTTCCATCATTATGTACTGAATACTTTTCATTTATTATCATTCCAGGTTTACTACCAGCTAAAGCTTTATGAGTGGGAAATTGGGTATTAACATACATAATAAATAAATTAGACCTGCATCTCACATCAAGAAAAAATACCAACTCAAAATGGGCTAAAGTCTTAACAATAAGATGCGTAAGTTGGAAATAACTGAAAGATAACAGAGGAGAAACATTTTAGGATATCAAAATGAACAAATTCTTTTTTTGGATAAAACCCCAAAAGTACAGGAAACAAACACAAAAATAGGCAACTGGGACTTCATCAAACTAATGGGCAAAGGAAAGAACCAACGGAGTGGAAAAACAACCTACAGAACAGGAGAATAGATTTGCAAGTTATACATCTGGTAAGAGGTTAATAACTAGAATATATAAGAAACTCAATCAAGTTTTGAAAGCAAATGATCCGATTTAAAAATGGACAATAGATCTAAATAGACATTGTCAAGCAGGAAATGCAAATGCTTGCCAAGTACATTTAAAAAGTAATAAAAAACCAAAATCACTAAACATCAGGAAAACATAAATCTAAACCACCATGACATATCGCCTCATTGTAATTTCACTGGCTATTACCAAAAAGACAAAAGAAAAATATTGGCAAGGGTGCGGACAAAAGGAAAACGTGTATGCTGCTGGTGGGAATGCAAATCAATACAGTTAATATGGAGAACAGTATGGAGGTTCCCCAAAAACTTAAATAGAACCATCGTATTATCCAACAATCCTGCTACTAGGTATATAAACATGGAATTAAAATCATTCTGTTGAAGGGACATATGCATGCCTATCTTTATTTCAGCACAATTCACAACAGCCAAGAAATGAAAGCAATGTAAGTGTTCATCAACCAATGAATGGATTAAGAAAATGCAACATATAAACACAATGGAAAGCTGCTCAGCTATAAAAAGGGTGCAAACTTGTCATTTGCCACAGCATGGATGGAGCTGGAGGTCTCTATGCTAAGGGAAGTAAGCCAAGCACAGAAAGGCAAGTGCCACGTGATTTCACTCATGTGTGGACGTTGGAATCAGCTGATCCAGAGGCTAGGGTGAGCAGGGGTGAGGAAGGATGGGGAAGAGTTAATTAATGGATGGTGAGTCACATTTGAATCACATAAGTTCTTGTGTTGCATTGCATGTTAAGGTGCATAGAAATAATAAGTTTCACAGTTATTTCTTGAAAGCAAACTAGATGAAATGATTTTGAATGCTTTCACTTAGAGAAATGCTTAATGTTTGAAAAGATAAATTTTCCCTAATTGTAAATTATACAATGTATACATGTTTTGAAATGTCACACAACGCTCCATAACTATGTACAATTTTTGTGTCAGTTAAATGAAATATAAAATGTAAATAAATGTAAATATATTATATATACCTACTTTAAAAAATTGTGCTTACTGGTATAAGGCAGGGAGAGACTGAAGACCATATTAGTTTTTTTTTTTTTTAAATAATGTCAGAATCTACAAAAAAGGGATTTTTGTACAAAATCTATGCTTCTTATTTACGTGGGTAAAACTCTTAAATGCATTAAAGGTTAAAATTGAATATCCAAAATAATATTTCATGAGAGTAACCTTTTTAGAAAGTATATCTACCAAGATTCATTTCAATTTGTACTCAAATTGTATTTTCTACACTAATACACAAATGTGGCTCAACAGTGTTGTTGAATTAAACTATATAAAAAGTGCAGATTTTTCTTTTGAAACATAATGTCCTGTAGAAGGAATGTAGATGAAGAAATTTCCTAATATTTTTATACAAATCATTTCCTGTGTGTCTGTCATAAGTTACCACTTAATTAAAAGGACCTGAGATACTTTAAAAAAAAAAAAAAAACCACAAGTACTCATTTGCCAATGTTGAATGTGCTTTTCTTCACTCTGGGTAATTGAGTAAAATATTTAAGATATTTGACTTGGCAATGTCTCAAGTAAAACTATGACTTTCAAAAAACTGGTAAAAATTGTTCTGGCTACGGAGAAATGTGCTGCAGATTCTAACTAACCAATTGAATGCCTTAAACTTTTCTTTTTGTAAGAAAATCTTTCATCCCTGTGAAGTGAATGAGACCATAGACTATGTATTTTCAGGGGAGATGATGGGAAATTTGGATAATTGAAATGTTTTTCAATCTGTCTCTTCCATATCCTACCAAGTGGGCTCTCCTTGCCTGGAGAGCAATCAAGTAATAATTCATGGGATTCCAGTAGATTTCCTTAGGGCAAGTAGGGATATAAAAGACAGATCAGCCCTGATTGGGAAAAGAGTTTGACCTTTGATTAAATCTGCAAAGGAAAAGAAGAGTTGAAACTCTCTGGTAGATTTCACAGTCTTCAATTAAGAAAGACCGTAATTATTATTGCAGAACAAAGCCGAGTCAATTAGGCCACTGGGGCTCTTGCTGCACTGCGTTAGCAACCCTCTGTTTGCTGTAAAGGCCTAAGCCAAGGATCTCCAGAACATTCGTGACACATGACTCCTTTTAGGAAGACAAATGAATTGTTGTGGCCTCCCAGGCAGTGACATTACATTGTAACCTGCCAAAGTGGACTATGGCTGGAGGAAAATGTAAAAAGAAATCAAAACTTAATGCTTTGCAGTATCTCCCACTATCTACTTAAATGTATGATGAAGAGGAATTAGGAGGGAAAAAAGCTGCATAATTATAAAAACATAACTCCACTATCTGTGCTGCAAGCCAAGGTGTTAGGAGAAAAATGACTTCTGTGTGTTTTACAGAACTCATACTACATACTCCTCCATATCCTAACCACATACATTTTAAAAAACACTTATATGGAAGCATCCATGATTCACATATTTGAATGAATGGGTATGTAATTTTTATCAGTAGTTAGGGCATGATTTTAAAATATTGTGGTTATTTTTATAGTCTTCCCATGAAATCTAATCTAACTTTCCTATCCTTGTCAACTGGGCTATGATCAACAATTGATTTCATGTTTTAATGTTTAACCTCCTGGAAACAAATATTACTAATTTTTACTGCTGCTGTTAACTGGTTAAGAACAGCTGTCGTCATTCAGGACTAGCTCCCTGGTAATATGCTTACTGTAGGTGCTGGGATCACATTTTCAGAAGCATATCGGTAAAGAACGAGTTCTCTTACCCATGTCAAAGAAAAATAAAACATCATCAGGGCCTGTGAAATGTGTGGATCTGTTGGTCTGCTGATTGGACAATCTGTCACTGTAACTCCAGACTAGCAAGACCTCCGGTTGAAGGCCCTGAGTTCTGAGGGGTCGCCCAGTCCATACAGCCAGTCATCCAACTTCAGCCGTGTGCCCAGGATCTCGCCCGACCACAGGGATATTGGTGGTTCGCAAAACAGCAACGTTGCCCTCTGTGCTAGCGTGCTAGGATCACAGTCAGAAATGTTAATACAAATTGAGACAGTAGTGTATCACTGAAGGCAATTACAGTTTAGTAAGACGAAGAGCACCTGTCAGAGAGAGGGCAAGGTGGAGGTGAGGGTTCTTTGAGATGCGTTGGCCTTTCTGAAGATGTGATATCTGAGCATAAAACTAAATGACAAGAAGAGAAAGAGTCAGCCAGCTGATATCTGTGATGTGAGAGTTTAGGGGGAAGTGTACAAGGATGAGCAGACAAAAAGTAAGACGGGTCGAGGCATAAACAAGCCCGGCCTGTTCAGGAGCTGGAGGCAAAGCAATGCCACATGAAATAGTCAGAGGGCCATGCTGTGTTTCAGGGAACAAATACCTTGGGATTTCTGGTTGTGCTTAGTGCTTTTGCTCTGTGAGATTCTATATGTTGTCCAAAAGGAAAGCTGGTTTCATGATTTATTGGGAACATTACATAAGCATTAATATTAGGTAGAATATTCTATACATTTGATAATTGATATATTAATGATTTGATATATTAATGATTTGATATATTAAAGATACATAAGCAGAATAATATATCCAAGAAGATTAAAAATAGGCCTTTCACTCGAACTTTGAAAATCATGACAAGGAACTGCTAAGTGGCTCCATATTCTCTACTAGTTTGACTTTACCTGCAAATATATCTTTGTACAAAAAAAAATCAATATCATCCATTTAGCAGATGTGATTAAACCCACATATGTTGGATTATACTAATAAAGCTCAAAGGGTCTAACATGTGAAAATCTAATGACTGGTTCAATTACCAAGCAAACTGAATAGTTCTATTAGATGAGCTAGGGAAACCTTGTCTATATGCAATTAACATGGTATTTGGAATTAGTAGATTGATCAGAAATGAAAATGGACTCAACACAACGGATAAGCTTTTTTTTTTTTTTTGACAGGCAGAGTGGACAGTGAGAGAAAGAGACAGAGAGAAAAGTCTTCCTTTTGCCGTTGGTTCACCCTCCAATGGCCGCCACGGCTGGCATGCTGCAGCTGGCACATCGCGCTGATCCAATAGCAGAAGTCAGGTGCTTCTCGTGGTCTCCCATGGGGTGCAGGGCCCAAGAACTTGGGCCATTCTCCGCTGCACTCCCGGGCCACAGCAGAGAGCTGGCTTGGAAGAGGGGCAACCGGGACAGAATCCAGTGCCACGACCAGGACTAGAACCCGGTGTGCCGGCGCCGCAAGGCGGAGGATTAGCCTGTTGAGCCGAGGCGCCAGCTTGGATAAGCTTTTACATATATTTAACAGCAACAGAAGGAAACAAGCTGACTTATCCTGATCCACAATCATATTCCATGTAAAACAAATACTAGACTTATAAACTACCCTCTCTCTGTATAGGACCCAAATTTATATTGATATTATTTGTATTTATGTCAACATTCTATAATTGTCTAAAAAAATCACCCACCGAATTTATAGCATGAGAGATGACAGAACTATAAAAAGCAAATATGTTATAACAAAATTAATACAAAATAGCAAACACATTTATTAATGTTGAACATATTAGGCACCAGAGCAGGCATTTAGCTAGCAGTTAAGAAGCCCACTCACTCCCATGTGGAAGAACCTGGATGCAGTTCTGACTTGTTTCTGGTTCCAGCTCCCCGCTATTGCACATCCTGGGAGGCAGCAGGTGATGGCTCAAGTAGGTGGGTCCCTGGCACCCGTATGAGAAATCTGAGTTACATTCTTGGTTTCTTGCCTTTAGCACAGGCCCAGGATCAGGGATGTGTGTGTGTGTGTGTGTGTGTGTGTGTGTGTGATGTGGTATTTGTGTATATGTGTATGTGTTTGGGGGAATTTATGTGTTTACCAATGCATGGGGCCTGTCTCTCTCTCTCTCTCAATTATTTTGAAAAAAAATAGTTTTAATCATTTGATGCTTGCAAATTAATGAGTGATACACTTAAAATGAAATAGTCCTTTTATAATCATATCTATTTCCATGAGGGGCCAATTACAAAGTTATACTTTAAAAGCCTCCCTAATTTCTACCTTTTATTTACCTCCAAAGAGAAACGAGTCACTCTTACCTTCGAAGTACATTTGAAATCCAAACATTTTTCATTTTACACACTATTTTATCTGTAGCTACTCACATAACTTATTTGATTAAATTAGTCAATTCATGCCAGGTAGATAAAAGAGAACAGATATATGAGAAAATACTCAATCCCAGCAAAAATAATATGATGGATGTTGCTTCATCTGGCTTTAAAAGTAAGTACTCCACAAACATTTGTTGAGTGTATGCAGAAGCACATTTGTAGCAGAACACATGTACTCATGGTGCCAGTATAAATGCCCTTCGAAAACTATCAGGAAATGTCTTTTAAAATTTAAATATTTTCTCTATATGACCCACAACTTGTACTTCTCAATATCTCCCCTAGTGAAACATTCCCAAACATGTTCAAGGGTACAGACGGAGAAATACATGAGCAAACTTCAAAGAGTTTGTGGAAAAATGGAATTAAAAGGTAAATTATATGATTGCAACAAAATTTTCAAATCCATGTATTTTCATAATACATATTTTCCACAATCTTGTTGAATACTTCTTGTATTCATAGATTTAAAGAAAAAATCAGACTGAAATAAGTTTATGATTTAATGTCATGTTCATGAGTTTTTCAAGTACCATTTTATATCGCAACATTACTTGTAATAGCAAAATATTATAGACCCTAGATGTTAGGTAAATATCCTTCTATATAGTTATGCTATAATTGGAATACTTATGTATCTTTACATGTTGATGTAGAATGTTCAAGGCATTGTGTTGAGCAGAAAAAACTTGAAGAACCATGCAAAATAAGAGATATGTGTAAAATCATAGAGTTAAAATAAAAGTATGTATCTCTAGGGTTACATACAGTTACATAGAAAAACATTGAAGATGCATTCCAAAAAGACAACAAGGGTGAAAAATAATATTGGGGATAATAGGAATATTTCCTATTTTATGACTAAAATAAGCATACATTTTTCTGAAATTACACTTAATATTGCAGTGCTGAAGGAAAGAGATTGAATAAACAGTTTTCTTCATGAAAAAAACATAAAAATGACAAAAGAATGTGGTCAAATTTCACTTATATTGGCCTGTGCCGCAGCTCACTTGACTAATCCTCCGCCTGTGGCGCCAGCACACCGGGTTCTAGTCCCAGTCGAGGCGCCAGATTCTGTCCTGGTTGCCCCTCTTCCAGGCCAGCTCTCTGCTGTGGCCCCGGGAAGGCAGTGGAGGACGGCCCAAGTGCTTGGGCCCTGCACCCCATGGGAGACCAGGAGAAGCACCTGGCTCCTGGCTTCGAATCAGTGCAGTGTGCCGGCTGCAGTGCTCCAAACGTAGTGGCCAATGGAAAAAAGGAAGACCTTTCTCTCTGTCTCTTTCTCTCACTGTCCAATCTGCCTGTCAAAAAAAAATCACTTATATTAGCCATCAAGGGAATATGTGTTAACACATTCACAAGATACTCGTTTTAGACAGGACAAATCAAATTAAAATATGCAAGCTCAACCAGGTTGGGTGAGGAAATTGCACTGTAATGATTTGCACCCAGATCTCAAAGTGACAGAAACAGTCATATTCACAGAAGTTTGAATAGCTGCTCCCCTCTCAGCATCAACGTCTTATTTCCTAAACTATAGTCCAAGGGGTCATAATCTATAGAATTGTCTAGCACTAGGGATGGAAAATGCCTTGAGAGTTGGTTACATTTCAGATTGCTGAACCTACACAGGGAAGTTTCTGATTCAGCCGGTCTGAAGTGAAGAATGCCAAGTTCTGAAAAGTTGCCAGAAGCCGCCACTGTTGTTGAACTGGGCACTGTGAGAGTGCATTAGAATAGCCTGGAAAATCTTTCAGGCGATATTGAGGTGCTTCCACTCCATCCAGAACTGTTAACCCTTGTCTCTGTGGGTGGGGCTTCTGACATTGAGTTTTGCTAAGTTCTTTCTAAGTGAGTGTAAACTTCTGTTACAGCAAGCATTGCTTGTTTCACATAAATGCTAGAGGCCAGAGACATAATTTTTCTGTGAACAGTCTCTTAGATTTTAAGCTCACACAACTTAACCTTTGTAGACACAGTGCTTTGAAGATTCTAAGGGAAAACAGTTTGCAGCCATAGCTTTTAGCTTTTGACATACATAGAAGGATGAATATACGTTTGAGCAATTTCAGTGTGTCAACACTAGTTTTATTTAAATAAGAATACTTTCTCATCTTTATATAGAAGAATGATTTACCAATGATTTAACTGTGTTTAGAGAGTCAGCCCAAAAGTATAAAAGAAAAAGCATTGTTTCTTATGTAAAATGCTCGTAGATCAATTTTAGCTTGGGATGATTACTTTCAGTCTGAAAAGAAGTATTTTTCCTGTTTTAGCACAATGCATGCATATGTGTGTGCACATGTATATACACACACAACACTAAAAGTAATAATAAGGCAAATTCCTGAGAATAAATCAATTTAAAAAATGAGCCTTGTTTTTGAAACCTCTTGAGTGTTGATCATTGAATCATCTGAGAGGTAACCATGAATGTGAATTTTGTGTTTATCATCCCTTTGCCATTTTCTGTGTTGTTACAATACCAAATTGTTTTGATTGTCTTCTTTGCTTGGCATCTTAGCCAAACTCTGGTATTGGGAAAGGAGCTCTAAGTAATGGAAACATCTAATTCTTACAAGTGTGCAATGCAGCTTCCAGGAGGAATTTAATTTCACACAGAAATAGGATGCTCTATTACTTGAGTGTTTATTTGAGGAAATGCACCCGAACTTAGTAAGGAGATAAACCAAAATCTGAACTTCGCAGTTTGCCCTGGTAATGAGCAGCCTCGTCTCAGCCAACTGCGGGCAGCCCATGGATTGGAACAAGGCAGAATACGGAACTGTATCCAGTCCACAGCTCTGCCTCATCTCTTTTCTGTCCATAAATGCAGCCTGACCACATTGTGGGGTGGAATTCTCAGACCTGATGTGATTCTGAGTGCTACCTGATTCACAAATCATTCTCAGCTCAATTAAACTCCGGTAAATTGAACTTGACTAAGGTTTTTTGTCTTCTAACAAGGTAATAAATGAGGAACAACAAACCAGGAAATAGAAGGAAAATTAATAAGTGAAATAGCAAGGCGTGGCTTATTTGAAGGGACTCGGGGATATGCAGTATATTTTGTTTGCCACAAGCATCCTCCTCTGTAATTCCTCTCATTCCAAGACAGTAGTACAGATGGGAATGGATCATTTATTTTGTAACCAAATTGTACAATCCTGCCTACCCATAATTTAAAAATTATACATGTATCACTCTGAAACTGATTATAAGTATATGCTAAGAAGCTAAAGTCCATTAAGCACCAGCTGCTTGTAGCAATTGATCTCTAATACCTCCCTCTTATTAATCATCGTCGACATATTCTGAAGTATTGAGGGGGGTATTAGTATGTGGGATAGCTCTTGGAATAAAATCTAAAATCTGTAGTAGGTTTACACTGCCCCTCTATCATTTCCTTCTATTTCCGCCCTTTTGTCCTTCCAATTTCTCAAATGTGCCACGGTTTTTTTTTTTTTTTTTTTTTTTTTTTTTTTTTTTTGCCTATTTTCAAGGAGCACTTACTTTTCCCCCTATAAAGACACATGCTGCCTGCAGCATAAGTGATTGGGTGAGTGGATAATGGTGACATTTACTTGAAATTACATGTTACATTTGTGATGCCTGAGACTTTACCCTGGGGACCTCCTTGCTGCCTGTTCCTTTTATCAATGGCAAAGCAAGATCTATGACACTTTGTGGACACATCTCATATATGAATACTCCAAGACAGCTCTTGCAAAGTTAATGCACTTCTTTATATCTCCAGGTTTTCTTCTATTTATTACAGAATCAATGCTTTCATTCCACAACTTTTCCCAGATTCTAAGTTTCATGAATTGAGCTGTTTGCACATAATGTGTTTTCTAAATCGTTGCCTCTTAATAATGATACATATAAAATTTATGCAATTTACCCAATTTTGTACTGATGCATTCATATTTTGCCCATTCAGCTTGAAAACAATAGATTTTATCTTGTTATATGTTCACATTTACTTTCATTTCAGGATTTGCATTTTTCTGCTCTGTGATTTCTTGGTTGTGCAACTTAAGTGATGTTCCCACAAAGCATAAGTGTTGCTTCTTATTAAGCAACTGACACTAGACTTATTTTCTATAAATGTGATCTTATGCATTCCTCATAACCATTGTTGTAAACAAAATACAGTAGTTTTTAATTAAAACAGCAGAAAATAGACCTTAGAGAAGTTAAATTACCTGTTTAATGTTTCCATGCTAATGAGCAATCCATACAGGTCTGCTGATTCTAAAACAAATTCCTAGCCACTAGTTTTCCTGTGCATTCTCACTATCTTTTGATTTTTTCAAACATAACTGTGTGCATAAAATTTCACTGACACATTTTATTTACAGTTGTTTCTCCCCTCTGATATTTTTACAGCATTTTTCTCTCATTCTCTTGTTATTATATATCCAAAATGGAAATTGGGTCAAATTACTTTATTTTTTCTAGTGGATTATACTAGGTAACATGCTTTGAACTAAGATATATATAGAGATTTACAGATTTCAGAAGGAGAGAATAGACATTTGGCCTAGCAGTGAACATGCCCACACTCTGTACTAGAGTACATAGGTTGATACCCACCTCCAGTTCCTGCCAAAGCAGATCCTAGGAGGCAGTGGTGGTGGCTCAAGTAGTTAAGTTCCTGCTACCCATACGAGAGACCTGAATTCAATTTCTAACTCCTGGCTTCAGCTCTAATTTAGACTCAGCTGCCATGGAGTTTGCAACTAATCAAGCCTGGGGTGGTCTAAGTGACCTACAATACAAGGTATTAGCAAACTTGGGCCAGGTCAAAGCCCTGGTCAATGGTGATGTGGTTAGGGCATGTCTCTAAACCCAGAGAGCAGGGCAGTATCATTGTTTCAACAGACAATGTAGACAGGGGTTCAGAGAGAAATTGTTACATAATCATATTATTGGCTTTGGCTTCCGAATACAGTGAGGTGGTGGTTAAAGCTGCCTTTGTCAGGCCAGCGCCGCGGATCACTTGGCTAATCCTCTGCCTGTGGTGCCTGCACTCCAGGTTCTAGTCCTAATTGGGGCGCTGGCTTATGTCCCAGTTGCTCCTCTTCCAGTCCAGCTCTCTGCTGTGGTCAGGGAAGGCAGTGGAGGATGGCCCAAGTGCTTGGGCCCTGCACCCACATGGGAGACCAGGAGGAAGCACCTGGCACCTGGCTTCAGATTGGTGGTAGCGCCATTTGGGGAGTGAACCAACGGAAGGAAGACCTTTCTCTCTGTCTCTCACAAACTCTGCCTATCCCTTCCCTCCCCCCCAAAAAAAGCTGCCTTTGAACTGAGTCATTGATGAGAAACAGTCAGCTCTGGAAGCTGATGGATTTCAATGTCAAAACCTTTATTAATGCTCAAAATATATGCAGTTCAACAGACGAGTTCCTCTCCTTCAATTACGGAGAAGAACAGAAACACAGAGGGGAAAAACCCTGGGTTTTTATGTTCTTTTTGGTTATGGTGCTCCAGTTTTCCTGTTTTCATTCATCTCTTCCCCAAAATCAAATAAGTAGAAATGAATGATAGAGCTTCTTGGGAGGTATTTATAGAATCCTAGAGAGAACCCTCAATGAGCGCATTTTAGCACAATGGGCTCTCCATTGCATGTTAAGTATGAAATTTGGCTTTGTAGACAGGGAAGTCACTGCCATGTCAATGATGGTGCTTGAGTTCAGCTCAAGGTCTTACTTCATAGAAGTGTGATAAACATATATCCAATTGGATCAGGAAACTTACCTGTCTTTATTATTTATTTACTTAGTTTTACATCTTTATTTTTTGTTGTATTTTTTTTTTCAGTTTTTAACAGATTCAATATAATCCGTAGAGGCAACCTTTCATTTTCTGCTTTGAAGGTGAGCACACTCACTTTATTTTTCTGATTTCTAGTCCTGTAGAAAGACTAGAAAGATTTCTTCATACCATCTATATGAGTTGTAGGAGAACTTCAAAAACTCAGATAATAGAATCATTAAACTATTTAATTTTTGCATAAATATGGAATTCATGTATAGCTTTATCATATGCATCTTCCCATTTACTGCTTGAAGAGCCATCAAATTCATGGCTTTCATTATTTTTTTGTCCCAGAACAAACATCCTTTAATTTCATTTTCTATAAATTTTTGAAGTACCCTCATATACCAAGTTGCTTAATTTTAAAGCCTACCTTGTATGAAGGAAGATACCTTCCACCTTAACTATGAACTGGAGGGAGCTTTTGTTTTTGTATAGTAATGTATCTTCATATATGTTTTGTTTAAAGATTTTACTTATTTATTTGAGAAATAGTGTTACAGACAATGAGAGAGAGAGACAGAGAGAAAGGTCTTCTTTCCATTGGTTCACTCCCCAAATGGTCGCAACAGCCAGAGCTGTGCTGATCTGAAGCCAGGAGCCAGGTGTTTCTTCCTGGTGTTTCATGCGGGTGCAGGGGCCCAAGCACTTGGGCCGTCCTCCACTGCCTTTCTGGGTCACAGCAGAGAGCTGGACTGGAAGAGGAGCAATCGGAACTAGAACCCGGCACCCATATGGGATGCTGGTGCCACAGATGGAGTATTAACCTACTGTGCCACGGTGTCGGCACAGTATAACAAATAACCACACACAAAATTTTTTATAACAATAACCATACACAAAAATTCTTAAAATTATTTCTGGTAAATGTGACCATCTATCACACACCTTCCTTTTATCAAACTTTGTCCTATCTGTGGGAATAGATCTTAAAGAGAAAGAGGATAAGAGCTCCTTGCTCAAACACTCACACATGCAAGAGGTATATTTAAGCCAAAGGATGTGTTTTTATTGCACTTGAAATTACTCAACCTTTGTTGTGTACAGAAACTTGAACTTTTTTTTTTCAATGAGCACACAGAAAGCTGCTTATCTTAAATAACCCCCATGATTTGATATATAACCAAGTTTCCCCATACCAAGAGGCCATGCTTATAATTGAGCAACAATATTTTACTTTTGAAGCATAGACCAGTATACTTCCAGTAGCAATGGTAAGCACTGAGCACTATTGCTAACCACTATCTCCTTGTGAAACAAATCCAGATATCACAGAGAGGAACACACTGCCCAATGCCTGGGTGGTTCTGTTTCCTCATTAGTTTGCTCTTAGGCTCATGCTTAACCCAGGTTTTCTGGAAAAAAAAGCAGGCATAGTTTACTTTTTCATGATATATATTTTCCATGAACATTTTGAAGCAACTCATGTAAAGGGAGAGCCCATCCAATATTAAGGCAACGTTAAGAGTAAAGAGCTGAGAATATTGTTGCTGGAATGCAGAGCATGGCTAAACCAAAAGTAGAAAAACCTATACATAACAAAGTGAAATTACTTGGAAATTTACCTTTAAAAATTAATTTATGTAAAAGGCAGATGAGAGAAATCTGAGAGTTCACACACACACACACACACACACAAACACACACACACAGAGGGAGGGAGAGAGAGAGAGAGAGAATTTCCTTCTGCTGGTTCATTTCCTCAAATGGCCAAAATGGCTAAGGCTTGGCCAGGCTGAAGCTAGGAGACAGGAATTACATAATTACATTCAGGTCTCCTACATGGGTGGCAGTGACCCAAGTACTTAGGTCATTATTTTTCTTTTTAAAAAGATTTGTTTATTAATTTGGAAGTTAGCGTTATTAAGAGAGGGGAAGAGACAGGGAGTGAAATTTTGCATCCACTTCTTCACTCTCTAGTTGGCCACAATATCCAAGGATGCTCTAGGCTGAATCCAGGAGCTAGGAGTTTCATCTGGTTCTTCAACATGAGTGTTAGGGGCCCAAACTCTTGGGCCATTTTCCTCTGCTTTTCCGAGGCCATTAGCAGGGGGTTGGAATCAAAAGTGGAGCAGCCAAGACTCAAACAGTCTCTCTTACATGGGATGCTGTGGTTGCAGGCTGCAGCATAACCTACTGTGCCACAATGCTGGCCACTCCTTTGTTTTAAAAGTCTAAGTCAGTTTTCATTGCTTGAAGCAGAATCGCTGCTAATATTATCTCCTTACTTTGTAAATGATAGTATGAAAGTAAATGAAATTGTAAGATTTCCACATTTGTTAACGATTAGATTTGACACTATTATGTATCCTTCCTCACCCATCAATCCTTGCTACATAGGGCTAAACGAAGGTACATTTCATTTTCCTGGTATTTACAGTGTTGTGTGAGGAAAGACAATAAAATGAGACCAACAGAATCACCCTATAAATTCATGCCCCATGAATATATTTTTAAATCCTTGGGTCAGGAATTGTAGAGGCAGTAAATGTTGTCTGGTTTACACTTGAACTTTGGATCAAGCATAGCTGGAAATTATTTCAACTCCTGAACCATTCAGTGAGGTCACCTAATAAATTCACTTTATTTTAAAACTTTAAATGAGAGTTGAATAAGATGGTTTCAAAGTTTCTCACAGTAAGATCCTTCTTTAACTCTTCATGTGGACCACAGGAGGACCTAGCTTTGGGCTTACTCCTACATGATAATTTAAGGTACAAAGGTTGTCTTATTGCCATAAATCCAATATACATCAGAATGAATCAGAACCTACACAGAGTATCCTCTCATAATGTCTCTGGATTTGGGCCACAAGTGGTGGTTGTATAGGGCCATTTTTTTTTTTTCAACACGGAATCACACACATTTTTCTGAATGCCAATGCACTTAGCTGGTCCCTGAGCTCACATGTCACTTCTCAGTGGTTGCTCTCCCCAGAGAGCATGTGTATGAATATTACCCCAGAAGGCTTATTGTTTATCAATTCTAACTGGAATGATCACCTAAAACTTCACATTTTCATATGCTTGATTTTAAGCCTCTTATGTTTAATAAATAAATTCGATTATGTCATAATTTTTCCTTCAAAACAGAAATAATTGGATAAAGATTCATAAACAGAATAAAGTAATGTGGACTTCCTCTCCCTCACATTGTGGAAGCAACTACAAAATATGAGAAAAACAATGTGCTGTTTGCTCTTCCTTCACGAATCTTGCAGTATAGTTATGGAGGCAAGACAAGTTACAAGAAAGACAAGTATATGCAAGTATACACGTATAAAGGAAGACACAAATGCATCTTAAGAAATGGTGCTATGGAAGTTCAATGATAAAGTAACATATTCAAGTTGGGATCCTTTCTATGCAAATACTTCTCTTTGGGTGGTCCTCTGTTTGCTTCAATAGCTGGGGTCTTTGAGTCCAGCAGACAGCATGACACATGAGGGCACTCTGAAACTTGCCAAGTTTAACATTGCATACATTCTAGAGATCTGAATCTCATAGAGTCTTAACACTTGTTCTTGAAAGTTGTTTTTTTTTTTTTTTTTTTTTTTTTTTTTTTTTTTTTTTTTTTTTTTTTTTTTTTACTACTTGTAATGGTTCAATATACTTGTCAACTAAGGGATGTCAGCTAAGGGATGTCCAAATACATAATAAAACCTTAATTCTGAGAGTGTCTGTGTGGATATATCTGTAAGAGTTTAGCATCTGAATTGGTAAACTGAGTAAAGACTGCCCTTACTAATGAGGCAGAGCAGTGTGCCATCCATGGGGCCTTAATAGAACACAAACATGGACAGAAGGGTGAACTGGCTCTGTCTGCTTAAGCTGCTCCATCCATTTTCTGCCCTTGGTCACCAACATTCCTGGTTTTCACGCCTTCAGATCCAGAATGGAGTGCACACCATTGGCTCCTGTGGCTCTAAGGCTTTGCATTTGGATCAGAATTACATCAGCTTCTCCAGGCCTCTAGTTCCCAGATAGCAGACACTGAGAATTCTGTCTCTGAAATCAAGTGATTGATCCCTCATAATGAATCTCGCCATCTATCTGCTATCTGTCTGTCTATCTATCTATCTATCTATCTATCTATCTATCTATCTATCTATCTCTATCATCTATCTTTTCTTATTGGTTCTGTTAGAAAACCCTATTTCTATTATTTCTGACCTACCCTTCAGAATGAACACAGCCAAGTGACAAATACCAACTAAAGTCATGAATTAACCAAGGACTTTATGAATGGTAGAAAAATGAAAGGAAAGCAAATGTTTACAACATTCCAGAAACAGTGTTTCTGACTGTGTATTGGGGTGAGGGCGCTGGAAGGAGACAGACAGAGAAAGAAGGAAGGAAGGAAAGGGTGAGGATTAGCAATCTTCTCAGCCATATCATTATCAGGGGAAAGTTCTTGTCAGCAGAGTTATCCGTAACATTGAAAGACTCAGGTTTTTTTTTTTTTTTTTTTTTTTTTTTTTTTTTTTTTTTTTTTTTTAGGTTTATTTTATTTATTTGAAAGGCAAAGAGACATAGAGAAAGAGAGATGGGAAGATAAATCGTTCATCCACTGGTTCACACCCAATGTCCAGGGCTACTCCAGGCCAAAGCCAGGAGCCAAGAACTCCGTCCAGGTCTGCCACACATGAGTGGCACTGGGATGCCAGCTGAACAGGGACTGGAGCTTGCACGCTGCTATGGGTCAATCTGGGAAGCTGGCATCATGGGCAGCAGCTTATCCAGCTGCACCACAGAACAGAACCTGTAAGACTTTTTTTTTCATTGTGTTTATATGCATACTTCACAGGTTAGCTTTTCAGATAGTTTGTCTGCTGATTGAGTGATTTAGACATTTTTTAGATATTTTATGTGTGTTCTTGCAGATCCAATCTTTCGAGTTAATTTTAGAATGGTTTTATTTTCAACTGTGTTAGTAATTTTAGGGGACTCCCTGTAAATGGAGAGCTTGATATTTGCTAATTTATAATGATATATTGCATGCTATTGCTGATCAACTAGTTGTCTTGTTAGGGAATTATTATTGGGCTTATATAAACACTGTATCCTAATTATTAACATAGATGCACCTTACAGAAAAATGTGATAATAGCTTTAAGTAAGAGAGCCATGTCCCTAAAGGACAACATAGACCCAGGGAAAACAATGCCAGCCAAACCGCAATAAGTCCCATCTAAGAAAACAGTTCTCTCTCCTGAATCCATTTGCTTTACAAATTCTGGGGTGTATTTATATTTATAGACATATATGCTTGATTTTGGCTTTAGCTTTAAAAGTTTCTCAGCATAATCTTAAATTTCTGAAAATTTTTAGCTGAGTATAAAGTTAGAAAACATAATTAAAAAGTGGAAAATTTAAAAGATCGGCATGGCTTCTGACAATAAATATCACACTTGTTCTCTGCTTCAAAGTGAAAGTTAGGAATGAATGCGATTTTTTAAATCTCTCATTGGTCACCTACACTAAATTCGAACCTTTGAGAAACAAATTGCAAGGGCAGGTGATTTTCTGTTTGTGCAACGGCCCATGTAGCAGGCTTAATGTTCTCTGTGTAGCAGTATTTTTTAAATTTGTGATTTGTGGAAAGCCACTTTCCCTAGGTGTTAATGTGGATGTTATTAGGATGTGCTTATGCTATGTGGGAATTTTAACAGCCCACATAATGTGACTTCTTCAGCGGTGATAGTTCAAAAATCTATCTTCTTGAAAGCTTTAGATTGGATTGTAAAGCAGCCCTTGTTCAAATCCACAGATGTGACACAATGATACTTTGTCAAGTCCCGTGCTTACCATTAACCCCTTAAATTCTCCTCTTTGTGATTCCTTTTTGCATTTTCAGTTTCAGAGATGCAGCACATGTGGTATGTTTATTCTGTTTTAATTACTCTTAAAAAGTTATTTGTATTATAGTATTTCAAGTTACTTGTTATAATGTATTCAGTCTCTATCAATCAAACACTTATGGAAGGATATATTGTATATCTTTACCTTGATGCTATATAATTATAGTGCCATACATACATTGTAGAAAACTCATATATGTACGTATACTGTGGAAACGTTTCCATATCTCTTTGTGCTCCTTATAAGTTCTTGCAGTATTTTAATGTGTCACTGCACCTTCTACTGTCTCTGATCTTCTGTCACTATGCGCTTTTCAATTACAGTCTCTTATTCCCAGGCACAATTTTTGAAGGACATGTATTTTTTTTTTTGTTCCATCTCCATGCATTTAAATTTTTAAATTTAAAAGAATATTTTTACCATTGAAACACACATATTAGGGCAATTCAATTCTGATTATGAATAAATGATTAGAAATTTCTGTCAATATACCAAAATCTTGCACATATTTTAATCACCACATTATGTTAGCTCTCTTTGCTTCCATTTTCCAGAATTAACTTTGGAGACTTTATGTGTGCATGTACAGAACATGGAGATGCATAAACATAAATTGTATTGAGTCAGCATTGTGCATTGTATGCATTTTTAAAAGATAATTACCTTAACATCATCTGTACTTTGAAATTTCACCTTGTCTTGGACCCAAATCACTGATACTCTCTATATTAAAATAAAGCTGAAATGCAATAGCAAATAAACTTTTAAATTCCAGGTATCTACAAAGAAATTACTTAAATCTCAGTATCTAGATAAATATCTAGATAATATCAGTATCTAGATAAATTACTTAAATTTCAGTATCTAGATAAATAAATATAAATGTATTTTTGTTCATTTCATTTTTAAAGACTCATTTATTATTTATTTGAAAGTCAGATTACAGAGAGAGCAGGAGAGAGAGACACAGAAGGAGAGAGCAAGAGAATGAGAGATCTTCCATAAGCTGGCTCACTCTCCAGATGGATTGCCAACATCAGATGCGGTGGCTTAACTCAGTGCCACAATGCCAGCTCTAAATATTTGTATCTAATGTCCTTAAAGATGACTACATTATGTAAAAGATACTTGGATATGATTATAACAAAATAAAATCCACTTTTCATATTATTTTATAAAGGAATTACTGCATGAAATCAGAATATGAAAAAGTGTTCTGTACCCCTATATTCATCTCAGCTCAATTTACAGTAGCTAAGAAACTGGAAACCATTATACTTAGTGAAATATGCCAGTCACAAAAGGACAAATACCATATGGTCTTTCTGATCTGTGGTAACTAATAGAGTACCTAAAATGTGATCTATCTATAGGAGTAAAACTGACATTTTAAGATGCATTAATTTTGGGACCTACGCTGTGGCATAGTGGGTAAAGCCGCTGCCTGCAGTGCCAACATCCCATATGGGTGTTGGTTCAAGTTCTGGCTATTTCACTTCTGATGCAGCTCACTGCTATGGCCTGGGAAAGCAGTGGGAGATGGCCCAAGTCCTTGAGCCCCTACACCCAAGTAGGAGACCTGGAAGAATCTCCTGGCCCTTTGCTTTGGATCGGTGCAGCTCCGGCCATTGTGGCCATCTGGGGATTGAACCAGCTGATGGAAGAACTCTGTCTCTCTCTGCCTCTCTGTAGCTCTGCCTTTCAGATAAATAAGTACATTTTAAAAAATATGCATAGATCTTAAATAGCCTTTGCCTTGACCATTGAGGAGCAAGGCTTTTTTTTTTCCCTAGTTTGTTTGGTTTTGTTTCTTCTAAGTATATTAATATCTTGCATTTCCAATGCTGTTTCCAGCCATTTCTAAATAACCAGAAGAATGCTATTTCCGGTGACTTCCCCTGGTGAGCTCAGCAGCACACCCTCACTTCCACAAAAGTAAATGAATGGAAGCAAGAAATAATAATCTAAAATATATGTTGTATCAAATAAGTTTGTATAAATTATAATTTGAGGGCAAATTGCCCAAACAAACTAACTTCAAATTACCTTTTTGACCAAACACAACTATCATATACTACTTAAATATGTCAAGAGCACTTTAATCACTTTCCCAAGTTATAGACTGTCAAAGTATTTATGTACTCAGACTATCACTGATCTTTGGTTTCCCATTCAATAAACAAATTCATGGGGCCCGCATTATGGAGCAGCAGTTTACCATGCTGGCATCCCATATTGTAACATGTGTGTCAGTCTGGCTGCGCTGCTTCAGATCCAGCTACTTGCTAATGCACCTGGGAAAGTAGCAGATGATAGCTCAATACTGGGGCTCCTGACACTCATGTGGGAGACTAGGAAGGAATTCCTGTCTCCTGGGTTTGATCTATCCCAGCCTCAACCATTGCATCCATTCTGGGAGTGAATAAGCAGGTGGAAGATTCTCTCTCTCTCTCTCTCTCTCTGCCCCCTGTCACTCTACCTTTAATATAAATAAATATTTTTTTCAAAAATCCTCATATTTTGAATATGCCCAATTTGAAAGAAAATGACCAAATATCAATGTTTGTGAGATCACTCCCTCTCCTATTTGTACACACCTATGTAATAAATAATTAATTAGGAAAGGAAATTTTGTCAAAAGGTAGTAAATTTGTTCAATACATTACTGAATATATTTGAAGATGAGGATTGCTGTAGAGGAGATCTTAGAACTACCTGACAACTAATGTGACTGTAATCCAATCATATTAAGTATTAGCATATTTCTGAATCATTTCAAAAGAAAATATTGATCTAGACCATTTTTCTCCATTTTTCTCTTCATGTTTTTCTTGGAACTTGATCAATTCGAAGTGGATATATCGTACCAATACAAATAGGATCCTCCTTTTCACCATTCCCTTACATCTTTTTGACATGTGGTATACAGTGTTGAGATAGACTGATGTGGCTAATGAGTGATAGAAAGCAATAAAATAGCCAGTTCTACAAATGCTGGATGTGAGGTGGAAATCCATATAAGCTGAATTCGAAGGAAGCACTCTTCATTTTAGAGTTTATTTATCAATCAGAAGAAATATATCCATTCATATCAAGGAATCACACTATTGGCTGTGAGTTTTAAAAATGGAAATGAAATATAGTATTTCAAAAGTTTTTTTCAAAGTCACTTAATTAATTACTATGTCAGGGCAAGATTCCTCTAAGACTTATACTTAGCCTTTGCACAGTTTATATTGAATCTATCTGCCCATGTATCTATTGGTCACTTTGGGAAAATTAGATTGATGGAAAATATTTGGCACAAAGTGTATCTCATTGGACCAATAAATCCACCTATTTCAATATTCTTGACTTATTAAATATAGTCTAACTTATTGAGTCACATACTAAACATGTATATGATGTACAGGATTTATTCGATCTCATGAACTAGAATATATCTAAATAAAATGATAGCATGCTCTAAGTTGATCTTCTGTATGTATAATTAAAAGTGAATCTCAATGAAGAATGTGATGGGAGAGGGAGTAGAAGATGGGATGGTTTGCAGGTGGGAGGGTGGTTATGAGGGAAGAAACTGCTATAATCCAAGAGTTATACTTTAGAAATTTATATTTAGGAAATAAAATTTTTCTAAAAAAAAAAAAAAAAGAACTACAACTGGTACCAGAATATTGAAAAAAAAAAGATAGTAGTGACTGGTTCGCTGAAATAACCAGACATTATCAATGGTTTAAATTAATATTTCCTAAGATATGTAGCAACTCAGACATTGCATCAACATTTTGCACCAACTAGGCATTGGTGCAAGGACAGGGTTTCAGAAAATCTGGAAAACGTTTTAAAGAACAAAGTAGTACCTGGCTTGTTTTGTCTTATTAGAGGATTGCAATGGACAATAACAAAAACTTTAGATGTCGTTAACGCAAGTTAATTTGACTTAGCTGAGAGCACTATATAACATTTATAAAGCACTCAATGAAGAATGTACCTCATGGTAAGCGATCAGTAAAAATTGATTCCTTTACCTGCTCATATTAGGAGACAAAGTAGAGCAGAACCATGTCAATTGCAATTGTGACACAGGGACTTATTTTTAACAACCAAACCTAGTAAGATTGTTTTGTGATATTATTATTTTTTATTATAGGATCATGACAACAATACTAACTCTCTATGTATTTTCATATTACCTCCTTAGCTCTGTTTGATACACATTGCAAAATGGGATTTTGTGAAGAGAATTGCCTAAAAGTTTCTTTTCATTAGGATTCCATTAGGATTTATGGATGGATTGGTGGGAACAATTAAATTATGATTAGATTTTGTCATCTTAGTCATGATAATGATATATTTCTTTATTTTGTGCACTAAATTAAAATTAATTAATTCTCCTAATTCTAAGACTAGGCTTCACTACATGAGTTTAGGTTTTTGTCTATTTCTAAAAATTTTGGTGTTTCCATGGATCAGTTTAAATTTTTATGATAATAACATATGCTACTATATCTAATTGTGCTAATTGTATTACAATTAATTTATATAGTAATAATTTAAGTAATTATTTCACATTATAATTTAATTATATTATTCATATTTAATTAAAAAGGAGATATTTAGATACAAAATATATTAACACAAATGAAAGTAGAAATATTAGAATAAAATAATTCCAATTTTAGGAATTTATCTTATAGAATGCAATAAAGAAATTCATTTCATTATTGTTTATATTAATGAAATATAAGTACCTAGGATTCAGATCTCCTAATGATACAGTGTAGAGAATGAGTGGACACATTATGATATAGCTGTGAATAGAACATGATGGACTTGATAACATGAATTGGGTCAATGTGAACATTTGAAAGGTCATATTGTAGGAAAAAAATGCAAGTTCCAAGTTGCTATAAATTTTGTGATGTCCTGAACTCCATAAGCAGGTGTTTCCTTACATCTAGCTAGCAAGTTGTTAAGTTTATCACTTAAAAAGTCCAGGATCAGATGCAATATTTTATTTTCTAACTGCTATATTATAAACTGTTTTTGTTTGTTTTTACTGTTGATCAGATAATATTCAGAAATTCTACTTAAAAATAAAACTTTCAAAAATCAATAGATCATTGTAGTGGAAGTCTTAAATTGAATAAATTGGATCATTGAGAAAAACAGTCATATGAGAATGATCAAATATAGTCATTTAGGAAGGTTGTGATTTTATTTTCAATATAATATAAATGTAAACAATGTCCATTTTTCTACTACTCAGTAAATGTATTGATTTTAAAAATTAGATTTGGGGGCAGCGTTGCAGCATAGCGGGTGAGGCCACCTCCTATAATGCTAGCATCCTGGTTCAAGTCCCAGCTGCTTTGCTTCGGATCCAACTCTTTGCTGTGGCCTGCAGTGGAAGATGACACAAATCCTTTACCCCTGCACCCGTGAGGGAGACCTAGAAGAAGCTCCTGGCTCTTGGCTTTGGATTGGTGCAGCTCTGGCCATTGCAGCCAGCTGGGGAGTGAACCAACAGATGGGAAACCTCTCTCTCTCTCTCTCTCTCTCTCTCTCTCTCTTTCTCTGCCTTTGCCTCTCTGTAACTTTGCCTTTCAAATAAATAAATAAATCTTTGGAAAAAAAAAAGAAAAAAAGCAGACCTACAGTTGAAAAAGATTAAAGAATTCTTCCCTGCATATAAATTTTCTTAAATTTTGTGACTAATAGAAAATCTGTAAAGAACATTGGCAGTTTTAATATTTTACTGTATTTTCACACAGACTCATTAGCCTGCCAGCATACTGTCAGATCAAGTCTCCTGGGCAAGAGCAAGGTGATAGTTTCCTACCTCAAAGCAAACAACGTGTACCTCAAATTTGCATTGCTCCTCAAGTCCCAACAGAATATAAAGGAGACCCATAATATATACCTTCTCATAATAGGTTACACCATAGGCCAGACACCCTGAGCTTCAGAATTGTTCATATGTTATAATGGACAAGAAGTGTGATGTTTATTTGCTCTAAAAGGATGTGCTATCACTACCATCCAAGATTATATGCTGAAAAAAATGGTCAGGAACCCAGCGTCATGTTTATTTCTACTTGTAAGATGTGCAGAATAGAGTCACCCACTGAGTTGCCTCTTAGCAATATCCATCCCTTGTTTCTATAACATCTTGGAACTTGATTTTTTTAATGAGTATGCCATCTTGTGAGGAGGCACTCTGATTTATCTCATGGACAGAGACCAGGACCAAATGCATTCGAATGTCTCATTCAACATGTAAGCAGGCTATACTGACAGGACTTCAAGTAGAGAAATGAGGTCAAACTGCAATGTTTTCTCAACCTTGCTCATCAGTCACCCAGACTAAAATCACCTTCTCAAACAAGCAAACAAACAAGAAATTCATGAGTCATCAGGGTCTAATTTAAAATACTAGCTGGTTATATCCCCCAAAGGGATGTCTCTTTTGTGATTTGCACCTGTCTAAAGCATTCATTAGGGACAGCATGATGTAATAGTGATTGCCCAGACTTCACTTGGTCCTCCACGAGGAAACCCAAGGCTGTGCTATCATCCATAACTTCCCTGGTTACTAAGGTGAATCTGAAATTCATGCTGCCAGGAGCTGAAGTGGTATCATCAAGCGTTTTATCTAAAATTATGAATACATGTCATAGCACCTTTTCTAATTTTATGACAAATTGCAGAGACAACTGGCTGCATAAGGTTCATGAGTAAAAATCAGTCTCTGATCACCACCTTAAGAAACTCCCAGTAAGTGACCTCGTGTAGGAGAGAGCTCAATTCTCTAATGGTTAGCAGGTGGTATTTTCTTAATTGATTTCAGGTATGTTATAACTACCATTAAATTGCATATTCCTGTTTGGAGGATAAAGGCAAGTTAAGTCTTAGTTTTCACACAAAAAGTACTGCCCCAGATATGTGCATTGTGCTACCTATGTTTGTAATTGTTGGAGTCCTCCAGATGGGATGTTAGGTAGAGATCACAGGTTGATGAGTTGTTTCACTGTTCTTGCTGGTAAGAGTTCAGTACCAGTAATTGACTCTTCCCTTTGTTCTCAAGGATTATCTAAAGAAAGATAATCCAACATTTGCTTTGTACATTCCAATAGCCAGGTGATATTTTCTACAGGGTGAGATGACATTCAATATCATGCTGAAGTCATGGTGTATTAGTTTATGTTGCAGCACAACAGATCACTGTAACTGAAACATCTTATTATTCATTTTATTATTTTTGTTTGTCAGAAGTCTGAGAATAATTTATCTGGGTTCTCTCTTCTGGGTCTTCATAGACTGTGTATCAGGTGCTGTCCAGGTCTAGGGTCATATTAGAGGCTTAATTGGGGAAAGATTTAAGTCCATCTTTGCTGTGGAAAGAATTTATTTCCTTCTTGCTGTACCAACTGTAACCTCATTTTCTTAATGGGTGTTGATTGGGAGCAGATCAGCACCACATGGTCCTCTCCATGAACCCTCTCAAATTTTCTTAACCAGAAGTGGGGATTATCTCTCACACATGCTATCAAAACAGCATAGTAATATATTTTAATATAGTAACGTAAGCAGAGGAATGACAGCCCATTACCACCGCTACATGATGTAATATAATCAAAGGACAGACATCCATCACTTTGCCATATCCTGTTGTTTAGGAGTTAATCACATATACCATTCCTTTCAAAGAAAGGGAAAGTCAATGATAACAGCAGATACTTGCACAGATTTAGGGGATGGTGATTAAAGGAGGCCAACTTAGAATTCTTCCTGCTAAAGAAGGCTGCTGCAAATGAGGGTGAGGAAAAATTTCAGATGTGATGGTGGGTATTCAGGGGTGCAGATTTAACAGTTGATACCAACTACTTCTGTTTTATGCAGATTTCTTTGTGAGGTTAAGGGAAATGGTTATCACACTGTGGTCAAAACCAACTGACAGGAAGGCACACATTTGTGGTCAGTTAAATTGAATATAGTCATATTATTTTGGGGAGCTACACCCACGTGCATTTAACGGGTGAGGAGAGCCCTTGTGACAAACTGAATGATGATTGAAGGTGCTGTTCTCTCACACCATCAGAAGACCAACATATTCTCTGTAAAGATGAAGTCGTAGTTGATTTTCCTCTGCTATAACAAAATCAGAGTTTCTCATTTCAGAGGCCATGTTTCCTTTTCCCAATCCTACCCTCTTTGAACACAGCTTTAATCAAGAAATTCTGAAGGAAGAGAAATCAGGGGACTTTTGTAAAGCTAACAGAATCCTATTGTACATCTTATGTGGGTCGCTGTGGGGGAACTCAGCAAATTGTATGCTCGCCTCATTACCTCTCTCATTGCTTTCTGATTATTACCAGGAATGAGAAGAGATGAGATCTATGTGGACACAATCCATTCAATGATCAAACTGTATTCTTCAAGTGTTTATACCAAGAAGAGCTTATTTATGTAGAGTCCAAAATGTTTTTGAGTTGTATTGAGGACATTCCGACATTCAACAACTGCAGATTCCTGAGTGTTGTCGGGGTAGTGGTCCTAGCAAAGGATGATCAGCCCACACTTGAGTGGTTTCTGCTACAAATTGTGTGTTATCATCAGGCAGCAAAAGATTGGGGAGGAAAAGGCATACAGATTAATTTCAGTAGCCACAGGTGTATGGAGTGCATCTGTTGATTGGATTGGCATCACAACACTATAACCTGGAAAACTGTACACACAGAATTCTCATTTATGATGATGGATATCTTGCCACCTCCTCAGGGATGATCCAAGTAGCAATGGTAAGTCCAATTTGATTTGTGCTGGCTCAATTAGTGTTTAGTTTCAGTCAGTCTTGTCAAGACTGTTGCTCATTTTGAGCAACAAATAGTGACTCTTTGGGTTTTTAGGGATGCCATAAAAATTACTACAAATTTGATGATTGAAAATAACAGAACTGGCTGGCGCCGTGGCTCAACAGGGTAATCCTCTGCCTTGCGGCGCCGGCACACCGGGTTCTAGTCCCGGTTGGGGCGCCGGATTCTGTCCTGGTTGCCCCTCTTCCAGGCCAGCTCTCTGCTGTGGCCCGGGAGTGCAGTGGAGGATGGCCCAAGTGCTTGGGCCCTGCACCCCATGGGAGACCAGGAGAAGCACCTGGCACATGGCTCCTGCCATCGGATGTGCGCGGTGCGCCGGCCGCGGTGGCCGTTGGAGGGTGAACCAACAGCAAAGGAAGACCTTTCTGTCTCTCTCTCTCACTGTCTACTCTGCCTGTCAAAAAAAAAAATTAAAAAAAAAAAGAAAATAACAGAACTTTTTTATAAGTCTGATTTCAAGATTTCAGCAGGTTTGTAGCCAGAGGAAAAATGGGAAAATCTGATCCATGATTCTACCTTAGCATCTGGTGATTGCAGGCAACCCTTGGTGATTGATCCTTGCCTGGTAGATACGCGATTAAAGTCTGTGCTGGATGTTCCCATGACCTTCCTCCTCGAATTTCTTCTGTATTGATGAAATTCAAAACGTATTTTCCTTTATTTTTTAAAAGATGTATTTATTTACATGGAAGTTAGAGTTACACAGAGAGGAGAAACACCACAACCCTACCCCCCCCACACACACACAGATCTTCCATCAGCTGGTTAACTTACCAAATGGTTAGAAGACCTGGAGCTGGAACAGGCCAAAGATTGGAGCCAGGAGCTTCTCTCAGGTCTCCACATAGGTACCAGGAACACAAATACTTGAGCCACTGCTTTGCCAGGCCATTAGCATGGATCTGGATCAAAAGTGGTGCAGCAGGGGCAGGAATCCAAATGGGATGCTGGTGTCACCACCAATAGCTTTACCTTCTAAAGCACACGCTGGCCCTTATCATTTTTTTTAACCTTATAAGAATATATTTACCTGAATTACCTCTGAAAGACACTTATTTTCAAGTAAGATCATAAAAATCAATAAGAGTGGTTAGTTCTTGGACATGTATTTTGGAGTCACTATTCAATGATCTACATATTTCAATGAGAGGTCTATAACTTGCTTGTATGGTTTGTGGTTTCAAAGAGGTACACTTTAATTTGCCAGTGTGATCATCAGTGAAGGTCAGTGAGGTTGAGTAACAGGTGGAGAAAGTGGAAAGAAACAGAACCAAGTAAAAAATATGATTCTGAGGGTACTTTTTAAAGATTGATTGATTGACTGATTTGAAAGGCAGAATGCCAGTGAATGGGGGGTGCAGAATCTTCCCCACTCATTCACTGATTCACTACCAAAATGGTCACAACAGCCAGGGGTGCTCCAGGGTGAAGCCAGAAACCTGGAACTCCATCTCAGTTTCCCTTGTGAGTAGCAGGGACCCACAAACTCAGATCGTTCTCTCCTGCTTTCCAAGGCACATTAGCAGAAAGCTGGGTTGGAAGTGGAGTAACCAGGTCTTGAGCCAGACACTCTGTTAGGGAATGCTGCCATTACAAACCAAATCTCGATGCACTGCAATACTGAGTTATTTTGATTCTGAGTTATTATGTAAAGCTTTACAATTGCTTTCACATTCAATGCATCAGTGTGCAGAGGTTCAACCAAAAGACATTTTTCTATTTGCTGTCTACCCAAAGCTCCATAGTGAATTTCATGACATCTGTTTCAGCTTTGGGATCTCAGTTTAGTTGCATGGTTACATAGCCTTTAGGTTAGGCTGTGTAGCTTACTGTTCCATTGTCAGTGTAATAATCCAGCTTAGATACTCCCTAACTCCACATAGGACCATAAACATGAGACAAGGTGCTATTTGGGTGACTTGCTTGTAAGCTCTTTTATTTTTTTTTTCTCTACATAAAAGCTCCTTTCCTGTTAATTGACAGGACAGGGAGATTTGGATTTCATTATGCTTTCTTACTATTCAGGCATGAAAAATTCGCCATCAGATCCCAGATTCCCTATTCCAGCCCAAGAGGACCCCACCCCCTCTTCCTGTTTTAGGAATTCCGATGTCTCTGTCAGCATCATCTTCTCCCTGCCAAATTGTCCAGAACTATAAAAAGGTCAGAGTGCAAACTCCACCTACTGCATTCTAACTGTAGAGTATGTGGATGAGCTCAGATCAATGCCTACATGTGCCATGGTTTGCATTGCAAGTCAGCAACTAGGAGCACAAAGGTCTTGAATCTTAACTCATGGATAGTAAGCACATCTACCTTTTGCTCCAGAAGGCAACGCTGTCTCCATCTCCAAGTCTATTTTCTGTACTAATATGCTTGGAAAGAGAGTCCAGAACCAGGGACAGCCACTGCTGCTGTTTATAAGACACATTGAAACAAGAATGATTCATGGAGAATTGTCCTTCCACAGAGTCTAGAGCATTGAATTCAAGGCTATCCTTTAAGAAGTTTAATTTGTGGAAATATATTTTTAAAAGATTTATTTATTTATTTTCATGTTAGAGTTACCAAAAGTTAGGGAGAGGCAGAAGGCAGAGAGAGAGAGAAAAGGAAAGAGAAAGAGAGAGAGAGAGAGAGAGAGAGAGAGAGAGAGAGAGAGAGGAAGAGAGAGATCAATCTTCCATCTGTTGGATCAATCTCCAGATGGCTGCCATAATCAGCAATGGGCCAGGCTAGATCCAGAAACCAGGACTGGGTTTCCCATGTGGGTGGGAGCCAAAGCAGTTTGGTAATCTTCTGCTGCTTTTCCCATGCCATTAGCAGAGAGGTAGATTGGAAATGGTGTAGCTAGAACATGAACCAGTGAGGATATGGGATGCCCCCACTAAACCACAATGCCAGCCCCATAAATAAAATTTTTATTGTAATTTTGCATCTTGCAATCAAACATTTCTTCAACAAAATTAAACATTTAGTGTGAGCTCAAGCTATTGGACTATCATGATAATTACATATCAAATGCTTATCTTTATAGAGTGAAATTGGACATCATTAAGATCATTGATATAATATTGATATACAGGGAGGTAATTTTGAATTTTTCTTTAAAATTATGTTGTTATATGTATTCAAATATGAATGCATAAATAATTAAGCTTTTTCATTCTAGTGGCCATGATTTTTTATAGAAAGTTTAAAGCATTAAACAAAGTTTTAAAATAAAGATGGTGAACTTATAACACAGATTAACAAAAGTAAATATAATACTTAACGATTATTTTGTGACTTTAATAAGTTAATTAACATGAAACTCTGAGGCCTTTATTTAAAAAATCAGAATAAAATATATCCATAATTTCTCTTTGTAATCTCCAAAAATCTCTCCCCCATTTTGCGTTTTTTCCTCACTTATCAATGATGAATTTGTGTCAATCTCTGATACATCAATATTTTTATTGTTAATATGTAGACTATTATTTTATATGGTACAACTTGGGGGTAATTTTGAAGTGTGCGGGAACGTATGCACATACAACTACTCTCATATGGTTTTTAGCAGAGTTGTAAACATCTGCGTGCATTAGAAATGACTTATATTGGTGTTGGCGTCCCATACGGTGTTGTTTCATGTCTCAGCTGCTCCAATTCCTATCCAGCCCCCTGCTAATGCACAGAAGATGGCCCAAATGTTTGGGACCCTGTGTCCATATGGGCAACCTGATGAAGCTCCTGTCTACTGGCTTTGGCCTACCTTAGCTCTGGGCATTGTGTACACTTGGGAGTGAGCTAGAGGATGGAAGATCTCTGTTTCTTCTTCTCTCACTCTGTAACTGTGCCTTTCAGATAAATAAATAAGTCTTTTTTAAAAAGTGATTTACATCAATGACTGCTATCCTACTCCACCAACACAGCCCTTCCTTTGCTCTAGAGAAATCTTATTTCCAAAGGTCATTCTCTTAGTCATAGTGTATTTTTGCAAAATATATGTACCTTTTCAATACAAGATTGTTTGGTTGATTTTGTTTGCTTTCCAATTCTTGCAACATGTTAAAACACAATTTTGTGGAATTTATATGGATTTTATTTCTTAATTGTATGAGATAATTTTGGTACATGTCAAATAAGCAAGTTTCCTGAACTGGAGCAAATAAACCTTTTAGAAAACAATATACCTTCCCTTGAAGTACTCATAACTCTGCCCATTTTTCATTAAGAATTTTTGATTCAATTACCATGTAGATATCATGGTCACATGAAAAACTGCTCTCACAAGTTTCTCATTGCTATTGTATAAAGTGGGCAGTGAGTTACAGTATAGGCAGTAAAGTCTGTGCTATGAATATTTATATATTTTGACATTTAGAAAGAATATTCCTTTCCATACTGTAACTCCTAGCAGTGTTTTAGTTGATATATTTCTAAAAGTGGAGTGATTCATTTATAGTATGTCACTTTGGGCTTCAGGGACACATAACCCACCTTTTCACAGGCATAAAATTCAGTTGTCTTATTTCTACTGCATGAATTATGCTTACAAGGTTGTGGAGTCACAAAATGCTTTAATGCTTTTGGTTTCTACATTTATTTATCCCCAGGTAGCCAGATTCACAGAACTGAAAGGGATAGCGAGAAACTGCAGAATTTATATGGAAAATGACATCTTAAATATATAAAATCATCATTTCTTTGTTAGGATCTCTAGAAACGAAGACTCTCCAAATTATTTTGGAAATTTGTTTAGGTTCATAAATTAATCAGTAAATTCTTTTTCTGATTTCGTATACATCTTCTCTGTCTCATTTCATTTTTTTTCTTGCATCTTTTGAGGAAAATAACGTTCTTGTTATCTCTCTTATACCTTACTCAAGAAAGAGCGATGATACTGCCCCTAAGTCTTTTCCTCATTTCTAATGCATGAAGCTGTCCTAGTTCCTATTCTTTCAATCATGAGATTGAAAATCTGATATGTGTCTTAGTCAGATCTTAGTCCATTTTGTGCTACTATAACAACATATCAAAGACTGGGTAATTTATCCAGGATAGAAATTTGTTTTTTCACAATTCTGGAGGCCAGAAAGCCCAAGATCAAGATGCCAGCAGACTCAGTTGTGTGGAGAGGGCTACACCCCTACAAGAGAGGAAAGCTAAGTGCACACTGGGCAGGGGGCAGAAGGGCCACAACTGAGGCCCAAAGTCTCTTATGTGGAGACATTATTCCCATGCACAAGGAAAGTCCCTGCATGTGTTACTTGTTCAAAGTTCTATCTCTTTATTTTTTAAAATTCATTTTCTGGAGAGAGAGAGAGAGAGAGAGAGAGAGAGAGAGAGAGAGAGAAATTCTTCTCCACTGGTTCACTCTCCAAATGCTTTGGATGCCAGCGCTGTGCCAGGCCAAAGCTGTGAACCAGAAACTCAATACTGGTCTCCCATGTGGGTGACAAGGACACAATAACAGGAGCTATCAATTGCTGTCTCCTAGGGTCTACATAAGTGGGAACTTAGACTCAGGAATGGAGCTGGCATTTGAACCCAGGTATTCCAATCTGAGATGCAGGTGTCCCAAATACCTTTTTTTTTTAAGAAAGAGAGACAGAAAGAGAGAAAGAGAGAAAGGGAGAAAGGGGGAGAAAGAGAGAGAGAGAGAGAGAGAGAGAGAGAGAGAGGAAATGAGAGAGAGATTGTCCATCCACTCGTTTACTCCACAAATGATTGCAATGGCCAAGGCTAGGCCAGGTTGAAACCAGGGGCAAAGTATTCCATCTGGGTCTCTAGCATGCCTGGCAGGGGCCCAAGTAGGTGGGCCATCAACTACCTTCCCCTGTGTATTAACTGGGAACTAGATCAAAAGTCACAATCCCAGGGCTTGAACCTGTGCTCCCAATGCAGGATGCCAATGTTGCAAATGCCACCTTAATCTGCTGCACCATAATGCTGGCCTCCTAACCACTCTTAACTATGATACCAGTGAGCACCCTGGTGATACAGCACCATCATGTTGTCCATTAAATTTCAACATCTGAATTTTGGAGAGAACACATTGAAACCATAGCAGTCAGGGACATCCAAAGAGAAATAACTTAAAAATTTGCAAATATTGTTTATTGTAAGCTTTGTGTACTTTGAATTTAACAAATATCTGCTCATCAACTATAGATATATACAGATCAAAGTTCTATTGCTAGGGTTTTTTTATTGAGATAACATTGTAAGATACTTAGGTCATCCATCTTAATGAATTTTGGCAAAATAATGTATCTACTTGGCCAACATACCATCTAAGATATAGAGCTTTTCCATCAATATGGAAGTTTTTACATACCAGTTTCCTGAAACTTCGGACCCCACAGGCAACCAGTGTTCTGACAGTGAATTGTTTTCTTTGCTTTTGATCTACTTGTAAGTAGAATCACATAGTATTTCCTCCTTGGGGTTTGGCTTCCCTCCTATTTTTTTTCTATAAAAACAGTATTGGAGATTCATTCATGTTATTGTGTATATTACTGATTTATTCTTCTTATGCTAAATAGTATTCCATTGTTTGACTATAGAGTTAATCAATTTCCCTACTAAACGGCATTTTAATACTATTGGTTACTCTAGTGCCTGTATTTATTATTTTAAGTGATACAAAATTGGACATCTTTATAGGGTATTATGTGATGCTCACATTCAAGAGTCCATCAAAAATTCAAGGGAAATAGAAAAATTCTTATTTTGGTGAAAATATTGTTTTGGAAATCCACACAGACAGGGGTCTTTGCAAAATTCATAGAATATGAGTATCAAGAAAAAAATAGGTATAAATTTCAAAAAAAAACTTTTGAAAAAAGTAACATTATTTTAATTCCATTTTCCATGATTTGTGAATGTACTCCAGTGCATGTGTATATTGTATAATACTAAAATCAGAGTAAACACACAGCATTTCTTCTCATTTTGTGTATGAATGTGTCCGTTAGGGTCATATTTTTCCAGAATGATGTGCCTTTTTTGTTCTTTCAATGAATAGTATGAGTTTGTAATTTTGTTGAAATGCATCAATTGCTTGCTTTTAATGGTTTCTGTTTTGTATGTCATTTAGAAGACAAAGATTTGTCTACCTTCAAACCACAGTTTTCTCCTCATTTTAAAAATCTATTCACATATATTTGTGTTTCCCTGTAATGCTTGGAATCAGCCTGAAAATTCCTATCAGAAAACAGCCTGCTAGAATTTTGATGAAGTTTGTTGTAAATCTGTACACTTCCAGATTCTAGATTTATGGAACTGTTGAGTCTGTACCAAGCTTCTTGCTTCTGATAAAGTCTCTCGGTCTCCTTGATCAAGATTGATTGCACTCAGTGTAGAAGTTTCACAAGTGTTCATTAAATGTTTCTCTAATCTCACTTTCTGATCCTAGTGCAATGGAAAATTTACTTTAGCTAATTTTTCCTTGTTTATAAATTATTATTTTTATTTCCCGATCTTGCATCCCAGACCTGCTATATTCACTTTCGAAAATGTTATTTTTTTTGTATATGTTAAGATTTTGTAGTTAGACAGAAATGTCATCCTCCTACAATGAGTCATATCCTTTCTCTTCTTTCTTTTCTTTCGCTGGCTCTTTCTCATGCAATATACATACACACATCTTGCTTTATTAAACGAGTTATCATTCTAAAATAATGTTGAGTCAAAGTACAAGAGTGAGAATCTTTGTTGTTTTCTAATCTTAAAGAGTTCAATATTCCATCACCAAGCATAAAGAGAACTACAGAGTTTTTTTTAAAAAATGAACTTTGATAGACTGAGGGAATTCTATTCTATTCTTAAATATTTCAGAGATTTCATTTTATCATGAATAGCTATTGATTTTTGAAAATATTACTTAGATATCTACTGAATTTATCACATTGTTTCTTTATCATTTATTCTGGAACTGTAATAATTTATATTAGTTTACTAGTAAATGTTAATTTGCAGTTTTGAATGCATTTATTTGATCATATAGTTATAATCATCTTTATATAACACTGTACACAATTTGATGATATTGTGTTAAAGAATTTTGCTTCTGTGTTCAAGAGGAATAATGGTCAATAATTTTCTTCTCTACAATGCAGTTTCTCAAGTTTGGTTTCTTAAACTATTTGAGATAGTGTCATAAAATCAATTTGGAGAGTTGTCTCCTCTGTCAGATTCTAAAAGAGTTTAGATAAGAGCAGTATTTTTGCTTATATAAATATTTGATATAACACACTCAATACAATATCTGTAACAAAATTTTTTCTTTGAAAAAAGTTTGAATGACAATCCGATACTTTAAATTGATACATATCTCAGCAGAGTCTCCAGCTTTGCTGGTTAATTTTGGGTCATTTGTGTTCCTCAAGTAATTTCCATGTATTCTAAGTTGTTGTATTTGGTGGCATACTGTTATTTTAATATTGAATACTTGCATTTTTATTGTTAGTAGGATCGGTAGTAATGTTTAGTCTTTTTTTTTTTTTTAAGATTTATTCATTTACTGGAAAGGCAGAATAACAAAGATGGAAAGACAGAGAGAGATCTTCCATCTGCTGGTTCACTCCCCATTGTCGATATCAGCCAGAATTGGTCCAGGCCAAAGCAAGGAGCCAGGAATTCCATCCAGGTCTTCCACCTGGGTGGGAAGGATGCAAGTACTTGATCCATCATCTGCTGCCTCAAAGGGTGTGCATTAGCAGAAATCTAGATCAAAACCAGAAGTGGGCTTGATCCCAAGTATTTCAATATGGAATGTGAGACTCCCAAGTGTGACTTAACCTGTTAGGCTGTGTTTCCTCTTCCACTTATGATTTCAGTAATTTGTATTTACTGCTTATTTTACTATTATTATTAGTATTATTATTCCACTGTATAGGGGACTATTGATTTTAAAAATCTCTTCCAAGATATGAGTTGGCCTTTGTTAATTTTCATTGTTTTCTATGTTATTTATTTTTTGCTTATATTTATTTTTTCTTACACACA
This sequence comes from Sylvilagus floridanus, assembly GCA_949820135.1. Taxonomy (NCBI): domain Eukaryota; kingdom Metazoa; phylum Chordata; class Mammalia; order Lagomorpha; family Leporidae; genus Sylvilagus; species Sylvilagus floridanus. Next base: position 27,769,516 of record OX463246.1, on the reverse strand, counting down.
TATTGTTTAATTTTTCTAACTTCTTAAGTAAGATGATTATCTTATTGATTTGTTCACTTTTTTTATAAGAGTATAAACATTTAACTTGAAATTGCTTCAAACATTGCTTTTGCTATATGCTGCAAAATCTTTCCCAGTTCACTCAAGTTGAAATGTTTTATAATTCATCTTCTAATTTTTGTCTTCATCTAATGTTTCTATAAATATATATTACTTAATTTCAAGATAGCGAGCATTTTTCTCTATATTTCTTGTGTTTAATACCTAATCTCTTCATGATAAAATTAGTAATGTGCTGTCCAATATTGCGATATATTGGAATTCTTTGAAGTTTTTAGGATTCTGCAAGGAGTCTATCAGTAAAAATGCCATACATTGATTTTCCATAATTTTTACTGGAATAGTGAATTGCTTGTTAAGAATTGTATTCTTGGGACTGTGCTTGTCCTGCAGGTCAAGAGACTGGTTATGATGCTCATGTCACACACTGGAGTGCTTGGGCTTGATTCCTGGCTCTGGCTTCTGATTCCAGCTTCCTGCCAATGCAGACCTTGGAAGGCTGTGAGAATGATTAATTTTGCTGGTTTCTTGCTTCCAACATGGGAGACCTGAATTCAATCCCCAGCTTCTCAGTTTGGATATTGAACCATGTGTACACTGTCTTTCTCTGTGTCTGTCTCTCAGATAATTTGTTTTAAAATTAATTGTATTCTTAAAAAACAAATCTGGGGCCGGTGCCCTGGCTCAACAGGCTAATCCTCCGCCTTGCGGTGCTGGCACACCTGGTTCTAGTCCCAGTTGGGGTGCTGGATTCTGTCCCGGTTGCCCCTCTTCCAGGCCAGTTCTCTGCTGTGGCCCGGGAGTGCACTGGAGGATGGCCCAAGTGCTTGGGCCCTGCACCCCTTGGGAGACCAGGAAAAGCACCTGGCACCTGGCTCCTGCCATCGGATGAGCGCGGTGCGCTGGCCGCAGCGCGCCGGCTGCGGCGGCCATTGGAGGGTGAACCAACGGCAAAGGAAGACCTTTCTCTCTGTGTCTCTCTCACTGTCCACTCTGCCTGTCAAAAAAAAAAAATAAATAAAACAAATCTGGGGGCCTGTGCTGTGGCACAGTGGGTAAAGCCACCACCTGCAGAGCCAGCAACCCATATGGGCACCAGTTTGAGTCCCAGCTGCTCCACTTCTGATCCAGCCCTCTGCTATGGCCTGGAATAGCAATAGAAGATGGTCCAAGTCCTTGGGCTCCTGCATCCACTTGGGAGTCCCTGAGGAAGTTGCTGACTCCTGGCTTCAGGTAAGTGCAGCTCTGGCCGATGTGGCAAATAGGGGAGTGAACCAGCAGATGGAAGATCTCTCTCTCTCTCTCTCTCTCTCTCTCTCTCTCTCTCTCTCTCTCTGCCTCTCCTCTCCCTGTATAACTCTGACACTCAAATAAAATAAATAAATCTTAACAAAACCCAAATCTGTACTCTTTGGTATACTTTCAGACTGCTTTGTACCCTGGAAACATAGATTATCTTACAATGAGGTGGTTTTTCTTACAGCAAAATGGCTAGCTTTGATTTAAAGTTCTGTCATTCATTCCTGTAAAATTAATATTGTACAGTCTGCCAGAGTTACACACACACACACACACACACACACACACAATCACATATGCAAGGCTTGTACATTTTTGCTGGAAATAGCCATATCTTTGAATGAAGTACTTTGAATCATCATGATGTTTGCTGCTTCTATTTCTTTTTCTATTCTTGGTTCTCAGACTTTCTTCTCCTGCCAGTGTGTTCAGATTTGTTGTGTGACAGGTGGCTACCCTGCCTCCCCATGTTACATTTGATTTTAAATAAGTGACATTGAGGTGATTGGTGGCTCATCAAATCCCACATATCTTAACTGTCAGCTTGAAACGAGCTGTGTTTAAGTGACAATCATTGTAGAGAGATATCAGCTACCTGATCTAGTGACTCCAGTGCAGTATCATGTCAGCCACAACGCTGGCAGTTTGTTGTCGATGCTGTGCAGTTGCGTGGTTTAGATTTTGCCACTCAAAGATACTATCTGGTTCCAAGAAACTGCAGAAATGCATGGATGATAATTAGCAGTTTTTGCAAACAAGCTGTTTGTTAAACACTTTCTGATAAGTTCATTAATAATCATGTGGGATTACTTTATAAAAATCATGGAGAATAATTAAAAGATATGTTTCTTTGGGGATGAAAAGTTTTTTAAGTCCATGTGTATGAGAGTTCTTCAAAAATTACAAATCTGCATTATAAAAACCTATGCACAGGTTACAAACATGTTGGCACCAAGATAATCCTATCCTTTAATTCCATTTTCATTAGGTTTTTGAAGTATGATTGAAATGTACTTGTGCTGGCTATATTTAAAAGAAAAAAAACGCTATATGCAGGGGATGAGTAGTTTGCATTGCAAAAGAAATAAATATTTATTCACATTTATTCAATTTTTCTTTTATAAAATATTTTGTTGTGGTATCAGATCTTCAATAATTTCATATGATGCCAGATTTCATTTGTGGGCCTTATCATTTAGTGTCTTAAAGCTATACTTACATTATCCCCCCACATTTTTGGCTATCACCAGAGAAGATTAAGAGTTTTGAAAACTGAGACATGATATAAAAGCTCAGAATAACTCTGTGGAATTTTTTACTTAGAAAATAATATTTATCTGTTTCAATAGTAGCATTTCTCCCTTCATTTCTTATGTAATTGTTTTTCTCTCAAAACAGACCATGTCATAAAATTTGAAACAGGGAAAAAGTATCAAAATACCTCAATTCTTGGGTATAATATAATTTCATAACAAAATTCAGAGTACTATTCAGTTTGCATTTCTCATGGACTGAGACTTACCCTCTGACACGCTAAACAGAAAGTCACAAATGAGTTGAACTGAGGAAAAATAGGATGACTACATGCAGCTAATACCCAATTCTAGACGTGGGAACATTCTCTGTGATGGACAGTAAAGTATTTGGGAAGTCACTGTAAGGCTATACAAATAATATACATAGGTAGATTTTACTCTTTACATATTTGTATAGCTATAGTGGATATAAGTAGAAAATTTTATATAGCAGAAGGAAAGTGATGAAAAATATGTGTTAAGTCATGTTTGTCATAAATTACAGCCTGAATAATCACTGTTAAGTAACTAGCTATTTCTTTATGGAATCAACTAATTAATCCAAATTAAAATAAAAAAACATTCCAATTGTAAATGCTGTTAAGCTCATTGAATGTATTGAAATGAAAATGTAAATTCCATCATTGAAAAGAGTAACATCATTAATTCAGACATATGAATTAAAGTTCATTTTGCAGAATAAAATTAAAATTCAAGTGTCTTTTTAAATTTATAAAGAATAGGTTAATAAAGGAATGTGAATGAATTTCTTTGGAATCATTGAAAAACACATTATCAAATTAAAAAGTATGCAATTTTCTAAGTATAATGGGTCTCTTTCTCCAAATTAATTTTTATTCTTGCTGATTGATTTTTTTCATGAATTTTCATTGGAATTAATTAATTATAAAATTTTGCACTTCCTTGCTTTTTCTACAAAATATTACTCTGTGATTTTTAACTGCTGACAGTTCTGATAATAGATATTTTCTTTATAGTATCAATCCTAAATTTTATAGTTAGAAGATGACAAAAGTTAAAAGCTATTTTAGCATATGCTTTTCCAAGTTCATCTTTCGTGATCAAACTAGCTTTCAGTACAATCACGTTCACCTCTTGTGCCATCCATAACTTTTATCTATCCTACTAGCACACATCTGCTTTCCCCCTGAGAATATCCAAATCTGTGTCTTCCTAAGTCCTTCTACCCGCTCTCCAATTCTAAGATAGCAAAATATAAAACTTCCTGTATTAACAGCTGGACATCTAAATTTAATCCGCATCTGTTAAATCATTAAATTGGGTTTTATGTTGTCTTGTAAGAGTATTTAGAGAATTTCCTAACACACAAGCTTTCAATTCTAAATCTAAATAAAATAAATATAAAATAAAACCAAACTAAGAAGATGTAATTTAATTTGCTGTCTGTCTTGAGAAGAGAAATGTTTTGAGGTGAAACCTTTGTTTTCCAATTTTATTTTAACCAACTTGGTACCACTTTCCATCTTTGAAGCCAATATTCACTTAGGTTCATCCCAGAAGTTTAGATTTTCATGAACATTTGACAATCTGTAATTGAATGCTTACAGGCTAAAGGGGTTTTGCTCTTTCATTTGATGGATTGTGTCATGGCAGAGTTTGGCAGTGCATTTTATTTGACCTTTCTCCTTAACTCCATTCATCTTAACCCCCTTGTCATATGAGTGATGGGCCATCATAATGTGATGGAAGACAAAACTTCAAAGGGATGCATCACCTTGTCAGATAAATGCAGATGAAAAATCCTTTCTTTAAAAAATGTTTTGTGAGTTAGATGAGAGCTTAGGCTCAATTAGATTGTACTATTGAAAAGTAGAAGCAGCAACAACTTCAGGATCAAATATGACCACTGGAATGACTCTATTGGTATTGCTAAGTGAGACTCAATGATTTTTATTATCTTTTCTAAAGATTAGAAAAGTGACAGGACACAGATTTTGCTTATGCAAAAGTAATAATGAAAGAAAATAGTTAAAGAGGTATGTAAACACCCTATGACACTGTTAACACTTACAAAGAGTTTGTCACGCTATAGAAGTATCCCCTACAATTTATACTTGATTCTGTAAAGAATTTTGATGAAACTGAAGTTGGGGACTTTTGTATTCCTTGAGCAGAAATCATCTATCTACCCACAAAGCGGTTATCACTGAGCTCGGGAAAAGAGTAGAGCTCCACATCTTTTGTAGGTCATTCATCTCAAATCCAAGACTTTTTATTACAAAGTCCTGAACGATTCCCTGCTTTGTGTGTTTATACCAAGAGACAGAGGCCATTCATATTGTAAATCAATGAACCAGTTTCTATTTTTGGCAGGATCAGCAGTGATTGAGCAACAGAATACGAGCAGAGTAAAGACGTTGACCTGACACATTTTTATCTCTTCCAATGTGAATTTCTCCTTTTCATAGAACAGAGAAATATAAAAGAGAAATTTGCCACAATATAGAAATATTACCACCCTGGAACAGAAATGAAAGGAAGCAATGAGTCCTCTATGCCACAAATTACCTGACAATATTTATGTTTTAAGAAAGTCCAACTGTATCTACACACATAAGTGAATACATACATATATTGACAATTTTTGATTATTCATATATTTAGTTATTCCAAATCAGAAAAGAAATATTGTTTTGAATACTACACCCACCAAAAAATAACAAAAATAGACTTACACATTTAAATTTTAATATATCTGAATTAAGATCACATATACACACAAAATAAGGGATGTATTTCCATATTATCTCTATGGCTGTATTATGTATTTAAATGATGTTAGAAATTTTGTCCAATTCTCTCTTATTCAAAAATATATCAAATAACTGATTTCAAAGTTTTTTGAAAGGATGTTTTAGGGCTGTAGATGTTAGGACACTTTGTGCTCTGCTTTTATAATTTCCTTTTTGTTCCATAACAACTATTTTTGTGGAACAATGTTTACTGGCATGAATGAATTCCAGCAACAAATGATATTTATATTCAGTTATCACATAATATAGAATTGTTAGTCTCATTTTATTGCTTTTAAAATTTAAGTACCATTATGTAAATTTTATATATATATATAATATATTTGAACTCACAATTATTTTGACTCTAAATTCTGAAAGCTAAATTTTTCTTAAGTACTTAGTTGCCATCAACATTATTTTTAACACTACAGCAGATTTAAAATACAGTAAATTTTAAAGTACAAACTATTGCTTCCACTGGTGTGTAGAAATCATGCTAACAAACAGGTTTGGAAATTAAAAATATACTATTTTTAACACTGGCTTTTATGTCAATAAGATGCTTAAGTATTATCAAGGGTTACAGAATCTATCTCAACGACACATCTCCCTGCGGTTACCTGAGGCTCTGCTTCAAATTTTTCCAAAGAATTGTTCTCTAATGCTCTAGTCATTCAACATTGTATGCTATTATTGTTGTTGTTATTGTAGGGAATACTGTGTTAAACCAAGATTGCTTTTAAGAAATGTACAGTTTAAAAATTAATTATGGGGGTGGCATTTGGCCTAATGTTTAAGATATCGGTTTAGATTAGACACCTATGTTTGATATTAAAATAATTGTGTTCAACACATGGCTCCAGCTCCTAATTCCAATTTCCTGCTAAAGTGGACTCTGGGAGGCCAAAGTAAAGGCTCAAGTAGTTGTTTCTGCCATTCATGTAGGAGACATGAATTGAGTGCAGTGCCCGACTTCAGTTTAGACACCTGGGCCATGTGATCATTTGAAGAGCAGGAATGGAAACTGGGAATGGGAAGAGTTCTCTCCATCCTTCTGTCTACCTGCTCAAATAAATAATTTTAAAAATAATTTTAAAAAGACACCAACGTGTTTAGGACCTTGAGCATTTGTTAGTATTCTCAAAGCTCTTCGTAAAGACCACAATTATCCCCATTAGCCCTATGAGCAATCATTATGCTAAATTTCATACTAATTGTTTACTTGCTTTGCTTTTGCCTTTTTTTTTGCTGATTTTCAAATGTCTGTCAATATATTATAGTTTATTTAATAGACTATTAAATACAATGGAACTCTATACATTCATTTTTCTTCATAATGCACCTATTGTTGAATTTTATCTTTTAAAACTATTTTTATTTTCATTTTATTGAAAGGCAGAAAGACAAAGGGACAAATAGAAACACACACACACACACAGAGATTCCATCTAGTTCATCCCTAAATGTTTGCAAATGCCAGGGCTAGGTAAGGCCAAAACAAGGAGCCCAGAACTCAATCTGGGTCTCCTATATGTGTGGTAGGGACACAAATGGTTGAGCCATCACCTGCTGCCTACCAGAATATATAAATCGGGAAGTTGAATTGGAAGCAATGTAGCTGAACTCACCGGGCACATTGACAGGGGTTGTGGAAGTCTCAAAACTTATCCACTGCATCAAATACCTTGAGTGTTTATATTTAGTGTATTTTATATGAATATATTAATTCATTTACATTTCTATAACTTTCATATCAGAATTCATTCACTTCTAGTGTTGGCCACACATAGTGTTTTTAGAATTTGCTCATGCCATTCATGAAGATTGTTGTCCATATCTTCTGATTTAGAAATGCATAGATTTTCTTGGACTATAAACCTGGAAATAGAATCATTAATCACAGACTGAACACATCTTCAGACGGAACACAGCTTCCACTTTTTAAATGCTTTCTACCTGTTTTCCAGTAATTGTTATCAATATAAAAAATACCTGGAATTCTTATTTTTTTTCTTTCCAATCTGATGACTATATTGTAATATTTCTCTCTGGCTTTTATTTTAATCTTCTTAATAGTAATAAGGTTAAACATTACTTAGTGCGTTCATTACTATTTGTCTTTATTCTCTCACTTGTAAGCAGTCTGCTCAAATTACCTTTTTTTTAGTGGCTTTGATTTTTGTTATACTGACCTTTTAAACCTATATTTTCTGGATCCTAAGATACTAGGTTAAATATGAGTCAAGTCTCCCTTCTTACTGTTTGGACAATATTTTAACTTTGTTTTAGCTCATTTTAAATTACTTTTTAAAAAAAATGTTTGATTAATATCTAATACATGCTCACTTTATGGGATAGAGTTCAATATTGCAACACATATGCATAGCACAAACAACATACTGTACAATTTGTCTTTCATTTATCTGATATTTTCTGTGTATTTGCAATCTATGAGGGAATCTTTTCTAGTTTTTTTTTTTTAAATAGAGTATATAATATATTAGTTTGAACTATGTCGTCTCACTGTGCTGTGGAATACTAGAACCCATAACCTATCTTCAGTTACATTTTGGAACCTATCATCCAGTCTCCCTCATCATCCCCCCATGCTTCTCAGTCTCCATTATTCACTATTTTCAAGTTCACATAATCTTCATATATAAATATATTTGTCTTTCTGAGTCTGCTTTATATCACTTAACATTATTATGGCCTCCAATTCCATTCATTTTGCTGTAAGTATCAGGAGTCTGTGCTTTTTTGTTATGACTGAATAACATTTCATCATGTTTTTCTTTATCTATTCATCCGTTGATGGACTTCTAGCTGATTCCATACCATTTTAAATAGTGCTGCAATGAATATTGGAATAGAGGTATCACTTTCATATGCTCTTTTATTTCCTTTGGACATATACTCAGAAGTTCAATGGCTGAATCTTGGGGTACATCTCGTTTCAGTATTTTGAGGAACTCCCATTCTGCTTATCATAACAGCTGTACCTATTTTCTATATCCTTTACAGAATTGACTTTACTTTTATATCTGAAGTCAACTGGGATTGTGTTTTGTTTACAATGTATACAGAAATATTTTTTCTACATGAATGCCTGCATTATGCCATAATCATTTTTTGAAAAAATCTTCTATCAATATGCACTTTTTTTTTGGACAGGCAGAGTGGACAGTGAAAGAGAGAGAGACAGAGGGAAAGGTCTTCCTTTGCCGTTGATTCACCCTCCAATGGCTGCCATGGCTGGTGCGCTGCAGGTGGTGCGCTGCAGCCAGTGTACTGCACCGACCCGAAGGCAGGAGCCAGATGCTTCTCCTGGTCTCCAATGGGGTGCAGGGCCCAAGCACTTGGGCCATCCTCCACTGCACTCCCTGGCCGCAGCAGAGAGCTGGCCTGGAAGAGGGGCAACCGGGACAGAATCCTTCACCCCGGCCGGGATTAGAACTCGGTGTGCCAGCACCGCAAGGCAGAGGATTAGCAAGGACAATATCAAGTAACTAGGTGCACTTGAGTTTCTTCATAACTTGTCCTTTCCACTTAGCCAGTTTACTAATGTATCATTTGATCATTGAACACTACTTTAAATATTACAGTTGTGTAATGCATATTATCAGTCAAGCCAAACTGCCTTCATCACCACCCTTCCTCTTCAAAATATCCTAGGATAATTTTGGACCATCCATTTTGAAGTTCTTTATGTGATTTAATAACCAGATGAATAAACTTTACAAATAATTTTAATTATTTGAATCTATTGATATTTTACATAAGGCAACAACATTTATTTTTTATTTATTTATTTATTTTAGATTTATTTTGTTTATTTGAAAGACAGAGATACAGAGTGAGGTAGAGATAGAGAGAGTTCTTCCATCCACTGGTTCACTCCCCAATTGGCTGCAACAGCTGGAGCTGTGCCCATCTGAAGCCAGGAGCCAAGAGCTTCTTCCAGGTTTCCCACATGGATACAGGGGCCCAAAGACTTGGGCTATCTTCTACTGCCTTCCTAGGACATAGCAGAGAGCTGGATTGGAAGAGGATCAGCCAGGACTAGAACCAGTGCCCATATGGGATGCCAGCGCTTCAAGCCAGGGCTTAGCCCACTGTGCCACAGCACCAGCGCCAAGGCAACATCATTTATATTTTGAATTGGTGACCATGATATTCCTCTACATTTGTTTAACCTGTGTTAAGTGTCTTTCAATACAATTTTATAATTCTTATGTATAAAATTTTTAGTCATTCATTAAATCTATTTTGATATGATTTTTGTTCAGAATTCGTCACTGAAGCCCCATTTCCAAAATCATCAGTAAAGAAATCTTGGATATCTTTTCAGTCCTTATTTTACTTGGCCTCTAAGATAGCATTGACAGAAATTTACTCCCCTTCCCACAACCCTCTTCCTTTATTTCTCATGAAACTATTCATTTCTGATTTTCCTTTTACCCTGGTAGCCGTAGTTGAACTTCCTTTATCAGATATCAGGTATGAGGAATGGAAAGGTTCTTGCATAAATAGTGTTAGGAAAACTAGACATCCACAAACAGAAAAATGAAAGCAGACCTATTTTATCTCATACTTTAACCAAAAATCTACTGGATTATAGACTGATTTTTAAGACCTAACACTATGAAATTTTTAGAAGAAAATGTTGGGGAAAATTCTGTGGTGTGGACAATGCTTTTGTGGAGATGAACGTCAAAGCAAAGACAAAAAAAGCAAAAATAGTCAAGGGAGATTACATCAAACCACAAAATTTTGAATACTCAATGAGACAAACATCTAAGTGAAAAGATGATCTAAAAGATGGGAGAAAATATTTGTAAACTATAGTTCTGATAGGTGATTAATATTCAAAAAGTATTAAGAAAAACAACCTAATATTAAGAAAATATCCTAGTTTCAAAATGATCTAACAACTGAATAGAGATGTGTCAATGGGATCAATAGAAATGGTCAACAAATTTATTAAAAAGGGTTTGACTCACAATCATCAAGGAAATGCAAATTAAAATCATGATAAGGGGAGGGTTGCGGGGGGGGGAAGTTATGGGGGAGGAAGCCATTGTAATCTATAAGCTGTATTTTGGAAATTTATATTCTTTAAATAAAAGCATTATAAAAAAAATAAAATAAAAAATAAGTAAAAAAAAAAAAAGTAATCACACCAAATCTTAGAATAGCTTTCATCATTGAGTGTTGGCTATGATACCGGGAAGGGAACAAGGGTACGCTTGACAACTGTTGCTGGGTATGTAATGCACTGCAGCCTTTCTAGAAAACAGTGTGTAGTATACTCACACAATTTCAGAAAGGAATGGGTATTGTGATGCAACAGGGTAAGCCAGTGCTTGGGCGCTCTCAACCCACATCAGAGTGCATAAAGTCTAGGCCTGTTCCTGCTTCTGATTCAGGTTCTTACTGATGCACTTTGTAGGCAGGAGATAATAGGTTAAGTACCTGATGCCCTGCAAAACTTATGGGGGACTTGAACAGAATGCCTGGCTCCACAGTTTTGGCCTGACCCAGCCATAGCAGTGCAGGCATTTGGGGAATAATTCCATGGATTACTTGGTCACTCTGTCTTTCAAACAAATAAATTTAAAAGATCTATTATACAACATAGTGATTATAATGTATTGCATTCTTGAAAATATTGAGTGAATATAAGGTGTTCTCATCACAAAAATGATAATTATGTTTGACAACACATATATTAAATAGCTAGATGTAACCATATTACAGTGTTTATAAACTTCACAACATCATGTTGTATATGGTAAATGCAAATATTTCTGTCAATTTAAAATATAAAAGTTAGAGGTTGGAGCTATGGCATAGTAGGTCAAGCATCCACCTGCAGTGCCAGCATCCCATTCTGGTGCCAGCTCATCTCTCAGCTGCTCTGCTTTCTGGGAGAGTAGTGGATTATGGCCCAAGTGCTTGCCCCGCTGTACCCATGTGGATATTCTTGCTTTGAATTAGCTCAGCTCCAGCCCTTGTGGCCATTTGGAAAGTGAATTAAAGGATGGAGAATCTCTCTCCATCTCTCCTTCTCTCTAACTCTTCCTCTCCAGTAAATATTTTTTAAAAAAATAAATAAATTTAATTTATTGGAAAACTGAAAATGATTATATAACAGTATGATAAGCAATTGAGAATAAATAACATAATTATTTCATGCATACATACTCATGCACACTCCACAAATATATATGAGAAACTACATTTACAATGCAGATTCAATTTTCCTTACATCGTTCTGAGACTAGAACTTCCTTGTAGATGAGAGTTATTGAAAAAATACTGTTCAATGATTCTGTGTATCTGAAGTGTGTGTGAGTATGCCTGTGTCTTTCAGGTGGTGTACACTAAAGCAATAGTGGAATGAACTGATGTTAAAGTTGCCTTCCCCTAGCAAGCACACTCACTGCTTTTTGATTAAATACGTCTATATTGGAAGTTGGCTGCGTTTGAATCAGTCATCCAAAACATCATTATGGCTTTCCCTAGTCTAAAGAATGATGGTTCGAAAAGCATTTTCTTAGATCTTAGCTAAACTAAATGTCTCTGAAGACTAAAAATTGCAGAATGTGCTGAACAAGCTAGAATTACAGAGGAAACATGAAAAGAAAGCAAAGTACATTAAAGAGAAACTGAGGTATCATCACATAAATCTGTTTTCACAGAGAGGTAGGAAGATAGATAAAAGTTGTGCAGATAGGTAGTTATGTCAGTAGATAGATTATTGATAGATGGATGATAGATGATGCGTAGATAGATAGATGGCAGACAATAGATGACTGTGTGTGTGTGTTTCTCTTTGTAGTTTTTTCACAGTCTTTACATGGTCATCTGGACTGCTGTGTTTTTTAGCAGATGACTGTTTTCAAACAATTAGCTTTTCATACTAAAACCATTTGCATCATTTGATAACCAAAGCTTTCAACATTACCTTTTTGCCTTCTCAGCAACATTTTTTTATTGAATCATCATAATATACAAAATTTGCCATGATGCATACCTAACTAGAATTATGTAAATCTTACAATTCCTATTTGGAGTATAATAACTTAATGATAATAGGGTCATATAGATAAAAATATGAGTTGGTGTGAGAATAGTGCGCACACACACATATACACATGTGTTTTTGTGGGGAATATGCTTTGGTATGATTGTGCCTGATCACTAAAACAATATTGAGTTTAAATAGCTAAAACTATGGAAGAGAATAAAAAATATAAAAACAAAATAAAATGTGTATAATTGTGTTTTCTACTTTATATACAACATTTCACAGGAATCTGATTTTTTAACCTGTCCTCCTCCACCATTTTAGAATATTCTTTTCCTTGAAAAAGCTGTTCCCTTTTCCACTGTATAACATCTCCATGTTGAATATCCCTAAAAAGATTAGAAATTTAAATGTTACAAACGTTATGCTAAATGGTAATGGTTTCTTTTCAAATGTCTCTTTTACCACAAAGCTTTTCCTATTTCCCACTTATTTTTTCCCTGTGTGTGTATATATATATATATATATATGAATACATAAATATATTTTTTATTTGAAGAGAACAAGAGAATAGATTTCACGTATCTCATATACAGAGTTTTAAGAATATAATGATACTTCTCTTCTCTTCCTCACCCTCTCCCTCTCTCTCTCTCCCTCTCTCCCTCTCTCCCTTTCTCGCTTTTTCCACTTTCCATGCAATAACTTACTTTCAATTTGCTTTATAGTTATAGGCTTAATCCTCAACTAATTAAAGAATTCAACAACTAGAAAGTAGAAAGATCACTGTTCTGCAGGAATATAGACAAGGGCTACAAAAAAGGAATCAAATCTCAAGATGTCAATTTCAGTCATACACATTGCATTTTTTGAACTTTATGTGTTAGCTAGCACAAATCAAAGGAAACGATATATTCCTCTATGGGTCTGGCTTATTTCACTAAGTATAATGATCTCCAGTTGCATCCATTTTGTTGCAAAAGATAGGACTTCATTCTTTTTTATTGAGTGGTATCCCATCATGGATACTGGGTATAGTATTCTAGGACAACAATTTCTTTATTTTAGGACTTGAACTGTGTCTCTCCATTCTCTCTTAGCCTGGAGGGTTTCTGATGAGAAATCAATGTTTAGTCTAATTGTGGATCCTCTAAAGTTAATCTATCACATTTTCTTAACTTCTGAATTCTCTTCCCTCTTTTGAAATTCTGTAAGTATAGGGGTTTATAACCACTAGATCATTTAGAAATTTAGGAATTGTTAGTTAATGAAAATGACCTTTTAAATTTTGTGATACCTATTCAAATTGGAAGTCATGTTAAATAATTCAAACCTTTTTTATAACAAATGAATATGATAATATTCATCATGGTATTTGATGAGATCAGCTCATGTAAATTATATCACATGACAAATTCAATATAAGGTAATCAATATATGATTAAAATTACTTTGAAAGCATCAAACCATATTTTGATAATATTGCACATGTTTTTTCATAATTTTCAACAATATTTCACTTCTGACATGTTAGGAGGGCATATCAACTATTTATTCTTTGAATTGAAAAACTACCAAAATATTATGCATTTGTTTTGTATCAAGTTACAGTGAAACTTGTCACTATTTTTACTGGATTACTAAGTTCCAGTTGGGTGGATCTGGAAAGCAGTGAGATAAAGGATCAAATATTGAAATCTGGCAGTTTTTTAATAAAATGGTGCTGTGTTGCCAGTGCTTCAGTGCAACTCCATACTTTGTTTTCTGTAATGGCCCAAACTGTTCTATTACCACTTAGAACGAGCATTCAATATTGGGGTTAGAAATGTTGAGTTTAACAATTTCGATGCCTAAGGCCAATGATTCTCTCTGGTGGTGACTTTGTGGCATGTCTAATTAATTGTCCACAAAACTAAGCTTGAAATGGCAATTAATGTAATTTAAAAACGAACACTCAGAATAATAAAAGATTTGCAAGGCTGGTCATCTCTCAAATTTCAAAGGCATATAGACCTATGAATATATTTGAAATATTATATATGTGGCATATTTGAAATACTATTATTTAATTAGCACAACAAAAACAGAATACAAATCACCACACAAAATGTGAAAATTTTTAAACCTCTATTTTCATCAATGTGCTATTTTAGCATTTCCTCATGTAGGCAAATGGCCCTAACAAATCTTTTAAACTTGTCTAATACTCTTAAAACATTTAAGCATCAGTTTTGAAATAACTAATACAAAATAATTGCCCTGTGTAAAACACTTTAAAGGTTCAAAATTAACATTATTTTTGGATGCAGCAGAAGAGAGACAAGCCAGTCTGGAAACTAGTGACACCCTCAGGACAGTCTGGATTTTAGCTGGCCTCAGAGAATATTTACAAAAACTGATGAAATTTCATCATTACAGCTCTCAGTGATTGAAGCCAGCATATCCAATAAACCTCTATTGAACTTTGTGCTGAGGTTGTGAGCATGATGCAGAGATAATTTGGAGTATGGTGGGAGTGCTTTGTTTTGCTCATAACGAGTTTTTGGCCAAAAAAAAAAAAAAAGGTCTTATAAAATAATGGGACCTATTTTCTTTCTGGTCTCATAAAGCTTATAAAACTGCTTATAAAATGACAAAGAAAGAGTTTCTAATATGTTGAGCATGGTGAACTTGATGAAGTCAGCATTCATGTATTGTCAACTTTGAAGACAGCAGGAGAAAACTGACATTTTTGGTATATTGATTAGAGTGTGAGCTTCAGAAATATGCAACCACATTTGGTAGAAAAACATTATGTTAAAGTGTCCTGTACTATCTTAAATCTTTGTATCAACTCCATATATCATCATGTTTAATATTACAGTTTTCCTTAGGGGAAAGAGTTTCAAATAATTTTCTTTTGAACTGAGAGCACAAGTCAATCAAGCTATATGTCTCTGATCATTGAAATACGACAAAGATTATGATTTTCTATTTTCAGCTCAGTTTCTATAAAAAAGGAATTTTTTGAATTAAAATTATATCATGTTCCATTGATTCATTTATTTTAAGAATACATAGATTTATTATCAGTCTTTTCAGGAGAAACAAATGAGTTTCTTGCAAGTATACAAATGAATTATCTGTAAAATTGACTTTGACAAGGAACTCAAATTTTATGCATCTAAATAATAAAGACTCCTTGTTTATAAAAATTATTGAAAGTGCAAAGTCTCAACTAGAGCTGATTAAGATTTTATTGACGTGTAATAATGATAATTTAAAAATAAGAAATCATAACCAGGACAGATTCTATTATAAGACACAATTAATAAAACAATGACTGCTTATTCAGTTTAAAGGCATAATTCAAAGGACAGTAGTTATATTAATTCACAACAAACCTATGAGGTAAGAGTGAAATTAACGCTAAGGTCAAAAAATTAATAGCAAACTGAGTGTTGCAATTTGGTATTTTGGAGTCAGAGTAGCATTCTTATGCATCTTGCTACCAGCTACTCTTTTAATTAAGGCAAATATGTAAACTCGAAAATTCCATAAAGCATGTCAAAGATACAGTTGAAAGATGCATTCTATAGCTTCTGTGGTTCAGTTTGAATCTTATTTCTTGGCCTCTAACCTATTTGTACAACACTCTGTATCTCTTAGATGGCATTAAGGTGTGTCCTCATGTATGTGCTTTGAGAATATTTCATTTCAACTAAACATTTTCATAAAATTAAATTTCAGAAAATTTAATGGATGCATGGATGAAACATATGGTAGAACAGACTCCCCAAGTGTGGCAAAACAAAAACTATTAAAAAGGTATCGTAGGGGCTGGCCCTGTGGCGTAGTGGGTAAAACCACTGCCTTCAATGCTGGCATCCCATGTAGACACCGGTTCAAGTCCTGGCTGCTCCACTTCCTATCCATCTCTCTGCGATGGCCTAGGAAAGCAGTGGAGGATGGCCCAAGTCCTTGGGCCTCTGCCCAACCATGGGAGACCCAGAGAAAGCTCCTGGCTCCTAGCTTCAGGTCAGCGCAGCTCCGGCCATTGCAGCCAGTTGGGAAGTGAACCAGTGGATGGAGTGCCTCTCTTTCTGTCTGTCCTTTCTCTGTGTAACTCTGAATATCAAATGAGTAAATAAATCTTTTTTTAAAAAAGGGTATTGTATATTTTAGTAGTATTATAAATGGTAGATGGTGTTTTATTTATACTTTATGATTTAACAATTTAGATATTAACATGATTTTTTAAAGTTGGGAGAGAAAATAAACTTCATAGTTTTAAAAGTTATGGAGCTGGGACCAGTGTTATGGCATGGTAGATAAGCTGCTGCTGTGATGCTGGCATCCCATCTGGGTACCAGTTCGTGTACCAGCTGCTCCTCCTCTGATCTGGCATTCCTAATGGCCTGGGATAGCAGTCAAGGATGGCTCAAGTGATTGGGTCCCTGCCACCTATGTAGAAGACCTGGAAGAAGCTCCTGGCTCCTGGCTGAGGCCGGGCCCAGCCCTTGGCTGTTGCAGTCATCTCGGGAGTGAACCAGCAGAGGGCAGACCTCTCTGTGTCTCTCTCTGTGTCTCTCCCTCTGTCTCTCTGTATCTCTGACTTTCAGATAAATAACTAAATCTTTAAAGAAATTATGGAGCTCTACATATATTTCCTTAAATGTTTCATTTAAGAATTTGAATATTTCTGGTTGATTGTGAGGAAAAAAACGCATTTGGTTGCTTTGAGTGCTCAAAACAAGTGCTGGTGCTAAAATTAAAGAAATTTTCAGTCTCATCTTTGTGGCAATGAGTCTCATAAAAAAGACCATTTTTCTCTAATAACATTTACGTAGCTTATTTTCAGAATGAAACTTCAGATTTCTTCCTCTTGGAATAATGCAATTTAATTCCAAATGTTTTAAATTTGGTCCTTAAGCACTAATGGTGAGCATGAAAAAAACATAGTTGCCTGTAATGCATGTGCATTTGCTACATAGGAATTGTAGGAACAACTGGAATGAACAAGAAATAAAAGGTCTAAGTAGGATCAGGCATGGTTTCCAAATAATTTTCATGTATGTAGTATTACTTGACTTAACATTATTTCAAAAATCATCAATTTTTTGTTTCCTGAGGATTTTCATTCTTACCAGCAGTTCTCTGACAACTCTTGGGAATTAAGCTGTGTGAAATAGAAACTGTATCCTTTTGCCTGGGAATTAAGAGACCCAAGATACTGCTTAAAGGAAAGGATTATACTATGGCCTTTTAAACGCTGTCTTTCTTTTGTCTGTGCACTTTAAGCTCTGTTAGTCAAAAGAAGACAAACTCTCTCTCTCTCTCTCTCTCTCTCTCTCTCTCTCTTTCTCTCTCTCTCTCTCTGTTCCTTTGCCTTTCAAATAAAAATTAATAAACTTTAAAACAAGATGTGTACAAAATACCTTTCTGGTAGTATACCATTTAGAAATGTGAAATAAATATATGATATACCATTGTATTGTTATTATCATAATAATTATTTTTATCAACAGAGTAATTGCAGTCAAAGGGATGAAGCAGGTGTTCTAGAGGCAAGGGAAGCATAGTGGAAACCATGGCTATAGAGACTGGAATCGCCTCCCCCTCACCAAGAGTTGTCCATGTCTTGAATTCTCCAGTTCATGGATAAGGAACAGCATGATGAGAAAGGGAAATTAAGGTAGTGGGTGTAATTAAGTTTGCCAATTACCTGGATTATCATGGAAGGTCCAGGAACAAATATTAGAAAGAGCAAGCAGGACACAGAGGAAGACAATTGAGAGATGTGAGGGGAAAATTGTGTCAGGGGGCCTGCGCTGTGGTGTAGCCAGTGAGGCAGCCGCCTGCAGCGCCGGCATCCCATAGGGGCACCAGTTCAAGTCCTGGCTGCTCCACTTCTGATCCAGGTCTCTGCTATGGCTTGGTAAAGCAGTGGAAGATGGCCCAAGTGCTCTGCCCTTGCACCTGCGTAGGAGACCTGGAAGAAGCTCCTGGTTCGTGGCTTCAGACTGCCACAGCTCCTGTCATTGTGGCCAACTGGGGAGTGAACTAGCGGATGGAAGACCCCCCCCCCCTTTTTGTGTAACTCCAACTTTTAAGTAAATAAATAAATCCTTAAAGAAAGTATGTCAGATTGGACAAGCGATTGTTGGCTTTGAAGATGGAGCAAAAGACACAGTGATCAAGGAATATCAATGGTATCTGGAAGAGAAGTGTTCCTCAGAGAAGGCTCCAGGAGATGCAGGGGCCAGACAACGCGTTGGTTTTAGCCCAGCGAGAATTGTGTTGGAGCATGAATCAACAAAACATAGGGTAATACATTTCTGTGGTGTGAAGCAACTAGGTATGTGGTAATTTGTTACAGCAGCAATACAAAACCAATACAACTGCTGTGAGCCGCATTTTCCAAGCAGTAAAACAGATCTGCTGTTCCACTTAACTCCTCAGCCACACAGGCGTGGACTGTGTTCATGAACAAGTGTTCAGCAGTTTTGTACAATGCTGGGTAAGGAATCGCAAAATTTATTCCAATTTATAAAATAAAAAACAGGCCTCCACTGGAACACTGGTAGTAGAAAGTAAAGGATTATGCCTCAGTGAGCACCACGGGGCAACTGGCAGAATGAACCTGGTTTCAATCAGTGCCCCTAGTGCTGTCATGGAGGCCTGAAAAGCACCTGCTTACACATCATCTGCTTTAGTACCCCTGTTTCTGGTTATTGGACAATGTTTCAGATAGCACATCCTGTGCCAATCCTAAGCAGCCCCATCCCATTCCCTGCAGAATAAGCCCTGAGAGCTGAAGGTCACTGTGCACTAGCAATAACCACAGTATTTTAATGAGAGATCCAAGGAAAAAGACTGAGCTGTGGAATATGGCTTGAGATGCAATTAATTCAAACTGTTGCAAAGATAAATTGGGACGCAAGTAATAGAGAAAGTCAAATCCCCTTTTGCTGTTACCTATAATTGTGTTCTCAGGATACAAATAATGAGAGGATAAGAGTCAATCGGAGTCAAATATGCTAGGAAACTGCTTCAGCTGAGTGTTGCCAAAGTTGGCATCACACTGAGCTGTGTCTGGCATTTAACTGCCAACAGCAAAAATAAAAGCCACAGAGAGAATCCTCACATGCAGATCTTGAACTCTGTAAAAATTGTTCATTCATGAATTGGCACAAGGTAGATAGAAGGCACCTAGTACGTAGAATGAATTTCATAGTAGGAGTAAATAATTGCTCAATTTTAAAGCTTATTTTAAAAGTAGAACTAAAGACTGAAGGAGAGGAAGAGAGAGGAAGAGAGGAGAGAGAGAGAGAGAGAGAGAGAGAGAGAGAGAGCTGGAGAGAGAGATTGATTTAGAATACAAGACAGAAAAAAGTAAAACCTAGCGAGACAGACAGAGACAGACCCAGAAGGAGAGAGCTCCCTTCTGCTGGTTCATTCTGCACACACCTTTCATGTCTACAGGTTAATCCAGGAATGGAAGTGAGGAGCTGGGAATTCAGTCTAGGTCTCCCACATGGGTGGCAGTATCTCAGCCCCTAAGTCATCACCACTGCCTCTCAGAGTCTACATTAGTAAGGATCTGGAGCCAGGCGCCACGGTCCTACATGGAAGCCATGTTCCCTGATACGGAACGAGGAGTCTTAACCACTTGACTACACTCTTACCCCGGGACTATAATTTTAGTGAAGAGATTTCTAGATTTTTCCCAAGGTCTATATATGAAAAATGCATAAAACAAAAGGGAAAATCAGGCTCATTCACATGCAGTGTTATATCACTTTCAAACCAGATGTATTAATTTTGCAGCTAGAAACCAGAGTACAACATGGTTATTGGATTAATTGGTTCCTTAAAGAATAGATCAGATTGTGTGGCTGCCTCAGCAATTTTTCCCTCAATTTTTGCAACTTTTGCAGCTGAACTAGTCATGCAAGGGTAGTCTGACTGTTTTAGATAAAATGAGAGGAATCTCTGTGAATCTGAATTTTTCCAGGTTCAAAACACTAGGGAAGTGAAAGTGACATTTATGTATTTTATAACTTATTTTCACTGTCCCTGATTATCTCAGATTGAATGGAGGTATGGAAATATGGGACCTTCTGACATCTCATGACTGATGAACTATACTCTGATTTTTATGATGATTGATTTTATTTTTCAATTGTTTTGATTTCTGAAAATTTAAACACCCACTTAGCATGAGATTGATAATGGTTATTTGTCATGTAGGAAATCTGACTTAGATTTATGGCATTGCTTGACATATTTCAGACCTGCTTGTACATGTGAATTCCTATTATTTTGTTCATATATAAATTGGAAATAAAACAAGAACATCTCCTATTAAATTAGCCTGAGAAGGGCAGGTTCTTATTATCAGCACCACCAATTCTGGTTACAGAAAAATACTGTGGTTTATTACAGTACTCCCAAGCAAAGACATGCACACACACACAGTCACACACACTTAACTTTTTTTTAATCAAAATAAACCCTTCTAGATACATTATATTAATGTAAGAAATTACTGCTTTGAAGGAATGAGCTGCTGTCATAATCTCAAGTAAGTTTTTAAACAGTCATTGTACATAATAAAAAGAAAAAAAGAGTTCATTCTTGGTCCCAGCTGGCCGGCAGGCATTTATTATCTGTGATACTTATACATGTCAGTGTGAGTTCATCAAATCTGAAAGATTTTTCACCTCCACTTGAAATAATCATAGAAATTTTGGGTTGGAAGTGACCCAAGACATCAAATTACCTAACAGCTCACCTCAAGTAGGAATTAACAGTGTCAGCCTCTCTGACAAGTAGTTATCCATTATGTGTTTCAAATACTGCAAGTGACAAGAAACCCATTGCTCGTTGAGTCAGGTCATCTCACTGTTGAATAGATCCGTTTTCTTAAATACTCTCCTTTGTGATGATGCATCTGCACATCTTTTTCATTTACCCATTGCTGCTTTATCTGCCTCACTTAGCTCTAAGATCAACTTTTGTAGCTGCTAGCAGTTCCCCTTCTCCTTTGCCTCAGCATCTGCTGCCCTGAATCCTATCTTTATCCTGTGGCTTATTTTCTATGACCACAAGTATGTTGCTTGCCATGGTTTAGATACACATGGATCTTTCAAAATACTATTAAAAGTTTGACAGGAGTACATTAGTTGTTTTTTCCAGTGTAGATTTCAGGGCATGCTATTGGCCTTGTAGTCTTCAAGAATACTAGTTAGTATTCAATTGAAGACTGTTGCTCTCTATTATGATTTAAAGAGGCTTTCTTCTTGAACTCAAAATAGACTGTAATTTATTTCATTTTGTTTTATTTACACAATGATTCAACCAGAACTGACTCTCACCCAGTAACCCCAGGCATATTGCTTGCAATTGTTTTTTATATGAATGTAGCACTTCACCTTTTCTCTGTCAACAATTGCCCAGGAGATTTTCTCATGCAATTTGATGGTAGTTGTATCTCTAGTGCAGTATGAGTCCCATCTTTTCAAGCATGGCTTCTGGGTCTTCACCCAAATCATCTATTCAAAAAAATAAGCTTGACAATAGTGAGGCCAGAACTGGTCTTGGTGGCATATTATGTGAAGTGTCTCTGTGTTAATCAACATCCTTGATGTAGCATTTCTTGATATAATATCCATGTCCTTTTGTTCTTTGAGATAAAAATTCTCAAACATGTTATGCCTTTAAAATGTATAGGCCTGATGTGAGATGTAATTCTTTAATAGTTTTTTCTTGTTTGTTTCATCCACTTTGGTTTGAAGCAAATTTTATACCCTGTTCCATGTCAGCGTTATAGTAGATAACCTTACAAATTAGAGACAATCAACTGCATTGTGCTTTAGGATTATAAACAGGCGTTAATTCTGTCTCAATACCAGATTTCCTGAAACAACCCTTTTTGGTTGGCATAATTCTCTATTATTCATCTTCTTTCACCTTTTGTTTGTACTTTCAAATACAGTTGTTCTTTGTCTAATAATGAAGTTACATCCTGATAAACCCATCATAAGTTGAAAGTGTTATAAGCTGAAATCCATCAGTACCATTAATTTGTGGGACATCATAGCTTGCCTGCTCTACTTTAAACATGCTCAGAATACTTGCATTAGCCTATAATTCAGCAAGACCATCAAACACAAAGCCTGTGTTATAATAAGGTATTGAATATTTCATATAATTTAATAAAAATATCAGTATTCAAAGTTTTCATTCTTAATGCCCATTGCTTTTACACAATCATAAAGTAAAGAATACGATAAATGGAGCTATTATAAAGCAAGGTCTGTCTATATTAGCTTTCTGGAGACATATTGTCTTCACTATTGATGATTCTTTAAAGCAAAAAGTTTCCAATTTTACAAATATGGAAATTATAATAACTAAAGGACCCTCTTAAATGATTTATACTTCTGAGAATCATTCTTCTTTATTGAGTCCTAATTCTACCTGAAAATATTTTTCTGCATGATGTTGAAAAATATATTTCTAATATTTAAGATACAATATTGGCACCCAAGTTATCACCCTCTGCCATTTTTATCTAGTTCTAAGTAGTCCTAATTTCTTATTTTCTCTGGACCAGATTAATGCTATAGCAGCAGTTCTCTGTGCCTTCTTTTGTCTTCCAAGTGATAAAATTGCAAAACAGAACTTGACAGATATTGCATTTAAGGAAGCTTGTACTTCCACAGATACAAAAGTACAAGTTATTTCATCATTGCAAAGTTGGCATCTTGTTTCAAAATTTCATGATTACTACTCACTATCACTTAAAATGGGTTAATATACACCCCATAATGGAAATTCTCCCAGGAGTTGAGACAGAGAATTGGAGGGAGCAAGTCCATCATCTGAGGCAGTATGGGGATTTCTGCTATGTCAACGCAGACAGCACGTGTGTTGGTTTCTCCTTGCCCTGAAAATGAACAGTCCCCATGTGTGGATAAGGATCATACACATTTTGTGAACTTGGCTAATCTAGATTAATCCATGACTCACTGAATCCTCATTGCAATGTATTAGCAGGCTAAATGACACTCCTACAAGCTACCATGTTAGGAAAAAAATGTAATCATTTAAAGAGCAAAGGGAAGTGGGGGGTAATACTCGCATACACCCTAGGAAAACTATGGGTATTCTTCCATTTTAGTAGAATGTACCTCCCCTTTCATTAAATGGCGCATAGTGTTAAGCATTTCAGAGGTAAGACCATTCCTTTGCAAGAAGGCCCCTCTCTGTCTATGTGTGCATCTCTGCCGTTTTCATAAAGTGCTTACTGTTTACTACTTGCTTTTTCCAACAGGCTCCTAAATTCTTTCTAGAAACAAAGTCAAAGAGTCCTATACTGTGCAGCCCTTGCTGTCTGGTGCTAAGTGTGTACCTGAATTTTCCAGATAATTATTCAAGTATTTACACTTCTTTTCTTCCAATTACTCTATCATATCTCTTTATGACAGATAACACATGCATTTTTCTTGGAAATAATATGATGAAGAGGCACATTTTACTACATGAAAGAAGCAAAAATGTGGATTAAGCATCTCAACCATGAGGCATAACAAGCAGATCAAGGTCTTCACAATGATTCTTAAATGTTGAGTTTTCAGTTTTCAATGATGCAGCATCTTCAGGGGAATTTTCATTCAGGGATATTTCTGTCTCTTTCTTGAAAGCACACATTCTTAAAGTAGATTTGTGACAGAAAAAGACTGTACTTAACATTTGACCCTTGTTCAACGCTGGAGAATACAGAGATGCAAATACGACTATGTCTTTCAAGAATCTTAAAACACACCTGGATACACTTGCAGAAAACAAAGTAAGGCAGCAAAAAAGCACTCAAGTCTTTGTCTTTGTGCAGTGGACACGGTGCTATCAGAGTTCTGAGGAAGGAATATACTCTTCAAATGAGGAGGACAAGGGAATCTTTATGGAGTTTGTGGGAACCTGATTGTGTCCCTACCTCCTAATCTAACAGTTCTGGCAGATAGTCTTTCAGGAGGTAATTAATGTTCAATAAGGTCATATGACCAAAGAACTGCTGTTTTTATAGGAGGCGGAGATTGCAGAACTCTAGTGTGTGCAGAGAATAGATCCCATGAGGACACCGAAATAAACTCTGAGCTGCAAGCACAGGGAGATGCACTGCACCAAAACCAACCTGCTGGCATCGTGATCTTTGACCTCCACCTCCAAAACTGTGAAAGTAAATTTGTGTGATTTAAGCCGCCTCATCAGTGAGATTTCATTATGGCAGCCCAAGGAGAGTACTAACAGTACATAAGCATTTTAATGTCAAATTAGTCATCTAAGCTATATATATTTAATATATATACATATTATATATGTATGTGTATTTATTTTCTGTATTTTAGCATATTTTCAATGTTGAGTTAAAAATGATATCTTCTTAATTGATGTTCAACATCTAATTAATCAATCTGTGTTGATTAATTTTGACTCTCTCTCCACACAGAATGATATAAATTGTTGGAAACACCTGTTCCCCGGCTTACGTCAAGTTAAACAGCCAGTGGTGTCTATGAAACCACAGAGACCCAAAAGACCCAGGGTATGTCCTAAATTGTGACAAAATTTGTTGTCAACCTGAAACCATAAACACTCCCCCTTCCAAGTGGCGGCAGCTGAGTATTACTTAATGCAATATGTCTTGAGAATTTAAGAATGTTATAATTTCATCAGAGAGGAAAACATTAACTCAAGAAAAGTGGGAACAAGAGAGAGAAGAGATGTACAATTTGGGACATGCTCAATCAGACTTGCCCCAAATGGTAGAGTTAGAAACATTCCAGAGGATTCCAATTCAATCCCATCAAGGTGGCATGTACCAATGCCATCTCACTAGTCCAAGTGATCAGTTTCAGTTCACAATTGATCATAGTGATAGGACTAAGAGTCAAAGGGATCACATAAGCAAGACTAGTGTCTGAAAATAATAACTGATAGAATAAAAAATGGGAGAGAACCATCCAACATGGGATTGGGATACACAGCAGACTCATAGAATGGCAGATGTCCTAAATAGCACTCTGGCCTCAGAATCAGTCCTTAAGGCATTCAGATCTGGCTAAAAAGCCCATGAGAGTATTTCAGGCATGGAAAGCCAAAACACTCTGGCAAAAAAATAATGACCTAAATGAAAGATCTCTGTGAGTGAGATCCCAGTGGAAAGAACAGGTCATCAAAGAAGGAGGTACCTTTTTCTAAAGGGAGGAGAGAACTTCCACTCTGACTAGGACCTTGTCTAAATATGATCAGAGTCAGTGAACTCAAAAGGGTTCCATAGCCTTGGCAACTCATGACAAGAGCCTAAGGTGATTACTGACACCATCAACAAGAGTGTCAGTTTGTTAAGTCAACAACAGGAGTCACTGTGCAATTACTCCTCATGTAGGATCTCTTTCCTTAATGTGCTGTACATTGTGAATTAATGTTATAAGTAGTAGTCAAACAGTATTTTTCACTTTGTGTTTCTGTGTGGGTGCAAACTGATGAAATCTTTACTTACTATATACTAAATTGATCTTCTGCATAAAAAAAAATTGAAAATGAATCTTGATGTGAATGGGAGAGGGAGCAGGAGAGAGGAGGGTTGCAGGTGGGAGGGAAATTAAGGGGGGTGGGAAGTTATTGTAATCCATAAGCTGTACTTTGGAAATTTATATTCATTAAATAAAAGTTAAAGAAAAAAGTAAGGGAAAGTATAAGTTATACTATTGATAATGGAAATCTTCCCAACCTTAGAGGGAAATCAGGTTGCAAAATAAAACACTTCAATATTAGGGCAGAAAATGGTTAAAAATAAACAAACAAATAAAAGTGTGGGGAGCAATCATAAAAAAATACAGTGAAAAATTTCATTGTGTGAACGTCTTGCTTGGACTTTTTTCCAGTTTCCAAATAAGGATCCTGAGGCAAAGAATTATTTGGTAAATTCCTCAAAGCCTCACAGGCGAACCTCACACTTAGGTCTAATTCAGGACCAGAGCTCAGCATTCATGCTAGCCTTATATGAGTAGAACATGTGTTAGGATGTGTTAGGATGATAAATCCTTAAAATATGTTTACTTAAAATTACATATACCCTCTATTGGTGTGGTCTGGAGTTTGCAGTCTAGCAAACTCTAGCTTCAAGAAGGGTAGGTCACCGAGCCGTCTGTGTGTCAGTCTTTCTTCTCACTTGGGGTATGATGGGAGAAATAAAGACTGAAAGCAGTGGGCGATGGGAGAGATGAGTTGCATTTAGGACCCTGAGGCTAAATGATTTCAGATTATCCAACCAGCTGTTCCAATATGTGGCATACGTTGAGTTTTACAGTATGCTTTTGTTTTCGCTATGGCACTTAAAAATGTCCTAGAGCAAATGTGAGGACACTTCAAAAGGACTGTGAAAAAAATGGAATTGAAAGATAAGTTTATTCTGGTTAAAAATGTTTTGAAATCCATGCACAGCTCTTTCATAATACACATTTTCCATGACCCTTTTGGATGATATTCATATACCCTTAGGAGATACATTGTCTTTCCAAAAAACCAAATGCAAAGCATACTAAAAAAACAACAAACTCTGGACTACTGAAGGAAATTTACTCAGGAAATTACTATTGTTACATATTTTTAAAGATCCATTTATTTATTTGAAAGGTAGAGTTATACAGAGAAAAGAAGAGACAGAGTGAGACCTCTTCCATCCCCTGGTTCACTCCCTAAATGGCCACAATAGTCCAGGCTGGTCCAGGCTGAAGCCACGTGCCAGGAGCTCATCCAGGTCTCTCACATTGACGCTGGGGCCCAAGCACTTGGGCCAGCTTCTGCTGCTTTCCCAGGCACTTTAGTGAGGAGCTGGACTGGAAGTGAAGCATCCAAGTCTGGAATCAGTGCCTATATGGAATGCTGTCACTGTAAGTGGTGGATTAATCCACTATGCTACAGCACGGGCGCCTATTGTTATACTTTTGTCACGTATCTACATATTTGTGCTGTTAACTAATACATAATGTTAGCATTATGTGATGTCTCCATATGTGTACACATCTTTGTGCATTGTTCAAGTCAGAGTAAGCATGTCTGTCTCTTCATTTATCATTTCTTTGTGCTGGAAACATTGAAAATCTTTTTACTTTTTTAAAGCAAAGTATACAGAGGCTATCATTATCTACAGTAAGCCTACTATGCAATAGAACTTCTTACTGCTATAAAAGTATTACCATATTTGTTGCTGTTTGCCTTAATAAGAAAGCCCATTGCTGAGAAAAAGTGAGCATGCAATTCATTTATACCCTGTCCTAATTTATGAATATTATGAAAAGATGAAAACCAGATTGAATGTCTACTTTTCCCTACAGAAAAGAATTACAAAAGTGTTAAAAGCAAAATTTGCAAGGACATTGGAGGTGAACAATCAAAGTTCATTAAAATAAAACAGTGACATTATACAGCATTCTTCTGGTAGTAAGATAAGAAAAATACCTTTAAAATAACATAAAAGAAGAAATAGAACTGAATTCCAGACTGCAGGTAAAGTCATAAAGATTTCCATCGATCACATGTCAATTTTGATGTCATGAAAGATAAAATGCCTGATTCAGAGGACTAGGACTTGTCCTCAATATCTCTTGCCCTGGAAAAAAAAAACAAAACATCATTTGCTTGAAGCAATGAGCAAAACCTACAAGAATGCTGAGAAACATGACAGGTACTTGTTACCCTTTATATCCTCGTCATCAGGAGATAAAGGAAGTCTTGATGCCTGAGAATTGAGTTCCTTGTATTTGAGCTGGAGTACTCTACCACTTCCTACGTTGTCTCAAACTGTCACCCTTTTTCTAGTCTTCTTTTGTTCTTTCTTTTTTTCATCCTTCATGTACTACCATGCCCTCTTTGTCCTCATCAGTATTATTTTAAGCTTCTGTGGTGGACTTTCCCAAATCTTGAAAATATGTGGGGTGAATTATATTCTCAAAGAATATTGATGCTAGTAGAAATGATAGAAAATGGAAAAACATTGGGCATTATTTATTATGACTCTAATTCGCCCTTTTGTCTTATTTCATCACTCAAAATCATGAGGTTGGTTTTATTGAACAAGTGAAGGAACTGGGATCATAGTTATGAGAAAGTACTCAAAGTTTCAGAGATACATAAACAAACTATATCTGAACCCAGAAAAAAATGTGAATCAGCAAACTTAACATGGGCGGAAGTTGCTACTGATTACAGAAGGAAGCAATACCTGCAGTGAATGGTAGGTGTATCTGTTGGAAGAAGAGAAGTTGGGAGATCATAAGATGCCTGATAGAGAAGATGATATGAACAGTTTTGAAGCATGTATGTTGAGTTGATGGATAATGTTTGAAATCAGATATGAACACAGGATGCAGTATTTGCAAAGACTCAGTACTGTGGGAAAACACAAGATCTTTAGAGAACCATAATTTATGAAGCATTACTTCAAGCATTTGATAGGAATGGTTGTCAGAGATTTTGAATGGAAATCAAGAGCAAAATGGAGAATAACCTGGTTAGATAGAGTACTAAATTTAATTTTTTTCCTGAAACTCATGGTAATCCACATCTAGATATTTAGTAGACATTTAGTAGAGCAAATTGGGTGATGAAATAAGGCAAAGCAAGCCAATTAGAGTCGTAATAAAGGGGTAATCCCAATCCTTTTCCATTTTGTGTGTACTTCTAAAATTTACTGAGAAATATTGTAGAAGGTAGAAAAGCAGCCACAGGGAGAAATGATGACAATAAAAACCCAAGCAGCGGTAGTGCTGAGGCTGCAGCATTTTATGAGGCATTCTAGAGTAACTAATTTTGCCAAAAGATTTATTTATTTATTTGGAAGCTAAAGTGACAGAGAGCAGGAGACATGAAAAGAGAAATAATTTACATTGGCTGGTTCATACCCTAGATGGCCACAATAATCAGGGCTATGTCAGTAGCCAGGAACTCCATTCTGGTCTGTCACGTAGATGGCAGGGGCAACAGTACTTGGGTCATCTTCCACTGCCTTCCCAGATGCATTAGCAGGGAGCTAGAGCAGAAGTAGAGTAGCCAGGACTCAAACTGGTCCCTGAAATGTGCCAGCACCTAGAGTAAGTAATTTTGTGTCTAGCAGTCTAGCACAGGCTATATAGACAGATCGCATTTATAAAACTTTAGTACTTTAGATTTGTTTCTATATTTATTATTTTGTTTTTCTTTTTAAATGAGTAAGAGGAAATCAAAGGTAGCCTCTCCGATAGTTGTGCACTACTTTTCAAATAGCACGCATTTTAATGATTCTGTTGGTAGTGCAAAAAAAGTTGACTGCTTTGCCTGCAAGTATCAATGTAGGTGCACCACACTTCCACTATTATTCCAAAATTTCCACAATAAACATTATTTTCATAGAATACCAACAAAAAAGTTCTGCCACATAGATTATGATATTAGCTATATTTTTATACATAGATGTTTACAATTGCTTCAGAGATTCATTTCATTTAATTAAATCAAACATATAGCTGAAATAATTATAGTTCATCTACTAAGATATGCTTTTCTC
This sequence comes from Sylvilagus floridanus, assembly GCA_949820135.1. NCBI lineage: Eukaryota > Metazoa > Chordata > Mammalia > Lagomorpha > Leporidae > Sylvilagus > Sylvilagus floridanus. The sequence goes on along the minus strand of OX463246.1, from coordinate 27,739,462 downwards.
ATTAAGAAATGTGTGAAAATTAATCTGTTTAACAAGTTTAAAATATATCCATCCCCAAACACCACTGTTGATTTTTATCTTGGTTCTGTGAAGTATTTGGTTATTAAAAGCAATTGCTATGTACATGAATAACAACTTTTTCAGCAAAGTTAAATATATCCTGGCTGAAGTCCTCTGATTCTATCATCATATCAATTTGCTTACATCACAAAGTGAATGAGAAACTAGCTTTTGTTTCAGAAATATTTCCACCTACTCATTTCTTTCCTTTTCTTCTTTGTATTTGAGTTTTCTAAATGGAAAATGTCATTGTTTCATTGTTTTTGCAACTGTTGTAATTTGGAAGTTGTTTTTATGTATTTCCTCGCGAATTCTTTCTCTGGCACCTTTCAAATGCAATCTTTCAAGCAAGTGTCTTTGCTCTTCTAAGCCTTTTCATCTTTGATCTGCCGTTTAAAACATACTTTCACACTTTTTCACTACTGTATAAATATACTCAAAACAATCTATCTGTTCTTTTACTAACCTTTGAAGCATTGTCCTTTTTATTTGGCATCGATTTTAATTTTAAATCCTCACATTTGATTTCAATATCATTGCATCACTTGCCTTTTGCCACTTTGGAATATAGTTCAAAGGTTCCTCTCCACTCCTTTTTCATCTGTACTTCAGTGTGTTCATAATATAGTACATTTCTCTTCCTTTAAAACAAACAGCCAAACCTATAAAATAGGCTTTATTCTTCGCTCTCCAACACCAGGGTTATTGCAGTTTTATATTCTAAGTTTTTGAAAAAAGCTAAGAAATACTGAGCTCACATCCAAAGGTCATAGAGCACAGAATACACAGACTCTCAATAACTGTGTGTCTTGAGTTACACAGCGTGGAAAAGCAGAGATTGAGTGGAGCAATGGCTGAGATCTATAAAGCAAGAGCAGTGTGAACCTGCAGTCACGAAGCCGCGCCTTTCCTCTTCTGCCTGTGGATAAACTCAGCAAGACCACAAGACACGCACGTGTTTCATCACAGCAATCAATACAAAGCTCCAGTTTAACATGGACAATAGGAGAGCATCTTCCAAGGTCCTTGGGGAGAGAAAGAGTTGTGAAATGCAGATCCTGATTTTAAGTGTATTTAATTTAGATCAATAGTTCGTACGTAAATGACACAGAAAACATTTCTTTGGATTCTAGAAAGAATGCGGGGGAATAGTTCACTTGCTGTAGAAACCAGCTTGATAGGAAATTAAACTTCCTGAAGAGTTCACATACTGCTTTCATTTTGCTTTGTTCTGTCCTATTTCTGGCTATTCTTTAGGGAGATTGTTCAGCGTGGACCTTAATATAATGCAGGACTAAGTTTTCCCTAAAGCAAAACACAATACCTCTAAGGTATCCTTAAATAAACTTGACAGTAACTAATATCCTCTGAGCAGCAGGAGTAGTTCAATGGAGATAAATAAATATAAACAAATACAAGAAATTGAATGGAAGCTGCACTACTTATATCAACATAGCAGAAATTAACACTATCTGTACATAGATATAGTGAAGTCAATGTGAAATAAACTATAAATGAAAACAATCTGTTGTATACTTATAATATACTCATAAAATACTAGTAAAGAAGTTTTATTGAAAAAAGTAAACTAAAATATGTACTAAAATATTACTAAATATTTAGATCTTAGAGTATGAATATATTATCATGATAACAATGGGAAAAATACAAAGGAAACCCTTTGTATTGAATTAATTTAAAATTAATCAGTATTAAAATTAATAATTACTCCAATTACATTGATATATAAATATAATATGCTGTGCAATATTCTATACATAAATGTAATTATTATATATAATAATTACTATTCAATTAATTAATTCAATTGATTAATTGACATTAATATTAAAATTAATATTGAAAGCTCAACTTAAAAATATTTATAAAAGTTCCTCTGCTGTTTATATATAAAGCAAAGAAAATGAACTTGTTATTGATTTGAGTAAAAGAATCAGGACACAGAATTCTGAAATACGATATAAATTTTGTGGTTTTTTTTTTTCTCCAACTATCTTGTCACCTATTTCTGTCATCTATCCTTCCCTAAATCTGCATGCAAAATGAGAATTTATGGTAATGTATGGGAAGATAAATTTTGTGTAGTTATTTTTCTTTATTTTACTGTGTTTTCTGAGCTTTCTACAAATGCCACGTAGATTATAAATAAATAAATTTTCATAACCTCTGGAAAACTACCTCAGTTAAAATATTTAAAGAAATTTAAAGTAGTATAGTTCTCTGTGAACCCTTTATTTGCTTTTATTATCTAAAACAATTGGTCAGGGACATAATCACATGTTAATCACAAAAGTCAATTACTACCAAATTGCTTATAACATTTGGAAAGATTCTAATTGCAAACAATTGGAAAACGATAAAGTATTATTTGAGTTAGTCACAAGTTTGAATCTGATTCAAATAATTAACTCATATTGAGGATATTTAATGAATTGGGTACGTGTTCTTGATAGAATATCCATATTAACTAACACATAGACACACATTTAGACCCATATAAGTTTTGTATGTCCATGGAATTGTACCAGAAGGAAATATAATAATATAGGAGTTCTTCCAGTTATGATTTTGATATTTTTTATAAAAACTTTCCACAGTGATGTTGTAATATAATCAAAGAAAAAGGTAAAATCACATACATTTGGATTGAGTCTCAATGGGCTTGTTAGGTTTTAGCAAAATAAGGATAAGAAAAATGGTAGACTAGCTTCTCATTGAGTCTGACAAAGAATTGTGGAAAAAAAGAGGAAACAGGAGCATTTAAAATGTGATTACTTCCTTGAGGATATATAAAGTTCTGAACTACTTTGAATACATACTCCAAGTAGTCTTCCAAGTTTGGAAGACAGATGCAGGTTGAGGATCTTGGAAACCATTAGAATTTTCTGACTCAGGGCAGGATGGGATGAGCTCTCATATTGATTGTATCGTCCTGTGGCTGAAAGGAGAGCCTGGGTGAAGTCACTCGGGAGAGTTCATTTCTCTGTGCTGTGTTTGTGTGCTGGCCTGTGAGAGTGTGCCTCTGCAAGTACTGTTCTGAGTTCTGGCTGCCAACAGGCTCCTTGCCTGATGCCAGATTCACAGATTAGACACGCCGGGTGCATATTGACTTTTGATGAGCATTTCACTAACTATGCCATCCCAACCTTATATAACCACTAATAGGATCAGGAGAGAAAGAAAAACAAGCTCTGTCTGGTGTCCTAAACCCCTAAGTCATCTTAGGCTGTTGTATTCTCACTTTCTGGGTATTTATAGTATAATTTTGAAGTTTAACAGAAATGGAAAGGGAAGGATAGAAAGCCAGAAATTTTGTAGTTTCTGCACGTGTTGAAAGTAATAAAAAATATTTAATCTGACTATAATAGTACGAGTTTGTGTGAGAAATCATGTGTTTGAAATCCTAAAAAGCATATGATGTAAAATCCAGTTGTTGTTCTCGCTGTTGTTTTATCTCCTAGCTGTAAGACATTGTCAAGTTATTTAAGCTCAGCTTCAGTTTCCTTTTCTATAAAACAAAGCTGATAAAATCTAATTTATAGGGGTGATGTGGGCTTTAAATGAAATTTTTAGCAATGCAGAGCATCAAATAAGTACAACACAGTTAGTTCTCCTCTACCCGATCTTTCTTATTTCAGACCTGTGCTTACTACACAGTAGGGAAATTAGTACCAGCAATAAATGTGTTCAATTCCTAGATTTGTCTAATTATAAACTGGCCATTTTTAAACTTGGGCTTAAATTTTGTCGTATATAGAATGCAATATCATTATCTATATAAATCACAGAATTGATGGAGGTATTGCATATAGCAGACATTTTACACCCTATCCTTTAGTTGTTATCACACCTTCCCTTAAAAGGCACATGCTATAAAAGATGGTAAAAATTTCAAAAAATAATACAAGTGTTAAAAAGCAAAAAGCAAGAGTCAACTCCAAGACTTTCTGCAGCAATGTTACTTTCTGTTCTTTCACCATCTTAGGTTTGAGGTGCCTAGAAGTCAGCCATCCTGTGCTTCTCCATGGCCTCATGGTATTGAGAAAGCTTCTCTGGGGCTTTCTTTATCCTCCACTGTAAAAGAGGAAGCTGTGTTAAGTCAGCTTTTGTAATCTGGGTTCATTTGAGGCATGTAGGTCCTAAGCCTTCTGCACAAGCAACTTTGAGGGAAAGTGAGACAAATTGCATAGTTCTACTTTTTGTTTACCTGAAGAAGCAACAGCTTTTTATTATGTTCTTTATCTTCCTGTTTGTAAGCAGATTGCATTTGTATAAAAGATTTCATCATTAAAAATAACAAGCTTCAAAACCACCTGAGAAGCAGGCATTGTTGCACAGAGATTAAGCTACCGATTGGGATTCCTACCTCCCTCCTCAGGATGCTTGGTCTGATTCTGACTGCTCTGCACTTTCAATCTAGCTTCCTGCTAATGTAGGCAGTAGGTGATGGTCCAGGTACTTGGGTTCTTGCCATCCATGTGGGAAACCTGAATGAGGTTTCTGGTTCCTGGCCTTGGCCTATACCAGACCTAGCTTTGTCAGGCACTTGGGACATTAGCCATAGGAATAAAGATCTGTCTGTCTCTCTGTGTCCTTCAGATAAGCAAATAATCTTTAAAACAAATAGAAAAGTACAAGACTGAATGCTCTCAAAGGACATATGCATTCTAACATACACATGTCAAGGGACAATGAATTAGAAGAAAGAATTAGCAGATGAATAAGCAAATGAATATTGGATATTATAAATGTTGACCTGAAATATGTCCTGAGCAAGAACAAATAGATGAAACAAATTTTGGGACAATTGTTTATACCGCTTTTTAAAACAAAATGAAAAGCATAGATTGAAAAACAAAAATGAAGAATATTTAAGCTATCAGAGGGGGAGTCTGAGAAACTCGGAGGAAGCATATTAAGTAAGTATATTAATGACAATATTAGTAGCCAGAATGGTTTGAACTAATAAATTAAAAAGCAGATGTCCCAGGGGCACCTACAGACGAAGAAAAATAGGAGGGAGCATTAACAAAAGTAATCAAATACTCATCAAAGTCGCTGATAAAACCAGTCCTGATTATTCATGAATAGAGAATTGATGCGGCCAGAAGGAGCAAAAATGCCTCTCTAGGGAACTTGAAATTTACAGCTAGAATCTGAAGCTGGAAGGAAAGATTACATCACATCTTCTGGTTCATTCACTCATTCATTCATTTGTTCACCCAAGATATGTATCCCTAGCACAGGAAATTGGTGAGAAAGATTTTTAAAAAGCATTGTGTAGTTGATTTTATAGGAATATTCTTCTTAAAAATAAATTATCAGGAAAAAATCAAGTCCATAATGTTTGGGACAAGATCCATACATGTAACAACAGAAATTTTAAAGGATGCTTATGGAGGGGAGGTGGGGATGTTCAGGTACCTAGGAAATCAAAGCCAGGCGCCTTGTAGATTAAGGAATCCTCGTTAACTTCTCATTTTGTCTATTTTCCACTGTTGAGCTCCCAGGCATAGTTCCTACCTCCGATTGCCAACATCGTCCTTCTGCTAATACTCAACCCTTGAATAGCCCTTGTTTCTACAGCAACCAGGATGCTCTATTAAAATTCAAATGGATGCATCTTGCCTCTACTGTAGGCCTCCCATGGCACATTAAGCTACCAAACTCTTCTTTGCACGTGTCTTGCTCCTCTGAGGATGTCGCAGCAGGTTGCTGACACCCGGCCGTCAGTACGGATTCCCTGACATCTGTTTCTCAGGTGCACTGAATTCAAACTTCAGGATTTTGTGCCAGCTATTCCAGCTCAGTCAACGCTCCTTTCCATGCCTTCCCTGTGCAGACCTAGCTCCATAACTTCCAGGTGCTTATATGTGTTTTTGCCGACTACTACTACTACTAAATCTGAGTTAGCTCCCTAACCACTCCCAATTCCATCACTCTATTAACCTGCTGGGTACGTGAAATTATAAGCTTTGTATCTTTATTTGATCACAACATTCCTTGTGACTGGATGTTACCTGTTACACACTAGGTGCATGACATATATATATATATATATATATATATATATATATATATATATATTTCGTGAAATCTGTGTGTTAATACACACATATATTCACCCACACATATATATAAAGCATTACATATATATAATATATTTACTTTCTTTTTCTATGTAATAGGTATAACAAAAGCCAATTTTCAAGGTTATTTCCAGTTCAAAATAATAGTGAAAAAGGTCAGAAAAGTACTTCTGAGTTAAAATTACTATTATAGATGCTTAGACTATGTAAATGAGTACTCTTTACTTAATATCTAACATAAATAAGCATATTTCATTCTCACAATTGTCACCAAGACTGAATGATATAAGGATTTGTCTGAGAAGTGTTGGTGAAAAGATATTTCACATTAGAAAGACAGCTTATGTGGACAAAAGGAAATGGGCACAAAATGTAATGTATCCATTTTCATTTAATCATCAAGCAACTTCGAACTATTTAAATATATATATATATATATATATATATATATATATATACTGGTTTATCAAATACTCCAAAGAAAATATGGAATCAATTTGATTACATAGGAGCTAACATAGATATATGATTTAGTTTGTGCACATGTGCACATCTAATGGAAAATATCTTTCCAAAAACTTGCACTGGAAGTCTCTTAGAAAATCCACCCTCCTTTTTTTTTAACAAAAGATTTTTTAATTTTATTTGAAAGGCAGAGTTAGAGAAAGTCAGGAGAGAGAGAGAGAGAGAGAGAGAGAGAGAGAGAGAGAGAGAGAGATCTTCCATCTGCTGGTTCACTCTCCAAATGGCCCCAATGGCCAGAGCTGTGCCAGGATCCTAGAGTTTCTTCCAGTTCTCCCATGTGGGCACAGTGACCCTAGGACTTGGACCATCCCAGACCATAGCAGAGAGCTGGATGGGAAGTGGAGCAGCCAGGATTTGAACGTGCCAATATGGGACGCAGCACTGAAGGCAGTGGCTTTACCCCATACTCCACAGTGCCGGCCACAGAAAATTCCTTTTAAAAGCAGCAAATCTTGGGACATGGAAAAGCAGTGGGGGATGGACCAAGTGTCTGGGCCCCTATGACCTATGTGGGAGACCTGGAAGAAGCTCCTGGCTCCTGGTTGTGGACATCTGGGTAGTCAACCAGAGGATGGAAAATCTGGTTGACTTTGTCTCTGTCTGTAGCTCAACTCTCACTTTCAGATGAATAAGTACATCTAAAAAAAGCAGCATCTATCTTCCTTAAAACAAAGATCTTATATGGAAACTCAGTAAGTGAATGAGGAGGACAGTGAAGTTCTTCTCCCATGGTTTTCGTGGCAACCTGATTTTTTTTTTCCTTTTTGAGCAGCTCTTGCGATTCCTTTGCATATTTCTATATATCCATGCAACTTCAGTCAAGTCTTAATGGCTTCTAAAATTCAAGGCCAGTTTTGTGGTGCAGCCAAGTAAGCTGCAACCCACAGTGCAGGGGCTCCATATTGCAATGCAAGTTCAAATCCCAGCTGCTCTATCACAGACCCAGCTCAATGCTAGTGCTCCTGGGAAAGCAGTGGATGATGGCCCCAAGTAGTTGACCCTGCACTCATGTGGGAGACCTAGTTGGAGATATACGCTCCAGGCTCCTGGCTTCAGCCTGGACCAGCCATCGCCATTGAAGCCATTTAGGAAGTAAGGCAGCAGATGGAAGAATCTCTCTCTCTCTCTCTCTGTGTGTGTGTGTGTCTGTGTGTCTGTGTGTCTGTGTGTCTGTGTGTGTGTCTTGATGTGTGTATGTATGTATGTCACTCTCCCCTTCAAATAAATAAGCAGATCTTTATAAAATGAGATGCCAATATTGTTTCCTCAGAGTCACATGGCCTCCATTGGCTCTATGTGTTTCTCTGTTGAACTCATTGTTTTCACCAAAATTCTTCTAAAGGAGAACCTTAGGGACATGACTCCTTTAGAGAGATGGGTTTTTAAGCTAGGTTTATTCAGCTTTACTCTAATTATGTGCTCATCCGTAATATTAACTGGGCGGGTGAAGATTGTACTATATGATTGTTGATGGATTTTAAGGTCACTTTTCACAAAACAATCCCTGTTACTACAACTTCCAAACATTGATCAGTTAGCTACTGATAACATACATAGTTTATACATACATAGTAGTTAGCTACAATATATACATGAATACATATGTACATGGATACACACATAGTCCACTCTCCTCTCCCAATTTACGTTCCCTACTTGTCTCCAAAGTATCCTATTTTTTATTTGCATTCTTAGTAACTTATTCCAAGAGGAAAAAGGAGGAATGAAGAATATTTCCTCCCGTGACAGCCAAAGGAAAGCCGACTGCACAGTAGCACCTTGCATGAATGGTTCAACTGCATGTCTCAGACTCAGGGTATGGGGTAAAAAAGGTCAGCTCTTTCTTTTGCTGACTCAGGAAATCAAGGTGTTAGAAGCCACTAGTGACAAGCACGTCGTCCTGGTGGTAAGAAGACAGTTGAGTTCTGGGTTCCCCAGGCTGATCTGCCTCTTCCCGTTGCTATCATAGCATCAAGGTGTGGCTGTCATCCCCCCTGCTCCTCTGCTCACAGCACTGCACACCTCATAATTGCTGGTGTGTGTTAGTCCTGGGGCACCAGCGCAGGGCTGGCCCAGTCACCTAACACGTCCTAGGCAGAAGTCTCACCTATTTTTCTTGCCTCTATCTGGAGATCCCCCCCCCCAATTAATTCATCTAAATTCCCTAAAATGATTTGATTGCAACCCTTTTTCAATCTAACGTTCCAAGGGCAGCACGGATATCCAGAAAACTAGCCATTTTTCTCACATGTTGAGATAATTTATCTCAGCTGTGATCAAATGGAATGACCAGCTCCTGTCTCACTTGCACTTTGGGAAATGCATGCTTTTTCCTCCTACACATTTTAAGTCAGATTTATGAAATCCATTCTACTCTACATGCCACTCCACTCCTCTATCCCTTCCTCTGAAACTGGACAAGGACACAGCATTTTATCCAGAGCTTCGTAGTTCTGCTCCAAGGATGGGTCCCCAGGATGCTCGCCCCACAACCAGAATCATGTTTCATTGTGTCGGGGCCACAGGAAGTCCCAGGAACTCTAGGAAGCACAGAACTGATATTCATGCCCAGAAGCTTTTTTCCCACACTGCTGTTGATAGGATTGCACATTTCTGCAGTTAATCCTCACTCTTCAACATTATTTTCTTGCAGTCCCTATAATTATATATTACAAAAGCAATGGGAATCACTTACTCTGGTTACTTTTTCTTTTAGTACACTATACTAGATTATTTTACTTTTTTTTTTTTTTGGACAGTCAGAGTGGACAGTGTGAGAGAGAGACAGAGAGAAATGTCTTCCTTTTGCTGTTGGTTGACCCCCAGTGGCCATTGCGGCCTGCGTGCTGTGGCCGGCGCACCGTGCTGATCCAAAGCCAGGAGCCAGGTGCTTCTCCTGGTCTCCCATGGGGTGCAGGGCCCAAGCACTTGGGCCATCCTCCACTGCCTTCCTGAACCACAGCAGAGAGCTGGACTGGAAGAGGGGCAACCGGGACAGAATCTGGTGCCCTGACCAGGACTAGAACCTGGGGTGCAGCACCGCATGTGGAAGATTAGCCTATTGAGCCATGGTGCCGGCTCCTAGATTATTTTACTTTTAAAAATAACTTGAATAATTCATCCTAACATTAGCATGTTTTATCAAGTCGTACTATTTCACCTTTACTTTTTGCTTGTTTTCTATCTCCTGCATTGTATGGGGAGGTCATTGACAGAAGGAACTTCATTTACATTGAAAATTTCACATTGATATATCCCTAACACTTTGAAGAGCTCCTGGATCATAGTATCTTTCTCGGAGATTAAAAAAAAAAAAAAACTCATGAAGTCTAATGAGTGGAACAACAGCTATCGATGTGTATGTGCAATTGTGTCTGACCAGAGAAATTTGTGCTTCAATTCAACTGTACACTGGGAGCATATTCAGCAAGTTTCTTCCCTCACTCACCCTAGAGAGTGGCCACTGGAATTCCAAACATCAAGAAGTCACGCCCGCGTGACATGTAAAGCACGCACCAAAAATAATATCTGCTAGTGGATCTGACCTGCTGTTCCAGACAAGAGGGTATAGTTTTGCATTCAGTCTGTAAGCCACTTTTGATAGTATGAATATTTTAACAATATTTATTCTTCACTATGCATTAATTATATAGAAGGAATTCCTTATAATCTCAATCAAATTAGTTGATGATGCTAAAAAGTTTTTCAAAAGGTAGGAGATTTCACATGTAGAGAGAGTCAGTCACATGGAAAATCATGTATTTATTTAAGGAATTAATTAAGATTCTCTTGGAGAATACCATGCTATTACTAAGCAATTGATCGATATTAACCCATAGGACATGCAACAACTATAATTAATAATAGTAAAGCACCTAAAAAGCCAAGTGACTAGGAAGAATTTCATTATTAGAAGACATATTTATTTATTTGAAATTCAGAGTTACACAGGGAAAGATGGAGAGAGATCTTCCATCCACTGGTTTATTCCACAGATAGCTGTAATGGTCAAGGCTGGGCCAGGTGGAAGCCAAGATGTTCATTTGGAGCAAAACACTTGGGCCGTCTTTCACTGTTTTCCCCAAGCACATTAGCAGGGAACTGGATCAGAAGTGGTGCAGCTGAGACTCAAAACAGTAACCATATGGGATGCCAGCTTCGCAGGTCATGGCTTTATGCCATAACACGGGCCCCAGGATTTCATTCTAATATTGAGTTTTGTCCCATTCTTTTTCACTGTAGTCTTCTTCCAAACCATTAAAGGATGCAAACCACAGTATCTATTTAAAAACTCATATGCTCTACTGTGTTTGTTCCAACATAAGCCTCTGTAAGTTTGTCATAACACCTATCCTACAATCTTAACAATGCAAATTCAGCAATGAAAAGAACAAAGAGAAAAAGTGAAATTACTTGAAGAGGGATATTTTCAGGATATACAGTATTATATTCAAGGTACCTTTCAGCTTGTGGTACACTCTTTATTTCCATTAGCATAAGTAAAATATTTAATCAAGCAATCTAGCATGCAGGTCAGAGTTGTGGTGTAGCAGGTAAAGTTACTGCTTCTAACACTGGCATCCTATTTGCGTGCTGTTTTGTGTCCTGGCCGCTCCACTTCAGTCCAAGTTCCTGCTAATGGGCTGAATAAAGCAGTGAAAGATAACCCAAGCTCTGTGCCCCTGCACCCATGTGGAAGACTAGGATGGAGCTCCTGACTCATGGCTTCAGCCTGGCTTGGCCCTGACCCTTTCTGCCATTTGGAAGATCTCTCTCTCTCTCTCCCTCTCTCTCTCTCTCTCTTTATTTTTTCCTCTGCAATTCTGACTTCCAAATAAATTAATGGATCTTTTAAAGAAATCTAGCATTTATGAAGACAAATTTCTTCGATCATGAAACAACTTTATTATTCTAGGAGACTGAGTCAGTACTAGGAATTTGTCAGATGTAACATAACCCGGGATTAAAAAGGCAGTAAAATATAGCTTTCTAAATAAGTAACTGCTGAATTATAAGAAATACGGTTCATGTGTTATTATGATGCAAGAAAATGTAAAAGGATGAATTATTTCATTAAATAGCATGTTTATGGGGGGAAAGCCATTGTAATCCATAAACTGCACTTTGGAAAATTATATTTACTAAATAAAAGTTTAAAAAAATAAAGCAGACTCAGATTTAAATAAAAAAAGCATGTTTTGTCATCTTATAAAATCTAATAAATTTATATGAAAATTACATGATATAACACAGAGCATTAACCAGTGATCATTAACTAGATCGAGGGTTACCAAACTTTTTTTATAAAAATCTATACAGTTACTATAAAAGGTTTTATGATCTATTCAAATCTTTGTTGTAATTATTCAGTTCTGCATTGTAGTGTAAAAGGTAATTGCACATAAAAATACATAGTTGTAACTGTGTTCTAATATAATCATATTAGGAAAAACAGACAATGGGCCTTATTTGGCCGAGGGACTATAGTTTGCCAAACTGAATCAAGTTTCTTAACTAGGTTATAGACAATGCAACAATTGCTTAATATATATGAGGCTCAGACATCAATGCCTAACACATTCAGAGAATTTCTTCAACAAGGAATTAATGATCTGTGTTCAATGTGACATATTTAAAAATACAAATGCAGAAAATAAGAATTTTGAAAGTATGTGTGGAATATTATCCATGGTTTAGATATAATTAGCCAAAAATTGTATTCATTATTTGGAAGTTCCTTCCCTCCCTTCCTCTCCCTCTTCCTTCTTCCTGTCCTTCTGTGCTTTCTTCTTTTCCCTTTCTCTCATTCCCCTTTCTTCACTTTTAGCTTTTATTTCCTGTTTTTACAGATCTTTTGTTGACATCTTGGAGAATGCCATTCTTTCCCAAACATGGGTTAGGAAATCATTTCTGTCATGATTCAGGACAAAAACATATATTGTTTAATATAATCACAGTGATTTCACTTTCAATAACTGCATTCTCTAGATATTTGCATAGAAATTTTATGTGCTACTGTTGACATAACCTATTCCTTAAGTTACTCATCAACTGAGCATGCTAGTAGAAAAAATTTAGTTCTGTATAGGTAGATAATGTTCTTCTAAGTTGGGTGTTAAAAAATTTAGGAGAGTCTGATACTAAGGACAATAATCTCTTACAACCACTGAACGACTGTGATCCTTCATCATTTTCTCAGTCTCCTTTGCTCAAAGAGGTCTGGAAAGTTTTTTCTACCCGCTAATGCCATGAACTGCATTAGTCTTGAGCAACTGCAAACAAAATTTCATTATGTTTCAGATTTACTGAAAGCTGAAATCTATTCATCACATAACATTTTTCACTAACAAAAGTGCAGTAAGGCAAAAATCTCCTTTAGGTGAGTCTTCTGCATTTACTATCCAGTGAATGAAGCAATTTAGTTTGAGGTGCTAGGCAGTGGTCAGAATGTAGGAAATCTTTAAAGGCAAGAGGACAAGAAAAGGAAGCAAAACAAACAATAACTAACTCTGTAATACTGTTCAGTCACCCAGGAAGCATCTTCTTTCATGAGGCAATAAGATAGCATCAGATCGGACTTTTCCCCTCCACATCATCTTGGCTTAAGAAGGAATTAATCAATGATTTGGGAGTCACCTACTCAGATGTCAGGCTTCAGCAATGCAGGGAGACAAACAGAGAGCGGGTAGGGAAGCTGGGGGCAAACCTAGAAACACAATCCTTTCCAAGACATAATTCCCAAAAAAAGCATGAAACCATCTACAGCTAAATTATTCTTTATTGGAAAGAAAACAAAGCACTAAGGACTCCTTAATCTATGAAATCTCATTAATAATTAGGTAAACTAGTTGGGAAAAAAGCACATGATAGCAGAAATTTGGGCCTTTTTAAAAATTGAGCACTTTTTTACACTTACCAGATGTATATACATTGTATATATACATGCAGTTTTTTTGAGAAAATATTCACCTCTTTTTAAAAAAGGAAAAATAAAAATGCTGCACTTTGCACTGGCATTGTGGTGCAGCAGATCGAACCTCTGCTGGTGAAACTGGCGTCCTATATTGGGATGCCGGTTTAAGTCCCAGGTGCTCCTCTGCCAATCCAACTTCCTGCTAATATGCCTGTGAAGGCAGCAGAACATGGCCCATGTACTTGTGTCTGTGCCACTCGTATGGAAGACCAGGATGGAGCCCTGACCCCTGGTGCATACCTATCTATTGTGGCCATTTGGGGAGTGAATCAGAGGGTGGAAGATCTCTCTCTCTCTCTCTCTCTCTCTCTCTCTCTCTCTCTCTCTCTCTCTATCTGCTATTCAGAAATAAAAAATGGTAGGCTTCTGAAATTAATTTCTGGAATTAATTATCATCCCAAGAGTACTTTCTTCTCCTGTGCCATGGTACTTTTAATTCCTACAGCCATGGAAAACCTTGTCAGATCCTATTGTTTCTATTTCTCTTCTCCTTTGATTCATGAAGCTTTCCCAGTGATAACACCTGTGCACTTCATTCAAAAGCCCTTTATTAGTTATCCTAAACTATAATTGACTCCATTAGGCTATCATTACTCTTTCTCACCCACTGCAATAGTCTGTTAATTCTGTTTCGCATCTGAATCTGGTTTATACTTAACCTCACTTCCAACATTTTACACAGCTGGAGAGTCATCTGGGTACAATCCGGGTCTCAACAAGTTAAGCTTTTGCATTAATACTTTGTCTCAACTCCTTTAGGCAAAATCTGAATTGTGAACACTTGAGCATACAAAATATTTTATGTTGCCAAGACATCTGCAGGTCACTTATCGAGTATACACCACAAGGTCCCAAATTCTCTTTTTTCTCCAATCCCTCAATGTCTTTTCCAGGGAAATAGCTCCTCCTCAATAGTGAAGCAGCTTTAGAGTTACCTTTTTAGCTGAAATTGAGGAAGACATCAGGAGTGAAATACAACTTTTATGTGTGTGCATATGTGTGTGCATATGTTTGTTCTTGTGTTATCCTGTTACTTCTGTATACAAAAATAGATACAGTTTTTTTTAAAGATTTATTTATTAGAAAGTCAGAGTTACACAGAAAGAGGCAGAGAGAGAGAAGTCTTCCAACTGATGGTTCACTCCCCAGTTGGCCGCAACAGCCGTAGCTGCGCCGATCCGAAGCCAGGAGCCAGGAACTTCCTACAAGTCTCCCATGTGAGTACAGGGGCCCAAGGACTTGGGCCATCTTCTACTGCTTCCCCAGACCACAGCAGAGAGCTGGATCGGAAGTGGAACAGTCGGGTCTCAAACTAGAGCCCGTAAGGGATGCTGGCACTTCAGGCCTGGGTGTTAACCCACTGCGCCTTAGAGCTGGGCCCTAGATACAGGTTCTATACAAATATTATACATTTAATTGATCATATATGTATATATGTATATAGCAAAATATACCATCTTCCCAAGGGGGTTAGCTCTTTAAGGAAAAGAGGGATGATACTTTCTTCCTGCCTTGGTGCCTAAGACAGTGCACCTATGTTCATTAAATAAGGACTTGCAGAGAGGGTATCCAAGAAATGTAAGAAATGTAGGCAAGAAATGTACCACTCAGCAGAAATTACTGTGATGGTATCTTCCATCCCAGCATCAAGAAAAATGTGGCTAAAATTTAACTGAATTATAGCTTTGATATCAGAGACTCCCAGATTTTATATCTAGATCTAATCAGTTTTATTTTTTATCTTGGACAATCCATTAGAATATCTGTATCTCACTCTCAAATTCATAAAATGAAGATAATATATAATTTCAGATATATTTCTTAATTCTCAGTGACAGTAATTGCTATCATCATAATTTATTAGATTTTAAAAATAATTTCTGGTCATTTAGGTACCTTGATGTGAACCATTCACCAAAATCTAAACTAAACACCATCCAAGGAAAAATTCATCAGAAACTCAAATTTAATTTTTGAGGTTCCATTATATGAATTACTTTGTCCGGTATTTAGAAGCTTGTAAATATTAACTAGACGGAAAACTTGGATCTAAATCTCTCTCTCTTCTTTCATTTGCTTGGACATGAAAACAGAGATTTCTATATAGAGAATATATACTTTTGCATTTCTTTCTTACACAAAAGAATCATCTTGGCTGGCACCACGGCTCCCTTGGATAATCCTCTGGCTGCGGCACCGGCACCCAGGGTTCTAGTCCTGGTTGGGGCACCGGATTTTTTTTTTTTTTTTTTGACAGGCAGAGTGGACAGTGAGAGAGAGAGACAGAGAGAAAGGTCTTCCTTTGCCGTTGGTTCACCCTCCAATGGCCGCCACGGTCTGCGCACTGCAGCCGGCGCACCGCGCTCATCCGAAGGCAGGAGCCAGGTGCCAGATGCTTTTCCTGGTCTCCCATGGGGTGCAGGGCCCAAGCACTTGGGCCATCCTCCACTGCACTTCCGGGCCTCAGCAGAGAGCTGGCCTGGAAGAGAGGCAACTGGGACAGAATCTGGTGCCCCGATTCGGACTAGAACCCAGTGTGCTGGCACTGCAAGGCGGAGGATTAGCCTAGTGAGCCGTTGCATCGGCACCTTTAATGTTTTTGTTACTTGTGTGTCCTATTGATATAGAATACTTGAAGAATAGTTCATTCCACAAACCAAAACAGTCTCCTAATTGGCAGAAAATTAATATAAATTTCTGGATGTACATATTTGTATCTAAAAGAAGTTGAATCTATTTCTTAATTTTTTTGGTTGCCAATAATTTTTCTAAGATTTCTTGATCATTTAGTTTAAAGATCTCTGCTTGATGGCATTTCTCTTTAACTAAAGTTTCATGATTTTTCTTAGTTGTAATTGTGACTATGAATAATTAATATTCAAAATGACATGTTTTTGTTACTTTTATTATGGAGATTATTTAGCTTGACAACTATAAAGTAGAGTAGCATGCCTCTTCATTAAATGTTTTGAGAACAGATCATAAAATTTGCTCATAACACTATTACAATTAGAAAGGTATTTCCCAATAAACACGAATTAGGTTAGGATATGATCCATTTAATTTCTCATTTAAAAAGCATATTTTAAATATAAATTCAAAGAACTCTATTAAAGAGAATCTGACTAAGTGTATATTAGATATAATCCATAGTTTAAATAGGTTTTGTATGTGATCTATGCCAAATGGAAACCAAAACTCCTTGTTTATTTTTTACAAGAAAATGCCTTTTCATCAAATATAAAATCACAATTAATTTAAGAGTATTTTTCTTAAAGTCAAAAGTTGTTATGGCTTTTTTTTTGTCTTTTCTTTCTAGCCTAAGTATATATCCTTATGGAATAAATAGTCTTTATATGGAAAGAGCTTATGACAAGAAAAACTATAATGCTCTTGTCTGAATAAAATTGATGTTCTCTTCATACATATAAAATTTACATAAAATGGGGAATAGAAAATATCTCCAGTCAGAAAAAATTTTCTTCATAAGAAATTAAAATGAAGTTGCTAAGGGTCTTTCTTTCAGCAACTCTTATTTGGTAAAGTGTTTACAATAAAAATGCGTTTGCTTTTATTTGTTTATTCGCTGATTTTTTTCATTTTCAATTATCATTATATACAGATCAGTTTAGTATATATTAAGTAAAGATTTCATCAGTTTTCACCCACACAGAACATAATGTGTAAAATACTCTTTGAGTACTAGTTATAGCATTAAATCTCATTGAACAACACATTAAGGACAGAGATCCTACATGAGGTGTAAGTGCACAGTGACTCCTGTTGTTGACTTAACATATTGACATTCTTGTTTATGGCGTCAGTAATCACCCTAGGCTGTTGTCATGGGTTGCCAAGGCTATGGAAGCCTTTTGAGTTCGCCAACTTCTATCTTATTTAGACAAGGTCATAGTCCCTTCAGAGAAAGGTACCTCCTTCTTTGATGGCCCGTTCTTTCCACTGGGATCTCACTCACAGAGATCTTTCATTTAGGTGGTTTTTTGTTGTTGTTTGTTTGTTTGTTTGTTTTTGCCAGAGTTTCTTGGCTTTCCATGCCTAAAATACTCTCATGGGCTTTTCAGCCAGATCCAAATGCTGATTCTGAGGCCAGAGTGCTGTTTAGGGCATCTGCCATCTATGAGTCTGCTGTATTCACTGATTTTTTTAATATATGTTTATTTTACTTGAAGACACATGGAGAAAGACAGACAGACAGGCGGAATTCTATTCATTGGCTCATTTCCCAAATTCTGCAACAGCCTGGGGCTGGGCCAGGTAGAAGCCAGAACCTTCAAACTTATCCCAGGTCCCCCATATAGGTGGTAGGACTCTAAGTGCTTATGTCATAACCTACTGCCTCCTAAGGTGGTATTCACGCGAAAGTGGATTTATAATAAGGCTGGATTTGAACCCAGGCAACCTGATATGAGCCATAGATATACAAGTGGCCTCTTAACAGCTGCACCGAACATCTATCCTTGCAGTGAGTTTTAATATATATTATTTGAAAATCTTATATGGATTTCTGTGATGACTAACCAACAGATGAAGCTACATGTTCACCTAAAAAAATACAAAGTGTGACAGGAGTATTGTACCAGCTTCCGTTTGTCAAAATTTTCTCCCTTATTAATGTTGCAATATCATTTGGGTTTTCTCATTAGTAACTTACATTTGTCTTCAAATTTAAACCGAAGTGTTAGGTAGGAGTCAGAAAAATAAAAGTTTGCCTCCTATACTTTTGCTGGAGACTAGTCATATGACATTAAAAAATATGAGGAATACTGAAAAGAATGTTAATAGCTCTAGATTCTGACAGAAGCTAAAATTGCTTGCTTCCTGATTCAATTTTTTGCAGTACAATCATCCAATAAAATTACATAAATCATTTCAATCAAAGTTTGCCTTTCAATAGCTTTATAAATCCTTATGAAATTTAAGTTATTTACTTTGAATTAGATCCTTATGTTAATGATTTCTCAGTGAAATGCTTATTTACATTTAAAAAGATTATAATACTAGTTCAATAATTATTCCATAGCAATTTAGATGGGTAATATCCTTGAAATATTTATACTAATGATAACTTTCGTTTCAGTTCATTTTTAAGAAATTATAGCTTTGCACTTTCATAACCTTCTTTTAAGATAAAACATCTGGACAAGGTAAAAAACACGAAGGATGCTTTATGTCTTCAGTCTATTAAAAATAAAATGATCTTTACTTCAATATAGATTAATTGCATTACCACTAGAGCAAATTATATTTTCTCTCAAGGTTCATTTTGTTAACTAAATGAGAATGAATTGGTGACAATTTACAGTTAACATCTAAGGACTCAATAAATTCCTGTAACTTTAAAAAAAGTTAAATATTTCTGTCATTCATATCTGTAAATCTTTAGGTATACACATGCAAATATGTTCGTATGTACACACAACACACACGGAAGCACCCACATTTGGCATACAGCTAACATGTCCTAGTGCAATGTATCACCGTTTAAAGATTTTCCATTCATTTTTTTTTTTTTGGTTTGTGTTGATGCCTTTGGAGTCATCATTTTGCTTGTTATCCCTGCTTTGTGTGTGTGTGTGTGTGTGTGTGTGTGTGTGTGTGTGGTGTGTCTAAGAGAGCAACAGTCACACACTGGGAAAGGTCTCATTGATAATTCAATTAGCAATAAATGAGAGCTGAGACTCAGATTTCACCTAAAGTGATGCCTATTAGAATGAAGTTCTAAATAAAAGTAATTTCAGTGCAATAACTTGTTCTTAAACATGCTGTGTTGTCTAGATAATCTTTTGTTCCTCTTTCTTCCACCATCCCAGAGTCTAAAGAATGAGACTAAAGAAATATAAGCCAGAGGGAAACAAAGGGAAGATGACAACAAGGTGGAAATATCAGAAAATTTGCAAATACCTGTAGAAAGAAATGCCAATGAGAATAAAATCAACTGACCCAGCAGACACCTAGCAATTAGTTGAGACAATGCACTTAAAACTCACAAATTGGTTAAAAGACCACCAACTCGATGGTCGTAGTTTCCCAACACGCTACCCTATTAACATGGATAGCAGGAAATTAAGATCCTTGTATCCCCTTCATCCACACTTCATTCACTATAAGAACACTGAAAAGGGACAGAGAGAGAGGGAGGGAGAGAACAAAGGTCTCAGAAGTCAAGAAGTGTGTCACTGAAAGTAAGGTGATCAAATGGAAGTCATCACGCTGAATGATCAAGAGTATCAGTCATCTCAGAATGCCTTCACTGAGAGCAGCAGCCAAAGTCCTAGAAAGTAAGTCATATGGAAGCTGTCCCACTGGACATAGTCAGCGGGATGTATGTGGCTCTATAAACAAAGACTACAGTGACTTATTCTTTTTTAAATTTATTTCTTAATTGACAGATAGAGTTAGACAGTGAGAGAGACAGAGAAAGGTCTTCTTTCCATTGGTTCCCTCCCCAAGTGGCTGCTATGGCTGGTGTGCTGTGCTGATCCGAAGCCAGGAACCAGGTGCTTCCTCCTGGTCTCCCATGTGGGTGCAGGACCCAAGTACTTGGGCCATCCTCCAATGCCTTCCCTGGCCACAGCAGAGAGCTGGGCTGGAAGAGGATCAGCCAGGACCAGAACCCGGTGCCCATATGGGATGCTGGTGCCACAGGCGGAGGATTAACCAAGTGAGCCACAGCGCCGGCCCCAGTGACTTATTCTTAATGATGAACAACCATCGTCATTCAGTATTTGCAGGAAACCCCTAAATAAGAGAGTGCAATAAACAAAGAAAAGAGAAAGCACAATTGGAACCTAGAAAACATAATCAGGTAATCTGATTATGAAGCCAAATGTAAGAGAAGTGAATCACCCTTTGAAGCAAAGTGGTGGGGCAAGTGTTGTGGAAAAGTGGGTTAAGATGCTGCCTGAAATATCAGCATCCCTTGGGAGCAGGGATTCTGACCCAGGTACTGCACTTCTGATGGAGTTCCCTGTTAATGTGCCTGGGAAAGCAGTGGAGGACCGCCCAAATGCTTGGGCCCCTGCATCCTTGTGGAAGACCTGGAATAGCCTCCTAGCCATTTTGGATGGAAGATCTTTCTCTCTCTACCTCTGTCTGTCTCTTTCTCTATCACTCTCTCTGTAACTCTGACTTTCAAATACATGAAATACATCTTTTTTTTTTTTTTTTTTTTTTACAGGCAGAGTGGACAGAGAGAGAGACAGAGAGAAAGGTCTTCCTTTGCCGTTGGTTCACCCTCCAATGGCCGCCGCGGTCTGCGCACTGCAGTCGGCGCACCGCGCTCACCCGATGGCAGGAGCCAGGTGCTTCTCCTGGTCTCCAATTGGGTGCAGGGCCCAAGCACTTGGGCCATCCTCCACTGCACTCCTGGGCCACAGCAGAGGACTGGCCTGGAAGAGGGGCAACCGGGACAGAATCCGGTGCCCCGACCGGGACTAGAACCCGGTGTGCCGGCGCCGCAAGGCGGAGGATTAGCCTGTTGAGCCACGGCGCCGGCCCATGAAATACATCTTTAAAACAAAACAAAATGGCCTATTTGTCAAAAATTATTATAGATTGATTCTCTTTACCTTTCATTAATTTTGTTCATATTTGTTGTTATCTTCCCTAATATAATATATTTGAATAATTATTTTGATAACTGAGTGTGCATATTCTGGCATGGTGTGACCATTCTATTTCTATAGGTTTTCTTTTTTCTTTTTCTTTTTGTTTCTTCCCATGGCTTGTAATTTTTTATTCTCTGTAACATAATATAATTCTACATACTGAAGTTGACAGTTTTTCCTTGCAGAAATACTTTTATTTCTTTTTAAATATTTATTTATTTATTTAAAGTCAGAGTTACACACAGAGAGAAGGAGAGGCAGAGAGAGGGATAGGTCTTCCATCCACTGGTTTGCTCCCCAATTGGACGCTCTGGCCAGAGCTGCAATGATCCAAAGCCAGGAGCCAGGAGCCTCCTCCTGGTCTCCCACATGAGTGCAGGGGCCCAAGGACTTGAGTCATCTTCCACTGCTTTCCCTGGCCATAGCAGAGAGCTGGATAGGAAGTGGAGCGGCTGGGACCCAAACCATTGCTCACATGGGATGCCGGCACTGGAGGTGGCAGCTTTACCCCACAGCGGTGGCCCCTCCATTGTGTTTTACACAATTAAATTTTTTAATTTATCCTTTTCCCTCCAATTATTATGCTGAGAGTAGTGGATCACTGCAATGTTCTACACACTGACTTCACCATACCCCATGAGCAAGTAACCTGCAAGATGTTAATTCCCTGCAATTTGAGGATTTCTTTTTTAGACTAACTAATTTAACTAATAAAATAATAAAAATAAGTGTATACCAAATATTTATTAAGAACCGTTGTGAATAGAAGAAACTTATGGTGTGATGCAACAGACATCCCCCTTAAAATTAACAAAGTAAAAAAATGATAGCTAATATCTGAAATTGATAACAAAGTGAAATACAAATAGAAGTTTGTTTAAAGACAGATTTAATTACAGATCTCAAGCTAAAACATTTGGAAATACATTCACCTGGCCAACAGAATTATTCTTAGGTAAGGACAACGTTAAGGACTGCTGGTTTATTGTAAGATTGCTTTTGATCGTATTTGGCTTTTGAAACTCTGTGTAACTATTGTTATTCTACTGCGCAATAGAACACCAGGAGTATTATTTTTACTCTTCAAAGAAATCTTGAACATATAAAGTGATGGACGCTAATTATCCTAATTTGATCATTAAAACCTATGCATGTATCAAGATATCA
The DNA here is from genome assembly GCA_949820135.1 of Sylvilagus floridanus. Classification (NCBI taxonomy): domain Eukaryota; kingdom Metazoa; phylum Chordata; class Mammalia; order Lagomorpha; family Leporidae; genus Sylvilagus; species Sylvilagus floridanus. The sequence goes on along the minus strand of OX463246.1, from coordinate 27,716,999 downwards.
CATTGTAGTCTATAAATATGTATAATTATTGTTTGTCAATAAAAACATAAAAATTCTCTGTGTAAGTGTTCCATTCATAAACAATAAAAAATAGGCAGAATTGTTCAATAAAATAAGATCAAAGTAGATAAACAGAGAATGCAATTAATGACATGATAAATTAGAAGAAAGGACCAGAAATTTGGGAGAGAGTTAAGATCAAGGAAAATTTACTTCTCATTGTTGGAATTAGGAAATCATTTACAGACCTATTGCCACTTTAACTGGGAGTTGATGGTGTAGGGTTTCAACATACAGACTTGACTTAGGCTAAAAGAACATCTTGAGTAATAATGTTTACACAATCAGGGCAGGAATTCTAGAGAATATGATGTGCATGAGAGACTTAGGGAGTTGTTGACATCGGGTGAGTATGAAGAGAAATATCTGGAAGTAACAGTAGGGAATCTCTGAATGCCAGCTATAGAGAACAGGCACCAGCTGAGAGGCACTGAGAACCCCTGAAGAGGGCTGAGCAGGGAGTTTGTACCACCAGCTTGAATTCAGGATGATTTATGTGGTCCACACACACACAGAGTTTAAGTGGAACTTACAGGTAGGAAACAACATTTTTCTCATTCAGTCTTAATGCTTGTGAAAAAAAGCACCAATATATTGAGCTCAACTCTGCCCTACAATCCCACAGATATGAATTATAAACTGTGTTCCCCTCCTGAATTCAAAAATCATTTTCTTTTCTGACAACATGAGTTCACAAAATTTCCTTTTACACACATACATGAAGAAGGTATAATAGTCTGGTTACTAAAGACATATGCAATTATAAGTGTTTCAGCTACTCATGTATACATTTTAATTGTACTGTTCATTAGAGAAATAGGGTTGATTGTAAAAGAAAAGTAGGTGATAGTAGTTTTTTCTTGGAAGCAGAATATTGGATTCTGGTTATCATTGAGGGTGAATCTATATTTTATTTCTGAGTACCAAAATTAATGAATAATCATAATCACAGATATGAAAGGAAACATAAAGGATCACATAAAATTGGCATATCAAAACTCAACAATGGGTAAATGGATCAAAATTTTGGGGAGTTAGGATGCATAAATCAATAGTAGGCAAAGAAAGCAAGGAAGAGTGAGAGAGATAGAGTCAACTTCTTCTTTCTTTCTTTTTTTTTTTTTTTGACAGGCAGAGTGGACAGTGAGAAAGAGAGACAGAGAGAAAGGTCTTCCATTTCCGTTGGTTCACCCCTCAATGGCCGCTGCAGCTGGTGTGCTGTGGCCGGCACACTGAGCGAATCCGAAGCCCGGAGCCAGGTGCTTCTCCTGGTCTCCCATGCGGGTGTAGGGCCCAATGACTTGGGCCATCCTCCACTGCACTTCCGGGCCACAGCAGAGAGCTGGACTGGAAGAGGAACAACCAGGACAGAATCCAACGCCCCGACTGGGACTAGAACCCCAGGTGCCGGCGCCGCAGGCGGAGGGTCAGCCTATTGAGCAGTGGCGCCGGCCAAGAAAGTCAACTTCTAAAACATAGAGGAAGACAGGAGCCAACATCAAATGAGCAAAAATAGTAGTTTATTGTCGGTAACAGCAGCCAGATCCACCAGGTATAATTGATGCCAGCATATCCTGAACTAAAGAGTTGATGCTTTGTGATCTCATATTGTGTAACTCCACAAATAAAGATGAGAGCACTATGTTACTTGGATTCAGTAAATGAACTATATCACAGAAAAATATATATGCCACAAAATAGGCTAGGAATTTGCAAATTGTTCTCTGGAAAGAAAGCAAGTGATACAAAAGCAAGTTCTCTTCTGAAGCAAAAGTCAAAGAAAGAAAATGTTGTTAATTAGCTTTATCTGGGAATTTCATCAAATACTTGGTATTTTGGGTTTTGTGGTAAGTGTGATTCATTGCTTGCAACCTTGCTTTGCCTAGAATTTCTTCACTTTCCCTTTAATTATTGCTTAAGTAATAATGGTCAGATATTTTAATGGTTTTGACCTCCAGGAAGAGGAAAAGTAAAATACATACCAATGTGAATCATATCTCTTGGTAACATAAAAAAAATCATAGCAAGAAAAATTTTGAGCACAAAGACTTTCCAAGTTCAACCACAGTCCAACTGTTTCCTTCTTGTGTTCTGGAACTCATGGTCATCTGGAAGAGTGAGGTACTCATGACACAATATTCACTGACGATGGACTTACATCCAATCATTGTAAGGTTCCTGGAAATTCCATTTTAATCTATGTTATTGTCAAACAGAATTTTTAAATTGAGGATTCCAGAGTCTCTTTTATTACTGAATAATTATAATGTATTATAAGAGGAAAGTGGTTCTGAGCTGTGCTTCTGATCATCTTATACAAAAAAAATGCATTTGAGGAACTTTTTCAATTTTTAGAATATCTCACAACTTTGTTAGCTAGTTAATAAGTAAAATTATAGACTTTTCCTTAATGGTGTACCTGAGTTGGTTGGAAGAGTAATTATCTGGGAAGCTTCAATAAACTATGCAAATTGGAAGTGCCACTGACAAAACTGACTTATAAAGACGGAGCAAGCACAAGCTTCTTGGATGAAACATCCAACAAAAGCAAAACTAGACACAAGGGATTGTACCAAACTCAGAAGCTTCTGCACAGCAAAGGAGACAACCATTAGAGTGAAGAGACATCCAACAGAACGGGAAACCATACTGGCTACTTATCTGGCAAAGGATTAATATTTAGAATTTTTCAGCATCTCAGAACACTCAACAACAAAATAATAAATCTACTTAAGAAATGAGCAAAAGACCTGCACAGGCAGTTCTCAAAAAAAGAAATACAGATGTCTAGAAAAAAAAAGATATATGAGCAAGTTCTCAACATCACTAGCCATCAGGAAAATGCAAATATAAACTACAATGAGATATCACTTCAGCCCTGTCAGAGAGCTATTATCCAAAGACAGAGAGTAACAAATGCTGATGAGGATGTGGACAAAGGGGAACATTTATTTATTGTTGGTGAGGATGTAACTTAGGGCAGCCACTGTGGAAAACATCTTGGATATTTATTTAAAACTAGAAATACACTTGCCATATGATCCAGAAATTCTACTACTGGGTATCCATGCATAACATGTGAACACATTATATCAAAGAATGGTGTACCTACACCATATTTATATCAGAACTATTCACAATAGCCAAAATACGTAATAAGCCCAGGTGTCCATCGTCAGAAGAATGGAAAAGAAAATGTGATATATATATATATATATATATATATATATATATTAGCTATTATTCTGCTCTAAAATGAAATTCTACAATTTGTATAAAAATGGATGCAATTGGAGGACATTTTGTTGAGTGAAATTACCTGGACACAGAAAGATACATACCACATGTTCTTTCTTAAATATAGGAACTAAAATTTAAAAAGAAAAAAAAGAGAGAAAGAAATGCCTGTGTATATCACTATTACTGAAAATGTAGTTTTGTCAAACTTTGCATTATATCTTTGTCAAATCAGTCATTAGAAGAGATATATGACTATAGTTTTAATGATCTGTGATTATTTTAAAATTGAGTGCTTATGAGTGAATTGGACATATTCACACTTGATTACTGTTTATAACCCTTATCTACATTCCTGCAGAACTTTGGTCTTTCTGCTTTTTACTTCTCAAATACTTCTTATTTAGTGGAGTATTAAACCTTCAACTGTAATATAAATTAAATATATGTTATCACAAAATATTAAAAAAGAAGGAAGGAAGCAAGATTGGAAGGAAGGGAGTTAGGAAGGGGTAGGGAAAAAGGAGGACAGAGAAGAAGGATGGTAAGCATCATTATATTCTTAGAATTGTATCTAAGAACTGCCTTGAACCTGTCTTTTGTATTAATATAATAATATGAGAACTGCTGAGAATTCTGTCATAGTATTCATCATACATTTATTGTGATCTTGAGAATCTAATGTATTAATAAATTCCTTTAGGTTAACAAATAATAAGATAAAAAAAAACCTTCCTTATATCATACTTGAAAACATTCAGTGTCTCTTCTGTATCATCATAACAGAATACTAAGAAATACAGATATTATTGCCATAATTTCATAATCCCACTATTACTAATCTATGGGAAAAATAAGCAAGCCTAATACATGAATTGAAAAGCATCTGAGCTGTAGTAAACAATAAAACATTTTGATTTAAAGAAACTTAAAGAAAAATACAAAAAAATAAGAAAAGTAATGTGTTTCTTTTAGCATGGAATTTGAAGGGGAATATAAACACTGTCACAGCACCCATAGTCTCAGAGAAGTTTCTTTTCTTTTAATAATAAATCAACTGTATACCCACATGCCTCATTCCATTAAGATAAGTAGTATTTAAATCTGACTGCACACTGAGAACTCCTCGATTTTTAAGTCTTCAAGCCCATGCTTCACCCATGGAGAGACTGATGGAATTGTTTGAGTCTCAGAGATTGGCGGTTTTTATTATCACCCTGGTGATCCTACTGTGCAGCAAGGGCTGAAAATCATTGCATTAAATTGAAGGAACAGTGATACTGTTAGTTCACTCCATACTGGGCTTTGTGGTAATCTCTTCACTTGCATTGTCTCATTTAATCCTCCCAGAAATCTCATAATGCAGAAATTACTCTCATTTTGGTGATGGAGCGAACAGAAATAAATAAATAAACAAATAGCTCAAAGCAGCCCCTGTTAAAATGTGCTGGGAGGACTCAGAGGAAAGCTGTGTGAACTTAAAGTCTGCACTCCTAAGCATCTTTATTACCTAATTTCTGCTTCTAGTTTGCAATTTCTGCAACTGGGAAGCATCGTTGTATTTTTCCTCTCCCTTCCGATCCAAAGGGACCATATGTCATGACTCAGGAGGGTTGTCACCATCTTTTCAGAATTAGGGAAAATGTGAGTCCCGGGAGGAGAATGAGAACACAGTTTAACTTTTCCAGAATCTAATGAAAGACAAGCTTTGAATCTGAGTAGGTATTTAAAATTTTTCTTTAAATTATTAAAACTATAACTGTCAGAAATTTTGCATTAACAGTTACATCACGGATTTCTTTAAAAGTTATAAAATCTGTGCAGCACTGGACCTAAACAGCTGCAGTTGTTGCTGTCAGTGGGTTTTGTCTCCTTTTGTATCATAGTCCCTGTAGAAGCCGATTGTCTCCTGTGCCAGTTCTTCCCAAAGATTCATGTCCACATGAGTGACTAACCTGGCGCTCCTACCAAAACGAAGATTTCAGTTTAGTAGGATTTGAATGATGAGAGAGACTCAACATTTTCACAAAGTTTTCAGGCTATGCTGAAACTCCTGACCCTCAGATAAATGTTACAGATTTCCTATTTTACTCATTCACATTGCTTATCTTCAAACACTTCAATTTTGTGATTCCTATTATGAACATATATATGTAAAGTATATATATATGTAGTAATTCTTGATGATATATTTATAGATATATTTCTGATGTTATATGGATACTGATGATAGATAATACTAAATTTCTGAATTCCTGATGATGTATAGATATTTAATATATAATATATGTATATAATATGTGTATATAATATATGTATATAATATACTTATATATGGAACCATCAGGAATTACCACAAACAGCTATATAGAAACAAATTGAAAAAAAAAGAAATAGAAATATTTCTAGATATCTAACAGTTTACCAAAATTGATGCATAAAGATTTTGAAAGCCTAAACAGAACAATAACCAAGAGAGAGATCAGTAATAAAGATCCTCACAACAAAGAAAAGCCAAGAACTGAGTGGCTTTGCTTCTGAATTTTAACAGACTTTTAAAGAACTCATTCCAATTCTTGTCAAACTAGTAAAATGATTCAAAGGGAGGTTATCCTCCCAAACTCCTTTTATGAGGCCAGCATCACCTTATTTCCAAACCAGAAAAAAGATGCGACAGAGAAAGACAACTAGAGAGCAATATCATAGATGTATATAGACTCCAAAATACTCAACAACATACCAGCTAATTGAATCCAATAGCACATCAGAAAGATCATTCACCCAGACCCAGTGGAATTAATCCCTGGTATGTAGGGATGGTTCAACATATGCAATTCAATCAATGTAACACATCACATTAACACACCGAAGAATAAAAACCACCTGATTTTTTTCAATGAATGCAGAGAAAAGCATTTGATAAAATACAACATAGTTGCATGATAAAAATCTTAAGTAATTTGGGTCTAGAAGGAACATTCCTCGAAACAATCAATGAAATATATGACAAATACACAATCAGCATCATATTGAATGGTGAAAAGTTAGATGATTTTTCACTAAATATTGGAACCAGACAAGGATGCCCACTTTCATTATTGCTATTTAACATAACCTGGAAGTTTTACCCAGAGCCATTAGGCAAGAAAAAGAAATCGAATCAAAGGGATACCAATTCGAAAGGAGGAAGTCAAATTATACTGGTTTGCAGATGACATGATTCTATGCATGGGAGAACCAAACCACCCTACTAAGAGGCTATTGGAACACATAAAACAGTTTGATAAAGTGGCAGGATTTAAAATGAACATAAAAACTAATAGCTTTTGTATACACAGACAATACCACAGCTGAGAAAGAACATATAAGATCTGTCCCCTTCAAAATAAATGCACAAAATTCAAATACCTTGGGATAAATTTAAACAAGGTGGTGGGAGACATCTGTGATGAAATTTACAAAAAATTAAAGAAATAGAAGAAGACACAAAAAATGGAAAAACCTTTATGTTCATAGAATGGAAGTATTAACATCATCAAAATGTCCATACTACCAAAAGCAATTTAAAGATTCAATGTGATCCCACTCAAAATACCAGTAACATTTTTCTCAGATCTAGAAAAAAATGATGTCAAAAGGCATATGAAAACACAAAAGACCCCAATAGCTAATGCAATCTTAAACTAACAAACAAAGAGAGAGAAATCACAATATCATATTTCAAAACATACTATAGAGCATTAAAAAAACAGCTTGGCACTGGCATAGAAATAGATATGTAAACCAATGGAACAGAAATAAATGCATGTATCTACAACCAACTAATCATTGACAAAGGAGCCAAATTCAATCCCTAGAAAAAAGGACAATCTCTTCAACAAATGATGCTGGGAAAATTGGAACTCTGTGTGCAGAAGTATGAAATTAGACCTCTACCTACACCTTTCACAAAAATCAAGACAAAATGTATCAAGGATCTAAATCTACAACCTGATAACATCAAATTACTATAGGAGAACATTGGAAAAACTCTATAAGATATTGGCATAGACAAAGACTTCTTGGAAAAGATCCCAGGAGCAAAGGTAATCGAAAGTGTAATAGACAAATGGCATTACATCACACTAAGAGGCTGATGCACTGCAAAGAAGACACTTAAAAAGTGAAGAGGCAACTGACAGAAAAAGAGACAATATTTGCAAACTATGAAACTGATAAAGGATTAATATCCAGAATCTAAAAAAACTAAAGAGACTCAACAATAACAAAACAATCTAGCTAAGAAATGTGCAAAACACTTGAACAGGCATTTTTTTAAATAGGTGAAGTTCAAATAGCCAACAGACACTTGAAAAAATGCTCAGGATCACTAATACTCAGGGAAATGCAAGTCAAAACCACAATGCGGTTTCACTTCACCCTTTAGAATGGCTCTCATTCAGAAATCAAAAAACAATAAATGGTGTTGAGGATGTGGGGTGGGGGGAAATGTTCCCAAATCCACTGTTGGTGGGAATGAAAACCCATATAGCCTTGTGGAAGACAATACAAAGAGTCATTAGAAATCTGAAAATAGATCTACCATATGACCCAGCCATCCCACTTCAGCTAATTTACCCAAGTGAAATTAAAGCATCATATGAAAATGTCATCAGAACTTCCATGTTTATTGCAGCTCAATTCACAACAGATAAGGTGTGCAATCAACTCAGATGTCCATTAGCAAATGACTGGATACAGAAAATGTGAGATATACACTACTGAATATTACTCAGCTGTAAACAAAGAATGAAATACTGTCTTTGCAACAAAATGGATGCAGCTGGAAGCCATTATATTTAGTGAAATAAGCCAGTCCCCAAAAGACACATAGCATATATTTTCCCTGATCTGTGGTAACTTATAGAGTACACAAATGCAATATATAATTATTTTCTTTGAAATTTGCATAAAATTATTCCTGTATATAAACTGTTGAAATGGATTAAAGTCTACATAAACTTAATTATTTTGTTATAATCAGAGGAAATATTTAGATATTGCATTCTCATTTGTTCTATTTCATTAAAAGAAATTATGAATGAATAATTGACAAAGCCTGTTGAAATGGTCATCTGTTCTATTCAATTTTGATTATAGCCATTGTCTATTGTTTCACTAACCAAGGGTCTTTTTGCCTTATGTTTTTTAAACTTTTATTTGATGAATTATTAAGCCATTTTACTGAAATGTAAATTCAAAATATATTATCTCAATATTGAAAAAGAAGAAGGAAGAAGAATGGAAGGGGGAGAGAGATGGAGGGAGGATGGAAGGGAATATCAATGTGATCTTAGACTTGTATCTACAAATCATTTTGAATCTGTTAAAAATTAATTTAAAAAATTAAAAATAGAAAATAAAACTAAAACCAAGACACTACATTGTAGTGGAAGCCAAACAAAATAAACTCTTTTCCAAAGGTAGAATTAGTAAAGTATTTCAAATGATTGAAATAAGGGAAAAGAGAATCAAGATGTAGCCATTGGATTCATCAAGATATTAATGAATTTAGTAAAATAGAGCTAAAAGATCAATTATTCAGAAAGAGACAATAAAGTATAAAAATCAAGGAAAATGAAATGAAAAGTAAAAACTAAAAAAAAAAAGGTATAGATCCTTTAGTAGTGTGAAGAGTGTAAAATTGAGTTCTACTTGAAAACTATGTAATACCTCAGGCTGCTAGTTTACTTGATTCTGACAAAGAATTTGAAACCTCTGGGCCAGAGACAAATGCCTTTTTTTTTTTTTTTTTTTTTTTACAGGCAGAGTGGACAGTGAGAGAGAGAGACAGAGAGAAAGGTCTTCCTTTGCCGTTGGTTCACCCTCCAATGGCCGCCGCGGTCGGCGCGCTGCGGCCGGCGCACCGCGCTTGTCCGATGGCAGGAGCCAGGAGCCAGGTGCTTTTCCTGGTCTCCCCATGGGGTGCAGGGCCCAAGCACTTGGGCCATCCTCCACTGCACTCCTGGGCCACAGCAGAGGGCTGGCCTGGAAGAGGGGCAACCGGGACAGAATCCGGTGCCCTGACCGGGACTAGAACCCGGTGTGCCGGCGCCGCAAGGCGGAGGAGACAAATGCCTTTTGAAGTTACAGTAGTGTGAATAGTCATAATAGTATTTGCATAAGTCCCCACCCCTAGTTCCCTTAGGGTAACAAGAAGGGACCCTTTATGATGCATACACACAGTGTGTTGCATTGATTGAGAGGAAACCCAACCGAAGAAAATTCTTTGAGTGTGTTAGGCATTGAGTTTGTGTTGACCGACCCATGAACAGGGGTATCAATCCACAGCTTCACAAAAGCATCCATGGATTCCTCATTCACTGCAAGAGCCCGGTTGGTTCAGTCACGATAATAGCTAATTCCTAATTGATGTGCCTTATAGTCATGTCTGGTAGATATCAAATCCTAAACTTGAAGGTGGCAACTCTGGACAGAAATTGCCTTCTCCGAGTTTCCAGTCATTGGAATTTTTGGTCATTAAGAACTCTAGTTTAAAGTTTGCTATTTGTTTGCTCTTCTTCTCCAAATAGTAACCCTTTCTTTAAAAAAAAAAAAAACTTATTTTAGTTATTTGAAAAAGGAGATGGAGAAAGAGAATGAAAGAGAGAGAGAGAGAGAATCAATCTTATCTATAGTTGAGTTCTCAAATGTGTGCAGCAGCTAGAGTTGGGCTAGACTGAAACCAGGAAGATCCAGGAGCCCAGTCCATGTCTCCCACGTGGCTGACAGGCACCCAGTTACTTGAGACTCACCTCAGTCTCTCAGAGAACACTTTAATGGCAACCAGGAAGCAGCGGCAGAGACAGGACATGAACCAAAAGTACCTCAATATACAATGTGAGCATCTCTAGCAGCATCTAAGTTGCTACACCAAATACTCATATATAACAGCCCTACAGCAGCCCTTCTCAAACAGTATAATTATTTCCATATTTATAGGGCAGAAAAGTGCAAGCATGTAAAATACCGATACTAATTCATCAACATTATAGATGGAGTCTTGAGTAGTAGTACTCAACACAACAGTCAGTTCTTCACATATGGTTTCCCTTGGAAAATGGTCTGTCTTGGGGAAATGTCTCCATGAGAGTTAAACCCACTTCAAAAAGTCTGGACCCTTTTACTGCGATCTCCAAATGGATCTCAGTCCAGCTTAATAGACTGCAGGGGACAAGGGGCTGGGGAGGTGAGCAAAGTCATAAGACAGCACAGCTGTTGCTATTCTTTCATAATAAGCAAGACATTCTTTGTCCCCTTGATTCCCAAATGAACCAGCTGTTGTTCTAGCAATCCGCCTACATTTTCATCTTTTCATAGTAAATATAAGTAAGCATCTCTATACCTGCTGTCTAAAAGGAGGCAGACTCTTGTGTTACTAATGCTTGGCACAAATTAAAACAGTTGGTTTGTCTGAGTCTGACCAAATAACTCACCTCTCAGGCAGAGTTAGCATCAATGAAGTCATTGTCTTTGAACTTATTGGTTGATATATTACAAGGTGAAAGAACATTTATTGTTTGATTATCTGTACAACTGAGTCAACGTGTTTGCTGTTAGTGCCACGTACTTTCTCCAAATCCTGTCGATGGGTCATGTGTTTCTCTCCTTTCATTTTCCGTGTCCTCTGACCTTTGTTACCAGGAATGAGAGGCAGTGTAAATCCTCTGAGATTCTGCCCAGATTATAAGGTAACATGTAACATGTTCTTCTGCCATAGTTTAAAGAATGAAAATAGAATACACAATGCTTTTGGGTAAGCTCCCAAAGAGAACATTATTGCTCACAGTGATAGCAGTAGTCAGAACAGAAGCAATTTTATCAAAACCCGGAATCCCAGTTCCCAGAAAGCAATAAGTGTCAGGCAATGTGTTCACAGGGAGTGTATTGTGTGTATTGTGTTGTAAGAAACATGGCTAAAACTAATGATAGAGAAATTGAAAGTAAAAGCAAGGCAAAGCATATACCAGGAAATGTAAACAAAGTTCAGGCTTATTTATTCAATTTATTAAAAAGATGCTTTAACACAGGATGACTGAATCTACTATTGAAATGATTGTATGCTCTAATCTATGTGATTTCTTCTTGGGGTGTAAAACTATCTTGATATATGAAAATAAATTCATGTTATACAACATGTTAACAGAACAGGGAAGAAAAAAACTGTATGACTGTCTCAAAAAGAGGCTGAAAAAACATTGGACAGAATTTAGCAGAATTCCCTGGTAAAAACTCTACACAAACTAGGAATAGCATGAAAAATGTCATATGTGTAAAACCAATGGCTAATTTCATACCCAAAGATGAAAGAGTTAAGATCCTCTTAAGGTCAGAAATGAGTCAAAGATGCCGCCATCACCACTCCTACCAGTACAGTACTGAAATCCCCAGTTAGAGCAAATAGGCACGAAAAAGAAATAAAAGTCCTCTAAGTCATAAAGGAAGGGCTAAAATTATCCCTGTTCACATCACATGATACAGAAAACTCAAGAAAAAAAAAAAAACACTGAGAAATAACAAAAAAAAATCCAGTGATTTGTGGGATATAATATTAGCATAAAAAATCAGTAGGGTTTCTAAATATTAACAGTGAATTATCTGAAAAGAAAACTAGGGAAACTTACATTTACTTTTACATTAGTACCTAACTTTACTATATATTAGCTTCAACTAACAAACAAACAAAACCTGACTAAACTGAACTAAGTAATGTAAACTTATATTTTCAAAGGTAAAATATTGCTTTAGAAAATTAAAAAAAACACAAATGAATTCAAACGAAAACTATATTCATAGATTGTAGGACTTAATATTATAAAAACTCTTTACTGCCTAATGTGAATCTATTCAATACAATCTCACAAAAGTATAGTGATTTTTGTTATACAGAAAAAATATTATAAAAGATACTTGGAAAAAGATTATACAAACTATAACAACCTTGAGGAAAACAAGCTAGAAGCATCACAATTCCTGATTTCAGAATACATTACAAAGCTATGGTAAGTCAAGTAGCATGATTCAGTAATAAATATACATGGGGGCCTGATGGAATAGAGAAATAGAGTACAGAAATTGATACACATTCCTGATTTCCCACAATGAGGGAAAGGATAGTTCCCACAAATGGTCTTCAGAAAACTTGATTTCCACATGTGAAAGGACAAATGGGATCCCTATCTTACACACAAAAATCAATTACAAAGGAAGTCAAACAGGAGACTTGAAACTGAAGACAAAGAAAAATAAATGAGAAATGCCTCATGATGTCGGTCTTGGCAGTGACCAAACCTCAATTATCCCAAATATGTTTTGGTCTGTAGGGTCTCTTAGATCAGGGCAAGGAGCCAGAAGGAGCACATACAAGACTATATTGACATCGATGGCACTTGTTCTTTTGTTTTGTTTTGAAAGTTGTTTTTCACTTGTCCATTTTTGGATCAGATCTGATCAATTCATCTTCAGTAAATTATATAGACTGGCCTTTTTACTTACCACTTAACTGAATTGAAAGCTGATCATGTTCAGCACTGTACAATCCATGTGTTGAGAGTTTGCTTTTATTTTGATTTTACTCATAATATTTTTTCCTCTCAGAACATGGTTAAATCTTCCTTTCTATGCACTTTACTCTGCTCCAAAATAGAAATCTTCCAAATCAAGAGATGTAGTTAAGTGCATGCTGGATTCAATTTCATTATAAAATGTAGCTATAAAGCAAAGAGATTTTTTTAACAGCCATGATTTTTTTTCATTAATAATTTAAGCTGCTTATTCTAATTGGTAGCACTGTTACAGATGGCCATGATGAATTGCTCCTGAATGTAGGCCTCCCACAGATCTGAAACATATGATGTGGCTGAATATCATATTTGCTATGGAGGAGTATGGCACTTCCAGGAAATCTAGTACAAGATAGAAATGTCCCAGTGACTAGCAAACACTATCGCACCATTGCACAAAGAGTTCATTTACAGAAATAAGAAGTTGAGTCTGAACATGGCTAATTTGTGAATTCACTGTCTTCCTGCTTTCTTTGGTAGGCTCTGTCTTGGACATACAAAGCTTCTCCTCACTACACAGAACCACTGGATCATGACTGCTTGGCAGGTGTCTTCTCTTGAACCACGTCTAATCTCACGCATCTCCCTAAAAATTCATTCATTCTGGGACCAAATTTCCACTGCACTGAAGCTACCTTACTTGTTTCTCTTCAAATGGTTCTTCTGGAAGTAATTTATTTTTGCAGAAAATTATTTATTTGAAAGGCAAAGTGACAGAGAGAGAGGGAGTGCCTGCAACAGTTGGGACTGGACCAGCCCAAAGCCATGAGCCAGCAATTCCTTCCGGGTGTCCAGTGTAGGTGAGAGACAGAAACACAATTCCCTAGGCTATCATTTGCTGCCTCCCAGGTGCATTAATGGAAAGCTGGATTGGAAGTATGTATAGGACTGGGTTCCAGGCACTCTGATATGGGATGAGGATATCACGAGTGGTGGCTTAACTCTCTGTCCATCGAGGTCTGTCCCAAGTAAGTAATTATTTAAATCAATTTTTTCTTAAAGTATGGTCCTACTGAAATAGAATTTTCAAGCAAGGTCCAAGAACATTTTTTATGAAATTTCTAATTATTCTGATTTTTGTGAATGTCTGAGAAGTGCTGCTTTAGAAGAATAAGTAACACTAAACTCACAGGTACCAATTAAAAAGGCATTAAGGAAATATAGTTAGGGAAGTAGGAAGAAGGAACTTACCCTCAAATTATGCCATGATATTGATCAACTACTCACCATAGATGTGATACTTCAGAAGGATCAGTTAAAAATTACTTAAACATTCATTATATTCTCAGGTACTTAATATTACTTAATTGCCACTTATTACTAATAACTACCTATTAAGAACTGCTACTAATTAAGTACTTATCACATACATGTCATACGATTTAATTTCTTGAATGTGTGTAGAATACCACACTTGTTCTAGGTATAAAACCACCTATGTATCAGTCCAACTATCCTATACAGTGTAATAATGATGTGAGTTTTACACTGGTCCTGGGTTCAAGAAACAACTCTATCAGCTGCTAGCTTTCAGAAATATGTCCTGTTCTCTCAGTTCCTACTGGTTCTTTCTTCCCCATTTCTCATCCTTTCTTTGCAATCAAATTGTATATGACTCCCTTTAATATGTCCACTACGTGACTAACCACCTTTTTACAGGCTTGTGTTACTCTTTGAATGCTTTTTCTATCTCCTGACCTTAAGTGAAACCAGGCTCTTCTCAGGGGAGATTTCCATGGTAGCCTCTGTTGCTAACTCACTGTCATCCTGTTACACTCATAAGCCCTCACTTAGAGAATGATTCCCTCCACTGCTCCACTTCAGCCATTTTTTATTCTAATCATTTTGGACATGCTAACACCACAGCTTAAAGTACTTGTTAGCCAAAGAAGAAACTATGAGAAACAATGACTTGATCAGCCCTTGTCCTTACTATTGATGTACAACTTAATACTTTATCCCTTTTAGTATTTTTTTGTTCTACTTAATACTATTGGTTGAACTCTGTAATTAACAGAAGAATTTTTTTGAAATTATTTTAGCTCACATATCTTTTAGGAGACATTTTCTGTTTCAAATCTAATTCAATGTTGGATATCTTCTCAATGGCTTGTTTTGTCATCAGAGATCATTAACATGACAGATTTAATTACCAGTGAGAAATGCTGTAGGATGAAGACTTTAAGAGCTCGTAGCACAAAAGTTTGAATAATTAGAAGAATCCCAGGGCTGGTGTTGTGGTGTAGTGGGTTAATGCCCTGACCTGCAGTGTTGCCATATGGTTGCTGGTTCGAGACCTGGCTGCTACATTTCCAATCTAGCTCTCTACCATGGCCTGGGAAAGAAGATGCCCAAGTCTTTGGTCCCCTGTACCCACATGGGAGATCCAGAGGAAGCTCCTGGGTCCTGCTTTCAGATCAGTGCAGCTCTGGCTGTTGTGACCAGTGGATGGAAGACCTCTCTCTCTCTCTTTCTCTCTGTCTCTGCCTCTCCTTCACTCTTTGAATAACTCTGACTTTCAAATACATTAATTAATTAAAAAAAAAAAAGAATCCCTGTGAGATCCTGAGGTCTGAGAAGAGAATACAGAGCAAGAAATGTCACTGTCTCAACCACCTGTTGGAAACTTAGTGTCAAATTCATTCAGTTATTTTTAGACATTGTAATTATCTAATCAGAGATTTAAAGCAACCATGATCAACATGATAAAGGTTCTAGTGGATAAAGTAGACATCATAAAGGAACATATGGATCACATAAGAAAATCAATGAAAACATAAGAAATAATAAAAAAGGAATAATAGAAATCAAAAAGATTAAACATTGTAATATAAGCTTGTTAGTAGAATGGAAACAGCTGAAGGAAGAATCTATGATATGGAAGATCTGGAAAAAGAAATCCTTAAAAGTGAAAATATATGAGAATAAAGTCTGAAACAATCACAACAGAATAGTCAAAGACTGTGTCCAGAAGAAGATAAAAAATGTCAGAAAAAAATTGAAATATGGACTGAATATTTTCCCAAATGAATCTTAGGCAGTAAATCATGAACATAGGATGCTCAGAGAATGACACAAGATAAAAGACAACTAGGAATATCATTTTCAGGCTGAAGACAGTCAAATATAAAGAAACAAACCAGATCAACAACAAAAAAACCTTACATATAAAAGACAGAGACAAACATTGCATCCGACTTCTCATAAATCCCACAAATAGAGTTGTGTGAAATATTTAAAGTTTTGAGATTAAAACATACACTAGTATTTTATACCCTCTAGAATTATCCTGTAAAACTGATAGATTTAGAAAAAAGAATTCATATCCTGTAAGCCAAGAATTACTGAAAAAATTCTATGGGCAGAAGCAAAATATTATAGGTCATAAATTCAGATCTCCTTTATCAAGGTAACAGCATTGAAAAAAGGATATTAAAGTAAAAAAGCAAAGTAAAACTTTATTTTTCTTATTCACAATTATTTATTAGATAATTTCTTCAAAATAGTAACAACATTTGATTTGTGTGCCTATATTTATACCCAATGCATATGAATATTTAAATGAAATGAATGAAAACAATGAGAGGAGGAATAGAAAGAAATAACTTTTGTCACTTGTTTTGTTTTATAGTACTTTCATTACCCATAAATTGGCTCAGTGGCATTTGAAAGTGGAACTGAGTTCATTGTGATTTTACATTGTGAATGGCTGAGTGAATTAAGCCAGTCCCAAAGATAAATATATCATTTGTTTTCCTTGATCGGCAACAACGAACTGAACACCAAAGGGGAAACCTGTTGAAGTGAAATGCACACTATGAGAAACAGTGACTTGATCAGCTCTTGTGCTGACTCTTGTTGTACAATGTAATACTTTATCCATTTTAGTACTTTTTTGTTCTAGTACTAGTAATTAACCTGTAATTAACACACAATTATTCTTAGGTGTTTAAATTTTAACTGAAAAGTGATCCCTGTGAAAAATGAGTGGGAATAAGAGAGGGAGGAGATGTACAATTTGGGACATGCTCAATTTGACCTGCCCCAAATGATGGAGTTAGAATCGTGCTAGGGGATTCCAATACAATCCCATCAAGGTGGCATGTACCAAGGCCATCTCACTAGTCCAAGTGATCAATTTCAGTTCACAATTGATCACACTGATAGGTCTAAGAGTCAAAGGGATCACACAAACAAGACTAGTATCTGCTAATACTAACTGATAGAATAAAAAAGGGAGAGAATGATCCAACATGGGAAGCCAGGTACACAGCAGACTCATAGAATGGCAGATATCCTAAACAGCACTTCAGCCTCAGAATCAGCCCTTAAGGCATTCGGATCTGGCTCAAGAACCCATGAGAATATTTTAGGCATGGAAACCAAGACACTCTGGAAAAAAAAAAAAAAAAAAAAGAAGACCTAAATGAAAGATCTCTGCGAGTGAGATCCCAGTGGAAAGAATGGGGCCATCAAAGAAGGAGGTGCCTTTCTCTGAAGGGAGGAGAGAACTTCCACTTTGACTGTGACCCTGTCAGAATAAGATCGAAGTCGGCAAACCGTAAAGGCTTCCATAGCCTTGGCAACTCATGACTAGAACCTAGGGAGATTACTGACGCCATAAACAAGAATGTCAATTGTTAAATCAACAACAGGAATACCTGTGTACTTACGTCTCATGTGGGATCTGTCCTTAATGTGTCGTCCAAGGTGAAGTAATGCTATAACTAGTACTGAAACAGTATTTTTACACTTTGTGTTTCTGTGTAGGTGCAAACTGATGGAATCTTTACTTAGTATATACTGAATCGATCTTCTGTATATAAAGATAATTGAAAATGAAAAAAAAAAAACTTGTTGTTAAATTGGAAATTGCATAGAAAATTAATCAATTTAAAAAAAAATCATGTAGGATCTCTGTCCTTAATGTGCTGTACATTGTGATTTAATACTATAACTAGTACTCCAACAGTGTTTTTCACTTTGTGTTGCTATGTGAGTGCAAACTGTTGAAATCTTTACTTAATATATACTAAACTGATCTTCTGTATATAAAGAGATTTGAAAATGAATCTTGATGTGAATGGAAGGGGAGAGGGAGCGGGAAAGGGGAGGGTTGTGGGTGGGAGGGAAGTTATGGGGGGAGGAAGCCATTGTAATCCATAAGCTGTACTTTGGAAATTTATATTCATTAAATAAAATCTTTCAAAAAACTGCTTTGTAGTACTAAAAAAGTTTTAAAAAATGATTGATATATTAAGAAAGAGAAAATAGAATAATATAAAATGCACATTAAAGCCACAAAGGCATAAAAAGAGTGTAAAAATACAAAAAAAGGAGTAATGATCAAAGGTAATAAAAAGGAAACTATAATAAATAAGTAGATATTAATGGTGTAAATGAACTAATTAAAAAGCAGAGATTCTACTAGTGAACTATACAAATTATCCCTGAAAATATTGTGTAGGCAGATATTCTAATAGTGATCTCAAATAAAATTCATGTCTTCTTGTCTATTAAGAATCCACATTAAATATAAATGAACATATAATTAACAGTAATAGTAAATGAATGCATAAAATATGCCATGCTTGTATACTATGCAATACACTAATGTATTCATGAATCAGAAATAGTATGTTAGTTTCAGATATAGCAAATACACAGACTTGAAAGCAATAAAAGCTATCAAGGATAAAGGGGATTGCATATTGATAAGGCATCAAATCTCAAAAAAGGCATAGCAACCTTTAATGTCTATGTCCCTAAAACTAGGCTGTCCAACTACATGAGGCAAAGACTTATAGAACTGTGAGAAAAGTACATGACTCCAATGCTGGAGACATCAAGTACGACTCCAGTTTTGGAGACATCAGTACCTGTTTATCAGAGACTTCCATACCTCTCTATCAGAAATAGATCCAGGAGGCAGAAAATCAATAAGGACCTTGTTGAACTCAACTACACAATTAATCATGTGATTAGTTGACAAGTTGACATCTATGAACCAATTAATTAAAAAATGATTGAATATACATTTTTTTCTAAATCACCTGGCGGTTGACACAGGCTACATTTTGGTAAAAAAAAAAAAAAAATTACCTTCACAAATCTAAAAGAAAATAAATTGTGAAATGTCCACTCCAAGAGAAAAATAAAATTAAACTAGAAATCAACAGTACACAGATAACTGGAAAATCCAAAATTACATGGAGATTAAATAATACACTTGCCAGGAACAGACTGGGCAATGAGGAAATCACAAGTTTTAAAATATGTTGAAATATGTTGGAAAAAGGATGGTCTTGTCAATAAGCAGTGCCAGCAAAACTTAGAGCAATGAATTTAGACCCCACCTCTTGCCATATACAAAATGAATAGAATGAAGAGAAAGCAAACAGAATGGTTGAAAATATTTGCAAGCTACATATGTGACAAAAAATCAACATACATAATATATCAACAACTCAAGAACTCAAGAACAGGGGCATAGTGAGTAAAGTCACTGCCTCCTGCAGTGCTGGTATCCCAAGTGGGCCCTGGGTTAGAGTCTCAGCTGCTCCTCTTCTGTAAGGCTCTCTGCTACAGCCTGGGAATACAGTGGGAGATGGCCCAAGTCTTTGGGCCGCTGCATCCCTGTGGGAGACCTCAAAGAAGCTTCCGGCTTCCCATGTGGGTGCAGGGGTCCAAGAACTTGGGCCATCTTCTACTGCTTTCCCAGACTATAGCAGAGAGCTGGATCAGAAGTGGAGCAGCCGGGACTCATATCGGCACCCATATGGGATGCTGGCACTGCAAGTGGCAGATTTACAGGCTAGGCCACAGCACTGGCCCCTATAGCAGCACTCCTTTTTTTTTTTTTTTTCCTTTGGACAGGCAGAGTTAGACAGTGAGAGAGAGAGAGAGAAAGAGAGAGAGAGAGAGAAAGAGAGAGAGAGAGAGAGAGAGAGAGAAAGGTCTTCATTCCATTGGTTCACCCCCCAAATGGCCACTTTGGCCAGCGCGCTGTGCTCATCCGAAGCCAGGAGCCAGGTGCTTCCTCCTGGTCTCCCATGTGGGTGCAGGGCCCAAGCACTTGGGCCATCCTCCACTGCCTTCCTGGGCCACAGCAGAGAGCTGGACTGGAAGAGGAGTAACCCTGGGCAGAATCTGGCACCCCAACTAGGACTAGAACCCCGGGTGCCGGTGCCACAGGTGGAGGATTAGCCAAGTGAGCCTCGGTGCCAGCCAGCAGCACTCTTAACAATAGCTAAAATACGGAATCAACCCAGGTGCCAATCATCAGAAACGTGGATAAAGAAAATGTGACATAACTGAACAATGAAATACAATTCAGCTCTAAAATTCAGCAAAACACTGTCATTTGCACATACACACACACACAAAAGAATGGAACTTGAGGACATTATGTTGAGTAAAATAAGCCAGGCGCAGAAAGACAAATAATAGACATTTTCCCTTACTTGTGGGATATAGAATTTAAAAATAAAATACTCAATCTACATAGAATGCTAATTGCCTAGAGAAGCCAGGAAGCACGGAATGGGTGGAGAGAGTGATGTATGGGATTCCTACACTTTGGATACTGCTGTATATTTTGGACATAGCTAAAAAAATATATTTTCTTCTTTCCTATGTCCCTTGTTCTATATTATTTTAAAAGAAAAAAAACACTGATTGGCAACAAACAGATTAATTGGGCAAAAACCTCAGTGGACTGAATGATTTTATCAACCACCTCAATGCAAAATGAGGACTACTAATGTACCCTTGTTCCCAGATGGGTAGCTTTGTTACAACAAGCCCTGCCACCTCATACAGCAATCTGCTAATTGCTCTCTTCGGTACCTCAGCATCCCTCTCTTTAGTGCGGTACAGTCACTGGAGTAATTATTTCAACATGAATAATTGTAATAATTATTCCAATAGATGGTCACTCTAATTATTCATACCCCTTTCCTACTTAAAATATTTATTGAGTTTCCATTGCCTGAAGGATGAAAAGTAAATTCAAGTTCAGTCACGAGTTAAGACTTTTTTTTCTATGCAGCATGAATGTCGTCTTCCTTCTGTAACACATCTACTTGGTTCTATCAGTATACAACTTTCTCATGTCCACATACACACGCTAGCTCCCTTTCATTTGCAGACTACACTCTCCCTTCCTTTACTCAGGACACAATTCTCCTCCTTAAGGGAAAGTCATTGTTACAGAGTGAGAATAGTGACTGCCAATGTCCTTCAACTGAATGGCGTTGTTGGTATCAAGATTCCGTCAACACAGAAGATGAAATTATGAATGTAGACATAATATTCTTTTTTGCAATTTTGGGTTGATTGAAATTACCCTCTCAAGTAACCATTTAAACTACCTATCTATTAGCAAGTACTCACCAACAGTGTGTAACTTTACCAAAAACTGACAATGTCCTGCACAAATATTTACTCTTGAGGTTAGCTTAAAAGGAGTAACTAAGGCCTATGTATAATTTCTTTCTAAAAACAATTTTAATTCCAATAATGCATTTTTCCAGACCACTGTTGAATTTTTGGAAAAATTTCTTTCTATATTCATTTGTTTTCTTTTCAGCTAATGATATGCTTCACATGTGGAATAGATTATTTGCAAATAAGGCAGTGGTTAAAATTATGCCAGAGTTACTCTTTAAAAAAGCAAAAACAGAATGAAAAAATTAATATTTGATAAGGGAATTTGTTACGTTAATAATAATTCAATGATTACCTGAACCAGTCTGTTTGGTTTTGGTGTTTATTTTTTTACCACATCATGTAATCTATCTTTAATTGCATATTATTGAACAAATATTTTTTTTTCTTTTTTTAAAGTTTTGTTTTTTTGAAAGGCCAAGTGACAGAGAGGGGAACACAGAGGGAAAAAGAGATTTTCCATTTGCTGCCTCATTCCATAAATGGCTGCAGCAGCCCTGGCTGGGCTAGGCTGACGACAGCAGCCAGGAACTCCATCTGTGTCTCCGTCGTGGGTAACAGGGGCCTAAGTACTGGAGCCATTATCTTCTGCTTTCTCAGGTGCGTTAGAAGGTAACTGGATTGGAAGAGGAGCAGCCAGGAATTTTACCAGCACTAAGAAATGGGGTGAGGGTGACACAAGCCACAGCTGAGTGCACTGTGCCACAACACCAGTCCCCCAAAATATTCATTTTCAATTGATTAATATAGAATGTTCTCACTAGCTGGTTTATCCTAAGTAAAATCCATGTTTTTATGAATTATTAGTCTATTCGTAAAAATACAGTAATTAGTGTATTTTCTATTTTAAACTAAAAGCAAAAGGACATGCTTTTTCAACCTTATGATCTCACAAGGTTGAAATCACTCACTGAATCAATTATTTGTCATATGACAATAAACCAAATAAACAGCCAAAGAGATTTAAGTAATTTCCCTACTATGTTTGAAAAAATAAAAATCAGAATGTAAGCCTTCCTATAATCATTTTTGATTTTACTTTTATCTTATATAGGCAAATATATCTCACATTTTAATTTACAAAAACAAATTTTGATCTTTAAAATTGACAGTCTCAGAATAAACTTTTTAAGATGTACTAATCTTTATTATCAGTTCTATTTTATTTGAGATATACTATACAGGATTTCATTTGTATTGTAGATGTATCATGAAACAAGAGCATAAATGGGAAGTGGAAAACAAAGTTTTGGAAATTGTAAAGATAGACGATAATCTTTGGAAAATTGAAAGCAGTTATTAGAACTGGATTTTCTCCTTATATGAATGTATGTGATTGTGCAAGTAATAAGTTTATGAATTTTTTCAGGATTTTTAGAAGCAGCTTCACAGAATTGAACTTGTCAAAATTCTGGTATTCAGAGAAAAAAGTCTCTCACAGTATTTACAACAGTGGCTAAAAACAAAACAGCTGATATGTGAAAGAAATTTAACAGTGGATTTTTAAATTCTGCAGCCGTCCTAAAATCTGTCTGACAATACCAGAAATGAAGTGTGAGACTGAATGTCAATTAAAGATTGTTAATCTCAAATAGTGAAAAGACTAGGTTGGTTCCTCACTTTCTCTATAGAAAAATATTTCAAAATTGACTCTGAATGAAAGCTGAAAAACATATGGAAATTTCTTTTCAATGTTGTAAAGCACATAGTGAAAAATAATATGCTACATTTGAATTTTGTGATATCTGTGCTATTTCTCAGCTTTTAAAGTGTAAATTGGGTTTAAAATGGTGGAGGCTTCACATTGCCCAGCAACCGGACCCTGTGTTTTCAGTGCTGCCCATGGGGTTCTGGGCACCCAGAAACCCCCGGGCTCTCCCAGCCCCTTTTCTGCTCAGCTGTAGTGGGAGGCACTGCAGTCCTGCTCCACCTTGCTCATACCTCTCCTTTGGTCTCAACTCAATAAATTTCTAGACTCTGATGAAAATTCATCCTTCACCATGTTTGAGAGATTGAACCATCAAAACGAGATAATAGAGGCCGGTGCTGTGGCTCAGTGAGTTAAAACCCTGGCCTGAAGCACGGCATCCCATATGGGCGCCAGTTCAAGAACTGGCTGCTCCACTTCCGATGCAGCTCTCTGCTATGGCCTGGGAAAGCAGTAGAAGATGGCCCAAGTGCTCGGGCCCCTGAACCTGCATAGGAGACCTGGAAGAAGCTCCTGGCTCCTGGCTCCTGGCTTCTCTCTCTGTCTCTACCTCTCTCAGTAATCTGTCTTTCAAATAAATAAAATAAATCTTAAAAAAACTGAGACGATAAAACATAATTGATTGTTTAAAAATATGAAACAAGGAAGTAAATCAAGTGAAAACAATAAGATCAAGGGGACCTGAAAAACCACTGAATTAAAATTCTAGACACGGCAGTTTAAGATATAATTTAGATGCTAAATTAGACATAAATAGAAAATTAGGAAAACGGAACATAGATTCAAGGGAATTATCCAAAATTCTATAAGAAGAGTTAACTCTATAGAAAATTAAAGCAAACTAATAACACAAATGTTAAGTAGTGAATTATACCCTCCTAAAGCAATACTCTGAAATAAAAATCAGAGAATACTTAGAGTGTATATTTCAGAAAATAAACATACCAAGGAGCAAGAAAATTTTCTAGGAAGAAGCAAAAATATTTGTCTCTAGTTAAAGTTAAATAACTAATAACTCTAGAAAATGCTGATTATGAGAAATACAAAATGTTTTTACTCACAGTAAAAACAAAATAGTAAAGACCAAGAATATCAGAGTGAGAACATTCTCAGTGCTTTGTTTTCATTGGCTTCTCATCACTTTGATGGCTTGTTTAGTCAACTATATAAATAACAAATTTGAATATAGCAACTAAAAAAATCCAATGGTTAGGAAAAAGAAATAAGGAAAACATCTTGACCACTATAGGAAATGAAAAATAAAACTGAATAAAAGAAAAATATAAATAAAAAGCAAAAAATATTATATATGAACATACTTGTGTGTGTGAAAATAAAAATTTAGCAGTATGCTCAAATAAGAGTTTTCATCAGATTCAACTAACCTGACAGCACAATACATTCTGGATAGCAGAGTGAGCACAAAAAGCAGAATATAAAGAAAAGGAAACTTGTATTTTTCTATCTGGATATTTCTGTTACATCAAGTATGTTATAACACTCCAAAAGCAGCATATATAAAAAAGGAAAACTTGCATTTGTCTATCTAGATATTTCTGTTATGACAAGTATGCTATAACACCCCAAAAGGAGCATGTAAGAAAAAGAAAACTTGTATTTGTCTATTTCAATATTTTTGTTATAACAAGTATGAAAACGGATTTCCATGATGATATTACCATGAATTGAACAGAGCAAAGACAGATGAACAGGCTAAAATCACACATTTTTTTCAACATATACTCTTTTAAGATTCATATTTTATTTGAAATGGATAATGGCACAGGGAAGGACAGAAGGAGAGAGAGAAAGAGAATGAGAGAGAAAGTGATGTTCCATCCTCTAATTCACTCTCAAAATGCCCACAGTCTTGAGTACCAGACCAGGCCAAAACTAGGAGTCTAGGCTCCATCTGGGTCTCTTACATGGAGGCAGCAGCCTAAGCACTAGGATGATTTTCCTCTGTAATCCCAGATGCATTAGCAAGGAGATGGATCCCAAGCATAGCAGCTGGTATTAAAACTGGTGTTCTTACGGGATGTCAGCTTTGCAGGTGCTGGTTTTACTTGCTGAACCACAATGCCAGCCTCTATTGTTTGTAATTTGTACCTGAGAGCACATAAGAAAAATGGAGATTTAAAGAACCACCTAGGAGTAAGAGCTTATCACAGAATGAAAATTTGCAGAAAAATGCAATGACAACAAAAAGCAATACAATTTCTAAGGTCAGTGCATTGTGGAAAACTGGGGAATGAATCAGAGAAACTGATGAAAGATATCGTAATTTGTTTGGTATAAATATATTTTGAATGAAGTCCCAATCTCTAGGGTTAAGAATGTTCTCAGTATGTGGACCACCCTTTTCATGGGGGTCTTGATGACCTGCTTTTAGGAAGAAAGGAGGTGAGTGGAAATTTCTTATGTCTGCTTTTACTCAGTTGCTTTTCTTAATGGAAACAGGAAAATATTCACTTGGGGATGCCCAAAATAATCAGCCACCAGTGGGATTTGCTCATGGAAACACTTCATTTATTAATGACAAATAAAGGAGATGGGGAAGGGATAGTTCCTTAAGTAAACTGCTTTCCCCCAGTTTTCCAGTGCTTTTATAGCAAGGATTTTGGGACTGTATGGGAAAGAGGGAATTAGTAGTGGGAGGGTCATTCCTGCTTGAGCAACATACATCTTGATATGTTGGGTGTTCCAAATCCAATTCAGAGGGCAGGCATTTGGCCTCAAGGTTGAGACAATACCTAAGACGGTTAAGGCCCATTTAGAATGCTGAATTAGATGCTGCTAAGTTTTTGCTACTGAAGCCAACTTTCTGCCAATGCACACTGAGAGTCAGCTGGTGATTGGCTCCATTCCCCGGCCCATCCCTGGCCGTTGCAAGCATATGGGCAGTGAACCAGTAGATGGGAATGCTGTCTGTCTTTTGCTGCCTGTACCTCTCTGTGTGTGTCTATGTCTCTGCCTCTTGAATAATACTAATAATAATGTTAAAACAACTAATTTGGTCTGATTTCCTGTAGCTTCTTTCCATCTCTGAGCATAATGTCACTTCTGTTCACCTCTGAGTATAACGATAAACCTTCTTGGAAGAATCTGAAAACAAGATCCAGAAGGTTAACTGTTTTCGATTCACTACCCAAGCTCCTGTGCCTCCCCTTCTTTCAGCTCCAAATAGCAAATATGCAAAAAGCGGCTGCTTTAGGATTGACATGTTCTGAATCTCTCCAGTAATTAGAAAATATGGAAATATGAAAAAGATATATATAAAATATTCAGGATGCTCTTTGGTACCAAGAGGTGAGATTAATCTTCCACTGATGAATAAATTTTAAAGAAGCTAGAGACAAACAGTGGTAATAAAGAAATTATGGTGGAATGATTGCATCAGCAGCATGCATTTTTAACCCTTTCTGTATCCTGGCCATTACAATATAATATCTTGAGAATTTCCCTTTCAAATATTGCTGATCGTATGATTTATTTTGGCCAATATGAAGATAGCAGAAGAAAGGTGAGTAGAGTTCTCTGAAAAATATGTGCCTGCTTCTGCTCTTACTCCCATTGTCCATTATCAGGAGAAGAACCAGCATAATGACCTTGTTTTTAGGGCTGATGTAACAAAAATGCCATGATTGGGTCCTTGGACAGCAATAGAAATGTATTTCTTAAAGTTTTGAACGTTCCAGTGTCTAGTGATGGCCTACTTCCTATTGTGCATGTGGTTGTCTTCTCATGATAGCCCCACAGGGTGGAGAACAGACAAAGAATAGAGCTCTCCTTTCTTTGTTTTTAGAGGCATTGTTTCATTCATTAGGGCTCCATCCTCATGATCTAATTAACTCCAAAATCCTTACCTAGTTTTTTTTAAGATTGATTTATTTATTTGAAGTCAGAGTAATAGAGAGACAGGGAGGGAGAGAAGGAAGAAAAAGATGAATCTTACATTAGCTACTTCACTCCCCAGGTGATCACAATGGTTAAGCCTGGACAGGACTGAAGCCAGGAGCCTGGAACTCCCTTCTGGGTCTGCCATGTGGGTAGCCATCTCCCACAGCTTTCCAAGGTACATATAGCAGGGAGCTGGATGGAAGTGGAGCAGCTGGGACTTGAACTAGAACCTAGATGAAATACCGGCATTGTAGGCATAAGCTTAACCTGCTGTACCACAACACTGACCCCAGCCCCCATTTCTTAATACTTTAACATTGGAGGTTACAAGTTCAACGCATGAATTTTAGGAGGATGTGAAGGCTACATAACACATAAGCTGGTCCACTGTTTCCAGTAAGAGAATGAGAGACACTACACATATGGACCTCAGGTCAGTTTCTCTAGTGCTCCACACCAATGCCACCCAGATAGTCAAAAGTCCTTTAATCTCCACACATGTGAGTAAGACCATGAGAGTCAGCAAGCCACATAGATGAGCCACAGCTGACCCAGATGTGAGAACAGGTACATCCTAAATCATCAAAGTCTAGTTAAAGTTACCTGTAGATGCATGAGCTCTATGTGATGGTACATCAAAAAGTTCATGGAAAATGGAATTAACATGTTTATTTTGCAGCAATTTTCTAGAAAAAATTATTGTATCTTTTCCTAATTCACAATGTTCAGTGACTTTTTAAAGAATCTTCTTATATAAATGAGTATAGAAGAAGGATGGGAATTTTTTTTTCTAAAAGTTACACTGAATATGTTAGAGAAAGTGTATGATAATAAAATTTTATATAATAAAGACCTAAATGAAAGATCTCTGTGAGTGAGATCCCAGTGGAAAGAATGGGGCCATCAAAGAAGGAGGTACCTTTCTCTGAAGGGAGGAGAGAACTTCCACTTTGACTGTGACCCTGTCGGAATATGATCGAAGTCTGCAAACCCTAAAGGTTCCCATAGCCTCGGCAACTCATGACTAGAACCTAGGGAGATTACTGACGCCATAAACAAGAGTGTCAATTGTTAAATCAACAACAGGAATACCTGTGTACTTACGTCTCATGTGGTATCTGTCCTTAATGTGTTGTCCAATGTGAAGTAATGCTATAACTAGTTCTGAAACAGTATTTTTACACTTTGTGTTTCTGTGTAGGTGCAAACTGATGGAATCTTTACTTAGTATATACTGAATCGATCTTCTGTATATAAAGATAATTGAAAATGAAAAAAAAACTTGTTGTTAAATTGGAAATTGTATAGAAAATTAATCAATTTTTTTTAAAAAATATCATGTAGGATCTCTGTCCTTAATGTGCTGTACATTGTGATTTAATGTTATAACTAGTACTCCAATAGTATTTTTCACTTTGTGTTGCTATGTGAGGGCAAACTGTTGAAATCTTTACTTAATATATACTAAACTGATCTTCTGTATATAAAGAGATTTGAAAATGAATCTTGATGTGAATGGAAGGGGAGAGGGAGCGGGAAAGGGGAGGGTTGCGGGTGGGAGGGAAGTTATGGGGGGAGGAAGCCATTGTAATCCATAAGCTGTACTTTGGAAATTTATATTCATTAAATGAAAGTTAAAAAAATGAACATATAGATAGGACTAATTGTTAACATGATCATATACATACAATCAAGTGTCTGATAATAATAAAAGAATGTTCCAACATGGGAAACAGTCCACACAGCAAACTCATAGAATGACACTTTAAGTAACACTCTGACCTGAGAATCAACTCCTAAGTCTTCTTGGACTGGCTGAAAAGCCCATGAGAGAATTTCAGGCATGGAGAGCCAAGACACTGTGGCAAAAATTTTTCTACATGAATGATCTCACTGAATGAGACCCCAACAGAAAGAAGTGGCCATCAAAGAAGTATGTACTTTTCTTTAAAGCGAAGAGAGAACTTACACTTTGTGTATGACCTTGTCTAAATGCTGATGGAGTTTGTTGATTCAAAAGGCTTCCATAGCCTAGGCAGCTCATGTCAAGAGCATGGGGTGGTTATTGATGTCATATATAATAATGTTAATTGTTAGATTAACAAGAGGAGTCAATATGCACTAACTCCCCATGTAGTACCTCTGTCCTCAATAAGTTTTATTATCATAGTTAACTGTGATACTTGTTCTCAAACAGTTATTTTTTGTTGTGCAAATTATAAATATTTATTTGAATATAATTGCCCTTCTGTGTACTAATTGAAAATTAATGGAGAATAAGATTGGGAAAGGGGCAAGGACAAGAAGGAGGAGTAGGAGGGCTGGTAGGATTGGAAGAATAACTATATTCCTGAAGTTGTACTTATGAAATTTGTATTTCTTAAAAAATAAATTAATTAATCAATTTAAAAAATGTATAGTAAAAAGTAAAGGTTTAGTAAAATAAGAACCTTGGTTAATAAGTAATAACCATATAATTTATATGTACGTATATATAATATTCCCCATCCATTCTCTCAATTTTCTTTATGATGTTACCAAATGATTACATCAAGTTTTCCATTATACTTTACGGCTTGTCCTTGGTTTGTTTAAGCTTTTGTTGTGAGTTCTCAGGTGTTCTATACAATCGTGCTTCCTAAATTTCTGATTATTTATGCTTATCTTTAATGATTAGTTCTTTGTGATACATTCTTGTCATTTCATAACTAACAGATCAATCAGCACTAAATGTCTACACATTCTTCACAATGGATCTTTACTTATCACCAGTCCAAATTCACAAGAGTGTCTGACCCACAGTAAGCACTAAGTAAAGATACTCATGAATGATAGCAGTGGGGAGTATATTCTACTGTTTACCAATGTCTCTGCTGCAAAATAGGTATTGTAAATATATGTGACAGTTACAAAGTAATTTTAAATATAGATTCTTTGAAACAAACAGAGATTAATGTGATGGAGAATTATCAAATATGCTCAGGGAGCACTTTAGTCAAAAAAAAAAAAGGGAGACAGAAAAATTCCTTTCACCAGCTACATTTGAACTTAAACAAAGGGGGATAAATAGTTCTGCAGAGTTCTGAGAAAGGAGTATGTCACGTAGCGTAATGTTTAGGTTCAGTGACCACAAGGAGGAAAAGTGACTGCTCTAACCATACGCTTGAGTAAATGTAGGTAGAATATTGGACATGGGCAAAAAAATAGGTAGCAAAGAGGGTCAGATATTTGCAGGCTCAGGAGCCTGAGCTTTGTAATGTCAACAGGAAAAAGAAGAGTCTTAAGAAGAAGAAAGTGGATGAAGACTTGACTTAAACTTAAAAACCTTATCCTCACTGATTTTGCTCCCCTGTGTCAGAGAGAAGGCCAATTAGCAATGGAAGTCACAGGCCTAGTTAGATATAGTATTAGTTTGGGACAGTGTTATTCAGGATGATAGTGAGTCTAAAATATATTATGGTTAATGCACAGATAGTATATATTGATGAATTATATACAAGATATGAGAGAAGAATCATGAATAAGCTTTTAAGCTGAACATCTGAAAAGATTGTGGTAAAATTCCTCTAAAAAAATCTCTAGGAGAAACAAGTTTGGTGAGTGTGGGTTTGTGTGCATGGGTATGAGTGAGTCTATTTGTGTATCAATCATCAATCCTCTTGTTATCTAGTCAATAACACCTTGATGAAAGAAACTGGCAAAGACATAATGGGAACACTCTTTTTGGATAGAATATTTACTATTTTTTAAAGATTCATATATTTATTTATTTGAAAAGCAGGTTTACAGAGAAAGGGAGAGATAAACAGAACAAAACAGCTGGAAAGAGGGAGAGAGAGAGAGAGAGAGAGAGAGAGAGAGAGAGAGAGAGAGAGAGAGACTCCAACCATTAATTCCCTCCCTAAATGGCTACATCAGCCAAGGCTGGGCGATGACAAAGCCAGAATCCTGGAACTCCATCTGAGTCTCCCATGTGGATGCAGGGGCCCAACCACTTGGGCCATTTTTCACTGCTTTCCCAGGTACATTAGCGGGAGGCTTGATCAGAAATAGAGCAGCCAAGACTAGAATCAGCATAGGTATGGAATGCTGGCATTGCAGAATTTTAACATTTAAAACTTTTTATCAATGTATATGCTAAAATGTCCATATGATCCAAGTGATTTATAGATTCAGTGTAATCCCCATCAAAATTCCTATGGAATTCTTTCATACACACACGCATACACAGAGAGAACAATTCCAAATTTGTTATGACATTACAAAAGGCACTGAGTAGACAAAACAATGCAGAAAGAAAAATGTTGAAATCATCACTCTGATTTCAAATTATATTTCAAAGCAGTAGCAATAGTGTAAAACAGAGAATGGACAAATTGATCTTAATAGGCAGCCCAGAAATAATCTAAGTTTATATAACCTATTTATTTTATACAAGGACACTAAGAATATATAATGGGGAAAGGATACTTTTCTAAATAAATGGATTTTGGAAAATTGAATATCAACATGCAAAAGAAAAGGATTTATACCTACACAAGAATCAATTCAAAGTGAATTACAGATTAAAATATAAGACTTGAAATGAAAACTGATGCTGTGAATGCGACTGCAATAAACATGGGAGTGTAGGTATTCTTTCATATGCTGACTTCATTTCCTTAGGATATAGTCCCAAAAGTGAAAAGCTGTGTCATATGGTAGACTCATTGTTAGGTTTTTGAAGATAAAATTATTGCATTTGTGTAAATATGCTTGCACCTGGGAGATATTATATTAAGTGAAATAAGGCAGACACAGAAAAACAAGCACTACAGAAGATCATTTATGTATGGAATTTGCAGAATGGGCTGGGAGGAGATGAGGTGATGTTAATCAAAGAGTACACTTTTAATTTTGAGCTGAATGATTTCTGAGGATTTAATATACAGCTTTGCTGATGAGTGAATTAACTAATTGGATCACAACATCATTGAACAATGTATATGTATTTCAAATTATCACATTGTACATCATGAAGATATATATAATTTCAATGTCAATTAAATGTTTTAATAATAAAAAGATATGGGAATAATCTGTGTTTATCAACAAGTCCATTAATAAAAACATACACGATATATATTATGTAATCTTGCAAAATGAACTTCTGATATCAGAGACAAAATAGATGTGTTTGTAGGGCATAATGAATGAATTGAAATAAGCCAGCTATAAAAGCTATGACATGGACTCACTTATACATGGCATCTGAAAATAAGAAATCAAACACAGAAACAGAGAGTGGAGCCAGGACTGCCTGCAACAGGGATGTGAAGAATGAGAAGTCAGTCAGAGGATACAGAGTTGCTGCTGTGTAGAATGGATCAGTCTAGAGATTTAATGTGCAGCATGAAGACGGTTGTTAATCATACTGTATATTGCCTTCTAGAAATTTGCTGACACAGTAGATTTAGGTGCCCCCGTGACACACACACACACTCACACCTTCACACAGCCATTTTACCTGTGTGAGATAATGAATATGTTGGTGTGCTTGACTACAGTAAGCAATTCAATATGTACATGTGTATGCAGTCATGTTGTACATAACAAATACATTTGCTAAGAAGGCAATGTCGCTTAAATAACAATCTCTGTAATAAATACCTTAAACTAGATTTCCAGCTGCAAAATAAAAATCTCTTCACTATAGTCCATTTGTTTACTTTAATAAGTTACTGATTTTATTAGGATTACAAAACACACCTGCTTTTAGCTTGAATACCTATGAATAGAGAGAGACACTTTGTGCTCAATTACAATAAATAATTCATATCAGATATACATTGTTTCCTTACCTTTCTTTCTTCTAATTAGATTTTGAACAAACTTTGTTTTAATTGGCCTGCTTCATCTGTTTTAATGTCACACTATATATTTCTTCTAACATGGGAGCTAGGATCTCCATGAATCATAGATGAATAAATAAGTAAATGAGAAAACCAATTAGTGAATGCACATTACTTCAAATTTTATCAATAAATTGGAGTAAATAACAATACCACATATAAAGTACATTAATAAAAAGGTTAATAGTGTGTAGCAATTGATAAACTTAAGCAATGAGCCAAATGTGACCTGTGAGTCATAAATTCCTTATCTTCTCTTTCCTGGAGTATTAGCATTTTCATAATTAATCCTATTGATGTTACTGAATTGATAAAATAAATTTTGGAAAAAATGTAGAAATAGTCATCACATATAATGTAAGGAAAGGGACAACAGATTATTTTAAATCAGAGATAGGTTGAAAAAAGTCTTACACACTTGGTTTAAGAAGTATCTCTTGAGAATGTTGATTTGCATATTCCTATTCAGTGGCTGAGTTAATGGGGAAACAATGCTGCTTTCTGTTTTGACCTTAAAAGATATATATATATATATATATATATATATATATATATATATATAACTTGTTATGCTCTGGTATGCTTCCAGGGAAGCCCATAATTCTGGCTCTTAAGTGTGTTACAAACCCTGAACTCCCTTGTTCCCTGTCAGCTCTAGAATAATAGCACAGCTCCACACCCAGTTCAGGAAACACATAGATTGCTTTTCATCCACCTCACCTCCTCCTTTGCAACTCAATAGGACTCTGCAACCAGCTTGCCTTGCACAATCCACTGCTCCACTGCACACTAGCTGCATACTCTTGGACACACTGTTTGCCTTCTGCAGATTCACTTCTCATCTGAAATTTACACATGGTATGGTTCTTTTCTCATAGAACTAGTGATAATAATTGAACCACTTGTTGCAGTTCTTATAAGCTAGTGCTAAATTAAAATTAGTGCATCACAATATCCTACTATTTCTCACTTTCTGAGCCAATAATAGAAATACTAATAGGAAGCATAAATGTTGGTAATTAATTTAATGCGATTTTAGTCATTTTTGGAGATTCTGTCTTGGTCCAGCAGATAGCACATACAATCAAAGCAGAAATTCAAGAATATTTAGGGATATCCAACACATGTACTGGACGTGCTATTAAATGTACTGGAGTTGTGTAATTTTCATCTATGCTTACATTAGGGCAGATAAACTACATTAAACATTTGTATGAACAATGAGCTGAAGATAGATATTGCAGAGATAGCATACCAATCACCAATAACTTCATAAACCCAAATTAGCTGCATTACCAACAGTATAAATATAAATAAATTAATGAAGAACAATGGAAAGAAGAATCAAAACTAGAGAACAATGGAAGAGAATAAACAAATGGGCAACAAGCCACAAAAATTCTCAGCATTATTCATCATCAGAGAAATATATATATCAAAACTGCAATGGGAGATCACCTCAGATCCACTATGATGGCTACCATGAAAATAAAACAGAAAGTAAAACAGAAAATAACAAGTATGGAAGAGGATATGAACAAATTGGAAGCCCTATGCATTGTTAGTGGGATTGCAAAATGATACAACCACTATGGAAAACAGTATGTATGTTCCTCAGAAGTGTAATATTAGTAGAACTGCCTTATGGTCCAGCCATCCCCCTTCTGGACATATTTCCCAAACAATTGCAATCAGTATCTTGAAGGTACATTTGTACACCCATGTTCACTGCAACTCTACTCATAGTAGCCACGAGGCAGAAACAACACACGTGTCCATCAAAAGATGAATGAGATGTGGTGTACACATGAACAGGAATATTATGCATCCCTAAAATGAGGGAAATCTTGTTACATGACATAGCATATATGCACCTTAAAGACATTCTTCTAAGTGAAATATGCTCATTACGAAAAGACAAATTGTGTATAGTTCTACCTCTTAAAGGTACCCACAGAAGCTTAATAAAGGCTTCTTCTTGTCCCTTCTTTTTTTTTATTTTATCTGATTGAAACCAACAACTGAAATAGTGAATTACCTGTTACTAGTCTAGTGAATTATAATGTCCGCATGAGAATTGCAGGATCCTATGAAGACAGAGCTTGGACCCAGTTGCAGCTGAATTCCAAGAGAAAGAATCCTCCTCTCAGCTGGGGCTGAGCTCTATTATGGAGAAACTCCCGAACTGTCCATCATCAGAACTAAGGCTGAAAATCTGTGTTATATTCATTTATCTGGACTCACTGTTTTTCAAACCTCCCCCTGCAGCTACATTTGTCACTTCAAAAAAGTACATCTTGTTGACATGTTTGGTGGAAAGAGAAAATTTTGGATCCAGAGATCACTGTTTTCACAAGACTGCCAGCTTCTTGAAACAAACCCTTTCTTCTTACCAACTCTCATCTCTGGTGAATTAGCTGTCCAAAAAATGAGCAGCAAGGGCCTGATTATTTGTCCAGTAATACCTACAGCAGTGAAATCCATAGAAACAAAATAGCATGGCAATTAGCCAGGGTTCTGTCAAAGGAACAAATGGTGGCTATTGGTTAGCAAGTACAGGGTTACCCATTTGCAAGATGAAAAGTTTTCAGAGATTTGTTTCACAACAATCTGAAAACACTTAACATCATTGAGTGGTAAGCTCAAGAACAAGTGAGGTGATGAATTTTGTGCTACATGTTTTTTTCTTACAACAATTTTAACAGTAACAATAATTATAATAATAAAACTAGGAACTGACCAGACAAAGGCAAAATGGGTCTGTTCCACCTAAAAAGGGTCCAGGCATTGAGGCTGAAAGTACCATGCATGCATGTATTAGGGTTGTTATAGCTGTAACCATGAAGCTTTGTAAGGAGAGAAGAGCAGACTCCAAAGAAAGTCCAAGGATGGTGTGAGAAAACAAGAAGAGAGGACTGGCTTAGGGGAATGGTGGCTGAAGAGCAGGGCAAAGTGAAGATCCTTGCATGTGGGCCATGCTCTATTTGACTGAAGTGTCATTTCTCACATGTCAATGGAAAGAAACATTCAAATTGTTTAAGTGGGTTGGAAGAGGAAAGAGAAATGATGGTGCTCCAGTGTCATCAGTAGTCAAAAGTTTAGAATGGAGTCAGATGATTGGAATTCATGGTTGTTGTTACAGATCGCTATAATTCATGATGTTGGGATGTATATTAAAATATTGCATCCTTCATTTAATTAAAATTGAGTTTGTGGAAGGAAACTAGTATGGTTCTCTGTGAGGCACTTAGGGAGGTAAAGTTTTGGTAGAGTGTTTTTATCATGAGATCATCATTGTGGATTTTGTATTATATTGCATATCATGGCTTTATATATGAGGAGGTATGTTGGATCTTTGTGTAAATTTAGGGAAACTGTGAAGCATGAGACTCCTAACATTCTTTCCTTTTTAGGGCAAGATTGGATATGCAATTTCTGTGGATGGGAGCTGGCGTTGTGGTACAACAGGTAAAGGCACTGCCTGAAGCACAGGCATCCCACATGGGCTCCAGTTAGAGTACCAATTGCTCCACTTCTGATCCAAACCCCTGCTAAGGTTCTGGAAAAATACTGAAAGATGGCTCAAGTGCCTGTGCCCCTGCACTCGTGTGGAATACATGGATGAAGCTCCTGGCTCCTGGCCCCTGGCTTTGATTTGGCCCAGCCCTGGCCATTATGGTCAGCTGGGGAGTGAACCAGCAAATGGTCAACATGGAGTTTGTAGAGGGGTGACATGGCAATTCTTCTTCTTGCCCTCTTTAATACTTTTTATTATTATTATACCAAAACCAGGCACTGTAATCTTATCTGACTCTTGATGAATACATTTTTAAGTTCATGTCTCTATGGGGAAATCTCTGAGCATCTTACTCAGTGACCATCTTCACTCAAGTGGCTTAATCCATACATAGGAGTGGAGTTTCATGAACTGGACATCTTCCTAAAGGACTCGTCTCCCAGCACTGCTGTGTTAGAGATTACGTTTCCAACAGATGGATTTGGAAGTAATATCTAGACCATATATAACCCCTTCTTGAGGTCAGGAAAATGCCAGAGGGTCAAGGGTGGGCTCTATGCTGTACCAAAGACATCATGTCAAATTTGTGTATCACTTTTTTATGACTCAAAGCATATGGGCAGTGAGATGTAGAGGTTCATGGACTAAGGACCCATGTGAGCCTGTTTCCAGTATAGTCCAGTCATAGCCAGTAGTTGCTACTGTAAAGATATATAGCATGGTGCTAAGGAAGTCAACTACTTGTGCTTGAAATTCATGGATATTTATGGTCATTACAAGTGACTGTCGCACTGTATTAATTATTTCACTTGAGGAAAAAGTTTATGGGTATCTTTATTTCGAAGCCAACAGTAAGTACCAAAGTCATAATTAATTTTAACATGTTATTCATTGGGTTAAAGCATCTCTCCTCCCTATAGGATATTTTAGGGCAGGCAACAGTGTCTTGCCAATAAGGAGTTGAGGGAAGGTTGTATTTTCTAAGTTACAGGAAACAAACTTATTGTTGGCTATTTTGTATTCAGAAAGTTCCTACCATTTCAGGATCATGTTAATTAAATTTAGTTGGATCTATGGATGACACTGTGAGCCCCATTATTGAATAAAGCCATCAAGATGTGGTAATAAGTACATTTCAACAGATGTTAAATTTAATTCAAATCCATGCTGCATTGATATGAAAGCCAACCACTGTCTTTTATTCTTTTATTCTGTAAATTATTTTAGCAAATTTAGGGTTTCCAGTTGGGACATGCTGTGAACTTCTGTTTTTGTTTTTGTTTCTTGTTTCTGCCTACAGTAGGGAACGGGGTTTTCCCCATGTTATTTTTATTTATAAATTCCATCAGAAAAATCTTAAACTTTAATGATTATTATTTTATCAGGGTTTATGACCCAGGCTTAAATTGGGTTTAATCTCTTGACTTGTCTTGAAGGTGGCATGGAAGTATTTTCTTATAACACCAAAGAGCTGAGATAACTGATTCTGCAGGAGATAAGAGCCATTGGCTGACCAATAGGCAAGAGCAACAGGCAAACAGCAAAGGAATAACCTGTGCCATTCAGTTCTCCTACCACGTTCTGATCTCCTCAAGGCGCACCTGTTGGCAGAACCTCCCAGGGAGCATGTTGGCCTGAGTTACAATATAATATAGGCATATTCTCAGCTCTGGCTTCCCAGAAGTATGGAGGGGTGTGTTTGAGAAGAGACGGTATAGCCAGATACTCAGCACAATGTGGAAATCTTAAAAGCCATTTGGTGGATTCATAATGAGATGAACTTAAGTGATAAACAACATGTTTAGAGAAGTGTAGAGAAATATCTATTGAATTATATGAGGATGAGGACTTTTCCCACTTTTTTTCCCTTTGGTATGAGACTTATTTTTTATTAACCACTCTGCTGGTCCATTATGCCAGGACTGTCTTCTATGAATACTGGACTCTCTGTTCTCTATTTTAAATATGTGCTACTTGCTAATGGTGCAATACTGGTTAATTTAACATGTTTCTATTAAGCACTTACAGCTTTTGAAGGGTTAGGTCTGGCCAAAATATTTAGAAGTCCTAAGAAGACTGAATTTTAGAAAATTGTTTTCATCCAATATATAGTAAAATATATATTTAATAATCATATTTAAAATTTTAACAGATCTAAAATCAAAACAGAGTTTACTACCACATTCTGAGTGAGTTTAAAAATTTGAGCTACTCATGGCCGTTGCTATGTGTGCTGTTTCTTCTGGCACTGTTTTGCTAGGACAGGGCCTGGTCACATCCTTTCCTGGATAACGTAGGCTTTCATCCCAGATAGGCCAGCACGAAGCATGGAGCCAGCAATACAGAAGTCAGAAGGTCTTATGCTGACCTGGCTGCTGGCTTCCACAGGGGTTGTCTAATTTGCTTGGCCTGAGTTAGAGGACCTGATGGTTTATGATGCAAAACTGAAAGAGAGATTTGTATACACTGATCAGTGAAGACCCCTGATTGTAAATTAAAGCATCAATTGTAAATATACTGTAATTCGCTATGCTCTTTATCTACTATATAAAATATTAATTTTAACTAAAATATCTGAAGTATTAATTTAGAAAATCTGCCTTTATAGAGTGCTGTAAATTTTCTCTAGAAAAAAATGCTATTCTCAAAGTTCAACCTTTAAGTGACTGTGTGCTAGTGGAATTGGGTGATACTAGACCTGTGCCTCCGGGATGCCTCCTCACTACCACAGATTCTATGATGTGGGGCCATCCCAAGCAAATGAGTCCTGATGGAGGGGGCTTAGTAGCATCACGAGAAAATAATTATGATGGAGGTAAAGATAAAATTGATACTAATGTGCCATGAGTTGTATTCATATGAAAATAAATGAGTGTTCCAGGTACAAAGAGACAAAAGTGGGGTGGAGAGAGATGGAAAAAGTAAGGTCCTCATTCACTTTTTGTATTTGTTTGCAAAATAAATAGTGATATATTTAATCTCTAATGATATGTTCTTTAACGTGGCATTGCCTTGTTTCACCTGTTGTGACGAATGAAACAATGAAAGATTAGCACCCAACTGACATTTAGAAAAGCTTATTTATCCATGAAATATATAGTGACTTTATAAATATACATACATGTGTACACACACAAATGTTCATAGAAAATGACTATAATAAAAATTTATGTGGATTTCAAATTTATTTGCCCAAAATAATTTATTTATCTTCTAACCCCATTTTCCACAAACTTTTAAAAGTACCCACATACATTCCTCTTGTCCTAGTGTCTCCTCCAGCTTTTGCTATTTTGTTTATCTTTTCTTCATTCTAATATTTATAAGTGCATTGAACCTGTTTATAGAGGGAGTGCACAAGTATCAAATGCCTCCTTACTACCACAGATTCCATGATGTGGGGACGTGCCAAGTCCTTTCTGAATTTTTAAAATGTATTTATAGGCTGGCGCCATGGCTCACTTGGCTAATCCTCCACCTGTGGCACTGGCACCCTGGGGTTTTAGTCCCAGTTTGAGATTCTGTTCCTATTGCTCCTCTTCCAGTCAAGCTCTCTGCTGTGGCCAGGGAGGGCAGTGGAGGATGGCCTAGGTGCATGGGTCCTTGCACCTGCATGGGAGACTGGGAGGAAGCACCTGGCTCCTGGCTTTGGATCAGTGCAGCGCCGGCCATAGTGGCCTTTAGGGGAGTGAACCAACAGAAGGAAGACCTTTCTCTCTGTGTCTCTCTCACTGTCTATAACTCTCTGTCTCTCTCACTGTCTAACTCTGCCTGTCAAAAAATTAAAAAATAAAATAAAATGTATTTATATATTTTATTTTCAATGTTATTTGAAGGGCAGAAAGCAGGCACAGATGGAGAGGCAGACAAAGAGAGATCTTCCATGAGCTGGTTCATTCTCCTAATGTGTGTAACAGCCAGGTCTGGGCTAAGCCAAAGCCAGGAATCCAGAACTCAATCCGTGCCTCCCATGTGGGTGGCAGGATCCAATTACTTGAGCCATTATCTACTTCCTCCCAGGGTGTGCCTTAACAGGTAGCTGGATCAGAAGTGGAATAGCAAAGTCTGAAATCAGGCACTAAGATATGGGATATAGAAGCTTGGAATTCCATCCGGGTCTCCCACGTGTGTGGAAGGGGCCCACACACCAGCACCATCATCATTACTTTCCCACTAACTGGGTCAGGAGTGGAGCTGCTGGACTTGAACTGGAATGCAGATTCCAGAAGCCATCATTGCTGGTGGTGGCTTTACAACAGTGTCAGCCCTCTTAGCTATGTAGATTATTTTCTACTGAAAATAATAAGGTAACAGTTGAAATCTGGATAAAAGTGGTAGCCAACAGTAAGTAAATTGACAGAAAAAACAGACATGATACTTTGCTTAGATCATGTAGGGAAAGTTTCATTTTTCACAGATAATTTGTTTTCAGAGAAGAAAGGGCAATATGAAGTTTCTTTCACATTCGAAATAAGGACTGAGATTTTTTATTACAAGACATTTTTGTAATAATCACGGTTCCAGAATGAAGGTCACTTTGGGAAGGAGCTCAGTCACCACATTGGAAGTGGGGTTCCGCCTGAGGAAGCAGCCACCTGAGAGTCATGCATTGGGATGGAGTTTTGCAGTGCACCAGTTTTCTTTTTCTTTCCCTTGTCTGCTCTGATCTTCTAGAAAATGAAGACTGTCCCAAGTACATGTCCTCCACACTGTCAGCAAATCTGTCTGCTGTTGAGCAGTAATGAGAATCTTAGAATGTAAGTTAGGGAAACCAACCAAGGTCAACAAGTCTGATTCCCATGTTTGTATGAACATGAGATACTTGAAAATCTCTTCCCTGGAGGTTACACATGCCTGGGATTTACCCCCAAGAATTTGTATTTCTAACAGATGATAAGGTGACTCTATTGATCTAGCAATTGTAAGAATGCTCTGACAATACAAACTCTGAGACACATTGTAGTAAACAAGTGAGTTGCAAGACCTCACAAACTGTAAGGGAGCTGAATCATGTTAGTTCCATATTTTCATATCATTTGGTAGTCACCTTTTTTGGTACAACTTTTTAAGAGCAATGCCTATTAAAACAATAATTGTTTCTGTTTCATGGACCGATGAAAAGGAGGACAAGTTTCC
The DNA here is from genome assembly GCA_949820135.1 of Sylvilagus floridanus. Lineage (NCBI taxonomy): Eukaryota > Metazoa > Chordata > Mammalia > Lagomorpha > Leporidae > Sylvilagus > Sylvilagus floridanus. The sequence goes on along the minus strand of OX463246.1, from coordinate 27,675,500 downwards.
TGAATGTTTTGGGCAGTTTTCATTTGTGAAGTGAGCTGGAATTAAAATCCAGAACTTGACAAGTTTACAAGGAGTGGTTATAAACTGTAATGAGTTACTGAGTGAGGCTGCAGAATCCATTTCCTGAGGGATAGATTTTCTCTTTCACTTTTTCGTTTTCTTTTGGTAATGCAGTAGAACCAACAAGAAGTGAAAAGACAAGTGAACTCACTGTTGGAAATCTATTTTAGCACTATAATTAAATAAATAATTTACCAAACCTTTCCCTTTAGAGTCCTTTCTTGCTTCATTTATAAGTAATGAATTTAAGTTAAACCTATGGATGACTATGAGTGAATGACAAAGAAACAGGGCCTTTGATTTTTATGAAATACTAATTATTAATAAAAAGATGAAACTTCCTTTACATTTACTTATTTGTATTTCAATGTTCTCTCCTAGCCATCAGTAGTCCATTGATAAAAAGGACAATGAGAAGCAGTTATAAACTAACAATTTATGAGAGAAAATCATAATTACAAAGTGAATAGTTCACTTTTGAGATTATAAGCAGCCAGAGATACAGAAGTAAAACTCTTTTACCTAACATATTTTCACTGTTTTAAATTAGTGAAAATTCTATAATTATTATTGGGATTTTACTGAGAGACAGTAAACTTGTCTAAAGCCTTATAAATACCATTAGTTCATGAAATGATACTGCTGCTGTTAGAATGAATTCCAAGGAAATAATTGCACAAGTAACCAGGAACATCACCCATTTATAACTAACTTGTTCCACAGTTGAAGCTCTGTTTTTTGTCAGGATATTTACAGAGTGCAAGGATCTGATACATTGAATGGAAGGAAAGATCCAATTAAACTTTGTAACTATTGTGAAGAAGTTGATTCCAAGGTTTTCAAAGTAACCACACTTTTTGGTTGCTTGAGCATCCAGGGCTGTGAATCAGAGAACTCTACAAGGCAGGTATCAATATATACTTCCCAGGTATTTGATTATTTTTGGAGTTAAGAATATGAATGAGATAATTTGGTATATATATATATATATATATATATATATATATATAATAAAGGAATAAAAGAGTCCGAGGACTCTTCAGTTCTTGGGGGACTCTGGCAAAAATAGTAGTAGGTGATTTCACAGCAGTGACTCACAAAAAACATCACACAGGTTAAAGGGAAAGTCAGAAAGTTCTAGAAAATGAGATACTAAAGGCCAGAGAAATGAGTCTCAAAGATCAAAGAGTAATCAGTGTTCAAAGCTAATAAAATAAGATGGGTGCACATATTGACTAGATGCTCTGAGCTAGAACAATGATTGGTTTTGTAGTGTGGAGACTAAAGTCATCTTAGGGTGAACTGAGTATTAAAAGCAGGTCTGGAAATAGAAGCACTTACCATGGAAATAGTACAGAATGGAAAGATAGATAGTCATGTGGTTGAAATGGGTTGTGAGGTTGACGAAGGATACATACATATACATACATACACGTATACACACACATACATATATGTGTATGTACATTTCATTTGTTTTGAGATCTATACTTGTTGAAAATGATCAGTGGAAACAGAAGCACAAAGAAGCCCAGAGGATAAGATTTCCTAGGAAAACCTAGGATTCTGGGCTCCACACATCAAGTAACTGAGCATCCTTCATTCTAACAGGCTGTTTGCATAATGAACATGAAAAGAGAGCCTGCTTTTTCACTAGAGGAAAGTGAGAAATTGCCTGAATGTTAAGCTGGTATGAAGTTGATTAGATAAATTATTGTAGAAATATGGAACGGATTACAGTTTGGCTATCAAAATTGTCTAGATATGTGTTTGCCTAAATGTAAATAACCTCAGATTGCTGGATTTACCCATAAATTATCTATGTTTTTCTATTTAAATATTTATTTATTTCAAAAGCAGAGAAACAGAGATGGAAACAGAGATCTTCCATCATTCAGGACACCTCAAATGCCCTCAGTGTCCACACCTGGAGCTGGAAGTTGGGAGCTGTCTGCATTTCCCATGTGGATGACAAGGACCCAACATCACCTGCTACTTTCTAAGTTACATATTAGCAGGAAGCTGGAATTCAGAGAGCAGCTGGGATTCGAACCCAGGGACCCAAACATGGGTTGCAGGTAACAGCCAGTGTCTTAACTGCTGTATCAAACACTGCCCAAACAATTTTCTTTTTGCTTTAGGCTTGGCCAAGAATGTTGTACATACTTAATGTTTAATACAAATTGAATTAGTAAATAGAAATTTTGCTGTAAAGTTCCCTCTGCACAAACAGGTATTCTAGCAACACAGTGAGAATCTTGGACAGTGGGTCTAGGATCTGGAATCCAGTACCCTGGTGCTTCAAGCAGCCTTGGATGAGGAGAATATCTCAATTTCCTGTGGAGACTCTGCCTGAGAGCTAGCCCAGCTCTCACCAGTTTGTCAGTCTCTGGGCTATCATTGTCATCTCCAGACATTCTAGCCAGGAAAGCATCTCTCTTCCTCATCCTCATTCTTCCATGGAGTTTAGGAAATTAAAAAAAGCCACGAAAACAAACCAAAACACACACACACACACACACAAACTATAGCAAAACTGCCCTGAAACACAAACATGTATGCTACCTCTTAGCAATGGGAATATCACAAGGCAAAGCAATGGTCTCTGGTCATATACATAAAGTCATTTAAGATGGTAAGAAGCTGCTGCCGAGAAATAGATAGATGGGCAGACACGTAAAATCTCTCATGTGTAGTGGATAGTAGGGGGATTTTTAAAATTTCCTTTACTTTACTTGACTCATTTTCTTTCTATATGATTTTAATAAATTTCTTATAACATATTACTTAATGAAAAATTCAGTAAAGTACTGGAAAGAAAAGAAATAACTTTGGTATTCAGGAAACAGAAGTGATTTTCCTTTTCTAAACACAGCAATAGTAGACCTGATGCATGGTAGACTTCACTAACAACTTCAGACATGAATGGCAACGACTCTAGATATAAGACGTCCCTGTCCCCTGCTGGCTCTTAACCATTTTATGCAAGTGTTGCCGTGGGGATACATTATATTAATTATGTGCTCTACTTTTCAGTATTTTTCTTTCTTAAATTGTCATATTGTATGTGTTACACATAAAATAATATATTTTTTCTTCAATGGACTCTGTCCTGCTTTGCATTTATGTAGTTTTTGGATGTATTATGAGAAGGTCTCCAATTACAGTTGGAGAGCAGGGTCTAATAAATCACAGAGTTGGGAAATTTTATATGGGAAAAGTCATGTTCCATGCATTTGCCATTTCTACAATATATCATTCATCCATGAAAGCATTTGGGTTATGAAAAGGGCTTGTGCATGTTGATAGTCCTTTGGAGGATATTCTTGAAGACTGCGCTTAAGAAAAGCTTGACTGTATGCAGATTGTGACACTGTCCCTGTTACTTGATCTAGTATTTTCTTCCTTGTTCTGCACTCTGTTAGCTGTTTGAGACTGGGGATGGGAATTCTGTTTTCTTCTCTTCCCCTTAAGTGATACTTTGCTGTGACTGAATTCCTCTCAGTGACGGTGACGGGCATGTTGCCAACAACAGAGGGTTCACTGCTTATTGCTGATGACCCTGCTCTGCTGGATCCAGGGCTCCACACCAAAGGAGCATAGTCTGATCTTCTCCAGAGAGAAAGTCAAAGTGAAGCATGAAATGATAGCTACCAACTGTTATTCTGGTTTGATGCTAAGAATTATACACGACCCTCCTTTTATCTTCACTTTGTATAAAATTCCCCTTGCTCCCGAGGCCAATGGACTAGGAAGATGGAAGCAATGCCACAGCTGCAAATATTCCAGGCTAAAGACTCTGCCACAGCCAAATCTCACCAGAGTGCAGGCTGTGCACACATTTAAGAAGTCTATCTTTTGTTTCCTCATGTCCATTGGAAATGCAGTTCCAGAAAGTGGCTGTCAGATATAGCCAAAGCTTTAGCTTAAGGACTTCGGGCAGCAGCTACTGGGCATGGCAACAGAAAGAGGAGCTAGGAGGAGAAGAGCTGAGGCCTCACTGAAGCTGGGCAAAAGACTGAAAAGTGGATCTGCGCTAGACACAAAGCCACGAATTCAGAAGCAAATACGAATGGAAGATAACAGTGAAGCAGGAACTCAGAAGTCCTGAAGGTAAGTGGATTTTCCATCCCATTATCCTGGGGGTTGTGGGAGAGGAGAGCCCCTCCAAAGCTCCCAAGCTTAGAGCCCACAATAGGAAAGCTTTGTTCAAAGTCGGTAGTCAATAAAAGTGAATGCAATTGTGATGACTGTATTCTAATTTCCAAGTTTCAATTTAAACCTGTTTCATCAGTATAAACTGATTTCTTCTGTATCAGGAGACCCAAGTTTCTGACATGAAAGTTCTAATAATAATATAATGTTTATTCTCTAGCACCTCCCGTTTATACAAGTGATATTTTTCACTAAAGTTACATACGATTTCCTTTGAGATGTGTTTAGAGTGGATTTATTTAGACATAAATACTAGTTAAAAGTAGTTTTAGTAATGGAGAGCTGGTATTAGATATGGCGAAAGTCCTGAAGATGGCACTCAGATAACAGACATTTGGGAATATCCTTTTGAGCAGTGTGAAGATACTCACATTCTTGTGCTCATGTACACACCAGACCTCCCCATCAATTGGGAGCTACCTCTGGTTTTCTGTAAGACTGAGAATATTGAAAATACACACACACACACACACTGCCCCCCACACACACACACATTGAAGTTACTGCAAGGAGTGGGGGGAGGAGAATCCACCACCAACTTTTAGTTTCTTCCCTTCCAGTCAAAGATCTGAAGTAAAACAATAGCTATGATTTTGGATTTATCAGCCAGGAGGAGCAAGAGCAACAAACAAATAAACAACAATAAAACAAAACAAAACAAAACAAAAACCCCACCTAAACGCGGGCTGCCTTATTGTGTCATTTCTCTTAATTAACTTGACCATAGCATTGATTCTATTTCTGGTTGTCATTGGATTTCCTCATTGTTGATGATAGTGTAATTGGTAATCCAATCTTCTGATCTCAGGAAGCAATGAAAGATACAAATGCCTCAATCTCACAAGGAAGCTTTCCTGTCTTAATACTCCAAGAGTATAACCCATGAGGCTACACGTTGCTATGATACTGTGAAGCAGAAACGAGTTAGGATAGTAGTCATCTGTCAGAAATCAGCCTACATTCCAGTAACAAGAAAATACCTGCCACTTTTTTCTTTCACACTTGATAACATATTCAACTGTATGCCTAGGAGTTATGTCACTCTTAAGCCCAATTTTTAATAATTTAAATATGTGTATTTCAATTGCATGTTGATATATATATATACAAATTATATAAAGGTACACAATCACAATGTAAACATGCTTAAGTAGTAAGCACCCAGGTCAAGATATAGGATTTTCCATAGTTTAGAACACTCCACCACTACCCCTTACAATCACTGTAGTCTGACAAGAATAGCTGCATAAATTAGCTTTGACACATGTAGTGATTTATATACATGGGATGATACAGAATTCCTATATTATGCCTGATTTCTTACATTCAAAAGTGTGTTTTTGAGATCTAATATTATGTTTATGAGTGCAATTGTAGATTATTCATTTTTATGTTGTATATTATTTATGAAAATATGTCCAACATCACTAGAACAGAGACTTGCAAATTAAAACTACACTGGGATATCATTTTTATATCAAATTGGCAAAATTAAAATGAATGAAAACCAATACTGTTGGTGAGGCCCCCTTACAAAAGAGGTTTTGGTACTACTTAACACAATTATATGCACATTTACTTTTTCATTCTAGGAATTTACTCCGGAGGTATGCCTATGACAGTATGAAAAATTTGTTGAGAATATTTTGTATTTTAACTCACCATTGTTTATATCTGGGAAATATTAGAAATCATGTGTCCATACATAGGAGAATACTTCAATAAATTATATTCCATCCTTATGATGAAGACCTACAATAGCTGTCAAATATCGAAGAGCTCTATTAACAACCTTAGAATGACTTCAAAAATATATTTTAAGAAAAAAGAATGAACTGTATGGCTTGGTATAAAAAAGGAGAGACAGAGTGAGATTGATCTTCCATCTGCTGGTTCAGACCCCCAAATGCCTGCAACAGCCAGGGCTGGGCCAGGCCAAAGCCAGCAGCCTAGAATTCCAGCTGGGTCTCCCATGTGCGTGGCAGGGACTCACCTACTTACATAGTTATCCATTTGCCTTTCCAGGTACATTAAGGAAGTTGGATTGAAAGTGGAGTAACGTGGACTTTATATGGGGTTCAGATGTCCCAAGATGTAGCTTTATCAAAGGTATTCAACTTTTGATTAGCAAATGATTATTAAGCTAATAATGCAAAATGTAATAATAACAATGAAAACAAGTAGGGAAATAGGGAATTCTTCCTTACAGTTGAAGACCAAGTAGCCAAAGTAAAACAATGATTCTACTGTGATGATCTGGTTTAAGGAGGGATTATGGATGGATAGTAGGAATGAGTAGGAAAAATTTCATTGAATTATTTATATGGTCTCATGTTTTCCAAACATGTTATTGATTAATAATAAAGAGGTAAATAGAAAGTGTGTAGACTGCAAACTTTGCACAAAACTACCCTGTCTAAGGAATCTGAGTATTAGGAGACTTCAAAAAGTTTGTGGAAAAATGGAATTAAAAAAGAATTCTTTTTGGTGAAAGGATAATTTTGAAATCCAGTATAGATTTTCATCATTCTAATTTCCACTAAATATCTGAAACCCATTTATGTTTGCAAATAGTGGAAATTATTGGCCGCATACTTCACCTGGTATTATACACTGAGAAGCTCACAGCCTCTCACCTGTGGTGTGATAGTCTAAGCTATACAACCGAATATGGGAAAATAAGTGTGCAGCCCAAACTGAAGGACAGTTCATGAAGATAACTGTCCTGCACGCTCCAAACTCTGCTTCACATGGGAGTGTAAAGAAACATGGTCTTTGGATTCAATGCATCTCCTCAGATTTCATTTTGTTATAAAAAAACATAATTGAAAAGTAAGTGAATGTACTATGACTGCCAATTACAAATATATATCAATTTAATTACTTAATTTATATAATAATACTGTAGTTATATGAAAAACCACCCTTAAGCTTCACAAAATGCAAAGAAAATTTTAATACACAGGGCATCAGATCTATAAATTATTTTCCAATGGTGATGTGCGGGAAAGTATGAGTATATATCATATATACAAAATGCAAATTATAAAATATGAGTACAACGTGACTCAACTGTTGATATAATCATGCATTTCCATGCATAATTACATGTGTACATATGTGCATGTATGTATATAATGTATACACATGTGTACCAAAATTGGATGGTAAATGGTATATAGGATTTTTAACATTTCCTTACAACTACTTTGTAAGTTTGAACTTATGTCAATAAAAAAATACAAAAATGAAATGGTCAGGTTTAGCACATTCCTTTTAAAAAGTGTGCATGCATCAGGTGCCACTCCTTATGGGGAAAACAGAATGAGAGAACAAGAGTCCAGGAATGTGGTCAGAGTGAAGAGGACAAAAGCCCCAGGATGGATGGCAGTGACAGGAGGGCTCATTTGGCCAGGTGACATCTCTTTCCCCTGTTCTTTTGGAAATCGGCCATGTGCACATGTGCCAAAACTTGCACCCTCCATGCTATAAAGTCGTGACTTCCATTTGGACAACATGACATCTCTGTGAAAATGGAGACTGCTTCTCTCTATTCCTTAGCTCTACTGAAGACTTGACAATGGACACCAGTTAATTGGGACACTCCTGTACACTTTTATTTTCAATTATAAATTTCCCTTCAGTGAAATACTTTCACCTTATTGCTTCTGTGTAGTATTCTGTGAATGTTATATAATAATAATGTGTTTGAATTTTCAAGGTTTGCTTGACTCACAGTATTTTAAAATGGACATAGAAATTGTTTTAATATATTTACATAATTAGCTTTTACTCAAGTCTGCAGTAATATACAAGCTTAATCATTGAAAATAGAGTTTAATTAAGAAATATGCTAATTGTAGCAATTTAGAAATTAAGCACAATTAAATCTTTCAAAATGAGAAAGGGAGTAGATTACAGTCAAATATAAAAGATGTAAATATACTGAAGTTACTTTAAAATATCCTTCTTGATTTCAGTATTTCATTGTTAGTATTTAGAACTTGTGGATTTTGTATAAAATACCTGTATATTTTGCAAAGTTAAAAAATGACATTTGATATTATCTTCAGCCTATTTTTTTCAGTACAGAATACACAATAAGACATAGCTGGAACAGCCAAGCTGACCTTTAAATTAAAGAACAATTTAAAAAGGCAAACAGTGGTTTTGATTTGATGGACTTCAAATACAAGTTAAATTTCATGCTAACAAGTAGAGGGAAAAGCAAAGAGAAGCATTGTATGATTATAATCTTTCTGAAGAAAACATTGTCTCTGAAAGCTAGCAGAATAAAGATTCCACCTCAATATTTATAACTAAAATTTCTTAAATTAGTGAATCAATGGTGACAACAAATGATAAAAATTGCAAAATTCTAATTTAAAAAACATCTTTTTGGGGGGCTACAAAGAGCTTAGAAAAAGACTTTGTTGATAAGAATTTTAGACCAGAAAGTATATTGTTTAAATATATAAATCTAATTTGCCTTAGGTGTAACTAAGGCTTCTTAAGTATCTACCATATGCCAAGCTAATCCCAAAATAGTTTACCTAAGATTAATTTTGGAATATGATGTCAGCATTTGAGCTCTAAACTCTGCTGATATTTATTGAAGAGACAAAAATACATGTACTACAATAATAAAATAGAAAGTTACAAAAATACCTGAAAGCGAGTGTTAATTGTCAAAAGAATTTAGATTATTATACTTCATTTTCTTCTCTTGAATTCTCATAGAAACTAAAATGATCATGTGTATTTTCCTTAATAATTTTTGACTTAGTAAAAATCTGCTAGCTTATACCACATCAATTTCTGAAAGCCTCTTTCTTTTCTTGGCAGGAATATATTTCATACAGTTGATGATATTCCCATTAACAGGTGACCTGTGTTATCCAATGAGATTAGAATCAAAATACAATTTTTCTGTCATATTGAATAATCTAAACACCATAATCTCATTGTATTGAGGATTAATCTTGCATTGTTTATTATGCATGAAGTTGTATGAGTTCACAGTATTTTTTTCTCTCCCTTAAATATAATTAAAATAAAGGTCATAAAATATCACTTGGAAGATGAAAAAGACAGGAGTCCATGACAGCACCTTCTACAAAATAAACAATTGTAAGTTATATGTGCCAGAACTACATAAATTTGGGCTGGTTTTTGAATAAAATGAATACTATACTGATATTTCATTTTATAGTACCTCCCTATTCCCTCAAAAACAATGCTTTAATATTTAGGAAATGAATAGGTAATAAGATTTATTAAATCATTGGTTACTTAGGAATTTTACAAATTTTAGGGCTAAGAAGATGGGGAGAAGAAAAAGAGGATTTTGATTATATAAAACCAATAAAAATGTCTAAGAAAATTTTATGAATAGATATGAGAGTGAACTAAATTTACCTTTGTTTTAAAACTCGGTGTTCTGAGAGGCTCAATGAAACATCATTGCTTTTGATTCTTGTGGAGAGGAGATAAAGAAGGAGAAAACCAGAATCTCCTGCAGAAAGGATGGCAGTAACTCCAACCACACTGAGTCAGTTGCAGCAAACTTTATATTGGTCTTTGTTCACAAATGTCATGTCCACTGCATTTTGCCTTTGGATTCCTTTCATTTGAAACCCTAGGAAACCTGAAACTCAAAATAAAATCCCTACCCCTTTGCTCAGCTCTGTGGGTTTGGAAACTTCTCTAGTGTTTAGTTCATTTTTTTGTTCTTACCAACTGGCATTAGAATTAGACACTGAACCCAAATGAAACCACAAAAATTGGTTCCCCAAACAGTCCTGAATATCAAGAGAGAGTAAAAAGTTAAATTTATAGGTTCATATAATGGTTCAAGGTTTTGGAAACTACTCACATTATACTTGGCCCTTGTTTATCCCTATTTTAAATCCTGAAGTAACTTGGGATTTAAGTGTTTTTGGTCAGAAGTTTGGAACTTAACATCAACAAATGTCACAGATTCTCAAGGAAAGAATTGCATTTATTTAAATCTTATGAAAATATAAATTAAACATTTATTTAAACATATATCAGAAAGTTACCATGTATATTTGTATTATGTAAACCTATCTCACTATGGATACAAAGTAATCAAATGTCAATGACTCACCCACTAGATTATCCAAACCTGGATGGGTGGCTTGTGATGTAGAAATTTTGGTATTAACTCATTTGAGAAAAACGAATCACACTCATCTTTATGGATTAGTTAGTTCGAATTCTAACTATGATTTAAATAAGGATTATTACTGACATTGTATTGAAGAATAAGAACAAAAACAACAATCACATTGTTAACAATTAGTTGGGAATCTGGCAAGCAGGCTTAAGCAAGATCCTCTTCTATTTTGCAAATGATTTTTCTAATTTCTTTCCTACTTTTTCATATCCAGAAATAATGTCACCTGCTATTGTCATAACCATACTACATCAATGGCTTCACATTCAAACCTATTTGAATGACCTTGTTTAAAACCAATCCTATCCCAGTATGCATTTATTCAACAGATGTGCTTTGTGAGGATAAATTGAGAAGCCAGTGTTCTGTACCAGGACATGGGGCCTCCCCAGATACCAAATAAGTAAGTTCCAAGATCTTAGACTTCACAACTTACCAAACTGTGAGAAGGAATTTCTGTTACCTGTAAGCACTCAGTTAATGGTGTTATGTTTTAAGCACTTGAATAGACTAGGAGATTGACTCACATTCGACAGACCAGGTAGTTTTCACACAAAACCTAGATGGTAGGACAAGGCAGGAGGCTTGGGGGCAAGACCCCACACCTGGCCGAATTCAAGGACATTAGACCACTATCCCAGGGACTCCAGAGGACAAAGCAGCAAAGAGAAATATTTTAGAACTTTAATATCTGATGAAATTCACCTCACTAGGTTTTGAACTTACTTGGGGCCCCTCCCTCCCTCCCTCCATCCCTCCCTCTATCCCTCCCTCCCTTCCTCCTCCCTCCCTTCCTTTCTTCCTCCCTTCCTTCTCTCTCTCTCTCTCTCTCTCTCTCTCTCTCTCTCTCTCTCTCTCTCTTTCTGTTAGAGTATCAATTCAGAGTTGGTGCTGGCATGAGTTAAGATTTAGGGAGCTGCTGGTGTGGATTGTGAGTGTGTCCTGCATGTGAAAAGGACATGAACCAAAGCTTGGAAGGTGAAATGTTACTAATCTGAATATTTATGTCTCCACAAAATCCGGATTTGGAAGTCCTAATATCCAATGTCATCATATTGAGGAGGGGGCACCCGGAGGTAAATACATTAGATTACATTGTAAGTGTGGGGTCATAATTATGGAATCCCAGTGGGCACTATAGTCTCAGACTTTACAGCAGAAGCCTTCCTATGCAAAGCAGTCAAAGTTTACTATCTGAGAACCCCATTCATGACATTTTTAGTGTGTATCATATTTATCAACAACACACAAGTGAGAGTTTACAGGAAAACTAACGCAATTTACTGTAGGACAGATACAAACATTCAAAAACAATAGAGGTGCATTCTACATTCCTGTATGGGGAGACTGAATGTGCTATTAATGTCAATTTACTCCTCAAATTAAGTTGTAAATTCTTTGCAATGTGAATCAAATTTTCAGTTGCATTCTTTCCAGAATGAGAATCTGATCCAGGAATTCGTATGGATGACTAAGAAGCCAAATGCAGACAACAAATTGTGAGGAAGAAAATGATGCCTATGAGGGAAGGGAAAAGAGAGGCTGTCTTAGCCTGCCAGGTATGTAGCTGGAGTGGGGAGATTGGGTAACTCTAATCAAACAATATTTATAGAGGGATTCAGGAACCGAGTGTCTCTGAGAGTTCAGAAGAGCAACTTGGGACGTAACAAAAGGAATGCTAATTTTGCGAGGATCAACTCATATACAATTGTCCATGAATGTCACTGGGCCCTTTGGTTGGGCATATGAATAAATGGTTGCATTTTTATGCAGTATCTAAAAACTCCTTCTAGATGGATTAAAGAGGTAAATGTGAAAAGCAAAACAATTTATAAGACAATGGAGAGGGACTGGCGCTGTGGGGTAGCAAGTAAAGTCACAGCCTGCTGCATCAGCATCCCATAAGGGCACAGGGTCAAGACCCAGCTGCTCCACTCCTGATCCAGCTGTCTGCTACAGCCTGGGAAAGCATTGGAGGATGGCTCAAGTCCTTGGGCCCCTGCACCCATGTGGGAGACCTGGAGGAAGCTCCTGGCTCCTGAATTCAGGTCAGCGCAGCTACGGCTGGTACAGCTATCTGGGGAGTGAACCAGAGAATGGAAGACCTCTCTCTCTCTCTGCCTCTTTCTCTCTGTAGCTATGTCTTTTAAATAAATAAATAAATCTTAAAAAACCTGCATGATTATAACTAGTACTCAAAGAGTATATTTCACTCTGTAATGCTATGGGAGGGCAAATGGTTTAAAATCTTTTCTTAACACATACTATACTGAGCTCCTGTATACAAAGAGAATTGAAAATAAATCTGGATGTGAATGAAAGGGGAGAAGGAGTGGGTAAGGGGGGAGGGTAGCGGGGGAGAGGGGAGGTATGGGTGGGAAAGCCATTGCAATCCACAAGTTGTACCTTGGAAATTTATATTCTAAATAAAAATTTAAAAAACCCTGCTTGATTAATAAGTGTATAAAACGTAATTCTTTTGTTCGGAAACATCATTCATATTTGTTCAGATTTCCTGCCCAGGATCCGCAGTTACTGCTGCCCTGAAACCAATGCTTTTGCTACAAGAGCTAAGGAATCTCAACACATGAGAAAAGACACTGGTAATTCTTGTTGGTAATTGATAAGCTGAAAACATCTTGAAAAATAGGTTAGAGAAATGCAATCATCCACAGTCATCTCCTGGAATATTTTTTTAACTATGAACATGCATAAACCAAATTTACGTATAACACAAAGATATTTGAAGAAATAAATGTTATTTTAAAATACCACAATAAAATAATTACATTATGATAGCATAAAATAGACCCCACTATCACTTGTATGTAGAGCTATATGTGTATAATTATTTATATCATTTCTAAAATCATGTAGATGAGTAAAATATATCAACTTTAATACAATGGATTCATATGAGATAGAAGTAAGAGAAAAGAGACAGTTGGGGTGGGTTTTATCTATGAACTTTCACATTTTTAATAATCAAAATGCAATATCAACTATATTAAAATATTTTCATTTTAAAAGATCTAAATTGTAAGTACAGAGGCAGCTAGTATCTAATCTACATGCATAAACTAAACAATTTGAATAGTTTTAAAATATAGTAAGCTTATCAGTACCCCAAATTACAGACGTGTTACCAAACTTCTTTTAGTGTAATAGTGTTTCCTTATAAATTAGCTGTTATTCTAGCATCAGAAACAAACACTTTTTTTAAACACATCTGTGATAGGCAGCTTAATGTTTCTGCTTGGCTCAGCTGCCCTTCCTAGTTTGCCAACACTAATGTAGGTATGGTGGTAGGCGTGGTTACCATCTGCAATCAGTAGGTAGTAAGTAAAGGGATTATCCTCTGTAATGTGGGTGGGCCTCATCTAATCAGTTGCTAAGTCTTCAAAGCAAAATTAAGCTTTCCCTTAGGAATGGGAAATTCTTTCTCAATATTTCAACAGCAATTTTGCAGACAGTTTCTGGCCTGCCAACCTCTCCTATAAATTTCAGTTTTGTCTTCATTCACAATCACATAAGCCGATTCTTTTTTTGAAGATTATTTTTATTTTATTTGAGGTACACAAATTTCACACACTTCATATATACAGATCGAGGGACACATTGATGCTTCCTACCCTACCCTCCCGCTAGCCCATGCTCCCACCCTTTCTCTTCTTTCCTCTCTAATTCCCTCTCAATTTTTATAATGTAAGACAATTCTTTAACAAATTTCTTGTGTGAGTGTGTGAGTGCCTGTGTGTGTAAGTGTGTTTGCCTTAATGGTTTTGGTTTTTTGCAGAACACTGATTGATAACATTGCAAATCATGACTCCATATCAGTCAACTCCTACATGGATATATAATTTTAATTCAGATTAATTTTAGGACAGCATGTGTGAGTGTGCAAGTGTTTATGTGCATGTTCACACATCAGTGTGCTTTTGTGTGTATGGGGAGTTGCTATTGCTGCTCTTTGTACCTTTTGTAGCCTCTTCCATAAAGACAATTGTAGGTTACTGAACCATCAATCCTTCTATCAAACACTTTTTTGCAATTAGAATAAAATAAGAATCATAAATTGTATCTCTCAGTGAAAGTGATCTTAGTCCCAGTTGAGAGACAGAAATTACAAATCTGAGTCAATAAAGTTTATTTCAATTTTTCTTCCATGGCTAATTAGTAGTTGAATTCTTAACTGATTTCTAAGCAATGATACTTGGGGAGAGGTCTGTGGTAGGATCAATAAGAAAATGTAATCCTCTCCAAAGACACTGGGAAAAGTAGTCATTTCTGGATATTCCAAGATATGAAATGCCCTGAATGACTCCAATCATTGCACAGACCTGAAGAGACCTATCCTGAATTAAATCTGCTTTTTTAGTATATTTTACATTTTAGCTAACCTAGGCTGGATGTTTCTGTTACTTGTGATCAAAGTCACTCCAGTTCATATATACTTTTGGTCTACTTATTTGGAAATTACGCTGTGCAATATGCAATTTACCAACTAGCAAGTCCACTGTATCTCAACTGATGGGTAATTTAAGAGATGAACATTAAAGAACAGAATATTACAGTATAGTCAGTGAGAACTAATATCTTGGTAGACTCTTCAAAGACTCAGTTTGAATGACTTCAACTAATGATAGTTAATTGCAGATTTTTTTGGCTGGTTTCAGTCAATTGGAGGTACTATTAATGTGAAGTGCAAATGGATATGGATTCGAAAAAGCATTCATCCCAATTCTGTTCTAATAATACTAATATTGTATAAACCAACCTTTGTTCGCTACTGCAAATGCTCCTCATCCATGTCTGATTAATGGTGTAGACTGGCAGAAATCTCTATTAGTAGAAGAGAATATTGCCTGATCTGATTGTCTACCTCTGACTCATTGCCAAATTTGAAGAACTTATTAAAAGAATTACCTGAGACACCATGCCACTAGAGAATGACTCATTTTCTTTTACATACATCTGAAATAGTAATGCGAACAATTTTATATTTTTGAATAAATAGAATATACTGTATGTTCTTTTGCTGTGGACATAGGTCAGATATTTAAAGGTTTAAAAATAGCAACAACCACCACTAAAACAGCTTTTACATCTCAATGTTTTTTAAAAGGTCTGACGCCTAGCAGCTTGCTCTAAGAATTCTACTAGTTTTCATTCACTTAACTTATGAACAATTTTCTAAATCTGTAATTTTTAATAGTGGGAAATGGGACATCTCAAATATTTGTGTTTCATTCTTAACTGGCTTGATGTTATGCATCTCACTTATAAGATTTGCTTTGAATTTCTTAATGCACTACTTATGTAATAAAGAATTTGCTTTAATTCAATATTCTTATTTGTTGACTAGCAAAAATATAATTTCTTCCTTGAAAATAAAAAAAAAACAAAGAATTTCTTAATGTTATTCAGGAATTAAGTAAAGAATTAATGACAAAAACTTTAAAAATTTGTTTCTACTTAGTGTTTCATGAGAGAGGGCTTCCATCCGCTGGTTCACTTCCCAAATGGCCGGAGCAGCCATAGTTGCACGGATCCAAAGCCAGGAGCCAGGAGCTCCTTCTGGGTCTCCCATGTAGGTGCAGGGGGCCCAAGGACTTGTGCCATCTTCTACTGCTTTCCCAGGCTATAGCATAGAGCTGGATCTGAAGTAGAGCAGCCAGATCTAGAACTGGTGCCAATATGGGATGCTGGCACTGCAGGGGGCAGTTTTACCTGCTACACCACAGTGCCAGTCATGTAATTTTTTAAATTAATAAATAGCACAACTATGTTGAAGAACCCTGTGCACCCCTCTGTCATCTCTCTCATTTCCCTTATAAAAAAAATCACAATTATGTCAGATTTTCTCTTATTCACTCTCATGACTCATGCCAATCACCATAGGCTAAGATATACAGTGATAACAAATGGCCAGTAGAAGAGATTTATAACTCAAAGGTTTATTTCTCACTTTACAAATGAATCGTAGGTGAGCCATTTCAGTACTGTGTTCTGATTATGCAGCTCCTGGTTGAGACATCACCTGACCTAATACAGAAGGAAAAGAAAGATACAGAATGACAAATTAGCTCTTAAAATTTCAGTTTGAAAGAGTAATGATATATGTTTCCATTTTTCATTGACCAAAAGCAGTCATATGGTCATTAATAAGATAAATTGGTAAGGATATATTCTCCTTTTATAAAGAGGGACACATGACAAAGCTTGATTTAGTGGGATGGGGACAGGTCAGCATAAATTTTAAAACAACATATTAAATGAAAATTAAATTATGAGCATGGAGTTCAGCACTGTGGCATAGCAGGTGAAGTTGCTGACTTCATTGCCAACATCCCATATGGGTGCTGGTTTGAGACTGGGCTGTTCCACTTCCAACCCAGCTCCAGGTCCTTGGGCCCCTGCACCCACATGAGAGACCCAGAAGAAGCTCTTGGCTCCTGGCTTCAGATAGGCTCTGCTCTGGTATTGTGGCCATTTGAAGAATAAACCGGCCGGCGCCGTGGCTCAACAGGCTAATCCTCCACCTTGCGGCGCCGGCACACAGGGTTCTAGTCCCGGTTGGGGCGCCGGATTCTGTCCCGGTTGCCCCTCTTCCAGGCCAGCCCTCTGCTGTGGCCCAGGAGTGCAGTGGAGGATGGCCCAGGTGCTTGGGCCCTGCACCCCATGGGAGACCAGGAAAAGCACCTGGCACCTGGCTCCTGCCATCGGATGAGCGCGGGGCACAGGCCGCAGCGCGCCGACCGTGGCAGCCATTGGAGGGTGAACCAACGGCGAAAGGAAGACCTTTCTCTGTCTCTCTCTCTCTCACTGTCCACTCTGCCTGTCAAAAAAAAAAAAAAAAAAAGAATAAACCAGCAGATGGAAGATTTTTTTTCTCTGTCTCTGCCTCTCTGTAACTCTACCTTTCAATTAAATAATGAAATAAATCTTCAAAAAGATTACTAAGCACAGAGTCACACACTGGAAGAATCTATGATATAGCTTGACATATTTAACATAGCATATTATAAATATGATTTTATAACTGCCTGTTTTAATCATATTTTTGAGATATATCTTTTAATTAAGATAATAATTCAGTCTATTAACATATTAATATTTTCTATTCAAGATTTCAAAGACCCTTAGTGACATGGTTTCATTTATTTTTTAACTGAATATTTTATTTATTTATTTATTTTTTTTTTTATTTTTGACAGGCTGAGTGGACAGTGAGAGAGAGAGACAGAGAGAAAGATCTTCCTTTTGCCGTTGGTTCACCCTCCAATGGCTGCCGCGGACAGCGCGCTGCGGCCGGCGCACCGCGCTCATCCGATGGCAGGAGCCAGGAGCTAGGTGCTTATCCTGGTCTCCCCATGGGGTGCAGGGCCCAAGCACTTGG
The DNA here is from genome assembly GCA_949820135.1 of Sylvilagus floridanus. Classification (NCBI taxonomy): domain Eukaryota; kingdom Metazoa; phylum Chordata; class Mammalia; order Lagomorpha; family Leporidae; genus Sylvilagus; species Sylvilagus floridanus. The sequence goes on along the minus strand of OX463246.1, from coordinate 27,657,627 downwards.
GCCATCCTCCACTGCACTCCTGGGCCACAGCAGAGGGCTGGCCTGGAAGAGGGGCAACCGGGACAGAATCCGGCGCCCCGACCGGGACTAGAACCCGGTGTGCCGGCGCCGCAAGGCGGAGGATTAGCCTGTTGAGCCACGGCGCCGGCCTATTTATTATTTTTTGAGATAATACTTTTAATTCACATCATAGTCAAAAGCTACTGACTGTACTAAAGGGAAAGTTTAACAAATTAAAAAGCATAACAGCTTTCCTCCTTTTTTAAGGAACGATTTTCTTTTTTTAAACAAATATTTATTTTATTTATTTGAAAGGCAGACTTACAGAGAGAGAGGAGAGGTCTTCCATCTGCTAGTTCATTCCCCTAATGGCCACAATGGATGGGGCTGAGTGGGTTTGAAGCCAGGAGCCACGATCTTCTTCCACATGCATGCAGGGGCCTGAGCACTTGGGCCATCTCCTTCACTTTCCCCCGAGCACTGGATCAGAAGTGGAGCAGCTGTGATGTCAACGCTGCGCCCTGGCCCCAACAGCTTTCCTCCGATACACCGTATTGCCATGGAATTCTTCCTCTTGTTTTCCTGAGCATTTGTAAAAATAGGTAAAATAAATAGAAGTGAAACTGCTAAGTCTCTGTATTAATATTGCATTAGGGATTGTGTTGTAGTAATTATCATGCATTTGCTGTGACCCTGAGAATCTTGTTACAAAATTGCCTTAAAAATTGCTTTTAATGGCCATATTTTTCTCTAAAGATGACAAACTAATCTCTCCAATCAGTAATAGGGTTAGAATTTCATAACTTTCTGTTCAATACTTACAGACTTATTATCGTATTTTTATGGAGTCTCATTGTAATTAGTGACTTCCTTGAGAGAATATTTTTTTTTCATATATGTATGAAAAGCCCAAAGGTCAAACAGCTCTTCTCCTCTGAGTTTTATTCCACAGCAATGTGGCGCCATCTTTTTAATTTTACTATTATCTTGCTGACAATAATAATGTGTTACTAGTGTTGTATGTGAATCTGAACAGCATGACTTAGTCTTGTGGGTGGTGTCATTTCTGTGCAGAGGTTATTTCTTTTATTGTCATAAAATACCAATTTAAAAAAATAAAGAAATGATTAGCATTAGTTTTAGAATGTGCAAAAATATATTACACTACTAAAAAGGCTGGGGAAATGAAAATCTTTGTCATGAACTGGTAAAACATTGTGAAATTATTGCTGACAATAATATAGAAAGTAGTAAACACATGTACAGACCTTGTGAACAATGAGGATCAGGTGTTCTTGCTAACAGAATAAAGCACTGTGACAGAGAGATAAACTAAGAAGAGAATCAAGAAGCTATCAAGCAAAATTTAGGCAAGATATCTAAAAAGTCAGAATAGTCTGGTTTGGATAATAAAAACTATTTCTCATATCTCACTTCTGCAGTCAGATAGAGAATAAGGTTACGAACAACTCTTCATTGGGGATGAAAATACAAAAATAACAGAGACATTTGTTGACCAACTACCATGTTTCAAGAAATGGGGTAAATGTAGAGAATAGTAATCCAAAATACCTTAAAATCTACTTTTTTTAATGAATAAAGGAAAGCAATTGCTAAATAAAGTCAATGCATGTCCTTCAGATAAAGTGACAGAAAGTTCCTTTCAGTGAAAAATTGCAAAGTCATAAGTCGAGATTGTGGCTATAGAGTATAGTGAATAATCGGGGTTATAAACGCAATGAATTTATTCCCCAACTCCTCCTTCCCTAGTATAATTATCCACATCCCTCTGACAAGCAGTGTATTGTTGCCTGGCACTACGGCCTTCCTAGTGTATTATTCCTAGGCACCAAGCATCAAGCTAGCAATCTCGAGTTTCATACTACATCTTGTTCTAGACACATGAATGGAAAATACGTTATATGCATCCATTCACACACACTTACACACACACTCATACACACACAAATGCACAAATGAACATAGTAAAGAGTAGTAAATAGAATAAGTAGAAAATAGAACATAGTAAAGAGTAGAAAATAGAATAAGTGCTGTTATTGAAAAAGGAAGATGAAAAGAGACATACAACTCAATGCCCTTTGAAAGTCTGAGATCTTGCTGTGCAAATGTCAAATTTCCCTCTTCTGGAAAGGTATAATATTTTTGATTAGGTCTTACTTATTTTCTCTGTAGTGGCTTCCTAGTTCATTGTGCTCCTTGGATTTTGACACCTCTTGGAAACTTCTGAAGAAGTCTTTGGGAAGCAGTCTCTTTGAGAAATTTTCACAGCTTGCTTCCTGCCAGTAAAAATTCAAGATCCTAAATCCTTTTTAAATTTGAAACGTTTAAGTCCAAATTCACCTATGATGACAATGAATGCTTTTAACAATTCACTTTCCTTGAAAGCTTTGTGGCAATTGTATCTTTCTGATTATATTCCATCCAACCCTCTCAAGCCAAGTCCTTCTTTTTACCATTACTTTCATGTTAGGCGTTTAAGGTTTCATTGCCTTAAACATCCTGTAAGCCATTTGATCCAGCTAGCAAGATGCACTACCTTAATTCTGTTAGAGTACTAAATGAAGAGTCCTAATCACACCACTGTCCAACCTATTGTTTTTCAGGTCAAAAGTAGGAGGAGACAATCTTTTTAATATCACTTACACCTATTATTGTACTGTAGTTTTTTATTATTATTTAACTCAGTTTTTGTAATTCACATTTTATTTCAAAATTGCCCAATTTTGTCTTTTTTATAGTTATAATTATTGATGTTGATTAATGTATTATTATTTTTACTTCAGAGTATACCAATTACATTATTCTGCTTCCTTGTTTCCATTATTAATTTCTAATTGTACATATATTATATTATCTTGATGTATTCTATACATATTATGGACATATTTTATATGTATATCCATATACAGATAAACTGTCCTTTATTATTATTATTATCATTGTTTTATGAGAGGCAGAGCGTTGGCAAGAAACTGGAATCTGAAGCTGAAGCTGGGATTCGAACCTAAGTACTCCACTGTGGGATCCTGGCATCTCAACCCACATTCTAACTTCTGGGCCAAACATTAGTCCCTAATTGCTATAGTTTATATGCTTTATCTCTCTTGTCTTCCTTCAGATACACATAATTTCTTCTCAATTCTCTATTTTTTTTCTCAAGTGTGTCCAGCCAGCTTGTATAGCCTATTTAGTCTATAAATTTAAGGTTTTTTTTTTATTTCCAAGGTATTTTACTCATTGTTTCTTTTTTCTAGCTTTAATGTATTTTATACAATTTTCTGAAATTCATAAATGCAATACCATATATTCATATCTAAATTATTTTATACATTTTGTAAATTCATTATAAAGCAAATATGTCACCTTATGATTATTTTATAAACATTTGGTTCTTAATTAATTTTTATCCAATTTTTATCTTTCTTGTTATTTTGTTATAAGTGGGTATCTTTCATTCATCTCTTTCTGCATCCTTCAGGAACACTTAAGAACTATTGAATTAATTCATCCCTTGATGTCAATCTATGGCAATGTTTCTTAGAAATTAGATTTAATTGTGTGGTTTAGAATATGATTTTATGTGATAATAGGGCATTACTTGACTTTATGCACTCCTTTTAAATAGGGAGTTGCATTCCTGTCCACTGATCAGCTCCTTCTTCCGCACATTGACCCCTAGGCTGCCACTGACGACTTTCCACACCCACGTAACAGCTGTTCGTATCAGTAATAGCACTCAAATCATGACTATTTGATTTTTGACCCAGTAACAATGTTTAATTTTTTTTTCCAATTCTGCTTGTGTTTTACCTTTCAATAATTCTTTTTCAGGGATCAGAACAGGTATGATATTCCAGAGATGGACGTTATTGCAGCCTTTTGTCAGTTTCTGTGTGTTTACCCCTCTGGATCTGCTATGACATGTATTTCATCATAGAAGCATGCCTTCCTCCCAACTACTGGTTTCATGCGTCTAACACTAGTGCATGTTAGTTAATACCTGGAGGATTGGTTTTAGTCAAAACTCCAGATAACTTGATAAGGACAAAAACAACTTCATGTTATTAGAAAATTCTGTTCAGACATAAAAAATACATACATGAATTTCAATGTCTGTGTCATTAGTCATGTCAGGGTAGAATAGCTATGTCATTATTTTCAAATTGTAGTAATGTTTCTAACTATAAATCTCTGCACTTCAAAACAATGGCTTAGCAATATTGGTGTTTACAATGAAATTCAGAAAGTAGCTATTGATTATCTACTGTGGAAAGGAATAATTTTTTACTTCTTATAATCATGTGGTATCCACCTTTGCTCCCATATACTATTCCTCCCCATGTTGTGGTTTTTACAGTGTCATTTGTTCTGATTGTATTAATACTTTTGGTACATGATTTTGTCATGCAGTCATTTTCTCAGCTGGAACTCTGGGTTTCTTCCTATATCTCCTTCCCCAGCCTCCAGACTGCAATGATTGCCTTTGCTTCAATAGGTGTCCTTTGTACTTGATAAACATGCATTCAGTTCCCATATCTCTTCAGACTACGGAATTCCTCCTGATGCATCCTGGCTATGTACAGGACTTGGAGAATGCAAATACTATTCCCACATAAATTTTTAAATTTTACTATCTTCTGGCTTCCGGCACTGTTCTTAAAAATATTGATGGTTCTGGTTCTTAATCTCTCTCTAACTCCAAAGTCCAGTTTCTTCTCTCTATTATTTGATTACATATAGAAAATTTATACATAATATATTAAATACAATACTATATTCCTTATATAATATGTATAATATGATAACGTATTATATGTAAATTTTTACATTGTATGTAATTTATTAATTATATTGTATCTATTATTTTGATGGTATTTTTTATTAGTTAGTTTCTTGAAAATCTTTAAATATTGACATTAACATTTTGGTTTTTGAGATAACATTTTGTTTTTTATTCTATGTTTCCTTCCACTTTATTTTATCTATTTGTTTACTAAAATAAAATGTTTGATATTTATTTCTTGTTTGATTTTCATAATGTAGGCTATTTTAGGAAAAGAAGTTTATGCTATGATATTTTGATTAATCATTTTATTTCTAGAAAAGAATTTTCTAGTTTCCAGGAATACATTCTTGTTGTCTGATTTTTTTTCTTTAAATGCTATATAGGGGTTTTTTTTTTTTTTTTTTTTTTTTGCGAGAAAGATCATCTTTATTTTTGGGACAGAATACTACATGATACATATTCTATTGAGAACATGCATACAAACTAGTTTTTCTCCTTCCCTGCTTTTTTGAGTTTTTTTTTTTATTATTTTTTTGAATTTGCTTTTCTTTCCTCTTCTTTTCTTTGGGCCCTTATCTTTAATTTTGGAGACATTACTAAATTGGCTGGAATACTCGCTGTTAGTTCACATTTAAGCATGAGGCATTATCAACAACTACATAAATGTCACTGGAAATTTGGGCTCATAGAGCTTCCCCACTGATGGAACTGCCTTAGGAGATCCAGCTCTTTCACCTGGGAGCAAGAAGTCCTGTGATCCAGAGAATTCTGCAGCCTGGCACTGTGGGAAGGAGTGGAGCAGTCTCACTGGGCCTCAGGATTTGCTGGAGTTGAGTGAGGGGAATGGGTTGGGATTGTCAGTCACTCCTTTTGTCTCTTTCCAAGTCTGCAGAATACTCGCATCCTGCACCCTCTGCTCTGCCTCCTCAGCTGAGGGATGAGGGAGGTCAGTTTCCTGACTGAAACCCAGGGAGCTGGTGTCTGACTTGCCCTCTAATTTCTTACACCAACTTCGATCCTAAACCTCCCATGTCTCCCCAGGCTATACACCCTGGCTTTCCACCATATCAGGGACCTGTGATTCTTGAGGATTTCTGAGTTTTTGTGACATAAATTGTCTTTTGTTATTATTTTAATGGCTCTATCTTCAGCAATTATACTGACATATTCTGAAGATTCGTCACCTGTCCTTTCATCTCTACAGCTTCTCTACTCACCAGTGATCTAATATTGTATCTCCAGTTTTGTGGTTTTCTAAGTTTTTAATTATTTTACTATTATTTCTTTCAAGTTTTAGGAAGGTATAAAAACACATACAATATGTCATTGAAGTGTGTTGTATTATTCTACACAGAGACTATATTACGTGACAAACACTGTTTCATTTGCAGCCTACGCTCAAATGTTCTATGTTTTAGGATGATGATAGAAAAGAGAGGTAAGTAAAGCGACTGTTTAATTCCACAACTTTAACATTTCACAAGGCTGGCATTACCTAGATGAAGATGATTCCACAAGTCCTTGGAAAAACGCAATTAACATACTGTGCATCTTCCACAAAGTTTTTGAAGCTCCATCACGTAACATTTCTGTCATTTTCCTATTTCAAAACATACTGATTATTTACTTGAGAGGTTGAGGGACAGAGAATGAAGGCCCGATGGAGTGAGAGCTCCAGTCTGCTGATTCATTTCCCACGTCCCTCTCATGACCAGGGCTGAAAGGGGGCGCTGAACCCTGGAGCTGGCAACTCAATCCAGGCCTCCCACATGGGTGTTGGGCCCCCAACCAATTGAGCCATCACCACAATCTGCCAGGGTCTACATTACTGACAGTTGGAATCAAGACCCAGGAATGGAACCCAGGCACTCCAATATAGGACACAAGTATCTTAAACCATGTCTTAATTGCTAGGCTCTCAATTTTCATGGTGAGGTAAATTTGCTTCTTTATAAGTATGAAATGTTATATAGTCACACTTAAAATGAAATAATACTACTGAGAATATTAAAATTGAATAAATGTAATCCAAAGCACAATAAGTTCATTTGCCACTACTCAACAAATCGAAGATTAACAACTTTCCTCTATCATATGCAGGCAACATTTTTGACAGCAGGTCTGTTTTGAAAATTAATAAAATGCACCTGTATAATTTATAATCTTGTCATTACTTATTTACTTAAGCTTGTGCTATTAGGAGACATCATAAATGCCTGAAAGCTGAAATATCCTGACTTAATTAATATTCACACATTTTAATAATACAATAAAAATAATTTGATCGAAATTTGAAAAAAAAATCTTTCACATTAACTGGCCAAGAAAAACTGAAACCTTCATATGTGTTTCTTTCTACTCATTTAGAACTCAAGAATCTGTCAGCATAATTAAAAAGAAGCTTGATTATCTCAAAACCAAAATTCTGAATAATTTTTTAAAAGACATTTATTTGATAGGAAAAGTGATGGAGAAAGAGGGAAAAACAGAATGGGAGAGAAAAATCTTCCATTCATTGATTTGTTCCTCACATGGCTACAAGGAACAAGGCTGGACTAGGCTGAAGCCGGGAGACTGGAACTCCATGTGGGTCTCCCATGTGGGTGACAGAGGCCCAGGTACTTGGGCATCTTCCGCTGCTTTCCTGGGTGCATTAGCAGACAGCTGGGTTGGAGGCAGAGCAGCCAGGTTGGCATGCTCCAATAGAGGCACGCTGGGGTTAGAAGCCAGGACTTAACCCACTGTACCACAATGTTGGCCTGTGAATAAGTTTTTTCAAGTCTTGGTGTTCACAGGTTAAGTATGTCATATTCTGTAGCATATTTTCAGACTTCTAAAATTTTTTTGTTATTATTACTCTCTTTTGAATTAAATTACTTTGTGTGTTCTGGAAATAGAACTTCTGGCAGGGTAAGTGAGTTTGTGGCTCAGAACTACATTTTCATGACACATGCAATTAGAAATCACTTTCTACTTGTGATCATTCTATGATAATCAAGATGACCTGTGATTTAAGTATTTTCCCTAGGTAGTTGTTGTTTGGATGTTCAACTAGATGTCAAATATTTGGTCAGCTATTCAGAGATAGGTAAGGAAACAACGGACCTAACACTAATTACAGTTTTTTAAAATATTTATTTATTTATTTATTTATTTGAAAGGCCAAATAACAGAGAGAGTCTGCTGTTTCACTACCAAAACGGCCCCAATGGCCAGGCCTGGGCCTGACTGCAGCTAGGAACCTCTAACTCCATCCTGTTCTCCCCATAGGTGCAAGGACCCTGATACTTGGGCCGTCTGCTGCCGCTTTCCTAGGCATTAGCAGGGAGCTGGATGAGAAGTGGAGCAGCTGGGCCTTGAAAGAAGATCTGCATGGATGCCAGCACTGTAGGCAGCTGCTTAACCTACTGGCCCCTTGCAGTGGTTTAACAATATTAAATATCTTGAATGTGCTGAGCTACCCCTGGGTGGTGAAGACGTCTGCATTCATTAGATTTCCATCTGTTTCTTTGTTTTTTTTTGTTTTTGTTTTTTGTTTTAGTTTTTGTTTTTGACAGGCAGAGTGGACAGAGAGAGAGAGAGAGAGACAGACAGAAAGGTCTTCTTTTGCCATTGGTTCACCCTCCAATGGCCGCCATGGCTGGCGTGCTGCAGCCCATGCACTGCGCTGATCCGAAGGCAGGAGCCAGGTGTCAGGTGCTTCTCCTGGTCTCCCATGGGGTGCAGGGCCCAAGCACTTGGGCCATCCTCCACTGCACTCCCGGGCCACAGCAGAGAGCTGGCCTGGAAGAGGGGCAACCGGGACAGAATCCGGTGCCCCACCAGGACTAGAACCCGGTGTGCTGGCACTGCAAGGTGGAGGATTAGCCTATTGAGCTGCGGCGCCGGCTAGACTTCCATGTGTTTTTAATTTTTTTTTTATTTTATTTATTGCTTAAAAGACAGAGAAACTGGCATACAGAGAGGGAATTCTCTTTTACTGGTGCACTCCACAAATGCTCTCAACAGCTGGGTCTGTATCAGGCTGAAGCTACAAGCTTGGAACTCAACCTAGAGCCTCAGTGAAAGGACTCAGGTGGTTGGGCTATCTCCTGCTGCCCCACTAAGTGTGCATTAGGAAGAAGCTGCACTCAGATGCAGAGCCTGAACTCAATTCCAAACCCTCCAATATGAGATGTAGGCTTACCAAAGCTCATCGTGACTGCTGTATCAAACTCCCATCCTGGATTGTTATGTTTTTGGGAGGGGGTGTGACTTATTACATTTTCTGAGGAATGGATTATACTTTAAGTCAAGTATTTATGATAAATTGGCAGGTGAGGTGAACAAATGCAGTCTGAAACTTCAATTTTCCTTTCAAACTGTCTATACTCTTAATCTTAAAGCAGGGAGTTAGCATGCCATTTGCATCAAATAGTAATTCCCTGGACAGAGACAGCTTGATGGGTCCATTGCTGAGTGTCCTTAAAAAAGAGAATTACGAAGTGAAACTATTATAACCTTATTTCTGAATGAGACACAGGGAACCAGGGGTAATCTTCCTGTTTTCTTCTCTGTGCCTGGCAGTTTCCTTGCCCTTGGTTTCCTGACCAGGGACCATATGTTGAATATGAGATAGAAATTCACAGGTGCCAAGAGACAGTTCTTAGGGGTCTCTCTCATTTCTGAATGTCTGGTGGGCAGAGGCACTGACTGGTTTTTTTCTGGAAAGTCTTTTTCAAGGATGATGTTGTAGAGTTACAGCCTTGGGAGACAGAAATACTGTCACCCTATGAAGCAAATGGCAGCCTTGCTTATGGCCTTAGAAGACAGACATAATTTCACTCTGAGCCTTTTGCCCTGGTACTTCCAGAGCAAACGATGGTGTGCTTATCGTCCACCACAACCCTCTGCATGTACAGATATCTTCTGCTTTTGTTTTCCTTTCCCTTGGGAATTGAGAGTATGGGAAATAAAGACAGACAATGCTGACTATCGTGACTGTTGCTATTTTGATGAGAAATTGAGCATTCTTTGTCTCAGATCTAGGTGTCTCATGTCGTCTGCCGATGTTCATTAAATTAATATCAATTAACTTGTAGGCGTGCAAAGTTGAGTGAAAATCTCCAATGTAGCATGTTGTTGATGAAAGGAAAACTCCTTTTTTCTTGCTTTAAATTTGGTTCTAAAGTGCTACCTGCAAAGTGACACACTTATGCTCTTTTTTCCCATCTCCCACTTACCTTTTCCTAATTTCTTGCACTACTTGGCGATGAATTTTACTTTTATTTGCTATTTGGAAATATTGAAATGGTCTTAATTAATTTAAGATAATTTATATCTGGAGATAAATAATCTCTTGATAGTGCTAAGTTTAGAAAATGATTTTAATCAATGAAGTGAAAAAGTTATAACCACAAAGCATTGCTTCAAAAATTAATCATGTTTTGACTCTTCAAGTGTGAAAGCTGAGAATTTATTTTTACATTTCTTTCCTTGTAAGACTTTAAAACTCTGGGATCAAAAGTGCATTACCACCCAATGCAAGAATCCATACCTTCTCAGAAGCAGCATTTTGTTATGAGGTGCTACAGCTTAATCTGATTTTAATACGGTTATTTTCAGCACTGCAGATCCAGTCAAATTCTAGTCTGCTTCATCATGGAATTCCATTTTGGCTTTATACATCCAGAAGGGACATTCATGCCAGTGTTAAACTATTCTTCTTTATGTCTCTAATGGAATTCAAGGCATTTAAAAATGTGCTATGAATGCAAGTGACACTAATTTGATTGCTAATTCTGATATGTGCTTTAGTGCATATTCATGTTTATTACTTGCATTTAATGACTACAGATGGGTGGAAAGTCATACAAGCCAGTGCCTTCCTCTCTTGGGAGCTAGTATCAGTTAACTGATATCTGGCCTTGGGTATTAATATCTGGCAAATAACTTTGACTTATATTCTAATTGAATTAATTATTTTTGTTATAAATTGTGACATGTTTCCTTGATTTTATAATGAACTTTCAAGCCTTAGGACATTACATAAAATAAATCTGTATCATAAAGGTTAACATTGCTCTTTTCAGAGCCTACAAATAGGCCATCCATTGTGCAGGGAAGTCATACTTGTAGATGTGTTTGTGCAGACAAATAGACCTCACTTTACCATCGATAGTAGTCACGTAGGAAGGGTCCTCAGAAAGTTCCCAGAAAAAAATGCATATCATGAAAAAGCTAAACATGTATCTAGAAACGTTTTGCATCATAATAAACATCTTTTAATTCCATTTTCCATGAAGCTTCCTGGAGTACTCCCATATGCTTTTCAAAATAACAAAGAATGTCTCAGAATAATTTGTTAGCTGAAAGATCTATGGGAAAATGCTATAGAACAATTAAAACATAATCTGAGTAACCAGGCTGTTGAAGCCATGGAGGGACTGAGAGGGCTGTGACCCCAGAACAGCCTTGCCCTGTGAGTCTCTTTCAAGAGATTGTTTCTGAGTGGTCTCCTTTTATAATAAACCATCATAAACCAGTAACTTAGCAAGTATATTGTTTTCTTGAGTTCTTTGAGCCATTCTAATAAATAATGAAATCTAAGATGGGAGTTATGGAAACTCCCAATTGATAGCCCATGGATCAAAAGTATAGGTGACAACTGAGACTTGCAAGAGATACTTCAAGTGAGAAACAGTCCCTTGGGACTTGTAGGATCTGATGCTACCTTCAATTAAATAGTGCCAGACTGAGTTAAATTATGGTAGCAGAAAACTGCAGGACCAGTTAACAAGAGAAGTGACATGTTGGTAGTACAGAGTAAAAACTGGTCATTTGTCATATGCAAATGTATATCACCATTGATATTCATATATAAATAGAAACTAAGAGGCAAAAATATAAAATGTCAAGAAGTTACCTGTAACTAAGCAGTGAGAATTTGGTCATTTGAAGTTTCTGTTTGTACTTTCCTACATTTTACTTGAAACTCCTAGAATGACTGTGAGTTATTTTATAACCCAGGGAAATGTTTTAACAATCTGAAAACAGAGGCCATGGGAAATGATACGAGTGAAGGGAATATTAAGCCGAATGTTTTTCCTTTCCTTGTGATTTAAATTCTCAAAGTCTTTTAGCCTTTTGCCTTACTTGTTGTGGTTGAAAAGACGAATATTTTTCTCTGTTTGGACATTGTGGCCTCAAGCATAGATCCTGGACAATTTTAAGGTTGTTCTCACTCTAAATCTATTATTTGGGGACTTCCATGAGAGTCCAGTAGCCAGGCCCTTGGTCAAATAATGGGCTCTCCTATGTATTGTGAAATTGGAAAAATCACATGACAATTTCCTGAGTCTCCATATTTCTAAAGTTGTACAATTGAAATTTAAATTCTTAAAAAAAAATAATTTCAAAGGAGACAATGCCTCCTATTAACCAACATCAGGAATTGAATACAGGTGATGTGGTTTGTGATCTGTATAAGTTTAGCAACAATTTTAATTTCTTCCAAACAGAAAGTTTGGCGATACACTCAGTTGGCTTTGCTTCTGAAGCTTCCATGTATTTACAATCTTAAAGATATAAACAAACGAATGCTAACAGTGTTAAAATTAAGAAACTTTGGACCACCACCACCTACAAACAAATAAAAATCCCAAAATAAAACCACAAATTTTTTAGAAAAAGAAATGTTCACAATGACCTTGAAAAGGGGTGGCCATCTGTCCTATCAAAACAGCTCTCACATACATCAGGACAACATCAAAATATCAAGATCAGATGTAAATGAGCTCCTGATTAGCACAGCACAGAATGCTGTAGCTCATTCATGAAGATGGAGTCTAGAGTACCACACAGTAAGCACTGCAATAAAGAAGGATGATGACTTGCAATCTAGAGAATTCCCAAGTGACACACAGAGTAACTCTTTTATCTGCACAACGCCAAATGTGGGAGGAAGTCCTGTGGGAGAAGAGAGGATGCCTACAGATTTTTGTTTCATGGGAGACTCATTGAGGACAGAGGTCCTGCATGGGGAGTTAGTGTACAGTGACTCCTGTTAATTTAACAATTAAATTTCTCATGTATTATGTCACTGGCCACCAGAGGCTCTTACCAAGAACCGCTTAGGCCAAGAAAGCCTTTTGAATCCATAAACTCCATCAGCATTTAGACAAGGCCATTAGCAAAGTGGAAGTTCTCTTTAGATAAAAATACATTATTCTTTGATGACCACTTCTTGGCGTTGGGATCTCACTCACAGAGATCCTTCACGTAGAATATTTTTTTGCCACAGTATCTTTGCTTTCCATGCCTGAAATGCTCTCTTGGGCTCTTCAGCCAGACCAGGAAGCCTTAAGGGCTGATTCTGAGGTCAGAGTGTTACTTAAAGCAATTGTCATTCTATGAGTCTGATGTGTGGACTGCTTCCCATGTTAAACAGCCTTTCCATTTCAATTCTTTCTACTATAATTACCCAACACTTGATCCTATTTATATGGTCATTTTAACAGTTAATCCTATCTATTTGTTCACTTTAACACTTAATATGATCACATTAACAAGATGACATTTTTATCACTCAGCTTAATGGGATTTGGGGTCCTATGACAAGTTTTAAAATTGTACCCTTAGAAGTTAGTACTTAGGAATATATGCAGAAGTATACAGCTCTACAGTTACAAACTTCCTCCTCCCTGTCTTATTCCCACTCTTATTTCTTACTGAATCCTCCCTTAATTGACTTTATATACATGATTATGTAAAGTAAAGAATTCAACCAATAGCATGAAGAGAAAAAAACAACAACAAAGAAACAAACAGAACAACTGTTTCTTGACAGTCAGGACAAGGGCAGCTCAAGTTATCACTTCTCAAAGTGTTGATTTCATTTCTGCACATTTCTTTTCAGGTTTTCTATTCATTTTTGCAGATCAGAGATAACATATGGTATTTGTCCTTTGGTATTGGCTTATATCACTAAGTATGATGTTTTCCAGATTAATCCATTTTGTTGCAAATGACTGAACTTAATTTTTTTACTGCTTTGTAGTATTCTAGAGTGTACCTATCCCATAATTTATTTATCCAGTCTTCAGTTGATGGGCATTTAGGTTGGTTCTGTGTCTATTGTGAATTGAGCTGCAATAAACATGGGGGTGCAGATAACACTTCTATTTACTGATTTCATTTCCCTTGGGTAATTCCAAGGAGTGGGGTGGTTGAGTCATATGGAAGGGTTATTTAGATTTCTGAGATATCTTAATACTCTCCCCCATAGTGATTTTACCAGTCTACAATCCAAATAAAAGCAGATTAGGATACCTTTTTCCCCACATCCATAATTTGTTGCTTGTTGATTTCTGTATGAAAGCCAATCTAACTGGAGTGAGGTGAAATCTCATTGTCGCCATTACTATTGTATTGGAGTCTATGTCTCCCTTTAGAACTCTTAATAGTTATTTTATATAGCCAAGTGTCCTGTAATTAGGTGCATATACATTTATAATAGTTACATCTTCCTGTGGGATTGATCCCTTAGTCATTTTATAGTGCCTTCTTTGTCTCTTTTAACAGTGTTTGTGTCATATTATGGTGGCTGCAGCAACTCTTTTTTGGTTTCTGTTGTCATGGAATATCATTTCTATCTTTCCATCTTTGTTGGTGAGATGTGTTTCTTGTAAGCAGCAAATAAACTGGTTTTGTTTCTTAATCCATTCAGCCAGTCTGTGTCTTTTAACTGGAGAGTTGAGACCATTTACATTCAAGGTGACTATTGGATCAATAACAACTTTGCCCTGCCATAGTTACAAAAAATATTCCTGTCTGTTACTTTGAATTTGCTTTAAACTTTTGCTGGGACATTTCCTTCCTTTACCTTCTTCTGTAGTGATCACCATATTTCTGTGTTTCTGTGTGCAGCACATCCTTAAGCATCTTCTGTAGGCCTGGATATGTGGTGACAAATTCTTTCAATTTTTGTTTGCTATGGAAGGTCTTTATTTTACCTTCATTTATAAATGAGAGCATTGCAGGGTATAGTGTTCTGGGTTGACAGTTCTTTTCTCTTAAATTAGATTATATCTTGCCATTCTCTCCTGGCCTTTAGGGTTTCTGATTAGAAGTCTGCTGTGAGTTTAATTGGAGATCTGAAAGTAATCTGACATTTCTCTTGTGCACATTTTAGAATTGTTTCTTTATGTTTTACTGTGGAGAGTTTGATTACAATCTGTCTTGGTGAAAATCTTTTCTGGTCATGTCTATTAGAAGTTCTCTGGGCTTCCTTTAATTGCATCTCCCTTGTTTCTCCAAATTAAGGAAACTTTCTGTTATTACTAAAAAGGCCTTCTAATCCTTTCTCTCTTTCCACACCTTTAGGAGCTTCTAGAACACATATATTGGGTCATTTGATAGTATCCTATAGATTCCCAATAGTGTTTTTTAGTTTTCTAATTTCCTCTTCTTGTTCTTTGTTTAACTGTACAATTTCCTGTGCTTTATCTTCTAGGTCAGATATTCTTTCTTTTGCTTCACAGATTATGTTGGTAAGGCTTTCCAATACATTTTTTATTTGTTCTATTGAATTTTCCCTTTCATTTTGATTTCTCTTTAAGATCTCAATTTCATGGGAAAAATTTTTTTTCATGTCATGTACAGAATTCAGTAGCTCATGCATTTGCTTCTGATTACTTCTGTGTAATCTTATGATTAATGCTTTAATTCCATTTCTGGAATTTCTTCTATCTCATCATCTTCGCAATGTAGTATTGAAGAGTTGTGTTCTTTTGGGTGCGACATGTTGTCTTATGCTTATTTTTTGAAAAGGTGCATTTTTTATTCTGCATTTGAAAAGATAGTCATTGCCTTCTTTGTTTTTTCCACTGTGGCAGCTTTTATCATTTTACTATTCCTCTGTAGATACGTGGAGTATCTGCCCTCAGTGAACATCTACTGGTGTGTGGTGGGTATGGCCAGGGAGCTCTGTTCAGTTCTTCAAGTTTAAGGGCCTACCTAAGGTGACACACCCAAGTTTAGCTAGGTAAAGCTCCTCTTTTTTTTATCAGAAAGGAGATTTATTCTGCTCAGCTGAGCTCCTCTCCTCAAAGGAGACCAGTGCCAGAGCACTAGCCCCAGTGGGTGTAATATACATTAGCTCTGTCCCAAAGACCACATAAAGGATTTGTGTTGTCTTCAGTGCAAGCTCAAAGTCCCCAACAATGTCCCTTACCAGACAAGAAACCCTGAGCATGTGGAGTCTCCTACAGTGAGTGCCCAAAATCCCAGCCACACTGTGAGTCATCCCACACAGCCTCAGTTTTGTTTTGTTTTGTTTTGTTTTTTCTTTTAAAGATTTAGCGTACAAGCCTCCCACATTCATGGGCACTCAGTTCCTGTTTATTCTTCCTACCAGAGTCAGGAGTTTCCGCTTGGCTGATTGTTGGGCATGGACATGAACTGGTGCCACTGTTATATGTCCAAAGTGGCACCTGATCTATCAGCTTGCTATAGGACACCATTGTGAGTGATCAGGGAGAGAGAAACTTGTCTTTCCTTTCCTTTTTTCCCCTCCAGTTTGGTAGGTACACTATTCCCCACGGAGCTCCAAGCTGACTTCCCTTTAGGCTCTTCCTGCAGCTTTATCACCAGTGGCTTGGGCTGCCGCAGTCTAGTCTCACTGCCTTCTCCCACGCTGGTGTGGATGCACTCCCATTGTGAACTTTTCTAACACACATTTTCTCTTCATTATTATGTTGTAGACACTTTTAACATTTGTTATTTTTTATTGTTTTTTTCTCTCACTTTATTGTGTCAAACTTTTAAAATATTTTTATGCATAGATTTAAAAAATGCCTTTCTAGTTCGAGGTTGCTGTGTTTTGGTTGGTCTCTGGGACTTGACCTATAAGGGGCAGATGTAAATTTCTTCTAATGAAATTTTTCAAGATATTCATTGACTGAAAACTTTCACTGGTGGAGTCTCCACATCTGGTGCTAGGGCTGGGATGATTGGAGAGCGTGCTAACCTTGGAACAAGATGGCTTGAGATAGAATGGAGGGAAATGAATGGGCTCAGGAATTCTGTGGCTGATGCAAACAGTGAAGAAGGGAGCTTTAAGGCAATCCCTATAAGTTGCTCATCCATTGGCATGAATGCTGAAAGCAAAGACATTTTACATTATTTTTTAATATTTTCCATAATATTGCAATATTAAATAGCATCATTATTTTAGCTTAAAGCTTCAGCATTATATAAGCAACTGCAATCTAGATACACAGATATGGTGAAATTCATGTCTTAGAGGTGTTATTGATGAAAGTATGCTTGACTCTCAGATTATACAAAGATATTTCAAGTTCTTGGAAAATGGAATTAACAATGAGTTTATTGATGCAAATATAGTTTTAACATCTATCCATAGTTTTTGTGATAATGCATACTTTCTGTATGTAGTGATTTTAAGTATTTTGGCACTCAAAAATATTTTTGTTGCCAAAGTAGAGTCATACGCTAACTTCCATTTTCCATGAACATTTGAATATCCTCATATAAAAGGGGGTCCCTAAAATACTCAGAAATACTTGGATGAGAGATCAGCTTTCCTGAAATCACACAGAACAAAACTCCATTTGTTGTTACTTAAATTATAATTAAAAAAAAAAGTTTTTTAAACCATCTGCTTTTGTGAAGATTTAGAACTGTAACATTTTTGTAGGATTATAGCCAAGGCTGCATAATTTCACAATGCTTACTAAGTTAATCTGGTGTTAGGGCTGCTATTGATGAGCAGCATGCAATGTTAGGGGAAAGTGACTTGAGAGAGCATGCAATGACCACCCAAGAGAGATGTGTTACCTCACGAAGGTAGTGTTCTAGAGAGTGATGACTTCCCAACTTGTAAGGACACATAATAGGGAATTTGTTGCTGCAATTCTGGTTCAGAGAATGATATCAATGATATCTGATGTACGATAGAAAAAAATATATATATATACATTTATAGACTTGTAAGAACTGCATGTATTTATATATAAAGTCTAATATGAATGCATATGTATATATTTTATTGCACACTCACAGGCACACACATATGCATATTCTTTGGGACTATTCCATGAAATTATGTACCAATCAGCATAGAACCAATGTCAAAAAATTTATCGTTTGACTCCTAGGTGATTGCTACTCTTCATTAGATTTGGGAACACAGCTCTAATTACCAGGGTCCAACAAGAGAGGGACAGTTTCATCAGTCTGATCAGAAGAGAAAAATTGCTTCTAAAGAAATTAGATGCATGGATAAGCAATACTGTGGAAAGGCTTTGAATGAAATTTACACATGGTTGACAGTCATTTTTGTGGGTATTCTAGAGATATTTTCAGTTTTCTAAAAATCCAGGCAATTATTGTAGAAGGCTTACTGTGAATATTTCATTCAGCAATTGTTTCTTTTGAAAGGACTGTCTGCCAACCAGAGATAGGATGATGAGCAAAAGTATCTAATGAAAGGATAGTTTCAACATAACTGCACCAATAGGAATTGCATAAAAGAGAATATTCTGAGAAGCAGATGAGAACACAGTGCCAAAACAGTGACTTAGAGTTCAAAGTGTGTCCTGGTTTCCCGAGACTGTGTTGACTATGTAAGAGCAAGAGGACAGGTGGAGGAGAGTAAACTATTGGAATCAATGGAATGTGATAACTGTTTTGGTAAAGTTATCACAGAACTACTCTTGGAACATGCAAGGGACCAAAGTCAAGAAGGAAAAGTGTGACTATGATCAGGATAAAGATGGGAAATTATCAGTGGGATGAATCCAGGGAAAAGGGTGTTAGGAGGGAATATATGAAAAGAAAGTTGAATTGCTGTAAGTTTATTGGTTCTTAAGAGGTCCTGGGCCCTTAATGAGTGCTCTGAAATATGAAATAAAATATCTCACTATTTCAGAAAATCAGATCTATATTTTAAATAAATTTATGAATATAATTATAAAATAATTATTATTTTTATATATATTTGACAAACAGAGTTAGACAGTAAGATAGAGAGACAGAGAGAAAGGTCTTCCTTCCGTTGGTTCACCCCCCCAAATGGCCACTACGGCCGGCGCGCTTCGCCAATTCAAAGCCAGGAGCCAGGTGCTTCCTCCTGCTCTCCCATGTGGGTGCAGGGCCCAAGCACTTGGGCCATCCTCCACTGCCTTCCTGGGCCACAGCAAAGAGCTGTATTGGAAGAGGAGCAACCAGGACTAGAACCCAGTGCCCATATTGGATGCCGGTGCTGCAGGAGGAGTATTATCCAAGTGAGCCACAGTGCCGGCCCAAAAAAATAATTATTATTTCAAAATTGGATTTGATCATTTGATAAAACACTAGATGATTTGCAAAAAAAATTAAGCTAAAGAAAACCTATTAAAACTTAAGTATAGAAACATTGATGGGATTTTCAGGGAGTGGCTTTTTGTTCTCAGCATTCAGCATCCTTATGAATCAGTTACCATATATTAGGTAAAGAATGGCATGTACTGCTAAGAAAGATGCAGAATCGCTTAAATAGATGGTAGAAAAGAGAACATTCATTAAATTTAAATTTTCATTCTCAACAACTGGAAGTCATTATGCTAAGTGAAATAAGCCAAGCAGAGAAAAACAAATTTACATGATCTTCCTCAGATGTGGAATTTAAGGGAAAAAAAAAAGGTGCTCTCATAGAAGTTATAAGTATAATGGTAGTTACCAGGCATGGGGGTAGAGAAAGGGGTGAGAGTAGAATCAGGGAAAGTTGATTAGTTGGTGCTAAATTATAGCTACAATGAGTAAGAAAGTTATGGAGTTCGGCTGCACGGTGCAATGATAATAAGTGATGTTACTATACTGTATATATCTCTTTAAGGAAAACAATACTAGAAAATGGGACTTTGGATGTTTTCAGTATAAAAATGTTAAATAATTAAGAAAGTAGCCATATAATTATCCTGATTCTGTGTTATACAATATACACATGTATCATAATATTATTTTTCATGTCAATTAAATATTAATTTTTGGAAAGGTAGTAGATACAAATATCAAGAAATGGTATGTTTAAAAATAAATGAACAATTAAAATAATTTATATATTTGGCTACTGAATACACTTATGTATTCAGCTGATAACAAAACAGAGCTGATACCTGGGTAACGTTATCATGGTCAACTGGCAGATGAGATTTGTGAGTGTCCGGATCAATCAGTGTATTCCTTCATGATCAAGTATGTGTGATGGTTTACCAGAACGGTTAGTGCCCAAAATGCCTTCTATTCCCTCCACCAGATAGACCAACTGGGAGGAAAAATGATGTTTGCTTCCCAGTTACCTTCTATATGTCAAATAATTAAAATGCATGCAGTGCTGTTTATATTGTTGGCTGAAACTTAGAAAGTTAAATGCAAATGAAGTGCTCTAACTGGGACTACAGCTTCCAAGTGCTGAAGAATATAGGTTACAGTGAGATTCTCACATAGTGCTCACATTTGTAAGGCATATCCCCTGGGCAATTCACCAAAGGTCAAGATTAAACTTTGCCAATAAAAACAATAAAATTGCATTTCTTGTACTCTGTGGACACATTATAGATATGACCTGCATAATTTTCTCTTTTGGAAGAGACTGTAAAATAGTGGTTTTATAGTTTCCATTCTTTTTTTTTTTTTTCATTTACTAGTCATTTTCCCTCTTTCTTCATAAGAAATCCACTTGCTTTTTAACAACAAGTAATTGATATTGTTTGACAATTCACTGAACTATATGATCATCTTCTTAACAGGATCTAATTGAATCTGTAATTTTCGTCTTAACATTGCAGATTAAAGAAATTTCACAACAGACGAGAAGCACGTTATATCCATAGATCACAGATGTGAGAGAAAAACATGCAATCTCCACATAAAAATGTTTCTGTAGAAAAAGGCTTTTAACCTTTTGAGAGAAGGGCAGGTTTCTGATGCATCTCTTCTGCTAAATGGAGGGTCTTCAGTGTCTTCCATCCTGGAGGAAATCACAAAGGGAGAGCCAGGTAAGGATTTGGAACCTGTACCTAATACCTGGCCAAGCGCTCTCCTGCAGCTGTCTCGCTGTGCATCTTCAACTCAGCACTGAATGTCCTGTGTGATAGGAGGGTTCTTCATGAATCCTTAAAATGCAGTTTTGGTAACATGACTTTTTGGATGTGCTTTGTGTTAGATGCTAAAATACTTCCTTATCAAATCATGAACTAATTACAAGGTGATTTTTTTTCTCTATAATTTATCATTTTTCTGCTTTTTTAAAAGGTAGGTAGGTATGTGCTACCTAATGAATTAAACACATTTTTTTCTATGTGCTAATTCTTTTTCTAAACTTAAAGGTACATGCTCAAAGCTGCCCATCAGTTAATATAAACACTGACCTCATCCCAGACAGAGATCCCTGGATGTCATTAAATGGCCACAGATTTATCATTCCTGCAGAGTTTTTGCTCCTGGCATCTGATTAAAATGCTAAGCCAATGTCTGTCTTTATCTTCTTATTTTTATTTCCTCTTTGGATCTCTTCACTGGCATGTACTCGTGACTCCCTACTGTTTCCAAGTGTTACAGCATTTACTGCCTTAGTTTTTCTCTCAGTGTGGCATCACCGCCAAACTGTAAGATATACTTCTTTATACAAGAACAACCCATGTCTTCATCTTCACTCGACCATCCTGCACATGGTCTCTAAAATGTGATACGAAAAGGAGGAAAGAAATAACCAACAACCCTAGGACATTTAAAGTTGGTGCAGAATGCTAGTAAAATATACTATATGTTTCTCAGGGATAGACTTTATTCTTTTTTTTTTATTTTTTTATAACACTTTTATTTAAAGAATATAAATTTCCAAAATACAGCTTATAGATTACAATGGCTTCCCCCCATAACTTCCCCCCACCTGCAACCCTCCCCTTTCCCACTCCCTCTCCCCTTGCTTCACATCAAGATTCATTTTCAATTCTCTTTATATACAGAAGATCAATTTAGCATATATTAAGTAAAGCTTTCAACAGTTTGCCCTCACATAGCAACACAAAGTGAAAAATACTGTTGGAGTACTAGTTATAGTATTAATTCACAGTGTATAGCACATTAAGGACAGAGATCCTACATGATATATTTTTTTAAAAAACTGATTAATTTTCTAGGCAATTTCCAATTTAACACCAAGATTTTTTTTTCATTTTTAATTATCTATATACAGAATATTGATTCAGTATATACTAAGTAAAGATTTCATCAGTTTGCACCCACACAGAAACACAAAGTGTAAAATACTGTTTCAGTGCTATTTATAGCATTACTTCACATTGACAACACATTAAGGACAGATCCCACATGAGACGTTAAGTACACAGTGACTCCTGAAGTTGATTTAACAATTTGACACTCTTGTTTATGGCCTCAGTAATCTCCCTAGGCTCTGGTCATGAGTTGCCAAGGCTATGGAAGCCTTTAGGGTTCGCTGACTTCAATCTTATTCCGACAGGGTCATAGTCAAAGTGGAGGTTCTCTCCTCCCTTCAGAGAAAGGTACCTCCTTCTTTGATGGCCCCATTCGTTCCACTGGGATCTCACTCACAGAGATCTTTCATTTAGGTCTTCTTTTTTTTTTCCAGAGTGTCTTGGCTTTCCATGCCTAAAATATTCTCATGGGCTCTTGAGCCAGATCTGAATGCTTTAAGGGCTGATTCTGAGGCCAGAGTGCTATTTAGGACATCTGCCATTCTATGAGTCTGCTGTGTATCTCGCTTCCCATGTTGGATCATTCTCTCCCTTTTTCATTCTATCAGTTAGTATTAGCAGACACTAGTCTTGTTTGTGTGATCCCTTTGACTCTTAGACCTATCAGTGTGATCAATTGTGAACTGAAATTGATCACTTGGACTAGTGAGATGGCCTTGGTACATGCTACCTTGATGGGATTGTATTGGAATTCCCTGGCCTGTTACTAACTCCATCATTTGGGGCAGGTCCAATTGAGCATGTCCCAAATTGTACATCTCCTCCCTCTCTTATTCCCACTCATATTTCACAGGGATCACTTTTCAGTTAAAATTTAAACACCTAAGAATAATTGTTTGTTAATTACAGAGTTCAGCCAATAGTACTAGAATAAAAAAATTACTAAAATGGATAAAGTATTACATTGTACAACAACAGTCAGCACAAGAGCTGATCAAGTTACTGTTTCTCATAGTGTCCATTTCACTTCAATAGGTTTCCCCTTTGGTGCTCAATTAGTTGTCACCGATCAGGGAGAACATATGATATTTGTCCCTTTGGGACTGGCTTAATTCACGCAGAATGATGTTTTCCAGATTCCTCCATCTTATTGCAAATGACCGGATTTTATTGTTTTTGACTGCTGTATAGTATTCTATAGAGTACATGTCCCATAATTTCTTTATCCAAATGTATGCTTTGAATTCCCTGTGATCTTTTGCTGTGAGGTTCCCTTCGTTTATCTTCTTTCATGTTGATGGCCGTGTTTCTGTGTTTCTGTGTGTAACACATCTTTAAGTATCTTTTGCAGGGCTGGACGAGTGGCAACAAATTCTTTCAATTTTTGTTTGTTATGAAAGGTCTTTATTTCACCTTCATTCACAAATGAGAGCTTTGCAGGATATAATATTCTGGGCTGGCAGTTTTTCTCTCTAAGTACATGGGCTATGTCTCGCCATTCCCTTCTAGCTTGTAGGGTTTCTGATGAGAAGTCTGCTGTGAGTCTAATTGGAGATCCTCTGAGTGTAATTTCACGTTTCTCTCTTGCGCATTTTAGGATCTTTTCTTTCTGTTTCACTGTGGTGAGTTTAATTACAACGTGTCGTGGTGAGGACCTCTTTTGGTCATGTTTACTAGGGGTTCTATGAGCTTCCTGTACTAGGATGTCTCTGTCCTTCTCCAAAACTGGGAAATTTTCTGCTATTATCTCACTAAAAAGGCCTTCTAATCCTTTCTCCCTCTCCATGCCTTTAGGAACTCCTAGAACTCGAATGTTGGGTTTTTTAATAGTATCCTGTAGATTCCCAACAATATTTTTTAGATTTCTAATTTCCTCTTCTTTTCTTTGGTTTGACTGTATAGTTTCCTGTGCTCTGTCTTCTAAGTCCGATATTCTCTTCTGCCTCACCCATTCTGTTTGTAAGGCTCTCTAATGTGTTTTTCATTTGATCTATTGAATTCTTCACTTCATTATGATTTCTCGTCACTATTACAGTTTCATGTTCTACTAGTTGTTTCATTTCAGCTTGATTTCTCCTTAATATTTCATTTTTACGAGAGAGATTTTCTACCTTGTCCATTAAGGATTTCTGTAGTTCAAGAATTTGTTTTTGAGTACTTCTTAGTGTTCTTATCAATTTTTTGAGATCTGCTTCTTGCATCTCTTCTATCTCATCATCTTCGTAATCTTGAATTGGGGTGTCTTTTTCATTTGGGGATGCCATAGTGTCTTCCTTGTTCTTATTACCTCGGTTTTTGTGTTTGTTGTTTGGCATATTGGTTTCTTCACTGTGGTGTTTTTTTCTTGTTATACTATGACTCTGGATTAAGTGGACTGTCTGCTTTTGATGGAGCCTTAGAGGCTTGAGATGGGTGTGGCCTGAGAGCTCTGTTTGGTTCCTCAGGGTTGAGGGTGTGTCAAAGGAGACACTCCCAGGTTAGGCGTGGTAAATCTCTCTCTGTTAGTTTTTTTTTTTTTTTTTTGGTTCAAAAGGGAAGTAATTCCACACAGCTGAATGGAATCGGGGGTGGTTAGCAGGCGAAGGATATACCCACAGGAGCCAGAGATCGGAAGCTCTTTCCCAAGGACCAGAGAAGGAATCTTTGCGGCCCTTTGTGTGGGCTGAGATTCTCCTGTAGTCTCCCACTGGGCTGCCAAGGCTACTGAACTGTAGCGTCTCTGGAGAGTACTCACATGAACTCGTGATTTCCGTGAGTTCTCTCCCCCACAGTCTCTTTTTTCACAGTCTCAGTTCATTAGCACCACACATTCATTAGGTTCTAATCTCCTGTTGTTTCACCCCTCCCACCAGAGTCAGGTTTTTCTGCTAGGCTCGGGGCCGGTGCCGACCCAAGGTCGCCCTGCTTATGACGTATTCCAAAATGGCGCCTGCTCTTTGTCTTGCTCACCTTTGAGAGGTGAGCAGAGAGAGAGAAGCTCGTGTCCGTACGGGTCACTTTTTTTTTTTCCCTCTCTCTCTCTCTCTTCTAGTTAGCCTGGTGAACTTTTCCCTGCAGGGTTTCAAGCCCTGTTCGCTCTAGGCTCCCTTTTCCGCTTCCCTCCTGGTGTCTCGGACTATTGAGATTCTGCTCACCTCGCGTTCCAGCGCTGGTGTGTTGAATCTGCTGCTGGTGTCCCAAACTGCGGGCTCCCACGCTCTCCACGCAGGTCCACTGTGAATCTCCAGCTCTGGAAGGGTTTTCTCTGCTGTTTCTTCTCCTACTCTTCCTTGAACCTGCAGTATCTCCACTTTTATTAAACTGTCTCTCCCCAGACTATCGGTGTGCTCCCTTCCTATTCTGCCATCTTGCCGCTCTCTCCAGACTTTATTCTTTAAATCTATTGTAAGACCCTAAAGTTCTAGCTTGAAGATGATGTCATTAAGCAGAATATACTTTTGGAGAAATTAATGGAACACAGTCTTGATATTCCTCTTACTAGAACATTTATTAAAGCTAATGATTTTTGTTTCATGCTTAAAGTAAATAAATTTGATATTGTAAGAAGGCAGAATTTTTGTATAAATTATTACATGTTATGCTAACATATTAATATTATAGTTTTATTAAAAATAGTATGGAAATAGTCAAGAGCTATTGTTAAATATTGGACAGACTGTTTCTATATTTGTCAAAAATATGCATTCAATATTCCATGTATAATGTATTTCTATGTCATTGACACAGTATCTTCATTTCTGTGATTTCTGGCATTTAATCACTATATTTTATGATTAGTATCCATATTCTAATTTCAGAAGTCTCAATATTTAAAAGAAAATTGAACAGAGATGAAACTATTATTTAATACAAATTAATTTTAATCCATTGTGAGAAATGTATTAGGAAATGTGCATTGGAGCTTTATGACAAATTTACAATATTTTTGGACATTCTGTTTGAATAGTACTCATTCATGATCTTTTCATTGACGAGTCAAACTGTGGTGTTACATGAAAATTGTTAATGAAAAGCACAGGACATTCAGAACTATATGAGCTCCTATGAAGTGTAAATATATAATGACATGTGATTACCATGAAAAAAACTGTTAGTATAAAATATTTTTATGTAATTTATAATTAGCAATGAATTCCTTTAAATAATACAGTTGAGAAGAGTCCTTTGTCCTGTCAATATATTAACTTTTATCAAATATTTTCAAGGTACCGGGGACTTAAACAGAAGTAGTACATTCATTTAAAGTCAATAAAAGAAAATGGACAGTTTCTATGGAGTTGCTTTCGAGGTATTTTCATTTTATTAGAGATAGAAATGAACTGTGTACTTATTACATTTATTTCCATAGTATAAGAAAATTAAAAGATCCAAATGACAAAGCCTATTGAGAACACATAGCATCTGATATTTCTGATTTTATGCACATTGATATGTATATACATTTTGGCTTGAAATTTCATTGCCTATGGGCCTTATAGTACTCATTTCTCTATCAAAAAATAAGGCCATTTGTTTTCAGGATTTATTTTAGGATATTTCTCATGAGTCCTCCACATTAGAAAACCCTGAATGTTAATAATTTATAATTAACTACTACAGCAAAAATTTAGTAATACTGTGAAAAACACTAGAGGCATATGATATGCACCTACACAGAGAAATATAATTTTATGAGTAGTTATAATACAGGCTTTTATTCAATTGATCATTTCTCGTTCAGGAAAACACTGAGATGCTAAAGATTAACGTTTAAGGTCAAGACTAAACTGCATTGCCTTGAATTTGAGTTAGGAGGTTAATATTTTAAAGCAGCGTTCTAGTACATAAGGCTTTGCAGGTCACATTTTAATAATCCCTATTCTTACATGTAGTATCCACTTAGAATATCACACACTAATTTTGCTTTTGGGAAAGTCCATTGAGTGCCAGATATGAATCTGACTATTACATCTCGGAGCTCCTGGAATAAAAAGGAAGTTTCTTTTGTTTCTGCCACAACACAACCTCTGCAATTTCCTAAATCCTATATTCCACTGTTTTTTATTTTAAGATTTGATTTGTTAATTTATTACTTGCTATCTTTGTGTTTTACATATTAATAAATCCTAGGGTTAACCCACTAAGATTAAAAATTTTAAATGCAAATAGGAAGAGGTAAGTAGATGGAATTAAAGATAAAGTCATTGTGTCCTTATCTTTGGGACTATCACAGGCTTTCCCCAGTATTTCTACAAATGTGAATAAATGCCTAATCACTAGTTACTGGGTGAAATTATAAAAAAAACCTAATATTCAAATCTACATGTTTTAGACAAAGAAAACTAAGTATTTTCTTGCCTTAAGTATCTGTTTCATGGCTTCAGACATGAATTTCTGAAAATGTGGTTTGTTTTTGATTCTGTGGCATCTGGTGTTTCTTTTCTCAATGTTTACAATGTATAAAGTATTTTTCTCACCATGAGCTTCCCTCTTTTTTAGATGAGCTAGTGACAGGACAGGAATAAACCTCACCTAATTCACATTGGGACATGGTATAAGATCTTGCATAACTCATAATGGGAAATGTTCTGATGTTAGATCGCTATATCCTTAAATGTGAATCAGTTAGAAACAAGGGCAAAGTCTTGACTCTCTGTGACTCTGTAGGAGGTATGGACAATCGATTCACATCAATGTGAGAAACAGAAGCTCCTGCACAATTTTGACATCAACGAGGTGTAGTTCACTGATGATCAACACAATACTATTCAAAATGTCAGTTGTCAAAAAATGCATTTATTTAGATGTGTAATTATCATTATAACCACAAACAACATAATCTTATCTTGCTAAACATTTTATAACAGTACATACCTGGAGTGGATCTTAGAACCTTAGAGTTAATGGATGCTGCTTAAACTCTTTAAATTAGTTTAGTAACTGCATAATTTAAAGGCCACGTTCCTCGTTCTGTAATCATAGCATGTAGACTGCTAACTGAACACTTGGAAGATTGTGATGTAGCTGGGGAAGACCACTGTTGTACTTTGAACAGGATATGTCTCCTGAGCTCACAAAGGACTTCAAATGCCACAGCCATAAGTTAATGGTACAAAGAGGGTGGAATCTTGATACAATTATAATATTTAAGAAGCTGGGCCTAATGAGAACTTTTTAGAATATGAGTGTCCCCAGAAGGCAATTCTCAAAAGAGGATTGACTAGAAAGCCTGAGATTGGGTTTAACCATTCTACTTTCTGGTTTCACCTGCGATTCTTCCTATGAAGAGATGGTATATGTACTCACAATTTCATTTTAATGACTGTATTATGCTTCCTTTATTTGATAACTTAAGGAAAATCTTGCAGGAAATGTTGATATTAGCTAGACTTTGGGAAACACAGTTTGTGACTTGGGAAAAGTAGTAAATGGAAAGTCAAACTACTCTTTGAAATCCATCACTCCTAAAAAGGTCTACAACCACCACAGAGATTAATGAAACTTGAGCTACAGAACTACTGAAAGAATATGATAAACAAGCACTTTTATAGGATCTTTCTTTAGTTCAAGTAGAAAATAGGAAAACAAATTGTAATGAAAGTGCATTTAAAAGAGAGAGAGATGGGATAGCCAAAGGATAAGATATAATTTTTTGCAACTCATTTTTCTAAATAATAAATAAAATCATTTTCTCGAGTCCTATAGAGAAACCTCGTAGATGCTCCCAGCAGCAATACTAAGTCATCCCTTTGAACAAATTAGGTGGCCCTGACCACCATTCTATGGCTCGGGAAGAAACTGGGTGTCCCATGCTGAGGTTCTTAGGAAATAGTCAAGTGGCCCTGCACACACACTCAACCTAAGAAGCAACCTGGAATCCAGCCTTGAATGACTTGGTCCAAAGAGGTCAAAGGAAGTGAAACAACACCTTCACCAACCTATCCACAAGACTAGGAAGCCCTTCAGTAGCCTTTACTGAAAACCTTGCTTCAGTGACAACACCAGAATGCAACTAGACAGTCTTGTCCTCCCTCCTGTGATTCCAAAAAGCAATTGAGTATCCCATTGTCAGAAGCTCGGTCCACTGAGTCTCTGAAAAGCAGATGTGTGGCCCCACCAATCCACCCAAAACCCTGGGAAGCAGATGGACAGATCTAACTGAACGGGTCAGCCCGTGAAGCCTCTATGTAGCTTCCCAAGCAGTCCTTAGAACACTCACATGAGCACCATGTGGGCACATTAATGCATCCCTTCTCAGCTAGCAGATATGCTATGCCAAGCCCATCTAGGCTCACAAGAGCAACCACAGTCTCACATGACCCATGAAAACAAATGGGCACTCTACACCCACCATGATCAGAGGTGCTAGCAAACTTGCCTTGACAAGGGATTTCTCTCTGAACTCAATGTGTAATCCCACAACCCCTGCATTCTATGTCATTGAGAGACCCACTGATATTGTCAATGTCAACATCAATTACAGCTGTGGAAACTACCCAGACACTACAATAAGCACCCAGCAGGAACCAAAGCCAACACAAAATTTTCCACTGACACCCCTGGGCTTGTTGCCAGCAGACAGTCCTTTCCTACAAAAGCTCATCTATTAAATCTATAGAAGCAGGAAAAAAACAAGTTCATGTGACATGCAAAAAGGATGATAACTTTATTTAAATATAACACAAAGAGACGGAAATCCATGAAATTCCTGAGAAAGAATTAAAAAGAATTATTTTAGGAAAACAACAAAATATAAGAGAATAAGGATAGACAATTTAGTGAAATTAGGAAGAAAATTAGTGATATGATGAGAAATCCTGAAAAGAGAGATAA
Organism: Sylvilagus floridanus; assembly: GCA_949820135.1. Lineage (NCBI taxonomy): Eukaryota > Metazoa > Chordata > Mammalia > Lagomorpha > Leporidae > Sylvilagus > Sylvilagus floridanus. The sequence goes on along the minus strand of OX463246.1, from coordinate 27,627,792 downwards.
TAAAATGACCCAATCAGGAAGTTTAGAACCAAAGAAATTAGTAAATTAAACTAAAATTATAGTTAGAAGCCTCAGTGCTAGAATGAACAGGGGTGTTGGTTATGAGTGTGATCAGAGGACAAAACACTCATTTATCCATATATTTAAGTAAATTTATTGGTATGTATACTGTAGTTCAATAAATTATTCTAAAAGAAGAATGAATTTCTGAACTTGGAAACACATCTTTCTAAAATAATCCACCAGATCTTTTTAGAACACAAAAGAAAAATAAAATATTTACAAGAACAAAGAAAACCTTCAAGATTTTTTATGGGTGTCTCAGAGGGAGAAGAGGGAAAAGGCATAGACAAACTATTCAATTAAATAATTGATAAAAATTTTTAATTCTTGAGAAAGATATCTAGGTTCACTGTCAACCAAAGAGAATGGCATGAAATATTCAAATGCCTAAAGGAAAAAAAATCACCAATCAAGAATACTATATCCAGTGAAACTATCCCTCAAAAATGCATGAGCATATAATTATAAATACACATTTAGAGGACAAATGTGATATTTTGATTCATGTATACATTACGCACCAACCAAATTAGAGTAATTAGTATATCCATAACATCAAACACATAGTTTCTTTGGGGTAATATTAAAGATCATATCTTGTACCTATTTTGATATATGTGATACAATATTGTTAACTATTTTGATATATGTGATACATTATTGTTAACTCTAGCCACTCTACTATGCCAGAATTTGTTTGTCCTACCTATCTGTAACACAGGACGCATCAACTAATCTTTCCATATTCTCCATGACTTGGCTCCCTTCTCTCTGCAGACCACTGCTCTACTCTCAACTTCTATGAGGTCAACATATTTAGATCGTACATACAAGTTAAATCTGTGGAATTTTTATTTCAGTGCCTGGCTTATTTAATTTAACATAATATTTAGCTCCATCCATTTTGTTGCAAATCTAAGATTCTATCATTTTCTATGGCCAAACTTATCTCAAAATAAACCTAAAATGTTTATATATATTTTACCCATGTGTATATATATATATATATATATATATTTAAATATATACATACAGAATACAATTTATACTATATTTTCAAATATTTCATTTTATGTTGTCCTCATATAACTTTAATGAAATACATTTGGCAGGAGTTATCAACTTACATTATTAACGATAATAATACTAAACAGGATGTGTTTGCTATATCAAAGAACCTGTATCCAACTTTAGTAATGAACCTTGGCTATCCTGGGTGCTGTTCTTTTGGTTGCTTGTTACATCCATTCTTTTTCATTTAGCTGCCTTATTATTGGGTAATAAATGATATGGATGTGAACATAAAATTGTCTTAGCCTATAAAGTTTCAACAGATATTATGTGAAGAAGTTTCTTACACTACTCTGCGTGTACCATCCCTTTTCTTTCTATAATGCCACAAATGATTTCAGTGAAGATGAGTCACAGTACCCCAGAAGAACTAGATATTGAACTTTATAAAAGTACAAGCAGAGACTGCACCGACAGGTAGTTCATCATGCTTCTACATTAAGGAATTAATTTCAATTTCAATCTTCCTGTAAAACAAAAAGGAAGAATTTTTGATTATGGAGTAATGGCCTTACTGAAGTGACATAAATTATAGTCAAAGACATTAAAGTTACACACTAACAGCTACTTCCCACTCTTTTACAGAGTGCATTTGTTTCCAGCAGTCCAGATTGCTTCTAAAAAGACGTTAAATTTTTAGCAAACCAGGTGCTCTGCTTTCCATACAAGACTGCTGCAACATGCTTAAAAATTGTCAAAGGCATTCCTTCCACATCATTAATAATATTCCTAAATAATTGTATGCTATATTTTGCTTCATTCAACGGCATATTTCTTTGGGCAAGTCTTCAAGAACTTCTCAATATTGATGATGATGATGATGAATCTGAGACTAAACTACTGCATTATCAAGTAAGAACAAAATGAGGTCCAAGTCAAAACTATGGACTTGACGCATTATTTATTTCCTCAGTCTTTTATCATCTTCCTAATTATATTTCCTAGAGCTAAGCTACATCATGGTCAGAATATTTAACATCACCACGTATTTTATTGAGTATAAATAATATCACAAATCTATTTTAGCTGCTAGGATTATAATTCTGCTTTTGGTGAAGTGGTTTTCTACAATGAGCTTTTGGTAATGTGGAAGGAGAATGAAAAAAAAGAGAACTTCCATGTGCTGATTTGCTCCTCAAATGCTGGGCACTGCTGGCCTGGATCAGCCCAGTGCTAGAAGTCAGGGGCCCGAGTACTTGAGCCATCATCTGCTGCCCCCTAAGCATGTACACTAGCAGAAAACTGGATCAGAAGCAAGTCCGGACTTAAACTAGGCATTCAGATATGGAATGTGGTGTCCCAAGTGGCTTTTTAAACACTGCTCCAAATCTCCCCTCCTCCACTAGACATTTTATTCTCTCTGGTTTCTAATTATGATCTGCTGATATTTTTGAGAATATAGTAAATCATTTCTATTTGTTTATATTTAATACTGCCTTTGGAAGATTACTTATTAAAACTTTCCTTTGGGCTGGTGTTTCGGTACATCACTCAGATCTCATATTGGAATGCTGTTCTGGGCCCAGCTACTCTGTTTCCATTGCAGTTCCTTCTAATGCATCCTGGGAGGAAGTGGCTGATGGCTCAAATACAGGGTTCCCCGCCACACAAGTGGGAGATACTGGCTTCTGGCAACTTTGAATGTTGTGGGCATTGGGGAGTGAATGAGCCAATGGACGATCCTTCTCCCTCCCTCTGACATTCTGCCTCTCGAGTGGAGGAATAAGTAGATAAACAAGTGAAATCTTAAAAAAAGATAAAATGTCCCCTTATGGTTCCTAGCAATATTTACACACATATTTGCAGCTTACACTTTAAAAGCAGAAACTGTGAATCTGTATTTTCTCACACTTGTAAAGAATGGATATCTTTGTAATAACTGATGATTTAAGTGCTTCAACAATTGTGTTTTCAGTTTATATAAATTTTCATTTAGGTTGCTCAGTAAATTGTTAAATATTTTACATTATTATTCCACATTATTTTAAAAACCATTAAAACTACATACACCAGATTAAAAAAAATAGAAGGCAGCCTGCACCGAAAGCTCTCTAGGCTAATCCCCCGCCTGAGGCACTGGCACCCTGGGTTCTAGTCCTGGTCGGGGCACTGGATTCTGTCCCGGTTGCCCCTCTTCCAGTCCAGCTCTCTGCTGTGGCCCGGGAAGGCAGTGGAGGATGGCCCAAGTGCTTGGGCCCTGCACCCGCATGGGAGACCAGAACGAAGCACCTGGCTCCTGGCTTCAGATTGGCGCAGCGCACTGGCCGCAGCGCACCGGCTGTAACAGCCATTTGGGGGGTGAACCAATGGAAAAAGGAAGACCTTGCTCTCTGTCTCTCTCTCAATCTCACTGTCTAACTCTGCCTGTCCAAAAAAAAAAAAAAAAAAAAAAATAGAAGGTAACCACCACCATCACAACAACAAACTGTTAACCATAGAATAACAGAAATTCCGGGACCAGCACTGGGGTGTAGTGGGTGACGTCACTGCCTACAGCGCTGGTATCCTATAAGAGTACAGGTTCAAGTCCTGGCTGCTCCATTTGCACACGTGTGAAAGACTTAGAAGAAGCTGCTGGCTCCCGCCTTTGGCCTGACCTAGCCCTGGTAGTTGCAGCCATTTGGGGAGTGAAACAGCAGGTGGAAGATCTCTCTCTCTCTCTGTCTCCATCTCTTTTTCTCTCTCACTCTTTTTCTCTTTTGGTAACTCTACCTTTCAAATGAACAAATAAATAAATCTTCAACAAAATAAGATAAAGCAAGAAATTATGTTTTAGTTCTATTTTTTAAGTTTATTTGAAAGGCAGAGCAACAGAAAAAGAGAAAGATCTTCCTTCTGTTGAAATGCAGAATGAGAGAGAGAGAGAGAGAGAGAGGAGAGAGAGAGAGATCTATCTATCTATCTGCTCGTTTACTCCTCAAATGGCTGTAACTGCTGGAGTTGGGCCAGGCTGAATGCTTACCATAACCAGGATGCAGCTACCAGGCAGAGAACGCCAAGGACTGCAGACCCCCTGGAAGCTGAGTAACAAGGGAAGATTCTTCTGCAGGGCCCGCAGGAAGGACTGTGCTTCCACGGACGTTTTGATTTGAGAATTCTGGTCTCCAGGACTTTGAGAACTTTATGTGTTATGGATGCCCTAGGACGCCGAGAGAGAAGGTAGGTGGAAAATGTGGGAGCCCCAAGACAGCTTCCCTGCAGGCCCTTCCCACCCAGGCTCTCCTGCTTTCTTCACCCATTGTTCCCTTCCACAGTGCTGGTTCAGACTCTGTTGTCTTCCCCACCCCAGGGCCCAGTCCAGCCTCACAGACCTTTGCCTGTGCCTCTTTCTATCAAATCCAAAGAGTCCAGGCAAACACTGATTATTTTAAGTTGTTCTAAAGCGAAATTGTCTGACATTATTTTTTTTTTTCTGTTTCTCTCTTTCTCTTCTTTTGCCCTTACTTAGAAAATGTAAAAGGTAAATTGATCAGAAAAACAGTAATCATTTGTCATTATGTGAACACTCTGGGAATATTTAGTTCAGATAAACAGTTAAAAATGTCTAGGAAAAATGAAGAAAAAATTAATTAAGTCTGCTTTTTTCACTTTAAGAAATGTGAACAAGTAAAGTTAAATAATAGCTTTTGTTACTATAGTTACATGATAAGAAGAAAAGTCCTTGATTTCAGATAAAAGAAAACCTTTTAAAACCATTTTAAAGAATTTTTAAATTTTGGTTATAATATCAGATTTTTAAATTATACTTTTTGAAGTATACATATAATTTTTGATAACTCTATAAAGCTTTGTACTAATTGCAATTAGCAATCTTGTTTTAAAGATAATCCTATGGGGCCGGCTCCGTGGTGTAGCAGATAAAGCCGCCACCTGCAGTGCCAGCATCCCCTATTGGCGTCAGTTTGAGTCCTTGCTGCTCCACTTCCAGTGCAGTTCTCTGATGTGGCCTGGAAAAACAGAGGAAATTGACAGAGTCCTTGAGTCCCTGCACCCACATGAGAGACGGGAAGAAGCTCCTGGCTTCTGGCTTCGGATTGGCACAGCTCTGTCAGTTGTGGCCAACTGGGGAATGAACCAGCGGAGGGAAGACCTCTCTCTCTCTCTGCCTCTGCCTCTCTGTAATTTTGCCTATCTAACGAATAAATAAATCGTGGGGAAAAAATAATGGTACATCTTCTCTATGGTTTTAGTAACATATAATAATATTATTATGTAAGACAATTTAAATTTCGCATGATTCAAAGTTTCTAAATAAGTTATTCATCCTAAAAGTAGTTTACAATTACAAACTTGAAAACAATATTTAAATTATATAATAATAATACATTTTTTAAAAATTCTGTATCATTATAATTAATATATAATAAACTGCACATATTCAAAGCATGCAATTTGGTGTGTTTACACATAGAGCCTTGAAAACTCCTCACAAGAAACAAAACGCATTTCTTCATCCCTCAAAGTTTTTTCATTCCTATTATAATCTATCCCTCCTAACTCTTTATCTTCTATCCCTTTGCCCAGGAAAACAGTGGCATGCTGTGTATCTGTAAAGATTAGTTTGCATTTCCTAGAATTTTATAAATGCAGAAATATGGGGCCTGTGCTGTGGTGCAGCAGATTAAACCCCTGCAGCCCCAGCATCCCTTATGGGCAGAGGTTTAAATTCTGGCTGCTCCACTTCTGATCCTGCTCCCTGTTAATATGCCTGGAAATGCAGCAGAAAGTGACCAAGCCCTTGGGCTCCTGCACACACATGGGATGAAGCTCCTCATTCCTGGTTTTGGCCTGGCCCTGCCATTTGGGGAGTAAACCAGTGAATGGAAGATTTCTCTATGTTTCTCCCTCTCTCTCTAACTCTGCCTTTCAAATAAATAAATCTCTAAAAAACAAAAAAAGAAACCAGAATTATACATACTGCATTTTGTCTGGATTGAGTCATTCAGCATAATTGCATTGCAATTCATCTATACACATTTGTAGTGTGTATCTCTAGTTCATTCTTTTCTATTGCCAAGCAGTAGGTCATAGTATGGATATATCGGAATTTGTTTTTGCAAGAGTCCTTAGTAGTTTACCTTTGAACTGACAACTGAGTGTCCTACATGCTCATGAGTACCTCCCTATTCCAAAATGCTGCATTATTGCAAATTGACAGTATTAAATGTTGCAACACACTTACTCAACCCACAGTTTGGTTATCAGCAGCTACGACAAGCCTTTCCTCAACATCCCCTTTAGTAACTCTCACATGACTTAAAATAATAACTTAATCTTCTAGACACAGCAGTGAAAGAAGTCTCTTCTTGCAAGTCTTTTTTTTTTTTTTAGAGATTTATTTATTTATTTGCAAGTCAGAGTTACACAAAGGGAGGAGAGGCAGAGGGAGAGAGAGAGAGGTCTTCCATCTGATGGTTCACTCCCTAGATGGCCACAATGGCTGGAGCTGGGCAAATCCACAGCCAGGAGCTTCTTCTGGGTCTCCCATGCAGGTGCAGGGGCCCAAGGACTTGGGCCATCCTCTATTGCTTTCCCAAGCCATAGCAGACAGCTGGATCAGAAGAGGAGCAGCCTGGACTAGAACAGGAGCCCATATGGGATGTCAGCACCATTAACCTGCTGTACCACAGCGCCGGCCCCTTGAGAGTCTTTTGGATGGAAAGGACTTTGTTAGTCATGAGGTTTCCTCCTTGGGTTCATGACTCAATCAAAACAACATGAAACATTCAAATCACTATTGTCCTTCAACATTCAGAACTATTTATCAGAGACCACAAGCTGAGCCTATACACACACACACACACACACACACACACACACACACACAGACACTTACCCAGAACTCTATAAATCTACACTCAAGCACTCTTTGGAAGAAGCTAGCCCCCTCCAAGAACTTGGGATCCTGCAGGTGACTATGAAATCATTGGAAGCTTCCACCAGATATTCATGAAAAAAAAAAAAAACAGATTATCCTGTTCTCAGCAATGTTTTTTTTTTTTTTTTTTTTTTTTTTGCTCTTTTCAACTCTTTGAATGTCATTCTTCAAAATCTCAAACATTTACAAAGTTAGATTGTTGGCACCTAAGGGTTGAAGTATATGCCATCATAATACAAGATGTATTCAACTTCAATTTATCATAGGAGTTTGTAGTCCAGTTATATTAAATATATAGAAATCATCCTAACACATAGTTACTATTTATGGAAACTATTATATACATAATATAACCTATAGCTATAAATAAATAATTTTCAAATTGTGTTTTGGGGGCTGGCTCTGTGGCCTAGTGGGCTAAGCCTCCACCTGCTGCACTGGCATATGGGTGTCAGTTCAAGTCCTGGATGCTCCACTTCTAATCTAGCTCTCTGCTTTGGCCTGAAAAAGCAGCAGAAAATGGCACAAGTCCTTGGGATACCTGGAAAAAGCTCCTGGCTCCCATCTTCAGAACAGCCCAGCTCCAGCCATTGTGGCCATCTGGGGAGTAAATCAGCAGAAGGAAGATCTCTCTATCTCTGTTTTTGCCTCTCTGTAACTTTGCCTTTCAAAGAAATATTTAAAAAATATTTTGATTATTGGAATATTTATTTCGATTCAATTATGAATTACATATGTAATAGAAACAATTTATAGATTAATAGTTTTCACAGATTTTGTAAAAATAGTCACATTATTTTACTTTAATTATTCAGCAACATGTGAGTTGCATCATTATTGAAAAAATAACTTTTGATCAAATTTACCCCGTCATTTATGATGGTGTTAAATGTTTCACCTTGGACAGAACAAACTTCCAAAAGCTTTGCTTATAATCCATGAACTGGATGGGTAAAACCAAGCCATCTTGAAATGAGCTGATTTTCTATTTTGTGCTTGTGATGTCTGTGATGAAAACAGGGCATCATTTTATTGTTTGTGCAGTGCTTCCTCCACTACCAGAATCAATGTACTAACATCAATTGCTTCAATTTTCAATTTTGAACAAGAAAATGTAAAATTAAAAACTCCATGAGGATTTACAATAGTGTAACTGAAAATCGTGCATTTAGAAATATAAACACTGTGTTTTTTACATGTTAAAACATTCACTTCTGGGCCGGCGCCATGGCTCACTTGGTTAATCCTCTGCCTGCAGCGCCGGCATCCCATATGCGTGCCGGTTCTAGTCCCGCTTGCTCCTTTTCCAGTCCAGCTATCTGCTGTGGCCCAGGAGGGCAGAGGAGACTGGCCCAGGTGCTTGGCCCCTTCACTTACTTGGAAGACCAGGAAGAGGCACCTGGCTCCTGGCTCCGGATCGGCACAGTGCTGGCCGTAGCGGCCATTTGGAGAGTGAACCAGCAGAAGGAAGACCTTTCTCTCTGTCTCTCTCTCTCTCACTGTCTATAACACTACCTGTCAAATAAATAAATAAATAAATAAATAAATAAATAAAAAGCATTCACTTCAAAACAAAAACATTCACTTAAAATGTGTCCTTCTCAAAATAATCATAAATTCCCCACGGTGTTGTCCTTGTGTCTTGAGCAGTCCTATGTCTTCCCATTCTCACACTCAGGAATATCGTTATGACTTCTATTGGGGATGGTAACTATTGATAAGTTAAACTTTCTTTTTTAATTTTCTAGGGAAATGGGGATTTATTAATTGTCATTTTCCTTACCACATCTCTCCTCCCATTTTTATCTCATTATTGATGAAAGCAATTGTTACCAAGGGGAACACAATCACTGAGTGATAAAAAATGTATTGTTGTATAATGTCCTCACATATAATAAAGGCCAAAGCCATTATGGGAAGAATACGTAGACTAATTTTTCACAGGGAAAAACATGAAATTCATTCATTGTAAATATCTGAATGAATTTTACTAAGGTGCAATCATCATCACCCAGTCTACCTTTAGAACATTTACATCATGCTAAAAGAAGATCTTCTTTCCATTTGCTTACCCTCCCTGTCCCCGACCCATAGCCCAGGAAACTGATCACTACTCTCTCTCTCTCTCTTTGTAGATTGGCCATGTCTGCACATTCCTTGTAAGTGGCGTTGTACTGTTTGTATTTGTCATGTCTGGCAGCTTTTGCGTACACTGATGTTTTTAGGTTCAGCATGCTACATCATGGATCAACACTTGTTCCTTTTTCTCATGAGTTCTCTAGCAGAAATCTTGGTCTTTGGTTTCTCTACAAATCTTCCACAAACACCTAACCTTTAAACTCACATTTGCCGCTGAGTCCCCTAACTAGAGACAGAATAACCGTTTCAGGGGTATCTCCAGTGCCACTGCAGGAGTGTCATCTACACCGTTGTCTGCAAGAGGGAGCTGTGTCGTGTTTTTCTCCTACCACCACCTAGGAAGAAAAGTGCAATGTATTACTCCTGGTCTTTCAGACTCCACTGCACATTACGGTGAGAGCTCTGCTCGCTGTTCACGTGCTGCACTTAATTCTAGATCACAGGCATAAAAGATAAACTTGTGCAAACCTTGTCACCCCTAGTTAAATGCTGATTTAATTCAAATGTCATCAAACAACATTCCTCTTCAATTAAAAACCATCGAGATTCTGCATTGAGGCAAAAACTGAGATGGTACTGTGCAAACTGTCTAGTATGATCGCCCTAACCTCGGTGTAGTAGCTCAAAATACAAGCTGATTCCTGCACTTGTCTTGTTCGGTTTAGGTAGTCATTATAGGTGCTAGTGTCTTTTTTGCATGTATTCTAAGTCTATGTGGTTTACATGTATAAAGTGAGTTTTTTCTTTTATATTAATGTTACTACCTAATAATTACTATTATATTCTTTCATTCCACCTGATGAGCTCTTTGTTTTCCATATTGCACACTCCATGTAAACAATCATATCAGGCGCAAGTAATAATTAATTCATCGATTTGAGATAGGGAAGTAGAGGCAAACAGGAGATTTGTCTACATAGGTTACATTGTTTTATGTAAGCAGAAAAGAGAAAAATGGAGCAGAGTGTGAATGATCTTTGAAAAATCTCCTATAATTTGGAACAGTTGTGTGGCAAAGACTGCTGCTTTATGTTTCCTTGTGAGACAATCTTGTCTTCACATATCAAAACAACTCAGGTTGGTTTATAAATCAATTCGAAGATGTATACACACATACTCATACACATATAGATTATATTATATGTAAGCATATACACACATGCACACACACACACGTACGTGTATATGATCAAGTGCCAAGTAAACCCATCAAGTTACTATATCCCGTTTCTTGCTAATTGTCAAGCAAGAAGAAAGAAGGAAATGGACATCAATTTTGCACCTTGCTCGTCAATCAAAAGAAAAGCAAATGAGTTTATTGTGGTTAGAAAGCTATCACTTGACAAGGCAGCTTTGAGTTAGCATTAAACTTGGAACTGTGCAAATTATTTTTGCAAGTCACAAAGGGATGCTAATGAGCCTCATGGTGAGAAACCTCTATTGCTCATCATGTGGCTTCAAAGCTAACATTAATTCAGGGCAGTGTGAATGCAGGGCACTAAACACAAAAGACTTTCTTTTCTTAATTTCTGTCTGGGTATTTTATGTGTGGGACACAGGAACACAGTATGCAGCCATGCAACTGTTTTAAATCAGGCAAGTGCAACATGAGCAAGATACTAGACAAAGAGACAAGTAGAATTCAAAAAACTGAACTTAAAGATCCTCTGAACCAATTCTGATAAAGAGAACAATTAGAAAGGAAGGAAATGCATTGTGAGACTTGGTGAAAATGAAATGAATGAAATGCAAATTAAGGATTCTAAGATAATAGTCTGCTACCACAAAAACATAGTCCTTTCATTCTCACTCCTTTAAATTGCTGGAACTACAATTAACTGTCTATCAAAGATACGATTCCATCCTCTTTTGTGTATTAAAATAAAAAGCAAATTAACAGGTGGTTATTTTTCACTTTTGGGTGCCACTCCTTATATTATTCAGTTCAAATGCTACAACCCTCATTTCACATTCTTAGAATATTTTACTGGAGTCCAATTTAGGGTAATTCCGATGCAAGAAACAATTTAGCTTAAAAGAAGTATTAGGAGAGAAACTTCTTTATAAGGAAGCGGATTATTCGGAGTCGAAAGAAATTTGAAGAGGGAGACCCGGTGATACATGCCGGTTCCTCAGGTAGTGAATGTCCTGTACTTGTATGGTTTGCTAATGACAAATTTCCCCACATAGGAATGTTATTAGCAAGGTGCGTTCTGTGGATTCACTCATCTGTGCTCAGAGCTTCATTGGACTTCAGTAATTTAAGAGTTCTATAGGTCAGAGAGCGAGAGAGAGGAGAATTTTCAGCAATTTGATAGCACAATATTGTTTTTAGCTCTATCCTTTACACCTGTTCTTACTATTGGGTTTTTTGTTTTGTTTTGTTTTTAGCCATGTTATGTGCCTGTCAGTCAGGATTTGTGATTCCCTGAACAAACAGTAACACTATTGTCATGAGGGTTGAGGTTTGATGAATAGTAGAAATACCGCTTTGCTTATATAAAATTATCATTCCATTTCTCCCATACAGTTTCCTACAGTCTAGGACCATTAGGATATTCCTATTTGATTGAAAGAGATTGCAAATCAAAAATCAATACATTTTAAAGGCATGCAGATTTTCAGATTTTGTTAACTGTGTCTGGAGAGTTGAGGATCACAGTGTATAAATTTACAGCAATGTTAAAATTTTACTAAGACAGGAATTCATTGCATTAAATAAAAATACTTGTTCTATATCTTCTTTCAGTTTTGTCATTCACTTTGCCAAAACCCCACGCCGCAAACTAAGATTTAAGTTGAATACAAATCCCTTCAAGATAGACCAATGAAACAGGAAGGTGGGTTAATAACTGGAAAAAGAAGAAAACATTGATTTTCTTTATTTTCTGATATCAGAATCATCAGAGTTAGGACAATTAATGTGGCCTTCATATTTTTGAAGCCACTTTCTGATAACCTCCTGGGTAACTTTTGTGTGCCTAACCAAATCTGTGTCTACCACTTCACATTGAAATTACAAAATTAAGGTGTGGGCACTGTGGAATAGTGGGTAAAGCCGCTGCCTGAAGTGCTGGCATCCCATATGGGTGCTGATTCAAGTCTCGGCTGCTCCACTTCTGATCCAGCTCTCTGCTATGGCCTATAAAAGCAGTAGAAGATGGCCCAAGGCTTTGGGCCCCTGCAACTATGTGGGAAATACGGAAGAAGTTCCTGGCTCCTGGCTTTGGATTGACACAGCTCCAGCCATTGAGGCAAACTGGGGAGTGACCCAGTAGATTGAAGACCTCACTCTCTCTTTGTCTCTCACTTTCTCTCTCTCTCTCTCTCTCTTTCTCTCTGCCTCTGTTTCTCTCTGTATAACTCTGACTTTCAAATAAATAAATCTTTAAAAAAATAAATTACTAAATTAAGATGTTTTTTCTAGAACAGCGATTTCTAAGTGAATAGAAAATGAAAATACTACATGAAAACAGCAGAATCAGTATCCATCTGGCTTGCAACTCTAATACACACATTCAACAGAAAAATGTCAGAGGGGATTTTTCATATGATGTATTAAAATGTGGGTGAGACTTTATGGTGATAGAATATGATTATTCTTATTTCATACAACCTATTTGATCTTAAATAACTTGCTCACTCATTTTCACTTCTAGAAACAGGGAATAATAACAGTATTATCTTCAATGATGACCGCATGAGCCTTTTCATCAAATAAATAGCCCAGGAGAGTCCTTAGAATATTAAGCAATGATATTAATTCATCTTTCTAACATCAGAACATACCTGAATGTTTCATTTATATCTAAGTAAAATAATTAAGTATTTCCTATTGAATTCTTACTTACAGTTTTCACACTTGAAATTTTAAGTTGACAGAAATCACCCTGTCTTTTGCATTAATGTTTAATATACTCAAGCTAAAATTACAAAACAATTTAATCATATCACAGGAGCAAGATACTGGTTGGTGCACAATAATAACTGTAGTGAAAAAATAGGGTTGGAGTTATTGTCTTAGGTATTTTCTGTCAGGTTATGTGATATTAAGCACTGACGTGCATTCCACTAAAGCGCATATGCATGTTTTGCTTTGTATTAAGCTATATCAAGGAATACCCCACTGCTTACATTGTGTATCACTTAAGGAACAATTGGAGGAGTAAAAACATTCTTAACAATTTGCTCCATGGCCAGAAAAAGAGAATGTGGTTTTATAGAAGGTTATTTTTTTCCCACTGCTTTGATAACTCAACAATACTATTTTCTCATGCTACTCAAGATGTATAGGATCTCAATAGATGTATATTGGTTATGTTTTACTCCAGAAACTCACATGATATGTTGTCTTTGAAAAACAATACAAAGAATTTTTCAAAAGTTCATGGAAAAATGTGTAGTAAGAAAAAACTTTGCATAGAGTTTAGAAGTTTTCTTCAGCAAAAGAAATTTATCTTTTTATTTCTTCTTCTAAGAACTTTCTGAAGTACCTTGGTGACTTTGTGTGTGTATGTGAGTGTGTGTTTGTGCATTTGCACCAAAGCCGTGTAAAGGATTTGTGGTTGTCACTTTTCGCCACCTTGCAACTATGTTTGCTTTCTGCTGAGCTTACTTTTTCTCTGACTACTGCCTGAGTCACACAGATGCTGAGAGTCTGTGCTCCTTCTGTAGGCTGACAGAATGGGCATCCTTCCTGCCTTTCTAAATTGTTCATTAGAGAAAGGCACAAGTAAAAATGTGAATGTTCTATCTGATGATAAATATTTTCTAGTATCTTGATATAATCTTTCTTCAGGTGCTTGAGATGTACATGAGTAGCATTTCATCAGTTTTTCATTTACATGTTTTCAACAATTTACATACTGACTTCAGTACATTCTGTCTTCTGAGAACAATTGATGAGGTTTAGTATTATGACTAGATTTATACTTACACTGAGGTTTTCTTGCACATTAAATTCCTAAATCCTCTTTGTTATTGCAGTATGCAATGCTTAGTTCTCCAATTTAATCAACACCATGTTTAATGTTCATGTCAATATTGAATACTTGATTTTTTTTGATATATCAAAGGTTAAACAACCTGCCTGGAATCACTGCACCACAAATGTCAGGGCTGCGGTTTAAATGTACAACATGAAGCAGCCAAAACAATCATCGCCCAATTCCCCTAACAGAAGTTAGGGTCCATTCTTGTTGAGGGGTGAATGTGAGAAATCATGGGTTAATAGGCAGTCTGGATATTGAGGGTGGAAATTGTTCCCCCCAAAAGTTATCCTTAGCAAGATCAGAAGTGCCTGCCTTCCCACTTTTAGGGAGCTTCCAATCTTTTCAGGAGAATAGCAAGGGTGACTCCATCCTTCTGAGCTCCCAGTTTATTATGAAAACAAATTAGGTGTCCCACCCTTGTGATGGCTCTTTTGTTTTATGAGCAATCCAGACAGGAAAAAGGGATTGCTATAAGGGTTTTGTCTCCACCTGGTAACTGAATGTCAACCATAATTGTGCTTAAAACCCCCCACTTTGGGTTTTCCCTCTCTAGAAGCCCCCTTCCATGCTGCTCTGGCTGGGGGTCTTAAACTCTAATAAATCTTGCTTTTTAAAATCTCAAGAATAAATAAATAAATGCACATCATGTGCATAGGGGAGTCTTTTTAGGAATCAAGTAAAGTATTATTGAAACCACTTAGATATGTAAAATAACTGCAAGTGAGACCCTATGAACAGGTATATATTTTCCAAATTTTCTCAACGAGATATTTTTTCTTCTCATTTTCAGTTGAGATATTTTCAGTTGAGATTGTTAAGTGTTAGATTATTTATCCAAAATCACATAGCTTAAAAATTTGTCTTTATGTTAAAATTCAGTCTTTTTCTTTTGTGTGAGTTTTTCTTGCCTTAATGTCCTTTAATTCAAGAATGATTCAGTGTGCCCCTTCAGAACAGTATGTAAAGGTTTTTCTTCGGCTACTAACGAGAACTGGACAACACAGAGACATTCGGTTTATATGAACTCTGTCACTTAAGTCTATGATATTGCATATTTTATTTTTCAACTCT
Organism: Sylvilagus floridanus; assembly: GCA_949820135.1. Lineage (NCBI taxonomy): Eukaryota > Metazoa > Chordata > Mammalia > Lagomorpha > Leporidae > Sylvilagus > Sylvilagus floridanus. The sequence goes on along the minus strand of OX463246.1, from coordinate 27,612,579 downwards.
CATTTTCCTTATCTGTAAAATGCCTGCATTATATTAGATGATTTCTAACTTCTCACTGGGCTCTGAAATTCTAACTCAGTTCAACATCCTATAATTTACTCTTCTCCCAAACTGTCATCACCAAGCTCCAAACTGAGCTTCACACTTCAGAAGTGCCATGCTATGTAATGACAAATTTGTTAGGAAGTTATTTTACAATCCTATTCATGTCCTTCTGTCATTCTGGTCATCTGTGTATGCTATGGAAACTGACAAATTATGGAGCATTTGACTAACTGGATCTGTCTGTAAACTCCCTTAGCCAGGGTTTCTCAATCCTGGCACTACTGATTGACATTTCAGCTTGGATAATTGTTTGCTGGGGAGGGTTGTGCTTTGCATTTTAGTATGTTTAGCCCCATCATTGTCTGCCATACCAGATACAAGTAGCACCTCTCTCCATGGTGACAATAAAAAAAATCTCCAGATATTCCAAATATACTTCAGGTGACAATCATCACTGTACATATGCTCCAAGCAATATGAACAAAGCACCAGCCTTCATAATGCTTTGGGTTTTTGTAGAACAGGAAGGATTTCTTTGTTTAATGACTGAATTTTAAGTGACATCCCCTATAGCTCCGATGATATGTGTCTCCCATTGCCTTCCCAATTCAGAGCACCATGTTTATCTCTTTTTTTTTTTTTTTTGACTGGCAGAGTGGACAGTGAGAGAGACAGAGAGAAAGGTCTTCCTTTGCCATTGGTTCACCCTTCAATGGCCACCGCGCTGATCCGATGGCAGGAGCCAGGTGCTTCTCCTGACCTCCCATGGGGTGCAGGGCCCAAGCACTTGGGCCATCCTCCACTGCACTCCCTGGCCACAGGAGAGAGCTGGCCTGGAAGAGGGGCAACTGGGACAGAATCCGGCTCCCCGACCAGGACTAGAACCCTGTGTGCTGGTGCCGCAAGGTGGAGGATTAGCCTATTGAGCCGCAGCACTGGCACCATGTTTATCTCTAAGAAAAAGGAAAAGTATGCACCTGACAATGTGTAATATTCTAAACTAAGTACAACAATTAAGGTTTCTTTTTCTTGATTTTCCTTCCCAACCCTTTATCCTCTCGTTAATGTGTTAAATGCAATCAGCAATTTAGCATGTTGCCAAGCATTTGTGGCTCTCTATTAAATCTTTAACATTATTTAAGAGACACTGTTTTTAGCTTATTATAACAATCTACTGCCTCGTGTCACAACTGGGATGCCAAGAAGAATCACATTTCTAACATTATGTTCCCATATGCATAGATCTCTTTTGTGAAACGCAAAGCATGCTGTTACCTTTACGTGAGTCAGTTATGGTTGGAGAGTGTAGGAGGAAAGGAAAGAGGGCAAAGAATGAAAACCACATACATGGGGGAGAGGGACAGAAACAAGGTTTACAGAAATTCTTTTAGAACACAGGCAGAATCAGAATCAGGACATTTGCTTACCTGTTTACTTCTAGAAAACAAGCTGGGAAGAGACATTTTTCCTCTTGTTACTCCATTTAGTTTCTTGAGGGTGCCTGTACCTAAGGAAGAATTGTTTCATTCTAGTCTCCATAAATTACAGTGCTAAGGTGAATTCTGCCCCAGATTTCTTATTAAATGTGTACTATAGCCATTTTCTTTGCTATTGCCTCCTTTCTCCATATTATATTCTAATGAGCAGGTCTGGCACAGAAGGAATCTGGCTGGTTAGAGAACGGTGCTGATGACGTGCAAAGCCTTGCTGTGGTCTAGTTCATAAAACGATGGCTGAGTCAAAGATTTGGGGGTGTCCTGGGATGTCTTCTTCATTCCATCACGCACACTACTGAGAAAGAGGAAGGCTAATTCAGGAATCACAGCTCAGAGGTTGGAGTCCCCGCCCCTCTTGTGGATCCCAATCTGATTACCTATTACTCGAATAACAGAAGCTGGTGCTTGTGTGTTTCTGCAAGTCTTTAAGATTGTCTCTAAACAAACACACTTTTCATAATCATTATCATATAAGCAGCAGTATCTCTCATGAGTAATTGTGGAGGATTTTAATATTTTTCTTAATAATTTAAAATAGCATAACTATATGAGTTATATCACATTATTTGAATGTGAACAAGTATGGGATAAAGCAAGATTATTCCTAAAGAGTTTTTGTTTGTTTTTTCATTTTTTCAATTTTACTAACTTACATTGTTAATGTGGAAGTAACAGGTATGTGCACTAATGCATGCAATGGGCTTTGCTTTGTTTTCTCTTTTTAGAAACCATTGAGCTGCGTGGCTCCCTTCCAGTGTCACCTTACTGGCATGTGGCAGAGATGAAATGGGGAAGCAGCCGGGTCTACTTCCTGTCACTCTCTCTCACCACAATGGGGTGACCTGGGAGGCTACATCGGGAGAGAGAAACCAAACAAAACACACCAACTAGTCACAAGGCAATCACACAATCGTATGAGCAGGTCCACTGCAGGAAAGGCTTTACAACTAAATCACGAATGGCTCCCTCTTTACATTTTGTTTGTACAGTTCCATAGCACTTTCAAAATGTCTTCAACTCGTTTATGCTATGGGGTGTGTCTGTGTGTGTGTGTGTGTGTGTGTGTGTGTGACTCTCAGTACATTTGTCCAACTTTTAGGTTTTATTTATTTTGTATGAATTTTGAAGATAACATGTTCATGTTGATTTTTCAGTTAAAGGAGATTTCATTTTCTTTCATATACTTAACTATCAAATTAGTAAATTAAATATTATACCTGTTTAAATCTCCTGAGAATGGAAAAACATAAATTAATTTTTCTTTTGTTTATTACAATAACTTCTATGTTTTCTTCTGGTACTTTGAATAGGAGTGTTCCATGGGGAAATAGATCATGTTTATGAATTGATTGCACTAATTTATTAAATTCTCATAAGAACATTAACTGTTATCTCTATCTTCAAATATGCAAACCTAGGCTCAGAGAGCTGTGGAGTGTCTTCCCTAGTGACATGAGGCTGGCAGGTGCAGGGTCAGGCCTCATGCACAGGCATCCTACAGAGCCCATGCTCCTCACTGCATGGTCTCCATTCCCACCAGACAAGGGGTCTCCCCACTCTTGGAAATGTGTGTCTCTGTTTCTATAGGAGATTGCCTGTCTCCAAGAGTCAGTGTTTGTATTTGCCACCTTTACATAGGAGGAAACCCTGCGTGATGGAAAAAAGTCTGAATTATTAGTAAGAATAATGTCTAATAATGGTTGTAGTCATTTCTGAAATTTATCTGCTTTGTCAAATTGGGCAACAGCAATAGTCCATTGTTAAGTGTAAATAAATACGAATATTATTACTCAACTTCTTATAGATTTGTGGGGAAGAATAAATTAAATTATATCAAAGAAAAATGTGTTTTACATATTAAGCACTGTATTAACCCAGTGCATTATTACTTCAAGTCTCTTCCTTCATCATCTGCTCTCCATCTATTTCCATGACCTTTGCACTTCTTATTATAACAATGCTGTAAAAAAGAAAGGCCCACATTGTATGTACTATGTGTGTGCACTTCGTATATGCACATGTATGTGCATGTTGTGGTGTGTGTGATATGTGTGTGGTATGCACACATCTCTGTGTGTTATGCAGTGTATGTGTTGTGCAAGTGTGAATGCATGTGTATACATATGTTTGCACATGCATTCTGAATTCTTCTAGGAGTTAACTGTGCTTATTTGGCAATTATCTCCAGTTTACTTTCTCCCTAAAAAAAAGTTAAATTATGCCAAAAATATTTTAGTAAAATCACAACAGTGACTTTTTATTCTTTTTATGTGATTTCTTTAACATCGTTTGGCTTCTTGTCCACTTCCGCTTCTGGGATATTCTCTTCAATAGATTCAAGGACACAACAGTTAAGAGAGGGTTTCCCTTATTTCTGCTTGATTCTTTTTTTTTTTTAAGATTTTATTTATTTATTTAACAGGTAGAGTTTCAGACAACGAGAGAGTGAGATAGAGAAAGGTCTTCCTTCTGTTTGGTTCACTCCCCGAATGGCTGCAACAGACAGAGCTGCGCCGATCCGAAGCCAGGACCCAGGTGCTTCTTCCTGGTCTCCCATGTGGGTGCAGGGGCCCAAGCACATGAGCCATCCTCCCCTGCCCTCCCAGGCCACAGTAGAGAGCTGGACTGGAAGAGAAGCAATCGTGACTAGAACCAGCACTCATCCGGGATGTTGGCACTCCAGGCAGAGGATTAACCTAGTGTGCCACTGTGCGGGCCCCTCTGCTTGATTCTTTATTTTAATTGTGGATTCATTTTCCTACTTGTCATTAAATTTCTTTAAAATGGGATCTTAAAGATTCTTATTTTCTCAAGTGATTTTATCAATCTGGTGATGGCAAGCTCATGTAAAGTTTCAATTACATTCTATCTGCTGATAGATTGCAATGTTTTAAATCAAAAGACTAAAATTTAGTATGAGCTTCTAACACACATCTATGAACTCCACAGGTCTATTTTATACATTATCTTGAAATTCTTAAAGTCAACTCAGTTCAATATATGTCTGCAGTTTCTCATGGTCTTCTATATTTTTTTGTCTCAATACAAATAGTGCCTATAGTTTTGAAAAAAAATAAACACACCTTTTCCTACACATAGCCATTCACTATCATTCCCTATATCTAATCAGTTATCAAATTTTGCTTACTTTTTTTACTAAATATCTTTCAGATTCAGGAAGAAAATTAATGGGTATTTATGAATACAAATTATAACCCATATGCATCATATCTTAGCATAATAGATTAACAACAAAGCCACAGATAATTTATTTCCACCCATAGCCATGTAATTTCATATGGTCTCTCATTCTAACTCTGGGTTGTGATTTTATTTGATTATTGAGAATTCCCAAGTATCAGCCAAAGAGAAACCAAAGAACATCTAGACAGTAAGGATTCCTTTTTCTTACTCTACTTTGAAATTACTGTCACTGATATGAGAAAAAGCCTTGCCTACATCATGGTTGATGAATGACCCACAACCTGGTCTCCAATGGAGCACCAGCCAACAGAAATTAAGCTTTTAGATGTTGATCTTCCCAGTTGAATGGAAGCTGACTACACATATATGGGTAAAGCCAACTGATTGCAGTATAAATTGCCAATCCACAGAATATTGAGCTACATGAATGATGACAATATTAAGCTTTTAATATTTGGTATGGTTTGTTGTTCAAAAAAAGCTGTTATACCTTCCTTCTAAATTATTTTTCCATTCTGCATATTCAAATACTTTTGGTAAACCAGTCTGACCATATCATCTCTGTTTAATCTTCTAAAAGCTACAAATACATTAAGAAAAAAGACAAAAATAGACAAATGGTATTACATCAAGCTAAGACTGCACAGTGAAGGAAACACTCAAAAAAATGAAGTGCCAAAGGAAAGAATGCAAGAAAATACTTGCAAACTATGCAACTGATAAAGGATTAATTTCCAGGATCTATAAAGAGCTCAAGAAACTCAACAACAACAAAATAAACAATTCAGTTAAGAAATGGGTAAAGGTCAAGAACAGGCACTTTCCAAAGGATGAAATACAAATGGTCAACAGATACATAAAAATATGCTCAAGATCACTAGTAATGAGGGAAATACAAATACAATGAGCTTTTACCCCACTACAGCAAGAATGGCTATCATACAGAAATCAAAAACAATAAATGCTGGTGTGGATGTGAGGGGAAAGGCACACTAATCCATTGTCACTGGAAATGTAGACTAGTACAACCATTATGGAAGACAGGATGGAGATTCCTCTGAAATCTGAAACAGATCTACGATTTGGTCCAGGTATATTACTCCTGAGAATTTACCCAAACTAAATGAAATCAGCATATAAAACAGTTATCTGTACTGCAAGCTTATTGCAGCTCACTTTGCAATAGCTAAGATAAGAAATCAAAGCAGATGTCCATTAACTGATGACTAGATAAAAGTGTAGTATATACACTAGTAAATATTACTCAGCCATAAAAAAAGAATGAAATCCTGTCTTTTGCAACTAAATGAATGCAACTTGAAACTATTATGCTTAATGAAATAAATCAGTCTCAAAAGATAAACATTATATATTCTTTCTAATATATGTTAATTAAAATGGAATACAAAAAAGTATAGGGTTGAAATGGACATTTTGGGATATAATTGTCATTTTTAGCCTTTGTTTATACGCCTGTGAGACTGTGCCTTCCTACTTTTTATTTGTTGAATGTTATGATTATTGGTGAATCAAGCCTGTGGTTAGAGTGGATTTCAATTATGTCTTTGCAAAAACTGATGAAGAGAGTGGACGGAGGGATGGGATTTGATGGGAGAGCAGGAAGGTGAGGGAAGTGTGGTTGTCTTCTTAGAAATGTACCTATAGAGGGCTGGCTCCGTGGCTCACTAGGTTAATCCTCTGCCTGTGGTGCCAGCATCCCATATGGGCTCTGGGTTCTAGTCCCGGTTGCTCCTCTTCTAGTCCAGCTCTCTGCTGTGGCCCAGGAGTGCAGTGGAGGATGGCCCAAGTGCTTGGGTCCTGCACCCGCATGGGAGACCAGGGGGAAGCACCTGGCTCCTGGCTTTAAAAAAAAAAAAAAAAAGAAATGTACCTATAGAATGCATGAAATCTATTCTCTTTTATTAGTAATATTTTGAAAAAATAAGTTCATTCCATCTCATTTAATAAAAAAGCGGCAGCATAGTCTGGTTTACAATAAAACATCCAGTGGAATGAACATGTTCTATTTGCTCTCTGAACAAAGCACAGTATGGTTCTTTTGTGTAAATTCCACACTCTCTATTTGATATGACATTTGCATAATATTTTTTGCTTAAAATAATGTCCTTCATAAAATTCTTGCATGTTTAGTTATTATATTATTTCTATTTCATTTTAATGAGATTTTTCTACAGAAATTTTATACTGATCTCTCAAACAAGCATATCACAGTAACTGTTATATATCCTTTTAGTTCAATGTATGTCTCCTTTTAGAAGCTATTCAAGTTGTTAGATTACATTTGATCAACTAACATCTCAGCTTTTTTCAGTAGAATGTAAACTGCAGGAAGACAGTGACTTGGTCTTTCCCTTAACTTATTATTCCAAATGAAATAGTCTCTGGCACACAGCAGATGCTCAATAAATTGCTATGGAAGAAATATTTAATAAAAATTAACAAGCTTAGTTGAAACATGATTAAAATAATATTATAAAATATATTGCATGAGACTAGAAATTATGCGCCCTAGGTTTTAGAGCTGAGTAATGCTGTATCTATGTCATGAGAATACATAGTCAAAATTTAAGAAGTTTAAGAATCAATGGGGAAATAAATTAAAATGAAATGTCTTGATATTTTATCCCAGAGAGCATGAGAAAGAAATTTTGGAATATTGGCCATGAGCCTGCACTTTTAGGAAGCACCTAAAGTAATTTAAATGTACCCTTTTCAATGAATATACTTTGAGAAGTATTATTGAGTTTTTCCTTCTCACTGTAAATAAATGAATGTTTTATCTATTTCACTTAGAATGTTTCTAGTTACCTATTGAAATGTGCTCAGGAAATATAAATTGATTTTAATATTGGTTCAAGTAAATCATAAATAGGAAAATAAGTATGTGCAGAAAATCATAATGAAAGAAACAAAAATACCCGCTACTCTTCAGTCACACAGCCTCTGCGATTGTTTTCTGTTTTCATTTATTTATCATACACTTTCTCTTCACCATTATTATTGTTAAGTGACAGTTAATTGCATGCTAAGAAAAAGAAACAAATCTTGTTCTAAGTCATGGGTTGTTATTTCTTAAAGGGCATATATAGGTTCATACAATCAAGTTCGAAAAAGTCTTTGGATCTTTTTCAGCACAATTTATAATTTGTGAGTAAATATCCTAATAGAATTAATCATAATCAAGATGGATATCTCAGTTGGGAATGATTTAGGGCAAATTGATCACTCAAATGAAAGAAGATTCTTATTATTTTATTGGGCATGCAGGCTTGGCACATTCACTGTACTCAAGGATCTCGGCATTTCTTAAGGCAAATGGCAGTGCATGTCACTTCTAAATAATACCTTGGGAAAAGAAAATCCAGCGTACTAACTATTTCTCCCCCCCTGGAGGCAGCCATCACAAAATTAAGATGGTAATAAGAATTGCTTGGGAACTCTTTAACATTTGATCATTTGATTTTTTTCATGTATTTTCCTTTCTGGTGATCTTATGTAGTGTAGCTGATCATATGATATTAAGAATGAAATGCCCAGGATATAGATAGTAAATTAGGTAACAGATGTTTATCACTTCCATATGCTCTTTACATAGATGCACTCAGAAGTCAAGAGTAGTCAAGCATATTGTTTTTATTATCGTGGCATTTTTGAAAACCGTTTCCTCAATGTAGTCACTTACTGAGATAGGCTTGTCTTCCTTGAACAATCTCTTTTGTCCTACAATAGTTATCTCATTCATTCTGTTTGCTAATTGGATACGACTGTATCTTAATGTTTTACATGCCTCCTTCCCTCTTGCCAACTAGAACTCCCTTTCCTCTTACAGTTTGTCTAAATTAAGCAGTAACAATCTCAAACAACTGCAAGTTGAAAAGGATATTGATGACTTCGAACAAAAGAATACTTTCCAAACAAGACTATGACACTTGTTATCAAAGATGAGACTCAACATACAATGACACTACCAGACACTCAGAGTATTTTCCTGCAATTGTATCTCCTTGCCAAGGGACTTATCTTTGGTGAGTTGGCAAATCTACGCCACAATGAAGCCAAGAAATAGACTGATGGTTGGGGATTTGCAGGTTAGAAGACAAGCCAACCTGTTAAGAGCTCCTAGCTTAAGATAATTCTCTACGATGGTGTAACAATTTCTGTACAGCCAGAGGGCTGTCATGAAAAATGAGCCCAAATACTTGTTAAGCTGAAGCATATAATAATATTACCACAGCTGCCAACAAGCAAGGATCAGGTCTTACAAGCCTACATGGAAAGTGGAATTAAAAGATAAGTTTGTTTTGATGCAAAAAATTTTTGAAATCTATGTAGTTTTCATAATATACATGTTTCTTGAAATTTTAAAATATCCTTGGCATGCGTAGTTTTCAAAAAAATTTTACCCTTGAATAAATTTTTTAATTCCATTTTCACAAACTTATTGAAGTATTCACATATTATCAACTCTTAACAATACTTTGGAATATAGACAACACTTATTATTTATTATCACAGATGAAAGTGGAAGGTAGCCAAAGGGAGTTTGTAAATTAAAGTTAAATAAAGCACTGATGAATTCATCAGAAAGTTTGCTTATCCACTACTGTCTACTTGAGAATTTAGAAAATTATATTCCTTATCAAAGGAAGACAAAGAGATTGCTACAAGTTTATAATGCCCAATTCTACGTTCTCTGTGTTTATTATTTGCATATTCTCACATCTGTATAAATGTGCATGTTTGTGTGTATTTGTCATGACTGAGTTTTGGCATGGATACTGTGAAATTCTAGAAGTAAAAAGTCTTTGTTATATTCTTCCCCTTACTCTTATAAAAATACATAATAATAAGAATACAATATCATGTTTTTTTATCATGAGGAAGTCACACATAGTAGGGAGAAAATGACAATTTTTGTTATCTAGATATTTCAATGAATCAATGGAATTTTAAATTTTGCATATTTTAATTATCTATCCCTTTAGTTAGTTTGTAGAAAGTGTCACAAGATGGGATCATTTATGACGGTCCCTAATGTTTTGGAGCACTAAGTTTATACCCATAAATTCTCACCATGTTTATGCTTAGAATTACCCTCTGTTTAGCCATAATCTATCAGAAGGAGAGGAAGAGAGAGAGAGTGAAAGAGAGAGGGAGAGGGAAATGGGGAGATGAGGAAAGGAGGAGGGGAGAAGGGAGGAAGGGGGGAAGGATGGGGAGGGAGACGGGGAGGGAAACAAATTTCCATAGATTGTTCACTCACTTAATGCCTCTCAATGGCTAGCAGTAGAGGTAAATTCAGGAGAATTCCAAGTCCACCACATGAGTGGGAGGAACCCAACTACCTGAACCATCACCACTGCCTCTCACAGCATGCTTTAGCAGGAAGCAAGAATCAGTAGTTGCAGCCTAGGGTTGAACCCAAGTACACTAATGTGGGATGTAGCTATACTGATACCTTAACCTCTAGACGAGATGTTTGCCTATATCTCTTATCTTTATATTCAATGGTCATCATATATCATAAGACACAGTTTACTGAGACTTAATGCATATTTTTTCTTGACCCTATGGTAACAAATCTGACTTCCTGTCAAGCACTGTCACGTATCTCAGCAAGATTTCTTGCCTGGATGCTGGTAGATGGTAGGAGAATCCTGGTTCAGACTCCTAATTGTCATGGGCCAATCTCCAGGGCTTATTCCAGTGGCTAGTATTGCAATAGAGAGCCACGCTCCTGGGGAAGCAGAATCCGCTATAACTGACAATAAATATGACTGCCCTGTTCTTTTTAAGGAGATACTGTATCTTGCAAGACTGTTTGCTATGTAATCATTGAAAAGACAGCCCGGGGCAAGAGCACTATGTCTCACTAACGTACGTGGGAGAAACATAAGAGATCCAAGCGAACCACACTCCAGCACTTATTTTCTTTATTCTTACCTCAAAAAACATTGTTTGAGTTAGTTCACTTGTCATTTAAAATTTCTTATATTAGCTCTTATGTCAAAAATTTCTGAATATAACTACAGAAAGTGGTTTTAATGAATGCGAGCTTCACGATGTTCTGAATAATAATACTGTAGCTGTTTTCAGTTTGCTAATATGTGGAAGATGTAACATATGTCAGAATGACATTCTTTTAATATTACAGTATAAGATCTATGAGGCAGAGGACACTTAATAAACATAATCACATTGTGCTCTTACTTTTCAAAAAGTACATAAACTTCTTGGAATCTTTCTAGAAGATTCTTCTGGAAAAAATTATTTTTCCTCAGTTAATACTTAGCAAACATTTTATAGATATTTTACAAAGATACAGATTTTAATTTGAAAACTTCTGGTTTTACTAGCTGAACTTTCTTATCCATTGTTTTCAATGCTAGCGTGCACCTAGATAAAATTGAATTCTCGTCTCTCATTAGATCTGCTCAGTGTATTAAGAAAAAACTTGATGTAGAGATAGTTTTCAGAGTCAGAAATAAACATCTGATTGTGAGTCCAATTCCAGCTTTTTAACTGGATGCATGTTTTCTGAATGCATCATTGAGGACTCAGATTTTGTGATGAAGTGGGAAAGATGTTGGCCTTTTGTATGGTAGAGGCCTGAAAAAAATCTGGTGAATTTCTTTTATGTAAATCCACAACATGATTTCTACAAGGCAATGTGATGACACAGAATTATTCAAGAAGTATCTTAAAGCATCTTCAACCTGGCTCCATGTTTTCATGAGTGATTATAGTATAAAACTTCTTATTGGGAAATGTGATTCTTCCACTGAAAAACAAAAGCATCGAAAATAGCAACTGTTCTGAATAAAACTTTAGTGTTTAAACACTGGATGCACTATTTAACAGGGACATTAGGAAGGGAATGGGGCATGAAGATCTTGCTACTGCTTTATTTAGAAAATATTTATTTAAAAGGTGTGAGATGAAGAAAGAGATATATATTTACTAGGAAGATAAGAAGTTTGAGTTTCTGGGCTTCTCATCTGTCTTCCAGGATCTGTATCAGCTGGGAGCTGGAATCAGGAGACAGAGCCAGGGATAAAACCCAAGCCCTTACTGGTATCTTATCTTAAACAGACTAACATTCTCCTTGCCGTCATTGCAAAACTTGTTTTCACTTCCACCTGAATAAAACAAATAAAGAAAGGAAGAGGGGCTGGGTTGGTGGCACAGTGGGTTAAGCCCTGCTTGAGACACTGGCATTCTGTATCTGATTGCTGGTTCAAGTCCAGGCTAATCGTGCTTCTGATCTAGCTTCCTATTAATGAACCTGAGAAGGCAGTGCATGATGGCCCAAATATGTTGGCCCCTCTCACCCATGTGGGAGACTAGGATGGAATTCCTGGCTCATGGCTTTAGCCTGGCCCAGACTGGGTGGCTGAGGCCATTTGGAGAGTGAATCAGTGAATAGAGGATCTCTTTGTCCATCTCTTTCTCTGTCACTCTGGATTTAGAATTAATTAATTAATTAATTACTTGTTTGAATTTTAAAATGAATCAAAGAAAGAAGAATTATAATAAGGAAACATTGAAATAAAGAAGAAAAAAGAAGGGAGGAAAGATGGGAGGAATTAGTTCATCACAACCAGGGTTCTCAGGTAGACAAGTTGGCCCTCACAACTTTGTAATTAATTTCCTGCAAACATGTGGAAGACCTGGGTTGATTTCTATTCCTGACTGCAGCCAAGTCCAGGATACACCATTGCATGGAGTAAACCAACAGATGGGAATGTTCACACACTCTCAAATAAATACTTGTGTTTTTTAAATGAATTATATTCTTCAAGTTTACTGTGTAAGGCTATAAATTGCTACAACTTTATGAGGCTTTTGTCTGGATATGTATACATTGTGTTTAGTTCTGGCTGCATATGGACTTTTAGATGATCTTTAACTGTCTTGAACTTTACCTTTTATGGTTTCTCTTTCTTAATTTCAAAATGTTTCAGCACATACACTGTTGCTGTGTGTTTCCATGGCTAAAGAGCTTAGTGTTTCAACTCTCATTAGAAACACCACAGTGTGGGCCAGCCCAGTGGCTCATTTGGTTAATTCTCCGCGTGTGGCTCTGGCATCCCATATAGGTGCCAGGTTCTGGCCCCAGTTGCTCCTCTTCCAGTCCAGCTCTCTGCTGTAGCCTGGGAATGCAGTGGAGGATGGCCCAAGTGCTTGGGCCCCTGCACCCCATGAGAGACCAGAAGGAAGCCCCTGGCTCCTGGCTTTGGATCAGCACAGAGCCAGCTGTGGCAGCCATTTTGGGAGTGAACCAATGGAAGGAAGACCTTTCTCTCTGTCTCTCTCTCTCTCTCATTGTCTATAACTCTACCTGTCAAATAAAAAAAAAAAAAAGAAAAGAAAAGAAAAAGAAACACCACAGTGTACCTGATATGTAATTGATACAGATGTCAAAGTGAAAATTCTTATTCTATAAAATTCTTTTTCTCTAATCATTTAGACAGATAACTTATGAGAACAAGAAAGTTGAGTGATGTGCTTGCTGCCCCTTCAGGAGATCACTAATTCTATGCAATAACTGCTCAAAGTTTACCTGTTCTTCACTCTAATTAGCTTTTCTTTTCTGGCCAAAATGCTCAGAGAACTGCACTAGCCCAAGGGTTTTCTTCCCTATATTAGACATTACAATATTATGGAAGAAATGTGACAACACAAACCACTGAGTCTCAGCTCTGATTGGGAGTGAAGGAGGAGAATTTACCTTTCTCACAAGGTCCAATGATGTCATGAGTGCTGATTGGGGGGCTCAGGCTCCAGCGAGCTGCTTGCCTGGGTCTCCAAGTATTCCAACAGAGGAATGGCCCACCAGCTCAAAATCATAGGACGATTCTTTTTTTTTTTTTTTTTTTGACAGGCAGAGTGGACAGTGAGAGAGAGAGACAGAGAGAAAGGTCTTCCTTTTGCTGTTAGTTCACCCTCCAATGGCCGCCGCGCTGATCCGAAGGCAGGAGCCAGGTGCTTCTCCTGGTCTCCCATGGGGTGCAGGGCCCAAGCACTTGGGCCATCCTCCACTGCACTCCTGGGCCACAGCAGAGAGCTGGGCTGGAAGAGGGGCAACCGGGACAGAATCCGGCACCTCGACCTGGACTAGAACCCGGTGTGCTGGCGCTGCAAGGCAGAGGATTAGCCTATTAAGCCGCGGCGCCGGCCCATAGGACGAGTCTTGACCACGATCCTTGTTAAAAAGGTGTTCCCCTCTGTAGATTCCACTAGAGAAGACTTCCTCTGGGCACAGCCTTGACCCTTCCTGGTCCATTTCACTCACTCCCCAAGGGCTTTCTCCAACCACACTGTCTCAAAATGTCTCAATCATTGAGAATCCCTGACTAAGCTCTTCATTGAGAAAATGGACCTAAAGCAAAGAGAATCATTTTTCTTCAACTAAAATATTTTTATCATAATCAACTGTCTTGATGCCATCTTAGTATTTTTACTTCATTTTGTCAGATTTGTTAAGCTGATCTTGCAAGGAAAAAATCCATGCTTACAAAAATAAATTTATCTATTTATTTATCTTTTTGAAAAGCAGAGAGACAGAAACAGCAAGTGGAGGGAGAGGAGAGGAGAGGAGAGGAGAGGAGAGGAGAGGAGAGGAGAGGAGAGGAGTGAGAATCTACCACCTGATTGTTCACTTTCCAAATGCCCACAACTACCCATGCTGGGCCAGGCCTCAGTCAGGAGCTGGAAACTCAATCTTGGACTACCATGGGTACGTAAACAAATACTGAAGCCATCACCCTCTGCACCCCAGGGTGTACATTATCAGAAAACTGGAACCAGAAGCAAAGCCAAGTCTAGAACCATGGTGTACTGTTTTGGGATGTGAGCACCCCAAGTGTTGTCTTAATTGCTAAATCAGATGTCTGTCCCCCATACTTGTTTTGAGATCAATCCTGAGATCTTGGATTAGGTGATGCTCAGTCTTGTTTAGCAACGGAGCTAAAAGATCTCTTTAGTTTGGAATTTTATTGACTTCTACATTTCTCCCTACTCTCTGTTGAGGATTGAACAGCTAGGGAAGAACATAAGACAAGCTAAATCTCCTGAATTCAAGGTTATTCATCTTGCTTCGATTGAGGTATGATGTATAGAATATGATTGTAGATACCTGGCTTAGAATTATAGTTTCTAACAGTAGCTCTAGGAATATAAATCTGTAATAAAAATGGAAAAGAAAAGGTACTCACTAGTTTAGTCTGTCTATATTTTAGTTACTACTCCAGTGATGCACTTTTGGCAAACTCTTTTTGTTTCCTTTTTTTGAAGTACAAATATTACATATTTTTAGTAATTTGTTTTTATTATGTTAAATTTTTTGGCAGGCATACAGTCACCACTATTCATTTAACAGATAAAAATTTATCTTAATTTAAAGAGAGTAGCTTGGAGAGGGGTCCTCTGGTACTTGTTTTCAGGAAACAATGCAAAAAAATGGAAGGAATTATTTTGAAAGATCAGCAAGATATTTCAATTAAACAAATTTAATAAACATAAAGCTTAGTGTAGTATAGGCGAGAAGGAATTGCCTGTGATGTGGTTACATTCCTATCCACTAATGTATATGCACATGGTTTTCACTTCTTTAAAAGAATAGGGAATACATACACATACACACACACACATTTTACATTTTATGTGGCTATTTGGCCATATAAGTTATGGATGAGGAAATACATGTTGTCAAATAAAATAGTTTATGACTACCTAAAGAGTAAATTTTATTGCCAATCTTAATTCCCAGTTTCATATCAGGAAAAGTATTCAGACGCAAAATACAATTGAGTATAATATTGCTATAGAAATTATTTGTTATTTAGAAAAAAATGTTTAAAGGCAGCAAAAACATTTTGATATCAATGATTTAGTAAGTATTTGCATTTCTCTGTTGATTGCTCATTAGATAGCATTATAATTTCATAATTTTATACAAATATACATCTCTGTACAAGAAATCAAAAAGACTCAGAAAACTTGTAGAAAAGACCAGCTCTCTGTTTCTCAATAAATGCCATTAATAGCATAGGAGATTTATATGGTCATGATGTGCTTAAGTTCTGCTTTTTGAAAGGAAGCTAAGATTTGGTTATCCATTAATTACAAAGACTACCTCATGCATTTTGAATATAAAAAAGAGCAGAGATTTTAAGATTTAAGAGCCTATATACCATGGGGTATAGGGATGCTTCTCCTTGTTTACTTGTGTTATAAAACCACCTTTTGACTCTGTGAAACCAATCTGCATGGGTTCAGATGCAAGTTCCAGCAGCTACTACTTCTTTAGACTGGAGTGTGCTGTTTAACCTAACATGTCTCCCTTTGTTGAACTGTTGTGAAATAGAGACACTGTTGATCTCACAGAGTGTTAAACAACTTACACTTCCTATGTTGCTGAGCCCACTTATTTGCGTCAGTTATCATTGTCCCCAACTACACATGTCCCTCATGGCATAGTGGTTGTTTTTGGTTTGCCTTTTACATTTCATCAAATCACTTATTTCAAGTTTAAAAACACTTGTCTGTGGTGTGATAAGGTGTTTGGCTCTCAGAATTGTGAAATAAAAACACATTTCCTTTGTATCACTTAGAACACATAGTACAAGTACAGAGATGCAACCAAGAATTAAAACTATTACACCAGTGTTTAAAAATATGTTATCTGTTCTCTCTCTCTCTCTCTCTCTTTTTATGAAAGATCTCTCTGAGTGAGATGCCAGTGGAAAGAATGGGCCATCAAAGAAGGAGGTGCTTTTCTCTGAAGGGAGGAGAGAACTTCCACTTTGACTATGACCTTGTCTAAATAAGATCGGAGTTGGCGAACTCAAAAGGCTTCCATAGCCTTGGTAACTCATGACAAGAGCCTAGGGAGATTACTGATGCCATAAACAAGAGTGTCAATTTTTAAATCAACAACAGGAATCACTGTGCGCTTATTCCCCATGTAGGATCTCTGTCCTTAATATGTTGTACTATGTGAATCAATGATATAAGTAGTAATTAAACGGTACTTTACACTTTGTGTTTCTGTGTGGGTGTGAACTGTTGAAATCTTTACTTAATATATACTAAATTGATCTTCTGTATATAAAGATAATTGAAAATGAATCTTGATGTGAATGGGATGGGAGAGGGAGCGGGAGATGGGAGGATTGCGGGTGAGAGGGAAGTTATGGGGGGAAGGGAAAGCCACTGTAATTAAAAGCTTTACTTTGGAAATTTATATTTGTTAAATAAAAGTTAAAAAACATGTTATCTGATATATGAAATAAATGATAAAATTGCTTTATAAGCCACAGAGTTTAAATAAATTTATGATAACATTCCCTTAAACAGTTAACTATCTTCTATCCTAATAGTAAATTTAATGATAGAAATTTTCAAGTAAGAATATGAGACTTTTTATGATTGTGTAAACTAACACACTAGTTGATACTATTTTGTTTTTCATCTAGTGCAAACAAATTATATTGTGTGTTTATTCATTAAACAATATAGAAAGAAGTCTAGGTTTTAAGACTTACATTCTCAAGCAGGAACTGCTGACAATGAAGATATGAAATAAAATTCTAAGTGCTGCTATGTGCTATAAAACAATAGAACTGGGCAATGTAATAAAGAATCATAGAGGTGTCTTCCTGTTGCCTTCCTCTCCAGACCTGCACACTTCAGTGAGCGCATGCTGCATTCACTGAGTGGTAAATTAACATCACAGTGTTTCAAGCCACAGCAAGCTCTTTAATTCTGTTCCAATTGCAGCCTTTCTGCCCTTCTGGTGCACTCATGACAACAGCGCCAACTCATAAACCAAACGCTGAGATGGTTTGTCAGCCTCCCATGACGTGTGCTTTGTCTCCTGTTGTTTGGAAGAAACGGGGCATCTCTTTTAGTATAAAAATGAAAGAAGGGAAAAGCAGAAATTGTACAAAGGTGTAATCCTCAAACATTTTATATAGGTAATGCTGGACCATCTCCTATCAGAATAAGAAAAGCGATCCTCACTTCAAATGTTCTAATTCTCTTAAAGTTCCATTCAACGTACTTTCTAAGCCTCATCAATAGTAGTAGAAAGTACTCTTTGAAAGGACCTGTTTGATGAGCTTTAAATGGATAGCAACACTGACACATTTATACTGATACTATAAAGGGGAAGAAATTGCTGCTACAAACGACATGAATGTTCTTAATCCAGCTACCATCCAATGAGTCACTTAGAGAATAAGAATGACTGGGAAATGCACAGCTTTGAGCTAATTGAACACAGTCCAAAAAAAAAAAAAAAATCCAAAAGACAACCTCCTGAGAAGGCATTAAACTGTGTCAAAGAAACTAATAAGAGTTCAATTAAACACAGGAACAAGGAAGGATTTGAATTTTAAAATCAAATGACATGATCTATAATTTAAAAATAGATATTTGGTAGTGCTTAATGATACTGAAGAGAAACTATAAAAAGAAAGGTGAGGAAGAATAGTTCCTTTGTTCCTTTCATATTGGGGCAGAGGTACCTAATCAGATTATCTCTTTAATAATAATGCATAGGATTATATTTTCTGTAAATTCATTAATTAGGAGGAAAGGAGGAAAGGGAGGAAAAGGAGGAAACAGTAAAATTAGATGTAGTTCAGTTTCCTTAACTGTACTCAAAATTTGGTCATGGCTTTTCATTCTTGTGCTTCAACAGTTGTGTCTTAAAGATACTGAATGACCGTTTCTTAATATTTACGTTATTCTTCGCATGTGGGGAACTAAACCTATAGTCCAGAGTTTAAGATGTGACTTCTACAACCCATGCTAGATATACAAATCATGAACTAGATAGCTTCATATGACAACCTGGCTTTACATATGCGTGTGATTATTTAGGCATCGAAATTCATATGGTTTTGTGTTTCTTTTGTGTCTTCAGTGTTATCGTGACTTCAGTAACTTTACAAAATACTTGTAGGAATGCTTGTCAGAAATCAATTACATTCAGCTTGCATTTCAGCATTCTTAGAAAATTCCAAAATTCTGAAATGTTGGCCCTTTTCTTACCATTAATAATATTTTATTTATTTATGAGTCATGAGTATGGGAAAAATCTGCTTTACTGTTTCTTCTGCCAGATTCCTGTATGGAAATCAAACTCAGTACCATGTGGTAAGTAGTTTTTCATGGGAAACAGTCTTTGGGCTTGTTCTCTATTTGTTCAGGTAGCAGGAAAGCCACCAGGGAAATTACCAAAAATGCCACGAAAGCAGGATATGTTCTAAGTCTGTGACTTTACCAGATTATCTTTCAGTACAATGTACTCAGATAGCATTTTAAGGACACCGAGTTTGTGCTTGAGAAGTAAGTCACTTAATGCTTACCATGACACAAATATCCTTGTCTACTGTTACACACTCAAGTTATCTTAAGAAACAAAAATGAAGTACAATCTTCATGCAAAATGCACTCGAGAAAGCTTTCACTGAAGGTATTCTCAGGGAGAAAATTGAATTTAGGTTTGTAAAGAAACTATGCTTTGAATTGCTTTTAATGAAGTTGGAAAATGAAAGTGAGCAAATAGCTACAGCCAGTGTTGATTAAAAACTATTCCAGGTTCACCATTGTTCGCTTAGCCTCATTTTTTAATTCCTCTCCTGCACAGTGACACTATGTATACAAATATATATGCAACATAATAGATACACTGTTCTATCAGAACAATGTTAAGAGAGTAAGCTCAGAATTGGCCACTTTTCCTGTAATAAAATTCACAAAAGAATTTTTTTTGGATGAACATCCAGTAATTCCCTTTTAATTTTCCTTTTTAAAATGTTGAAATTTTAATAAAGGAAAATATAAGGTTTATTGTTTTGTTTAGGCACACAGCAAGCTTGGAGTTTCCAGAAGTATAACACCACAGCACATGACTTTAGAAATACGGCTAGAGCTTTCTACCAACCAAGTTTACGCATCCTAGGACACTGTATCCCCATCAATCTAGGTCATTCCACATTCAAAACAAATTTTTGGAAACTACATTAAATTTAGTCCTTGTATATTGGAATCATTTTGATGTAATAAGGTTTGCATTGTAACCTGGTGCCAGATACTTACACGTGCTGGGAAATTTCCCCACCGACAGGATAGGCGCTGCACTCCCTGCCTGGTTCCAATACAACTGAACCATGAAGAGCAGTGACAGGTGATAAGATGGTCCAGAGAGGTCAGAAAATATTAAAGGAAATTATTGAAAATGAATGCTCTATGCATTGGAAATAAGTTGCAATGAGTTGGTAGCTTTGATCAAGGGATGCAGAGAATTCAGACTTGAAAAATTCGTACTCATTCAAGGATTCTGTTAACTAACAAAAATAATCACCTGTTATTTGGCTCACCAAAGGAACCTGACTCATATATACCCCAGGAAGGAGAAAAAACAATACTTTGTTCACATTTGTTACCCAACGTTAATAGAAGATTCATTACCTGTGACCCAGCTAATAGAGGATTCATTTTCACAAAATTTATATTACCTTTAATTATTCATCTTTAGATATTTTACATATAACTATAAAAGTACATATTGGTGTTATTTTTCCAGGTCAGCATCAATTCCATGATTATTTCAGAAACAAGTGTTTTGGTGCAGAAGGAGAAGCTTCCCATTACGATGCCCACATCCCATGTCAGAGTGCCAGTTCCCTTTCTTGCACCTCCTCTTCAAATCCAGCTATCTGCTAGTGTCTGCTGGGCTCACATACTCTGGCCTCTGTCACCCACATGGAGAACTTTAATGGAATCTGGGCTCCTGGACTTAGCCTGACCTTGTCAGAGCTGCTGTGGCATTTGAGTAATAAATCATAAGATAACAGGTTTTCTCTATATATCTCTATCTCTATCTATCTCTATCTCTATCTCTATCTCTATCTTTTTCTGTTGTTCTGCTATTTAAGCAGATAAAAAAAAGAACATTTTTGTAAAGGCTGTTTCAATCAATATTATCAATAACTATTATTCACATTTCTTTTTCTTTCTTTTTTTTTGACAGGCAGAGAGAGAGACAGAGAGAAAGGTCTTACTTTTTCTGTTGGTTCACTCCCCAAGTAGCCGCTACAGCAGGCACGTTGCGGCCTGTGTGCTGCGCCAATCAGAAGCCAGGAGCCAGGTGCTTCCCCCTGGTCTCCTATGTGGGTGCTGGGCCCAAGGACTTGGGCCATCCTCCACGGAACTCCTGGGCCACAGCAAAGAGCTGGAATGGAAGAGGAGCAACCAGGACAGAATCCGACGCCCCAACCGGGACTAGAACCCAGGGTGCCGGCACCGCAGCTGGAGGATTAGCCTAGTGAGCCGTGGCGCCAGCCTATTCCCATTTCTTAGGTTAGTGAGTTTTTTTAATTTTAGGATATCATTGCATATTATTAAAATGCTTGTTAAACTAAAGCATAACATATAATTAATTAATGTCAGAAAATTTAAGAAGTAACATGTGAAAACAAGAATGGATGCAAGCAAGAAACCTAAGTCTTGCATTAAAAGTTATATCTATTTGCTGGGAAGGGGAAATGAGTATAACAAATTTTTAAAAAAGTTTTAGCTTTTTATTTATATAAAAGGTCAAGTTACAGAGACAAAGGAAGAGACAGAGTGAGAGATCTTCCATAGCCTGGTTAACTCCCCAAATGGCTTTAACAGCCAAATCTGGGCAAGGCTGAAGCCAGGAGCCCAGAACACCAACATGTTCTCCCACATAGGTGGCAGAGGTCCAAGCATCTGAGCCACATTCTGCCTCTTTCCCGGGTAGATTGGCAAGGACCTGGATCAAAAATGGAGCAGTCTGGATGGGAAATGATATTTATACGGTATCCTGGTGTTGTAAGTGTTGGCTTAAACTACTTCATCACAATGCTGGTCCTCAACAAATATTTTTATGAAAGCAACCCGAAATTTGTGGACACCAAGTGAATTTCTTTTAAAAATGCATGCATTGGAAGTTTTCCTATCTTTTCAGTTTCTTTCCTATTTGTACATTAAATGATGTTCTGAATACTCATTGAAGATTCACATCATTCTATAACACAGCATAAAGATCAATGTTAGAATTATTGACTGTTGTGTGCATGCATGTGTATGTGAAATAGTTAACAGAAAATTAATAAATTTATGCCATTAATGACAGGCAACAGACAGCACTATAAAAGCATAAATCCACCTCAGATTCAAGACATAGTTTTCTAGGAGAGGAAAAAAATGAGGTAGTGGGAAAAATCAGGTATTTTATAATAGAGTTATATTAACAGCACCAAAGTACCCTTTATACCAGGGGGAAAATGCTCACATGCATTGTGGTAAGAATGAATGACATTAAAGTATCTAATCATGGCATGAATAATACAAAATAAATTCATTTCAGATGATTTAATTGACTTGCTACATTGTGTGAGCAAGGATGCATTTAATATTATCTATATTTAGATCTTATAAATAATTAGTTAAAAACAGCTACCAATATTAAGGATAAAATATCTAGATGTCTTAAAGCATAAATTTTGCTGTGAAAATTTTGAAAACTAAGGTCTTGACTCATTCCTCTCATTTTAGGCAATAATTGGTGAGGCAATTTCAGATGTGTGAAAAAAATCTAAATATGCCACTAGAATAAATAAGATTGTTTCTACTGTTTAAATATAAAAATCAACTAAAGCTTTGTTAAACTCTGGCTTGCAAAAATGAAAAAATCAACATTCAATATTTTGAAGCTGATATACACATATTGTTAGCATATTACATAATATTGCTAAAGATTTTCTGGGGTAAATATCTTCTTATCTTGTGAGTCCATGCCAAATGTTTAGGTTCATAGGAGAAATCAGCAAGTCCTTGTTACCATCCCCAGTATGAGCAGAAATAACTGGACACAAAATATAAATCAATGAGTAGTTTGTCAGTCACCAGAAATGAAAAAGGTGACAGTGTTGATTAGGTAAATCATATAATCCTTTCTTAAAATATGAAATCATTGATTTCACCTTAGCCATAGGGGCACAAACATTCAAGACACTATGTGTATCCCTAAGACTATGGATAATACCAAGCAAGGTACATAATTTATATTCTTTTCTCTATATATGTGTCTATGAACAAGTTCAACTTATAAACTAGGCACAGATTGATAACAGGTAACATTTAAACAGAACAATGATAGCAACATAATACAATAAAAGTCATGTTGGATGTGTTGCATTATCAACTAAAGGAAGAACTGTAGCTTTCTATTTTAAGGTGTATTTATTTATTTGAAAGGTAGAATTACAGAGAGAGAGCAAGAGAGTGAGAGCGAGATCAAGAGAGAAAGAGAGAATCTTCCATCCACTGGTTCATTCCCCAAATGGCTGCAATGGCCAGGGCTGGAGCAAACCAAAACCAGGAGCCAGGAGCCAGGAGCTTCATCCAGATCTCGCAGGTAGTTGCAGGGGCCCAAGCACTCCGGCCAATTTCCACTGCTTTCTGATGTGCATTAACAAGGGAGCAACCAGGACTCGAACTTGCACCCATATGGATGCCAGCGCTTTTGAGAGTCTTTACCTACTGTGCTACAGCGCTGGCCCGGCACTATAGGTTTCATCTGCTTTATTTGAATTGCTGGCATCATTACTCTTGTGCTTGGGGGTCATCTTTCTTTTTTTTTTTTTCTTTTTTGTTTCACTCAACAGGTTGACAGAGGGAAAGAGAGACCCACAGAGAGCTGCCATCTGTTGGTTCATTTCCTAAATGGGCACAACAGTCAAGATGGGGCCAGTCTGAAATAGGAAGCTGGGAACATAGCTCATGTATCCTATGTGGGTGGCAAGAACCCAGTTATTTGATTCATCACCTGCTAACTTCCAGGATCTGCCTTGGCAGGAAGTTGTTATCAGGAGCCAGAAGTCAAACCCCACGCAATCCAATATGAGATCTTACTTAGAGTCTTCTTAACTCGTGTTTTAAACACTACAGCAGGCACCTGTGGGGCCATTATTCAGTTAAATAAGGGTTACTTGAATACAGACTTCTGAGTAAAGGATACAGTGATACTGTAACAATCATCTGAATACTGAGTCAGCTGCCAAGTTACTAACAGGAGGATAGCATATACAGTGTAGATACGCTTATAATCCAACATAAGATTTCATCCTGCTTCTCAGAAAGGCACAAATTTCGAATTGATTAATTGCATATTTCTGGAATTTTCAGTGTAGTTTCAGGAATGACATTACCTGTAGATAACTGAAATAAATCGAAAGCAAAATCATGCATGAAAGGGGCCAGCTCTATTATTATCCAATTAACAATAACAATTTTATTCATTACATTTAACAACTACTTTTTGTTTTTCGCCAAAATTAACATAGAATGGTGCTGAATTCAAATATTGTATTGAAACACATCATGTTGTCCTTATTCACAATGTTCTTCTAAATGTTCTGGTGGGAAATAAAAGGCAATAATATGGTTTATGCCTAGTATATTATTAAAATAAGAGTCTTTCTAAATAATATGTTCTCTCTTTCACATTCACTTTATTGGACTTGATCATTAAGGCCATTTTTTTTTCTTTGTTTTAAGTCTAACTGCTACTTTGAATACAATGTGCTTATATACATGGAGAGAATGCTAGAAAGGGCATTTGATTTTCCTGGCCAGAAGTTTAACTCACAGAATGGCTATAATGCAGACTTGCAGTAGGCCTGGTTTTTAAAAAATATGTTCTTTAAAGTATAAAGGAATTTTACCTGATCTTATTTATTCACAATGGTGTCAGTGTTCTGGTAGGATGTATATACTTTAATTGTTCTGGATAATTATTTCATGTGGAAATAAACCTTGAAAAAAAGCAAGGACAGAGAAGATATTAATGTAT
Organism: Sylvilagus floridanus; assembly: GCA_949820135.1. NCBI lineage: Eukaryota > Metazoa > Chordata > Mammalia > Lagomorpha > Leporidae > Sylvilagus > Sylvilagus floridanus. Next base: position 27,587,919 of record OX463246.1, on the reverse strand, counting down.
TATTGTTTAATATTATAGGCTTACTAAATGGTCATGTGATAATGACATTTTTAACTAACCTTAATGTATAATTCTCCAGGAAAAAAACTATTTCCAAAAGCAATTTTGTTCATACCGATATTGCACTTAAACAAGTCTATTTGTTATTATCCTATCTTAAATTATCTTTTTTTAATACCTTAAAGAATTGTAAGTTTGTGGATTCAAAAGGCTTCCATAGCATAGGTAGCTCATGACAAGAGCCCTGAGTGATCACTGACATCATGCACAAGAGTGTTAACTGTTAATCATGCACTAACTTCCCATACAGGGCCTCTGTCCTTAGAGTTGTATTATAATCATGTCTAAGTGGTTGCAAAAGATGTATCATTCTTGGGTGCTTCTTTAAAGTTAATTAAGTTTCTTAAAAAAAGTGAAATTAACTTCAAGATGAAATGACTTTGAACAGCCCTTGTCTTTACTGTTGAGGAACAGTTTTTTTTTTTTTTTTAAGTACAAATTGTTGAATATTTTACTTAGTGTAGAGATGGTCTTCTGTGTATAAATTTAATCAAAAATGGATCTTTGTGGACAATGGGAGAGGGAGGAGGAGGAGGGGTGGGAGTGTGGGTGGGAGGGTGGGTATGGTTGGAAGAATAGCTATATTCCTGAAGTTGTACTTAGAAATGCATGAAGTTTGTATCCCTTAAAGAAAACATCTCTTAGGGAAAAATAAAGAATTGTTTTGAAGAGTTGGAGGCAATATTGTATCCACTTAAGAGAAAATTCAGTAGCAAATCAGAGGTTTTTAAATTCTGCCTTCCAATTGACCCTGTTTTCTCTATTAATATGTGAAAATAACAATTTTATATATCTCATATAATTTTTAAAAATTTAAATGTGAGAATGAATTTAAATAACATAATTATGCATGAAGAATTTGTCAGTTTTCCATGAATAGCCTATATTATCTTAGTACTTTTACCATTATGCTTTAAATTACATATATAAATATTTTAAATAAAATATGTTGATACAATGTTAATGGTTGTAAACTATTAATTAGAATAGCAAAACTGATATTCTTTCTTTCATCATCTGCCCATTCTGTTTATAATTTTTGTGTGTATTCACCTAATATAAAAAAGTGACACATGTAATTTTTGTATATATTTTGTATATATTATTCTATTTCATTTATTTTGTTAAGAGTCATGTTTATATTTCCAACAAAACATACTTATATGTAAAAGGTTTCACATGGAGTGGTCATTCTTACTCCAAGAACAAAAAAAAAAAATAGCCTAGAGAAAACACAAAATTATGGTTTTGTGAAACTCATTATAAAATTGATTACACACACACAAAACCAAAAATGACTGTGTTCCAGAATGCTCTGAGGTTTGCACAGGTGAAAACAAATTTAGAGTCATTGTTGTCGCTGATAGACCTGCATGGAAAGATGACTTCCTAAAGAACGTGCAGGAAGAGACATTCACTCTATTTAAGAAACAGGTAAGAACAGCAGGTGCTCTGTTGTGGAAGAACAAGTTGTGGAGCATCCTAATGAATGTGATCATTTCTGGCTCTTCATTGCAAATTGTGGTGATGGAGGAGGAAGGAGTGCTGAAAGAAATACATGAATTATTGCTCCAAGTCTTTAATTGTAAACGGGCTGTGGTCAGGGTAAAAAAACAAACAAACAAACAAACAAACAAAAAAAAAAACAAGAAAGAAGCTATGAGCCCATTGGATTTTATAGAAAATAGAGACAGTGGCGAGAGAATTAAGATATACTTATAAAGAATTTCAAGCCTCCACACATTACAGGGCTCTGGTCCGACAAAGTCGAGGAAAGGGACAACAAAGTAAGAGATTTCAGGCAAAAACAAACAAACAAACAAAAACAAAACCAGAGGAAGGAGATGATGCTGATGTTGGGAGTACAGTGAGTTAGCCACCAATGCTGAGAACCCATTAGGAATGCTATTTCGAGTCCCAGCTGCTCCACTTCTGATCCAGCTTCCAGCTGATTTGCCTGGGAAAGCAGCAGGAAAGAAACCAGTGAATGGAAGATCCCTGTCTCTCATTTTGCCTTTGAATACAATTTTTAAAATGTGAAAACAGCCACAGAAAGCCATAACTACCCTCCCAATACCTGTCAGTGGAGTGGTAAAAAAATCACTAGATTTAATAGACATTTGAAAGCTGGAGATTGAAGTATTAAACCAGGCAACTCTGTGGTCTCTCACCAGTGTTTGTTGAATGATCATGGTCCTATCCTCCAAATACTTCAAAACAATTCTGATCCAAAGTGCATAAGGGTGAAATAAATCTCAGGTTTACTATATTATTTCATATTAATCTTTTACTATAAAATAAAAAATTCTGAAATATACGCATTCAGACATCAAAAAACCATGAGTTCAAGAGGAAATGATCAATAGAAGCAGTGAGCTTTCCCAGAGATGGTTCAAATGATAGACTTACCAGACAGGAACTTTAAACCAAGTATGTATCAACAATGAAATTGTGTACTTGAAAAGCTGGAAAACACATGTGAAGACAGGGGTGGATATATTAAAAGAATAGAGGTGAGCTAAATAAAATACTAGAATAGGGGCTGTTGTTGGGTGCAGAGTGTTAAGCCAGTGCCTGCAATGCTGGTATCCCACTCAAGCGCCATTTCAAATTCTGGCTGCTCTACATCTCATCCACCTCACTGTTAATGCTTCTGTGAAAGCAGTGAAAGATAATCAGAGTGATTGGGCCCCTTCCACCCACATGGGAGACCTGGATGGAGTTCCAGATTCCCAGTTTCTGCCTTGCCCAATCCTAGCCATTGTAGTAATTTGAGGGAATGAACCAGCATATGGCCATTTCTATCTGTCTCTCTCTCTTCTTCTTCTCTGTGTGTATAACTCTGCTTCTCAGCTAAATAAATAAATCTTTAGAGAATATGCAGAGACAAAAAATAAATCAGAGCAGAAGAGATCATCTGTCAGACCTACATTCAAGATAGACCTAGGTAAATAAAATGTTGGGTAATATTAAACTTTTTTTTGACAGGCAGAGTGGACAGTGAGAGAGAGAGAGAGACAGAGAGCAAGGTCTTCCTTTGCCGTTGGTTCACCCTCCAATGGCCGCTGCGGCCGGCGCGCTGCAGCCAGCATACCGCACTGATCCGATGGCAGGAGTCAGGTGCTTATCCTGCTCTCCCATGGGGTGCAGGGATCAAGCACTTGGGCCATCCTCCACTGCACTCCCTGGCCACAGCAGAGAGCTGGCCTGGAAGAGGGGCAACCTTGACAGAATCTGGCACCCCGACCGGGACTAGAACCTGGTGTGCCAGCGCCTCAAGGAGGAGGATTAGCCTATTGAGCCTTGGCACAGGCCAGTATTAAACTTTTTAACATATAACAATTTCAGCCTCAGAGGGAGAGAAAAGTCTATATTTTGTAAATAATATGTTGTAGATAATATATTTCAAAAAGAAAAAGGTTTATAACTTTCCAAAATTGATTAAGAGCAAAAGTGGATCCAATAAACTCAATGACTTTCAATTAAGGTTAATAAAGGGAAAGCATACCTTAGTGTGTAATTGTCAAAATCATGAAGACTAAAGAAACAGAAAACATCTTAAATGCAAAGATAAATTTTTCCATATTATTGCCAACAATACCAGAAATAAGATGAGAAAGAAGACAATGAGTGACAATGTTAAATAGCTAAAAGGAAGAAAACACAATGAATAAAATTGTTATAACTTTGGAAAATGAAAAGTACACAATTCACAATACATCAACATTTTTAAACTCTTGAAAACATTATTAGGTAAAGAATATTAAAAAAATTAAGTTAAAGAATATTAAGTAAGGGGTCAACACTGTGGCACAGCAGGTTAAGCAGCCATCTGGATGCAGCTTCCCATATGGGCACCAGTTTGTATCCTGGCTGCTCCAATTCTGATCCAGTTCTCTGCTAATGGTCTGGAAAAATCAGCAGTGTTTGGGCCCCTGCATCCACATAGGAGACCTGGAAGAAACTCCTGGCTCCTGATTTCAGTCCCACCTAGCCCTGGCTGTTGCAGCCATTTGGTGAGTGATTCAATGGATAATGGATGGAAGTTTCTCCTCTCTCTCTCTCTCTCTCTCTCTCTCTCCTCACTCCCTCCACCCCCTTCCCTTCCTCCCTCCCTCTCTTTTTATCTATCTGTAACTCTCCCTTTCAAACAAATAAATATATAATTATCTAAAAGAGAATATTAAGTAAATAATTGCTGAATAAATCAAGCAAGATACCATATTCATGGATTGGAAATTCAATATTTTAAGATGTTAGTTTTACTAAAATTGACTATTGTTGAAATGCAATCCCTCATTACTTTCCAGCAGGTTTTATTGAAAAAATAAGAAAACTGATTCTGGGTTTACATAACAACTTAAAGAAACTAGATAAGGCAAATGATTTTGTAGAAGAAAAAAAAAATTGGAGGACACACATTACCAGATTTCAATATTTGGTATAATGCTACAGTAGCCATAACATCTAATGTTCATGAAGCAAGGAAATATTACTTAACAAAACACAGTCTAAAAATAAACATTTTTATGGTCTCTTAATTTTTAGTCAAGGTAGCAATTCTATCTGGTAGGGGAATGGAAAACTTCAAGAAAAATTATTAGAAAAATTGAACTACTATATGAAGAAGATAACTTCAACCTTTTCCTCACTCCACACACAAATTGAATTTGAGATAGACTGTAGACTGAAACATACATAACATGCAGTTCCACAAAGTTTTAGGTAAATAGCTTTTTTAAAGTGTCTACATGATTTTAGTATCAGCAAAGATTTCTTTTTTTTAAAGATTTATTTTATTTATTTGAAAGACAGTGTTACACAGAGAGAGGTAGAGACAGAGAGAGAAAGGTCTTCCATCTGCTGCTTCACTCCCTAGATGGCCGCAACAGCCAGAGCTGTACTAATCTGAAGCCAGGAGCCAGGAGTTTCTTCCTGGTCTGCCACGTGGGTGCAGGGGCCCAAGTACTTGGGCCATCTTCTACTGTTTTCCCAGGCCATGGCAGAGAGCTGGATGGGAAGAGGAGCAACCAGCAATAGAACTGATGCCCAATGGGATGCTGGCACTTCAGGCCAGGGCTTTAACCTGCTGTGCCATAGCACCAGCCCCAGCAAAGATTTCTTTAATAGGACTCAAAGCGTATACAGTAATAAGAACAGCAGAACAGTTATTGGACTTCAGCAAGACTTAAAATGCTTGCTTCCTAAAATATGCCATTAGACAATAAATAGAAAGGCTACAAGATTCAAAACATTCATATGACAAAAAGCATGTAGCTAGGATATGTATTTGAAACCCAGTTATATAAACAATAAAAAATAGGCAACCAATCACATGTGGTCAAACAGTTTAATCAACTCTACATATCAACAGGTGCCAATATTCTCAAACTTCAGGGAAACTCAAAACATTAATATACCATCATATATGCAGTATTTCAGATAAAACATTAATAGTTTATGTTTACAGCACCAAATGTTGGTATGGATTTATAGCAACTGGAACTCCTATACAATGCTGGTGAGTAAGTAAACTCGTAAGTTTAGAATAGTGTGTGGTGGTTTCCAGTTAAACATATATCAAGCCTATGATTAGGGAATTACATTAATATTCACTTGTCAACATCAGCAATTAAAAAACATATACGTAGAAAGATTTATATGTAAGTCTTAATAGCAACCTTATTCATAATAGCATATACTGGAAACATACATGCTTATCAAGAGAAAATGAAGTATATTCATAGAATCAAATAATATTCAACATCAAGAAGTAAAAATAAAGAACTACTGATTTATGCACATGATGACTTCCCAAATACACTATGTTTTATGATTGTATCCAGACTCAAAAAAACACATACAATATAATTGTATTTACTTCAATGACAAGAACAGCCAAAACTATCTGTAGTGTTAGAAATAAGAACCTGTTTGGAGGCTGGTGCTGTGGCATATCTGGTAAAGCCACAACCTACAGTGCCAGCAACACATATGGGTCCCAGTTCAAGTCCCAGCTGCTCTACTTCTGAAGAAGCTCCCTGCTGTGACCTGGGAAAGCTACAGAAGATGGCACAAGTCCTTGGGCCCCTGCACCCATGCGGAAGACCTGGAAATAGCTCCAGGCTCCTGGATTCAGATTGGCCCAGCTCTAAAAATCATTGCGGCCATTTGAGGAGTGCACCTCTCTCTTTCTCTCTGTCTTTCTCTCTACTTTTTTCTGTAACTCTACCTTTCAAATAAATAATGAAATCTTAAAATAAAAATAGGAACAAGTTTAATTTGAAGGTAGAGAGAAAGACTTGATTAGAGAGCTGATAAGGGACCTCTCAGTGACGGAAGTTACTGCATCTTCATTTGAGTGGTGGCTAAACAGCTGTGCTTAACTGCTAAACTTCTTCAAACTTCATATATTATTTCTATGCTTTTATTTATTTGAGGAGAGAGAGCGAGAGTGAGAGCAAGAGTGAGAGCAAGAGAGAGCGAGAGAGCGAGAGAGCGAGAGAGAGAGATACTGCCCCTCCCACACTCACTGTGCGCCTTCTGCAGCAGCCAAGGATGCAGAATTCAGGACCCAGGAACTGGGAACTTAACCCAGGTCTCCCATGTAGGTGGCAGTAATCCTACAGCCTCTCAGGATCTGCATTAGCAGGAAGCTTGAATCATGAACTGAAGCTGGAAATTGATCCCAAGCACTACAATGTGGGACATAGAAATCGTAACTGATATCTGAATGTTAGGGAAAAGAACTACCCCATTTCTGTGTCATTTGTTGTTAATGACACAAAAGTAAATATATATATTACATTTTACATATGCTGTTTTAAACATAATTCATGCAATGTCTTCACTTTTTATACTTTGTCCTGTATAAACAATTTAATCTCAACTATGAAACAGATTTTTTCTTCTAAGTCTCACAGTAGCATTAATGTTTTAAATTGTCTTAATCACCTCTAGTTTTAATTGTTGGAAGGAACAGTAGAGATATGAATAACTGAACAATGGCAATTCTTATCTCTACGACTTAAAAAAAGAACAGTCTCAGCTGCAATGATAAAATGTGTCCCTTACAAAATTTTTGCTCCCATTTGATTGCCTTTTGCACTAATACTTCTAATAACATATTTATCAATATTTTATGTAATTTATGTTGTATATGCTAAGGAAAAATGACAGTTTATGAAGGTTGTTGGGATTTTTATTTAGTCAGACATGAGTTTAACTTATTCTCAACTTTTACGTGGGAAATGATTAAGACAAACAGAGCACCTCAAGGGAAAGCACTTATTTGTTCATTAAACACACAACTATCGATCACCTGTGCTCTCTAGGCCTTGGGAAATGCGAATTTCCCCAAGGATGAAAGAACACAATTTTAAAAATGAAAAGATAAAGTGTTTTTGAAGCTTTCATGTGTTTCTCTTTTTGTTTGCATTTTTAATTTTGTAGATTAAACTGAAGAAGAAGAATAATGAGTAAATTATAGAAGCAGAAAGAGGAAACAGAATCTAAACTACACAGAGAGATTTGGAAAACAAACCTCAAGCTAGCGGTTGAGAATGTTAAATAGATTGGCATATTAGTAATATGAACTCTCCATAAAAATGTTTAGGTCTCAATTTCTTTCTCTCGAAAGAGGAAGGAAAACTACATAGCACATATGATTCATTGTGATGAGAATACATCTCTTTAATAGTCATCCAATCCATGAATCAGGACTTTCTAAGTGAGACATTGGTGACAGGTTTTATTCTTCAATATGATATCTAAGAACACATAATATTTTCCAACTGAATACTTCCCAAGTAAATACCAGGTTATAATTCTTATGCAATGTTAGGACAATAATTACTAAATAGCATTATTAATATCTGTGAATAATAAAGTATTTTTTGAAAATCATGTTTAACATTTAAAGAATATTATTTTTGGTAAATTCATATTTCCTAATATTAATGAATATATTTTAGTATCAATGTAATTTTGAGAGTAAGTCTACCTCACTCAAGAGCCATTATATCCAGGTCATTTGGTCAAAACTTTATCTTGATGTGTATCATTTATTAAATCAAGTTTCCATATTCACTAATTGGTTAAATGGATACTGATTGACCTAGTAAATTATAATTGGAAAGAGTTTTAATTTTTCATGACTGTAAAGAAATAATTATGCCTGTAATTTGTGTCTCCAAAAAAATTGTGTCATTACACACACAAACACATATTGATGCACTGTTTGAGTATATCTTTTTAAAATATTTATTTATATATTTATTTATTTGAAAGGGAATCAGTGACAGATTCTGGGTCTCCCACATGGGTGCAGGGACCCAAGCACTTGAACCATCTTCTGCTGCCTCCCAAGTGCATTAGCAGGGAGCTGGGTCAGCTTTGGAGTAGTCTGAACCTGATCCAGTGCCCATAGTGGATGCTGTGTTGCAGCTGCAGCTTTACTTGCTATGCTACAGTGATCATTTTCTAAATTAGAAATCACTTCAATTATTAGTAATTCATAGTCACTATGAAGATAGTACTATTTTCAATAGTAGACTTTTCAATGATGTATAGATAAATTCTAATTTCTATTGATATTATGCACGTGCCAACATTTAGGAGACAAATTTGGGTTTAGTTGAAGGAGGAGGTTTTAAAAATTCTTGGGGATGTTCAATGGAACAGATTTCTCATGCCAGGCTTTGAAATTCAACATTCTGGGGGCTAGATGAAGCCTTGGTGAGCTTTTTCACAGAGGATTCCGCGACCACACGACTTCCTAATGTGAGCTATTCCTGTCACATGATGTAGACAAGATGATTCTGTGATACAAGCAGTTAAGTTAATATGTGTTCAGAAATACAATTAACATGTGAATATAATTTCAAAGATGACATTTATAGAATTAAGCTAAAATAGATGGTGATTACAAGCTTTACTGTACTTAAATGCAAATTTCAATAATATCTAATTTCCTAAATGTAACTTCATTTTTCTATTTTCTGAAAGAAATTGGAAAATGGCATTAGAGTATTGAATTTGTGGTGTTGCTAAATTCTAAGATCATGTGAAGATTTGTTAGCTGCCGAATCTTCCTTCCTTAATGCTTTGTCTTGTTTTTTAAGTGGAGATATTGACTTTATTCTTCACATACTTAGCCTAATCAGCTCTCTTCTCTTCCTCAGAAAAGATATTCCTTAAACAGAATTTTATTTCATTTGATGATATTTAAAAAAGTCTTAAACTTTTTTCCAAATGTTTTCTTGTTTTGAAAAATTTCTAATTCTACTGGATTTATAAAGGGATAATTTTATATCATTCATGACCCCAATGGGATGTTGTATTTCCAAAGTTCTCATATCAATCAACTGACTGAAAATGTATCCCCATAGCAATCAATTCAACATTCAAAGACACAAAGCAGAAACAATATTGTTCAGTTTTAAAATCCCATTGGTAAATATTGGCAGAGCTTTGTATGGTATGGGATAAATAAGTCATCTTGGAAAGTCTTTATGAATCCAGATCTGTAAGAGAGAAACAACAATGATGGCCAACTATTTTAAACTTGCATTGTTTTAAAAATGATGGATGACACAGATAAAAATATCGGCAGGCCTCAAGATCACAAATTCATTTTATTCACAGAGTTCAATTTTCTACTGATTTTTTATAGCTCAGAACATGTACTTCAGTTGAAATACTATTACTAATTTTTTTCAGTTCTTAGCTTAGACTTTCAATGTCCAAAAACTCTAATGTAGTCAAAACAAAATGCTAATACTGCTGGCCTGAATTTTGAATACTAGGCTGAAAGGAAAAGAAAAAATCATAGGAGGAAAGCAGATATCCCTTATTTTCCTGAGGATAATGAAACGTTAAACACAGTTGTAGAGTTCATCGTTGCCAATGTCACTATTTTTATTGGTATCTTTTTATTTATTTATTTATTTATTTATTTATTTATTGACAGGCAGAGTGGACAATGAGAGAGAGAGAGAGACAGAGAGAAAGGTCTTCTTTTACCGTTGGTTCACCCTCCAATGGCCACTGCGGCCAGCACACTGCGCCGATCCAAAGCTGAGAGCCAGGTGCTTCTCCTGGTCTCCCATGCGGGTGCAGGGCCCAAGCACTTGGGCCATCCTCCACTGCTATCCCAGGCCACAGCAGAGAGCTGGACTGGAAGAGGGACAACCGGGACAGAATCCGGTGCCCCGACAGGGACTAGAACCCCGTGTGCTGGCACCACAAGGGGGAGGATTAGCCTATTGAGTCACAGTGCTGGCCTTTATTGGTATCTATTCTTCTCCCCATCTCTACTTTTTTATTCTGCTTTTTAAATTCTTCTCCTCTTTTCTACTTTTCTTCATTCAAAATACTTAGAGCTTATTCTTCTGTCAGCTGCGACTTCCCCAGTCCCCTGGTTTACCCATTCCACCCACTTGCCCCTAAGTCACTTTTCTACATGGTCAAAACTCCTCTTAATTGAAGGATGTTGATCTAACTATGATTTTGCAAGATGTAATATGAATTAACTTTTGACATTAATAAATAATGATTTCCCTTAAAATCCCTAAAGATTTTTAAAGGTTATCGTTTTAAAATGTACAGCGATCTATCTTACAGCTAATTTTTCCAAAAATTGATTCCTTAATTTATATCTATTGAGGCTGATGATTTCTCAGTTACTTTGTTTGTAAATAGTTTTTTTTTATTCCAGTGTCTATTGTTCTTCCTTCTCTGAATTAATAAGATCACCGAAGTCTTACCTTGTTTTTCTTCTGCAATAGCTTCTGTGATTGAAGGGCTCAGCTTGGGAGACATGACAGGTGGTCAGGAGAAAAAGGGCTGGAAAGAAGGCTACAGCAGAGGCAGCACCAGCAGGTAATCCAAAGACTTCTGCATTTGTAAGGTGATGAATCAGGATTATCCAGAGATGCAAGTCGTATGTGAGTCTCTGGCAAGGAGAGAGTGAGGGCGAGAGCGAGAGTGAGTGAGAGGGACAGAGGGAGATAGGGAAAGAGGGAGAGAGGGAGAGAAGGATAGAGTGAGAGGGAGAGAGGGTGAGAGGGAGAGAGAGAGAGGGAAAGAGGGAGAGGGAGAGAGGGAAAGAGGGAGAGAGGAAGAGAAAGAGGGAGAGGGAGAGAGGGAGAGAAAGAGAGAGGGAGAGAGGGAGAGAAAGAGAGAGGAAGAGAGGGAAAGAGGGAGAGAAAGAGAGAGAGAGAGAGGATGAGAGGGAGGGAGGGAGGGGGAGAGAGAGAGAGAGAGAGAAAGAGAATGGCAGGAAAATCTGGCACAACCTGGCAGACTGTCTGTTTCTCAAGAATTGTGGCAATGTCTTAGTCTTCTTGGGATCTTCTTGGGATAGACACAGTGGCTGTTACAGAGCAGAACTTCACCTGTGTTGGCCAGTGAGTTGGATCCCAGCTCTGTTACTGGCCTCGTGGACATTATTGGCAAGGCAGTTACCCTATCTGTGCCCCAGCTTAGTTGCCTTCCTAAGAGTGCTGTGTTAGTTGATTAGGGAAAGGAGATAACTTTGCAAATTTGTATGGCACAGATCCTAGCACCTAATGCTGGGTGCCCCTTACCAGGTGACTAGTATAAATCTAGGCATTCAGGATGGAGATGAGCTGTAGGGTGATGCAAATGGCTTTATGAAGGCATCCAGTGGGCATTTAGGGAGCAGTACACTATTTAGGACTTTTCTTCTGGAGCCACAATGCAGCATTTTTTTAAAGAAGAACTTATTTATTTATTTATTTATTTTGTTTGAAATTCAGAATTGGGGAGATGGAGAGAGAGAGAGAGGGAGGGAGAGACAGAGAGAGAGAGAGAGAGAGAAGGAATTGGTGAATGTGAGGGGAGCGGCAGACACCTCTGATATCTACAGGGCAATCAAGACAACTGTAAAATAAGGAAGAGTCGATGCTGCAGCTGCATGCTGAAGCCTATTTGGAGCCTGAAATCTCCCTCCCTTGAAGGCCTTTGCTTTCATCTGATTGGAGGAAGACCATATATGTAATGGAAGTCAATCAGCTTTACTCAATGTGGCTGGTTTAAATGTTCACTGTGGGGCTGGCATTATGGCATAGCAGGTAAAGATTCTGCCTGTGATGCCAGCATCCCATATGGGCATTGGTTTGAGCCCTGGCTGCCCCTCTTTAGATCCAGCTCCTTATTACTGTGTCTGGGAAAGCAGGGAGGATGGTCCAAATGCTTGGACCACTGCACCCATATGGCACACTCAGAAGAAGCTCCTGGCTTCTGGCTTGGGTCTGATCGAGCTCTGGCTGTTGTGACCATTTGGGGAGTGAACCAGCAGATAGAAGGTCTCTCTATTTCTCCTTCTGTATCTCTGTATAAATTTTGCATTTCAAATAAAAAAATAACTCTTTAAAAAAATAGGCAGTTCAACTCATCTAAAAATAGTTTCAGGGCTGATGTTCAGCATGCTAAGCCACTGCCTGCACTCTAGGTATTCTATATTGGATCACAGTTTCCAGTCCCGGTTGCTCTGTTTCCAGTTGAGTTCCCTGCTAATGTACCTGGGAAAGCAACAGAAGATAGTCTCCCTGTAACCCATGTGGGAGACCTCGATGGAGTTCTAGGATGCTGGCTACATTCTGGCCCAAACTACATTTATTTAAAAGGCAGAATGATAGAAGGAGAGGAAAAGACAGATCTTCCATCCACAGAATCACTTTACAAATGGCTGCACCATCATGGCTGGATCAGCAAGAACCCCATCCAGGTTTCCTACCTAGAGGACAGGGATCCAAGCACTTGAGCAATCATCTGCCGATTCCTGAGTGTTAGCACGGAGCTGGATCAGAAACAGAATAGCTGGAACTCTGGTATGGGATGCAGGCATCCCAATCTGCTGTGCCCCAACTGTCCCACACAAAGCACTTTCTCAGTAACATCTAGACTGGTGTTTCACCACAGATCAGGGTACTGTGGGCTAGCCACAGTAGACACACAAGATTAATTCACACAGACAGGAAGTACCAGAGTTGTAAACCTGAAGTTTTGAGATTAAATAAATTTTCAAATAAATATAATTGTTCTTACTTTAAGGAAAAATATAGTATCACTGCATGAGAGTGTTGATAATGTTAAATGCTATAAAGAAAACTAGGAGACAGAAAATTAACTATTCACACTTTTGAAATTTAGGAACAGTTATTTGTAATAATAAATGATACATATTTTAATGTAATAGGTTGTGATACTTAATGATCACTTTCATCTGATTTGATAAAGATTTTGCATATCATTCCCTTTAAATATACTCATTCATGGAATACATATTCACATAATTTTTAGAGCTTAAAAATAGTCCTCAAACAGTATTGTGAAGTGGCTTCATCTGAAGAGATGAGTACAGCGTAGAGCAGGTTTATAGTTTGTTAACTGGACAAAATTCAGAGAATTATATAGATTTTCACTTTCCAAAAAAATAAATAAATAAATGAAAAAAAAAACTTTCCCAATGTTAGACCTACATACCCTCCTTATTTGGCAGACAATTAAATAGAAGATAAACTTTCTTTATCTCATATACTGCTTTCACCATTACATCATTTCTTTTTCGACAATAAAAGGCAATATTTTGAGGGATTAAAAACATATAGATTGGCATATGATCTGCTTCATAGACCAGCTTTGCAATTTCCTTCCAATGTTCATCTGCTTGCAAAATAAATGCCATCCCTTCCCGCGCCAGTCAGTATCATATTAGTGAGGTAGTGGCAGGGAGGAGAGGAGCAGTCTGCAGATCAAACAGACTGCCATGTGGTAAGGTTGAGAGTTAAGAATTTTTAAAATATATATATTTAGGGAGCGGCAAGATGGCAGAATAGGAAGGGAGCACACCGATAGTTTGGGGAGAGACTTAATAAAAGTAGAGATACTGCAGGTTCAAGGAAGAGTAGGGGAAGAAACAGCAGAGAAAACCCGTCCGGAACTGGAGATTCACAGTGGACCTGCGTGGAGAGCGTGGGAGCCCGCAGTTTGGGACACCAGCAGCAGATTCAACACACCAGCGCTGGAACACGAGGTGAGCTGAACCTCAATAGCCTGAAATACCAGCAGGGAAGCGGAAAAGGGAGCCTACAGTGAACAAGGCTTGAAACCCTGCGGGGAAAAGTTCACCAGGCTAACTAGAAGAGAGAGAGAGAGAGAGGGAAAAAAAAAAAAAAGTGACCCATACGGACACGAGCTTCTCTCTCTCCGCTCACCTCTCAAAGGTGAGCAAGACAAAGAGCAGGCGCCATTTTGGAATACGAAATAAGCAGGGCGACCTCGGGTCGGCACCGGCCCCGAGCCTAGCAGAAAAACCTGACTCTGGGTGGGAGGGGTGAAATAACAGGAGATTAGAACCTAATGAATGTGTGGTGCTAATGAACTGAGACTGTGAAAAAAGAGACGGTGGGGGAGAGAACTCACGGAAATCACGAATTCATGTGAGTACTCTCCAGAGACGCTACAGTTCAGTAGCCTGGCAGCCCAGTGGGAGACTACAGGAGAATCTCAGCCCACACAAAGGGCCGCAAAGATTCCTTCTCTGGTCCTGGGGAAAGAGCTTCCAATCTCTGGCTCCTGTGGGTATATCATTCGCCTGATAACCACCCCCAATTCCATTCAGCTGTGTGGAATTACTTCCCTTTTGAACCAAAAAAAAAAAAAGTAACAGAGAGAGATTTACCACGCCTAACCTGGGAGTGTCTCCTTTGACACACCCTCAACCCTGAGGAACCAAACAGAGCTCTCAGGCCACACCCATCTCAAGCCTCTAAGGCTCCATCAAAAGCAGACAGTCCACTTAATCTAGAGTCATAGTATAACAAGAAAAAAACACCACAGTGAAGAAACCAATATGCCAAACAACAAACGCAAAAACCGAGGTAATAAGAACAAGGAAGACACTATGGCATCCCCAAATGAAAAAGACACCTCAATTCAAGATTACGAAGATGATGAGATAGAAGAGATGCAAGAAGCAGATCTCAAAAAATTGATAAGAACACTAAGAAGTACTCAAACACAAATTCTTGAACTACAGAAATCCTTAATGGACAAGGTAGAAGATCTCTCTTGTGAAAATGAAATATTAAGGAGAAATCAAGCTGAAATGAAACAACTAGTAGAACATGAAACTGTGATAGTGACGAGAAATCATAATGAAGTGAAGAATTCAATAGATCAAATGAAAAACACATTAGAGAGCCTTACAAACAGAATGGGTGAGGCAGAAGAGAGAATATCGGACTTAGAAGACAGAGCACAGGAAACTATACAGTCAAACCAAAGACAAGAAGAGGAAATTAGAAATCTAAAAAATATTGTTGGGAATCTACAGGATACTATTAAAAAACCCAACATTCGAGTTCTAGGAGTTCCTGAAGGCATGGAGAGGGAGAAAGGATTAGAATGCCTTTTTAGTGAGATAATAGCAGAAAATTTCCCAGTTTTGGAGAAGGACAGAGACATCCTAGTACAGGAAGCTCATAGAACCCCTAGTAAACATGACCAAAAGAGAGCCTCACCACGACACGTTGTAATTAAACTCACCACAGTGAAACAGAAAGAAAAGATCCTAAAATGCGCAAGAGAGAAACGTCAAATTACACTCAGAGGATCTCCAATTAGACTCACGGCAGACTTCTCATCAGAAACCCTACAAGCTAGAAGGGAATGGCGAGACATAGCCCAGGTACTTAGAGAGAAAAACTGCCAGCCCAGAATATTATATCCTGCCAAGCTCTCATTTGTGAATGAAGGTGAAATAAAGACCTTTCATAACAAATAAAAATTGAAAGAATTTGTTGCCACTTGTCCAGCCCTGCGAAAGATACTTAAAGATGTGTTACACACAGAAACACAGAAACATGGCCATCAACATGAAAGAAGATAAACGAAGGGAACTTCACAGCAAAAGATCACAGGGAATTCAAAGCATACATTTGGATAAAGAAATTATGGGACATGTACTCTATAGAATACTATACAGCAGTCAAAAACAATGAAATCGGTCATTTGCAATAAGATGGAGGAATCTGGAAAACATCATTCCGAGTGAATTAAGCCAGTCCCAAAGGGACAAATATCATATGTTCTCCCTGATTGGTGACAACTAATTGAGCACCAAAGGTGAAACCTATTGAAGTGAAATGGACACTATGAGAAACAGTAACTTGATCAGCTCTTGTGCTGACTGTTGTTGTACAATGTAATACTTTATCCATTTTAGTAATTTTTTTATTCTAGTACTATTGGTTGAACTCTGTAATTAACAAACAATTATTCTTAGGTGTTTAAATTTTAACTGAAAAGTGATCCCTGTGAAATATAAGAGTGGGAATAAGAGAGGGAGGAGATGTACAATTTGGGACATGCTCAGCGGGAACTGCCCCAAATGATGGAGTTAGAATTGTGCCAGGGAATTCCAATACAATCCCATCAAGGTGGCATGTACCAAGGCCATCTCACTAGTCCAAGTGATCAATTTCAGTTCACAATTGATCACACTGATAGGTCTAAGAGTGAAAGGGATCACACAAACAAGACTAGTGTTGGCCGGCGCCGTGGCTCAACAGGCTAATCCTCCGCCTTGCGGCGCCGGCACACCGGGTTCTAGTCCCGGTCGGGGCGCCGGATTCTGTCCCGGTTGCCCCTCTTCCAGGCCAGCCCTCTGCTGTGGCCCAGGAGTGCAGTGGAGGATGGCCCAGGTGCTTGGGCCCTGCACCCCATGGGGAGACCAGGAAAAGCACCTGGCTCCTGGATCCTGCCATCGGACGAGCGCGGTGCGCCGGCCGCAGTGCGCCGACCGCGGCGGCCATTGGAGGGTGAACCAACGGCAAAGGAAGACCTTTCTCTCTGTCTCTCTCTCTCACTGTCCACTCTGCCTGTAAAAAAAAAAAAAAAAAAAAAAAAAAAAGACTAGTGTCTGCTAATACTAACTGATAGAATCAAAAAGGGAGAGAATGATCCAACATGGGAAGCGAGATACACAGCAGACTCATAGAATGGCAGATGTCCTAAATAGCACTCTGGCCTCAGAATCAGCACTTAAGGCATTCAGATCTGGCTCAAGAGCCCATGAGAATATTCTAGGCATGGAAAGCCAAGACACTCTGGAAAAAAAAGAAGACCTAAATGAAAGATCTCTGTGAGTGAGATCCCAGTGGAACGAATGGGGCCATCAAAGAAGGAGGTACCTTTCTCTGAAGGGAGAAGAGAACCTCCACTTTGACTATGACCCTGTCGGAATAAGATTGAAGTCAGCGAACCCTAAAGGCTTCCATAGCCTTGGCAACTCATGACTAGAGCCTAGGGAGATTACTGATGCCATAAACAAGAGTGTCAAATTGTTAAATCAACTTCAGGAGTCACTGTGTACTTACGTCTCATGTGGGATCTGTCCTTAATGTGTTGTCCAATGTGAAGTAATGCTATAACTAGCACTGAAACAGTATTTTACACTTTGTGTTTCTGTGTGGGTGCAAACTGATGAAATATTTACTTAGTATATACTGAATCAATCTTCTGTATATAGATAATTAAAAATGAAAAAAAAATCTTGGTGTTAAATTGGAAATTGCCTAGAAAATTAATCAATTTTTTAAAAAAATATATCATGTAGGATCTCTGTCCTTAATGTGCTATACATTGTGAATTAATACTATAACTAGTACTCCAACAGTATTTTTCACTTTGTGTTGCTATGTGAGGGCAAACTGTTGAAATCTTTACTTAATATATAGTAAACTGATTTTCTGTATATAAAGAGAATTGAAAATGAATCTTGATGTGAAGCAAGGGGAGAGGGAGTGGGAAAGGGGAGGGTTGCGGGTGGGGGGGAAGTTTTGGGGGGAAGCCATTGTAATCTATAAGCTGTATTTTGGAAATTTATATTCTTTAAATAAAAGCGTTATAAAAAAAATAAATAAAAACATATAGATTTTTGAAACATGAATATGTAAAAAAACTGTTTTTCCTAAGTATTTAATACATTCAAACACTTACATAATGCTAAAATAAATAGTGAATTTTTTGTTTAACGAAGTTCCTTTTTTTAACACATTATAATAAGAAAACATGCTGATTTTTAGATGAAATACTTTTATTTCTTTATCTATGGCTCTGTAAATCACTTCTTCATGGTTATTATAATGCTGAGCAATGATAAAGTCATATACACACCTAATGAATACAAATGAAAGGTAATAGTTAGCTAAATAATGTGTGCCACATAGTTCTATGAAACACTAATTTAGAAATTTCCAGCAACCAAGGAGAATATCAATGAGAAATAACCTAGAGCGAGAAAGAATCAGTTTGATGAATTGGGCTATATTAAAGAAGTTCCAAGACTTTTTCTTTTTTCAACTCTAGCAATAAAATAGACAAAACTTTCATGTGAGAAAGTAATATTTTACTCTAGGAAAAATGAAAACTTCGAACCTTTTCCTTAAGGGAAGAACTTTGCATTTAAACCATTGGCTCTTTAGAGACGTTTTCAGGATGAAAAAAAGAATCAAAAGATTCATTTTACTCAGAGCATTAAAAAAGATGAAACACATGGGGCTTCCGGTATTTCTCTCATTTAAGTTCAGTGTCATGATGGCTTGATAGGGGCCTGAACATTCATTTAAAAATATATGCCAAGTAATTAAAAATATTGCAGGTAAGTTGAATATTTGACCTATTTGCTTATTTTAAGCTCTGCCTGGGGATCACTCCGATTCCATGATGTAGGCTGTTCCACAGAAGTTATAGGCTATGCATATATTTCAGCATGATGAATGTTGGTATTAAAAGGCTACAGTGTGTCCCATCTGAGGCAGTACTGTATATCAATGCAGAAACTTACTCTGAGATTGAGGTTTATTGCAGCACTCTAAGGAATCCAGAGAAGTCATGCTCTAATATATGAATATTCAAAAGGAATAACATATAAATGTATCCTGTTCTCATGTACCTCTCTAATAGAGCATTATAATACATAGTGTAAAATAATATATTTTTGTTTTGATAGCAGCATTGGCTCAATGTGCTGTCTCTTTTATTCCTTTACATATTCATTTATTCAGTGCACATTTATTGAGTATCAACTGTGTTTCTATGAACTTTAAATCCTAATGCACAACTATGAGAAAAATAAAAAAGAATTATCAATCACTGTTTTAGTGATGGGAGACAGAAAATAAACAAAATAAATATATACAAAAGAGTCATCAAATAGTTTTATTTGTTGAACATTTTATTTAGTAGAATATTAATCCTGTGATTATAAAGTGAATTGAAACTATGCTATTGTAAACATTAAAAGAAGAAAAGGAAGGAAGAAAGGAGGAGGGAGGGAAGTATTGCCATGTTCTTAGAAATATATCTTTGGAATAACTAAAATCTGTCCTCTTTGTATGAATAAAAATATTTAAGACCTAAAAAACAAAGTTCATGGAAAACTCCTATTTTTTTTTTTAATTCCATCTGCCACAAACTTTTTGAATACCCTTAGGTGACTGACAATGAATGATGGGAAGAGTGGTGGGTGAGAATTGCATTGATCAGCTTCAAGTCATTATAATGAAATACCTTACATGGTTTCTGCATTAAGAAATGGTTTATTTAGCTCATATTTGGAGAGTTAAGGGCCTAGGGCAGGCACCAGTTCAATTCTGGTGTAGGATCCCTCTTTCAGCCATGTCACATCAAGACAGATAACAAATAGGAGACTTGTCATATCTTGAATCATGAGCAGGGGGACAGTGTGTGGAGACAAACTCAGGCTCTTTTTTTTAATTTTTTTTTTTATGTTTGAAATTAAAACATCAGTGGGTAACTTGGATCTTCATTTGTAAATCTGTCAATTCTACAGTTCAACGCATTTTTCCTTGTCTACTGTTGGAGAGAAAGTTCATCTTATTCCAGATGCAGATGTTTTTTCCTTCTTCCCACTTGTAACTCCCTAGAAGCAACATGTCTTTGGATAAGCCCTGGGAGCTGAAGAATTTGCTGTCACTCACCAGTAGTCTATGCTTTCCTTCAGTGACTGAAATTTCAGTGGGAAGTGGGCTTGGCTTTTTGTCTTTCTCTATAAATCACATCCTCTATCCTGTACCACCAAGACAGGTTTTATCTGGTTTTATACCTTGTCTCTCCAATCCTTGTAAGCACCTTGGGAGGGTTCTACATTCCCCTTGGGTTTGAGGATCCTAACTTTCCCAAACTGTCACCCTGTCTCACACTTGATCTTTAACAATTATTTAATATTTTACTTATTTTTCTTACTTCCCTATGGAAATACACTCAATTTCCATCAGGCTGAGATGCTTCTCATGTCATAATTCCTAGTAGTGACATATCACACTTTCAAGTTAAGTATACTTGGTCATCTCGTGACCTCTTATCTAGTAGATTCAACAAAATTTTTGATTTCATGGATTATTTAGCTTTTTTTTTTCATTGTTAGAGTGGAAGTAATATTCTCTTGATTTTGGCCAAAAGGCCAAGAAACAATGGAAGCAATATTCTCTTGAAGCCTTTACATGCTGAGTGGAATAAGACCCTTAGAAGCTTACAAAACTTTGATTCATTCTCAAATTACAGATTCTTTTGTTTTCTAATGAGGAAGACTAGAGAAAGAAAAGTGTTGATTTCACCATAAACATCAAAAACAAACAGATACAATGTCAATAAAGAGAGCAGGTATTTAGAAAATTAAAATTTAGGAATGGGAAAATAAAAACCTTACTCCTTAAGTCAACACCTTGCAGCATTAAGCCTTGAAGCCAGGATTACCCATAGCGAGGAGGAGTTGGTACAATACAAGGCCACCCCTCAGATTTTCTCTTCTGTCTAGCCTCGGTTGTGCTTCTGTGTGTCCTCCGGGTAACAGCACAGCACATGGCCATCACCAGATGCTTCCCACTCTCCAGGACCTAAATCAACTTTGCACCATTAGTAATCACCAAATCTTTCATATTTTATCATAGCAACAGAAGATAGACTAAGATACTAAGAACTGCGAGAAATGGGCTTTTTGTGTGAGATTTCATATTTTTCAGTCCTAGGGATTATTCTGTATGGAATGCTTGCTGCAGCTGATGGCTTTGAGGCCTTCATCTCCTCTGGTGGTCCTGATTTTGTTTCTAGGAATGTCTGTAGGCTCTCCTAGAAACTCCTTCTTAAATAGAGTCTGTGCCTCATAGCTCTCTCTGTCATAAGCCACTGTTACCTTGTTAGAATCCCCTCAGCATGGTTAGTAGATATCGGGGGGAGGGGGTATTCTGTAATTTTATGACTCAATGGTCACTTTTTGCTTGAACTTGAGTCTTTGGCTCTGATGTTTAGAAACATTTATTTCTTAACTTTTTTTTTTTTTTTTTTTTTTTTTTTGGTAAACCCCTATTTGAGGTCCACGACTACAAGGGTGCTGGAGTTGTTAAATTCTTCTCTTAGGTCATCAGAAGACATTTTTCCTTGATTACAATTTGTTACACAATTCTCTGAGTACATTTGAAAAATGCATATACTTTACCTCCACCCCCAGACCACTGGAATCAGGAGGTATTTTTAATTTGTTTGTTTCTCAGTCTTTACCATGAGGACCTCACTGGACTCCTGGAAGGTGGCTCCAGAGTGGGACACCTCTTTCAAAACTGGTTACTCGGAAGTTCTAACACTCTAGCATATGTACTCAGCCAACAGTCATTTGTCAGTTACTATTCACCAGTTGCTACTTGTTACTGGCTCCAGTTGCTTCTGCAACTCTCTCTGATTTTCAGAGTAGCAGTTGCCTTTGTTTGCTCAATACTCTAATGAATCCATTTAGAGACACTCATTATCCCTTTGTTCCATTTCTTGTTTTGTGAATGAGAGTGGTGACTTCCAAGTATCCATCAAGACAGAAAGTGTGCCTTCTAGAGGCTTGGATTCCTTATATTTGCAGTTGAAATGCTTATTCTATAAAACACAGAGCACAATATGTATCTACCTATAACATAATGTGTGACAGTTACCACACACGTCAATAAACTGCAGCATACAAAAGTACTTCCAAAAGTCTGTGGAAAGTGGAATGAAAGTGTGCTTACTTTATTAAAAGCGTTTTTGAGATCCATGCATTTGGAGAGGGCTTCAAAAGGTTCATAGGGAGTGCATATTATGAAAAGAGAATACATGGATTTCAAAAACTTTGCACCTAGAGAAACCTATCATTTAATTTATTTTTCCCAAACTTTTTGAAATTCCCTAATATGTGGATGGGGCCTTGTCACTAACTATCTCCTTATTCCATGATGACCAAGTCCTAAAGCTAACTCTATGTCTTATTCATGGAGGTATTTCAACTTGTGTATCTTTCCCAGCAAGCATTTGTAGGAGAAATCTCTAATCATGCATGGATATAAATGTGTAAGTACCAATTTTTTAATTTTGATTTTTTTTTCTGTTCATTGGTAGTTTCAGATGTTTGGTTTTAGATATCCTTTTAGGATAAAGCAATTCAAGCTGTCAGTATTAAATGAAATTTTGATTGACATAATGTCCACCATCAACTTTTTTTTTTTTTTTTTTGTATTTTACTTTACTATGTGGGGTCAGCAGTGTTTCAAAACTGTGCCTTTTTTCTTTATTTGATCTTTCCCTCTGTTTGGGCCAAATCTCCCTTCACAGATATGATTTCAGAAGAGTTTCCCCAGAGACTTTTTTTGGACTACCAAAGCTGCCATCAGCTCCGATTTAGCATTTTTAATAAACTTCCTGGGGCAAAGGATGAATTTCCTTGGGTCTTGTTTTTCTTGCTTGTAGAACAATAATGCTCAATTGAGGATGGATCATCATGTGCCTACCGTCTTCACTGACTGCTTATAAATAAGTAGATACAAATTCAGGGAAGGGAGAAAAGTCCAGGCAAAATCAAACTATTCCCAGACCTTAAAATCTATTGCTAAATTAAAACAGAAACTAATACATATAAATGTGAAGACAATTACTTTTACCATATTAAAGCAATGACATTAAAGAAACATATGTCTACTGAGACAGTCTACTGCCAAATAGTTTGAATTAAATTGCTGTATGCTTATTGATCCTTATCTAAAATTCATCTGAACAGAGAAGTTCCACTGTCTTGGTTGAAACTGTGTGTTTCACACGTTGCCCCGAAGTTTAGGGCTATAGCATTTGCAGAGTCACTGGGATCATAAATCAGCTTTTTATAGTTCCTCAGCATCATAATAGAAAGTAAGTCTAAGAAAACACTAAGCAGTTATTCCCACTTTGATTAAATCTACGCATATTAAAATCCAGAGTCTAATTATTTCACAGTTCATTACGCTATTATTTTGTGAGATTACTGAGTTCAAGAGTGGACCCATGGAAGACTGTTGCAAGGAAAGGAGGCACTAAGTGGAGAGCCCACTCAGAGCCAGAAACAGCTCTAAGAAATATTGGCAAAGTACACATTGATTAAGGGCACCCCTTGTTAAAATTACACTCCTCATGGTTTCTAATAATTTGTTTTTACGATAAAACAGGACATGTTTTTTTTGATCTGCCGTGGAATATCCAGCCACAGTGCCACAAGAGAAACACAAACCAGTGCTGTGGTCAGGCTCTTCCTAAAGAGAATGGGTGGCGATCTTATCTCACGTGGGTCATGTTGTAAAGTCTTAGTTAGGGGAACCAGAATAGGTATTGTCCAAATTGAATATGTTTGAGTATGAAAGAGGACTTCATGAACGTGGGATTATTTCAGGATAACCAAGAGATATTAGATAAAGCATTTAGCAGATTTCAAATTTACAGGTGATATAACATTTTCTTCTACCAAAATTCAAGTATCAGGGCCGGCACTGTGGTGTAGTGGGTAAAGCTGCCACCTGTAGTGCCAGCATCCTGGCTGCTCTACTTCCTATCCAGCTCTCTGCTATGGCCTGGGAAAGCAGTAGAAGATGGCCTAAACCCTTGGGCCCCTGTACCCACATGGGAGACCCGGAAGAAGCTCCTGGCTCCTGGCTTCCCACCTGTGCAGCTCTGGACATTGCAGAGTGAACCAGCGGATGGAAGACCTCTCTTTCTCTCTCTGCATAACTCTGACTTGCAAGTAAAATAAATAAACAAATCTTAAAAAAAAATCTCCAAGTTACCAATATTTTCCCTGCCAGAATGTACACATCAGTAAAATGGTAACTATGAGATATGGGATTGTATTTAAATCTCCACTTAAATGCACTTTCCTTTGCTACTCTTTGTATTGAACATGGTTGCCTTCTTACTTGCACTTCAAGAAGTGTTCCATGTCTATTTTTAAGCATCTCATAGTTACCATTTTACTGATATGTACATTCTGGCAGGGTTTGCATGAACTTCTGTTGTAGGAGGTGAGGATTGTAGTCTCACCGTTCTTGATGTCCTTCCAGTCCCACTGGCAAATGCAGGTGCCACAGGCATTGTCCAGAAAAAGGCCAGTCACATCCCATTAAAATCTGGATTCTGAGTACCTTGGTGAATGTGATATAAAACGGTAATTAAGAGTCATGTCATCAGTGAGTATTAGGAGGTCCCTATATCTAAAGATCTTGAGAAAAACTGAGTTTTTGCGGAAAATGAAAAGCAACTCCAACCTCAGTCAGGAAACTAAACCAGAAGTCATTTATTCTTCCTGAATTGAAGTTTTTAAAATGCATTTTTTTGTCCCCCCCATGACTATGTCCTCAAATACCACCACCATTCCCACCATATTCCTACATAACATCATCTGAGTTAAGAAAATCACAACTTTCCTCTACACAGTCAATTTTGACATCCAAACCATCCAAACTGTATATTACCTTTAAGTATTTCCTTACAGGAACATCACACTCTCCAGTAGAATGCAGTTACATTGATATGATTTGTGGGCTTAATTATAGATCATCCTTAATCCCCCAAACACTAAAATTCAAAAAAGAACATGTTTTTCCTTCAAACACATTTTCTAAATCTAGGGGATGATTTAAAAAAAAAAAAAAAAACTACTTATGTTGGAAGTAAGGAATCATGGATTTTCACACCTGAAAAAAGCATTTATTTTAAAATATAAAATCACCTTCTGTGCTACTTTGTTAAAATTGTTTTCACAATGGGATACCGACTTTCTGCAGTAATATTCCTCACAATGTTCTGGTGCTGTGAAGAATATTTAATTACGTGATTATCTCTCTTGAAGTGTGTCGTTAATTGTCTTTACATCAAATGTAAATGATTTTGAACAATAAAACTGAGTGAATAATGCTCTGGCTGTGAGCAACAGATGTCATGTGGATTTTGATTTCTTAGTCATTTATAAATATTTCTTTCAAGTCTAGGGGAGCAATTAGTTAAGATTATAGACTAATAGCCTTCTAAATCTAGGTCTAAGAATGTAAAGTTGTGAGGATCAAAGAATTGCAGAATACCATCTAGGAAACATTTGTGTGTTAAATTCATGGTATTCAAAATACCAAAATATAATTTTTCAAACTGCATATCCTAGTTATTATTCTCTAAATTTGGGTTCCTCTTGTATGTTGAACCCATGTCTTCCTCTGTCTTTTCATCACTGTCTCCTGTGCTCTTTTGCACTCAAAAGATAATTTAACTGAAGGTATTGGAAGACTCAGAAAAATTAGATATCTTCACAGGTTCCTGAGAATTTTCTTTGTCTGACAGCACTGATTTCCCTTTTTTCTTGACTACAGAAGAATTTTCTTAGAGATAACTGCTCATCCACCCTCTCAACCCACCTCACTTGCAATTCTGGAACCAAGAAGAGTGGGTGGTATGACAAGATCCTTCCAATAAGAACATTGCAGCTATTGGAGTATTTTAGCTGGAGGGTGGATTAATTTTATTTAAAGTTGATTACTGATAACTTGCAGAACTTTTGCTTTATTAGTGATAAAATTCTTGAAACTTTTGCTTGAGAAGAAAAAAGTTAACATATTATGCACAAAATATGACACTCTGATGAGTTAACTATTTTGAATATAATGCACCTGAAAAAACTGTAGATGCAAAATTGCTGTGGCTTTCTTACTGTATCTTAAAGACAGGAGGTGCAATTCCCATGTGAACTGTGTCCTGCCTGTACCCGAAGGAAAGTGCCATTCCTAGCAATAAGGGAAGGAAGTTGTGACTCAGGGGTTTCTATCTAAACAAACCTTGTTAAACCAATCCTTATTTTCCTTAATATCTCACTACCAAACTAACTCCTCTAACCCAAACCCCTTTGATTTGTCCCATTTTTAAAATTGACAGTTGCTCAATGCAGTGTGCTAGTGTGATTTACTCTACTGGTATCTCTGGATTGGAATTTCCTTATAAAAACTCCCGGGCCACATAAAAATTGCATTAAAGAAATCTGTGCGCTTTTGTTCTGCTGCTCTTTCTTCTGTGAGCATTACTGTCAGACCCCGTAAAGAGCCTTGAGAGGGGAGAGGTCACATCGTGCCTTGCCTACCATGACTGGGAAGAGGAGCTATTAGGTGATGAAAAAGCTTGGTGCTCAGGGAGTCACCAATACCAGTCCCTTTGCTTAGATGAGAAACTGAAACAGAGCTGTGGGGTACAGAGAGCTGAACACGGATGAAGTCATTTGAGGGACACATCCTCCCTGGATTCGCTCCCTGACTTGTGACAATGATCCTCTCTTTGATCAAACTCCAACAGGGAGCTCTTGCTCTATGCAATCTTGAACAAAACACTACCATGGTTGCGAGACAGATCCAGACCCTGGGATGTGAGTAGCCCCCTCTGAAGATAACTCATAGCCTGAGATAACTCATGGCTGCTCAAAGGTTGCACTTGTTTTCCAACCAACAGCTAAAGATAGCCCCCCGCCCTGACAGTAGCTCCTTAACCCAGACACGTGGTCCAACTCTTGCATTTTTTGTTAATATTTCACTTCTGTTATTGTACTGATCCCCCGCTCACTCCTCTCCCTTTTCTCTCATTTCCCCTTAAAAATTCCCAAATACCTCATTTCAAAAGGGAGTTGAGTTCACAATGGATTCATTCTCACTGCAGTTGTATTTTACTAAATAAAATCTACACTGTAACCAGCATTAAGCTTTGCTTACCCTTGACACTTGTTGATGGAGGCCAGTAAATTGATTATATAATAAATTAAGTTTCATTTTTCTAGCTATTGCCACTGGAAGAATAATAATTCACCATGTGTGTTATCTGGAGTTTAAGTTCCTGTCTCCACGCATTTGTTTCAAATTCTTCTAAGAAAGATTGCTAAGTTGTCCTTGGTGGTGTAGGAAGTAAGAGATTTAATGAAAGCAGAGATTTAATGAAAACTGAGCTGAAAGGTTGTCCCATTATTCCTGCCTTGCAGCCTGGCACTTTAATTCCACCCTCTCTCACCACAACCAGTAAGCCCACTTTCCCTTGCACCCAAGTCTCCTGCATCAGGCAGGAGGAGACATCATGTTGAAGATGTGCATCTGACCTCCCATGTGGAGATGACACTAAGCTCCCAGGAAACCTCACACACACACACACTGTAGCCCACCCAAACTCCATCCCATTCACAGACTCAATTTTGATGCCACCCCAATCCCACCTGTGGAATACTGGACATGGCAGCACCCCTTCTGTTTGGCCCCTTCTCTGTCTCAACTCTTCCTGTAGGCAGCTCTCTGGGGAATGTCTCATGACTAATGTCTCCCTTCATGTGGCTGTCTGTCCCACACCAGGATACGCACTCCCTCTCCCACTTTAAATAAATCCTGCTTTCATTTATGCTCCTTATGTCTCTGCTTTGAATTTTATCTCATGCAGGGGCAAGGAGAGGGAATAAAAACTAGGCTATGCATTCCTGTTTTGTATTTGTTCCATAAGGATTCCCATTTATCTCCAAATGAAATAAACATAAAGCTTCTTTGATAGTTACATTGGGATTAATTAGATTGGGAAACCAAAATATAGGTAAGAGTTTAGAGACAAAACATTTTACAGGATGTTCTACAAATATTGATTGCTAAGACTAGTTTTTCATAGAAAGATTTTTTTTGTGAGGGCCTACTTCTATGGTTTGTCAGAGGATATTTTCTGAACATCTGAATTGATTTCATTGTGATGAACATCTTGAATAGTTTTAATCCTTGTTTTCTTTCTTTTTTTTTTTTGAAGGCAGAGTGGACAGTGAGAGAGAGAGGAAGAGAGAGAGAGAGAGAGGTCTTCCTTTTCAGTTGGTTCACCCCTCAATCGCCGCTGC
Source organism: Sylvilagus floridanus (assembly GCA_949820135.1). Lineage (NCBI taxonomy): Eukaryota > Metazoa > Chordata > Mammalia > Lagomorpha > Leporidae > Sylvilagus > Sylvilagus floridanus. The sequence goes on along the minus strand of OX463246.1, from coordinate 27,559,607 downwards.
AGCTGGTGCACCACACTGATCCGAAGCCAGGAACCGGGTGCTTCTCCTGGTCTCCCATGCGGGTGCAGGGTCCAAGCACTTGGGCCATCCTCCACTGCACTCCCGGGCCACAGCAGAGAGCTGGACTGGAAGAGGAACAACCGGGACAGAACCCGTGCCACAGGTTAAGGATTAGCCTATTGAGCCTCAGTGGTGCCTGCCAAGATTTTTTTTTTAAGTGAGATCTTTCTTTTGTTGTTAGGTGTTTCCACTCCAATAGACATCTCAAGTTTCTTCCCCCCCCACCCCCCCACCCCGCTTCCATTCATCCCTCTCTTCCCCCCTCCTCCCTCCCTCCCTCACTCTCTCCTTTCTCTCTGGTTTCCTTCCTTCCTTCTTTCCTTCCATCCTTTCTTTTCTTGATATGCCCACACTAACTCTAGAAGCTATGAGTCTATTTAAATATAAAAGAAAAGATCCTGTTTTTTCATCATCATATAAACTTCAATAAACCAAATGAATTGGTGCTCATCCATTTGTTTTCTGTATTATGGCTGGAGAACACCAAAATATTATTTTCAATCAACTTTAATATTATTTTTATAAAAATATTATGTCCAGTGTAGACTTGGCCTTGGAGAAAATAATGGGATCAGAAATCACTAAAAGAGACAAGCAGAGAAATGAGAGACAGGCTATACAGTGTTCATTTTTAAAATTCAAGATCTATGTTTTTAATGATTTGGTCCTGTAATTTTCATGGCTTCCCATATGGATGCCAATACAAGTACCGGCTGCCCCACTTCCAATCCAGCTCTCTGCTATGGCCTGGGAAAGAATCACAAGACGGCTGAAGTCCTTGGGCCCCTGCACCCACGTAGGAGACTTGGAGGAAACTCCTGACTCCTGGCTTTGGATCAGTGCAGCTCTAGCCATTGCAGTAAATTGGGGAGTGAACCAGTGGATGGAAGACTTCTCTCTCTCTCTCTCTCTCTCTCTCTCTCTCTCCCTACCTCTCGTTCATTCTCTATGTAACTCTATCAAATAAATGAATAAGTCTTTTTTAAAAAAAGTAGTACTGACATACAGGTATGGTTGAATTAAAAAAACACCCATCAAATTAATAGTGGCCTACCCTGCCGATGCATTCTGTGCCATCATGCCAGAGATTGTATGAGAATTATATGTTGAAAAATGACACAAATCTTTGGAACATCAGTGGTTTCTAAAGACAAGAGGAGTTTGTGTAAAATAACTATGTCATTTAGAGCCATTACTCTCCAATTTTGTTGCACAATGGAATTAACAAGGATGCTTGAAACAAAAAATATTGATGAGTGGCATTCCCTAAGAGATTGTTATTTCATTGGTCTCAATAAAGACTGATCATTGGGCTGAGCTTAAAAAGAAACCAATATCCCCATATAAGTCTGATGTATGGCCAAGGTTGAAAATGACTCTTTAGAGAACACTGAGGCCATTTGGATACTGGTCTCCCATGTGGCTGCCAGACACTCACAAATTAGAGATGAAACGGTGGTAACACATAACTCCTTTCAAAGACAAGTGTTCTCTGATGAACTCAATACACATTTTGTGGGAACTTCAGCAATATTTGCATTGCACAATGTGAAAAACAATAAAAACACTCAACCACGGTGAGACACAGACTCCTCGTGTGTTATTATTAATTCAATTTAACAGAAACATTTCCTTAAGAATCTATGTGAAATGCATTGTAAGGTGAAAATGTGTTTCAGGTTGTTAAGAAATTGCTACTACTGGAAAAATGATAAAGTATGTTGATATAAATTCACTTGCAAATATTTTAGAAAAGTACTTGTTAGTAATTTTATTTATTTTTTTATAAATATGTGTTAGTTTATAAATTTATCTGATTCTGTGAACTGGAGCCAGAAATTATTTCATGACACAGGTTATGAGGTTTTGTTTCTCTTTTGCTTGTAGACAACTTGAACTACATAGAAATTTACTTTTGCTGTTATACATTTTCTATTTTCAGTATGTCTTAATTTCCCTGAGGAAAAAAAGATATTGCATTGTCAAATACTTTGCAATTTTGTGATATTTTTCAAGAACACTACCCTTTAATAACTACCTTATCAAGTAAGTTATTAGGAATACTTCAGAAAGTTATATTATTTAATAATAACATCCAAGGATATAGTTACTGCTATAAAATAGTTGTTATCTGGGAACTTACTTTGGGTATGTAAAATTGTTAAAGATTCTGTTAGTTTTTACTAAAAATAAATGTTTATATTCACATAATAAATTCATAAGTTTGTGAAGTTTAGCTCTGAATCCATTGTTGTAAATATCTACTAAAATTATAGAAGTGGGATTGTTGACTTAACAAATATATATTATTTTAATTTTAAAAGACATTATCAAATTATCTTGTATAAACCTAAAACGAATTACCATCCCAACTGACATATATATGTGAACAAGCCAAATATATTTTCCTGTTTTAGTGAATTTTCAGTATTTTGAGAAATGTAATTATTTTTAAAGATTTATTTATTTGAGAGGCAGAGTTACAGAGAGAGGGAAAGATAGAGACTAGTCTTCCATCCACTGCGTATCCCCTTGACTGTCCCAACTGCCAGAGCTGGGCCAATTCAAAGCCAAGAGCCAGGAGCCTCTTCCAGGTCTCCCATGCAGGTACAGGGCCCAAGCACTTGGCCCATCTTCTACTGATTTCCCAGGCCATAGCAGAGAGCTGTATCAGAAAAGGAGCTGCTGGGACATGAACTAGAGCCCAAATGGGATGCTGGTGATGCAGGTGGAGATTTAACCTACTACAAGCCATAATGTAATTAAAAAATATTATTCAAAGTTGTTATTTAAATTGTTTATAAATTAATTTTATTGCTTCCAAAAGCCTTCCAATTCTGAGATCATACAAACAGTGCCCCTCATCCTTTCATCTAATACTTTTCTGATGTCAGTCTTTGAGATCATCCCTCCTTCTTTTGTATTGAGATGTAGCACTTGACAGCAAATTAAAGCCCACAAAAAAACAAAGTGAGCAATTCCATAAGTGTAATCTAAACATTGAAAATGTCACCAGAACCTTGGGAGCCCTTGATTAGATTATTAGGGCAGCAGGAACAAACTGGCACAAACTGGGTTGCTTAAAGCAGCAAGAATTAATTTATTCCTTCACAGATCAGGGATCCAGGGATGCAAAAACAAGACTTGGGTTGGGTTCTTCCTTCTGGAATATTGAGGTTGAGGCTATCTGTGCTTTTATTTTCCTATGGGAGACACTTAGTAAGCAGTATTCAACAGAGGAAAGGCTAATCATTTCTTTTCTTTTCTTTTCTTTTTTTTTTTTTTTTGACAGGCAGAGTAGACAGTGAGAGAGAGAGACAGGGAGAAAGGTCTTCCTTTTCCATTGGTTCACCCCCCAGCACCACGCTGACCCGATGGCAGGAGCCAGGTGCCTCTCCTGGTCTCCCATGTGGGTGCAGGGCCCATGCACTTGGGCCATCCTCCACTGCCCTCCCGGACCACAGCAGAGAGCTGGACCGGAAGAGGAGCAACTGGGACAGAATCCAGTGCCCCAAACGGGACTAGAACCTGGGGTGCCGGTGCCACAGGTGAAGGATTAGCCTATTGAGCCACGGCACCAGCCAGGCTAATCATTTCTATTTCCCCTGAAAACCTTGGTAACTTGTGCTTGTCTCGAAAATGTCTATTTAAATTAAGTTTCCAATAGGACTGTGTCTCACAGTCTTCTCTCACTTAATGCATTGTTGTTCTGTTGGAGCCAGGCTGTGAGTGTAAGGTACTGGAGAAGTCAAGAATTCTATAAACTTACATTAATACTTTTTTCTCTTAGTGGAAAAGTGTAACTTCTCTGTGATCTTCAAGAGCACTTGTTGGTTTTGCTTCCTTGGCTTTTGTAGGACAAGAAGACCAAAGATGCCTGGAGTCCACCAATCTTCCTCCAGCTTAGTTAACGCTCTGAAAAATTATTTCGCTTCCACAAAGTCCTTTGTTGTGGAGAATAGAATGTTCTGGGTATACAATCGCCCCTTCTTACCTTTGAGCTCCACAACCATGGATTCAACCAAGTGTATATCAAAGATATTTGGTTAAAAAAAAATGTACTGCACATACGCAGACTCTTCTTGTCATTATCCCCTAAACCTACTGTGTAACTCTTTACATCGTATTTACATATATTAGGTATTGTAAGTACTAAAGAGGTGATTTAAAGTGCCTGGGAGAATGGATGCAAGTTGCATGCAAATATTGGCACCATTATAAATTAGGAATTAAGCACCTGCAGATTTTGGCATCCATAGGCTTTGGGAACCAACCCCTGTGAATACCAAGAATACTCTGTATTTCAAAATGTCCCAAGCAGGAGGTAGTTTCTCTCTGAAATTCCTTGAAAAAACCTGATCATGTTCCAGGAGGTAAAACTACACATTTATAAGGACCCATTAAATGTCCCTGCCACCCCCACCATGGTGGTGTTGGAGCCAGCCCCCACTCCACCCCAACAATTCATCCACTCAGATTCAGGAATTCCTTCCCATTGCGGACTGCAACATCCTCTGCTCCTGGCAGCTGAGATGCCTACACTCGCTTGTCCCTTGAGTGTTGGCCAGCAGTGGACACTGTAACCTCCTTTCTCTGATGGTTTCAGAAAGCATGCTGATATTCACTTCCTCAGCTCCAAACCGGGTGTGAGTTCTGAATGATGATTTCCAAGCTCTTTATATGGCCAAAAGCAATGAAAGCCCAGTTTAAAAGAAGCAATTAAATGAATTTTAAAGTAATTCCTTCCTGTTTATGGAAAACAATCATTTTACGGCCTGGCACTATAAGGATTTAATTCCTATGTATTTGAAAGGACATATATATATGGCAGATTTTGGTACATAATTGAAAAGATCCACAAAAAATAGTTCTGATAAACAAGTTAGCTCAACCTATTATAAAACTAGAAATGTATTTGAACATCAGTTTATGGTACATCTTCCTGGTTAAAAACATAACTTCAATTTTAGCATTTTATTTGCTTGATTGTTTCCTTCTAATCTTAAATGGTTCTTCCTCACTCTATTCAAATGTCACTCTTCCAGGGAAGTGTTTATGAGCACAGTATCAAACTCATCTCTTGCACTTCATTAGTGCTTCTTCACTGACTTCATAGAACCTATCAACATAATTTGGATCATCTTCTGCTGCTCTCCCAGGAACATCAGCAGGGAGCTGGATCAGAAGTGGAGCTGCCAGGACTCAAACCAGCACCCATATGGGATGCCAGCATTGTAGGCAGTGGCTTATCCTGATACACCACAGTGCTGGCCATTCCAGGTATAATTTTTATAGCTAACATGAATTTTTCTAATAAGCTAAGTCCATGCTTACTGTGTTTGTTCAGAGCATTAACTACTGACATTTTAAACTATTTTTCAAAACACCGTATCTGGCTTTTACTTAGTAATTATTTCTTGGCTTATGAATATTACCTTGTTAGAACGTTACAATGTTTTCCTTTTTATTTATTTATATTTTAAGGTATTCAAGGGCAAGATAAGTTCTCCACCATACAGGCTCAGGTGCATGACTTTTTTTTTATGACCTTTTTCCATTCTTTGGAAGAATTACTGTCCTGTGATTTTACTATTTGTGAACTGTTACACATTATTGTACATTTATTGCTAAAACAAAAATTGACCAAAGGAAAGGTCCCTCAAAGGACCAGAAAAGGAAAATTTGAAAGCTTTAAAGCATCAGAGTAAAATGCATATTTCATGTCATAGTAGTAAATGCTGCATTATATTAGCAATTTAGCTATAGGATCAGTGACTTTTCTGTCCTTTATTGAATTTCTAATATCATAAGAAAGTTAGTAATGTGATAAAAGTCTTAAAGTATTACTGACTATCATGCTCTTGAAGTGAATTTTTATAGTATTAGCAAAAACAGAGCTTCAGAATACCATATAAACTGACCAAAATGATAATAAAAAAGCTCAAAAAATCAATAATACAGTTTATTCAGCTGAGCTATTTGAAGCTTCCCATATTTCATTTTCAGATCTTTTTATTTTTTTAGTAGCTCCTGCACATTGATAAGAGTTACAAAATCCCAACTTTCTTTGAAATGACATCTAATCTGCCACAGATTGTCTTGGTAAGAACAGACTCTGAAAATTGATGGCAATACTATATACATAAGAGTGTTAGCAAGGTACCCACAACACAACAAATACTTCTGTTAGCTTTACAAAAAATCTGGCAAGAAATAAAGTCCAGTGAGTGAATCATCCCCTAAATATTATCAGCTGTATTCCTAAATATTTTGTTTTTTGGTTTTTTTAGACTTACACATATGGAAAGTTTCCATTGTGACAGACACAACTGCTATGTATTAGGAGAGTTACTTTTATTTTCTGAAAAAATCACATTGAACTATGAAAAATAAGGAGAAGTATGGGAAAGTACTTGCTTTATGCCCCTCCTAGAAAGACAAAACACATCTTGTTTTTTATCATTCACTCAGTTTTATTGTTAATTCATTACAATGATTTATAATTGAAATGCTATAGAAACTGGACAAAGATTATAATAACTCATTCAAATTCAACTTAGTTTTTGGTAGGTTGAGTTCCTCCTTGCAGCAATTCTGTTACTTGAAGAAAACTAAATTCATAAAATTAGCCTAGCTCATTGAAAATTTTTATACCCGGTTATAAAATCGCTACCTGGGGCTGCTTACTGATTAGGGTTACTTATCTAAACATTTTTCTTCCACATTCCATGGACAATTAAATGTTCAAAATGTCAGTTGGAAGACAAAACAAACAAAGGTTAAGAATTACAGCATTTGAGTACATAAATTTGAAAAAAAAAATCTCAAATTATCCATGCTCCCATATTTTACTTCTGTTCTAGAATGCACTGTGGATGTACTGGTGTAAGTGAAAAGCTGCAATGACAATGTTTCTTTACTCCCTTGCCTACTTCATATGTTTTCCTCACTAGGAATGCTATCAGAATGATTTTTGATCTTCCATGAGATCAGTTTCTAATTACATGTATTTTTTCTTTGTATTTTTTAACTTAAAAATAGTATTAGAGCTTTATAATTTCCCACAGTTAAGCATCTCATGGTTTGTATTTAAGAAGATGTAGACAGTGAACATAGGCAAAATTTGTTTTCCAGTAAACCATAAATCAAAGAGTTTTATGTTCTTACTCTTAACATCATTTAAACCTTCTTCATCTAATGACCACAATGAGCCTGTAACTAAAACTCTGTAGATTTGTTTTGCTTCCCAGATTTCTCTTTAGACATTGATACTAGATCATAACCTATCCTGGATCAGGAAAGACTGAATCAATTTAAAACACAACTCCAAAAGGAGTTTGAAATAATTCAATCATCTATTGGCTAAGATCACTGTTTTTCCCGGGAAACTGATGAATTACTGCTAATTTAATCTTTTGTGGGTTTATTCTTAGATTTGTGTATTTGGGAAGATGACAGATTTGGAGTATCAAAGGGACCCTGTTAAAAGTACGAAGTTCCAAACAGATCATGCCAATGATATCCAACCAAAATCCAGGCAGAACTCACATACAACTTGCAAATGTATATTTTACATTACAACAAGAAAAAACACACAGCATGACAAGCCACGAAGAGTCTTAGTAAGGGGATGCTGCATGATCTGATGGAGAGTTAAAGGTGGTGGGGCTTTGCTTCTCTGGGTAAAAAAATCTGTCTCTGAGTAATTATTAAGTCTTCTCTATTGGGAAAAGTTAGAAGGGAGGCAGGCATGCAATTGACAAAGTGGCAGCAGTCAGATAGTAGGCAGAGATGGAGATATTTGTCAGTTTTTGGCTTGACAATGTTTATTTTGTCTGTGTTCAGATATGGTTGGTGAAGGTCTTGTTTTTGTTTGGATCCATCAGGGTCAGCCTGACCTTGTCTGTTACTAAGGTTCTTTGATTGTTTATGTTCCAGAGAGGAACACTTAGACCCGGCCCTGAGTGTCAGATTGTTATCAGTAATCCCCAGCTGGGATTCCCAGAGCTGAATCTACTTCTTAGAGCTCACTCTTCTTTTGATCAGTAATCAGCATATGAAATAGTTACTAGTACTTAAAGAGTTCATCACATCTGTTTTAGTCATTGTATCTTTTAAAAATATGTGTACAGCAGAGATTGCCTTAAGTAGTTTCCTTGAAATAATACCTTTTCTTCAAAATGATATATAACACTAGATTTGTTTCAAAGTAACATATACTGTTCTTGATACTAACCCAATAGACCAATATTTTTATGGAGGCTTCTTAACCATAGGTTTAAATGAAATCATTGTTGCTCTCTATTTCACAGAAAATATGGAAAAAAAAACAACTTTTCCATATTTCCAGATGAGCTTGGTTTAGAGCTTTTAACATTATCCCATGAGTTGATGCTACAAACATGGGGTCACTTGAGAATTATTTTGGATGTTCTAAATAGAGTCTTCCAAAAGGGAGCCAGATAAAAGCTTCATCAGTGGGACAGGCACTGTGGCATAGAGGATGCAGTGCCTGCATCCCAGATGGGCACCAGCTCCAGTCCCAGCTGGCTCATTCCTGATCCAGCTCCTGCAAAGGTGGCTGGGAAAGCAGCGGATGATAGCCCGAGAACTTGGTCCCCTGTGTCCAAGTGGGAGACCCAAATGAAGCTATTGGTTCATGGCTATGGCCTGGCCTGTCCCTGCTCTTTGTAGCCATTTGGGAATTGAACCAGTGGATGGAAAATTCCCTCTCTCTCTCTGTTTCTCTCTCTCTCTATGTGTCATTCTCTCTCTCTTTCCTTCTCTCTCCCTCTCTTGCCTTCTCTGTCTGAATTCATGCCTTTCAAATAAATAAATTTAAAAACCAAAGGTTCATCAATGTGTGGATCAATTGTTGCCCCTTTCAGGTATAGTATATTACACATGCGAATAATTCATTGTTAGCTTGTGATTGTCGATTCAAATATTACTCGTTACTTTAACTGTAAGTGACAGTTTGGCAAACCAAGTCAGAACAAGTATTGCCCCTGTGAGGGCACTGTAGTCTGGACATGAGCATCCCATCACCACTGTCCTGCTTTGGAAACATAGATGAAAATTCCATGAATGTGAAATGTAAAAAACAATACTCGTAGAACACTGAGGGAAGAAAATTTTAATTTAATAAATATGCTCCTTCTGATGAATAATATTCTGGGAATAAAGTTTCTGAAATTGATGAGCTCTCCCTGGAGGCAGAAGAAAAGAATGAACTTCAGTGAGATTATCACTTCCACATGTTTAGCCTCACCACTGCATTGGAGAACCAATAGTACCTTTATTTGCTTTGTAGATCTAGAAAGAAACCTGAGACATCGTGCAGGGTGGAAGGCAAATATTACCATGCAGCCTGTTTGCCTGGAAGCACCTGGCCCAATCTTAGCAGGAGAAATGGAGATATTTCTCCTTTACTTTTGATACTGTTCTTGCACTGAGCTCCCTCCGCACGATTGCCAAGACAGACTGAAACAAAAGTGTTCAGACAGAAGAGAGGATTTACAAGCGATAGTGAACGGGAAAAGTTAATTGGATATTTTCTATGTAAGGCACTGCTGCCACCAGTAACCGCATTCTGGTCACAGAGGAAGCCATGTGTCTTTGAACATGATGATGTAGTCCCTATTACTGGTCAATTAAGAGATAACAACAATGTGGCAGTCATTTGCCTCTCCATCTGCAGCAATCTGTCACTAACTCTTAAAGCCACTTATCCTAGGAAGACAACCCGAAAATAACCTGAAGAATTAAGACTAAAATGTAACCAGTAAAGGAAGATTTCAGGCAAGAGTTGCCCAGCAACAACATTAATCTGACACTACTTGTGATACACATTATTTCAGCTGTCCTAAATATTATTTTCTTTTCACATAGAGGTTGAAGAGAAATCTTGCCTTTTATCTGTATAAAATAATGAGAAAATTATCGTTTCATAAACAGTAGAATATTTTAAATAATTGGTGTTCTACCACTCTTTAAGAATCGTCTCAAATTTGAGGCTAAAATAGTAACCCTGATTTCCAGGGATTAGTTTATGTTAAAATATACAAACATATAAATAAGAGAACATACATTTGCAATGAGATTTAACATTCTTTATTATGTTACCACACATGATTTCTACAAAAATAATTATGTGTCATTTTTCTCATTAATTAATTGAAAAATGAATTACAGATTCAACCACTAATGAATTTACATATATTGATCTACTTAAGCCTGTGAAAAGGTACCATGATTATTTCAATTTTATAGACTAAAAATGAAATAAATGGATAATTTATTTGCCAATGATCATATAACTATTATCAAGCACTATAGTGTAAGCTACTTTATAAAACAATAAAGTATAAAAATGTAGTTACCCAGTTAATAAAACAGCTATCATTTATTATGAATTAACTACATCTTAATATATATTTACATACATATATAAATCATAAATTTCCAATTGACCCAGGATGATTATGTAGCCAATCTTTCTAACCCATGTTTACTTGAATTGAGGCATTTTATTTCATGAAGTATATGGTATCTTCTTTATCCTTTCCACATAAATTTCCAAGTATACTATCAATATTCAGACCAACATTGTGGCACAGGTAAGTCAAACTACCGCTTGGTACATTGGCATCACAGATCAGAGACGTAGTTCGAGTCTGGCTACTCTGCTTCCAATCCATGTCCCTGCTTATCTGTCTGGGAAGGCAGCAGAGGATAACCCAAGTGGTTAGGTCCCTGACAACTACATGGGAAACAGATTGAGTTCCTGGTTCCTGGCTTCTACCTGGCCTATCCTTGGTTGCTGCAATCATTTGAGAAACAAACCAGCAGATGGAAGATTTCCCTCTATGTGTCACTCTGTCTTCCAAATGAATAAATTTTGTTTTGCAAAAGCAAATAATTTTCAGAATTAAAGTAATTTAGCATGATTTCCCTTCTTTAATATGTCTTATGGATAGTAAAATGATTTTGGGAAGTCGTTATATTTGTTTTCAGCAAAAACATTAACTACCATTGAAAATTTAAATACACACTATTTTGCTAAAAAAGTTGCTTCGAAAATGGGCAGCTATAAAAAACTTGGAAAAAAGAATATTTAAAAACGCGATTATGTAATCTTTTCTAAATCGTCAACAATATTGCATAATCTTTTCTTTTGCCATTGACTATTAACAAATACTCAGTAAATTTCTTTGCCAGAAACTTGTTTTCAGTAATCTGCATTTGACATTTAAACCTATCATTATAGTGTTCACATTAATGTGCATTAAAAGCTCCTCTATTTTATTTATTGTAGTTTCATCCATATAAAAACACACTTTGAAGTGTTCATATCAAGTTTGCCTTATCATGTGACTTGTTTGAAGCAAAACATCCTGTCAACAATATATGATAAATGGATTTGATGAGAGTATTTTTCTATTTCTGTGGGATCTGAGGTTCCAAGTTAGTATTTAGAATACTTTTCAATCGTTCTTACAGTCTGGTTACATTTGAAAGATTGTTTTGGTTTTCATTTGAGATGGAAAACATAGTAATTATTGTAATGTTTTGAAGTAATTTTTTGTAGGTAATTGTGGGTCTGTAATGGTAAAACTTGCCTCTGGAAACGGACTCATGTGAACAACAACTTGAATAATAACAGGAAGAATAGTGTTGGATATAAAAGGCTAGTGACAGTCATTTCTAAGGAATTGTTTTATATATGGAAAAGGAAATATAATAGCTACATGGACAGTGATTTCTTATGTTTAGGGAATGCCATTCCTACCAATTAATAATATATTGCACATAATAAATATTCTAAGAATATTTGCAAAGTTAAATTGATCCTGTATAGTAGGGATCCTTGTCCTCCTCCAGGTTTACAAAGTACTTAAAAGTCTTCTTTCTATGCTCACACAAATTCAAGGTCTTCAGATATGCTTAGCATTTAAAGATATTTGCTAGTCATTCAGACTTCTTTGTTTCTTTCAGGAGACAGATTTACACTGAGAATCTCTACCATGGGTTGACGGAGGAAGAATCTGGCTGATCACCCATGTGAGGAAGTGCCTAAATCTTAACCAAATAATGATAGGTTTGCTAAAAACCCAAAATAAAATCAAATTATATTAATAAAATAATGCGGTAGCAATGATTGATTTTTGTCTAACCAAATGAATGAATTTACTGTGATGTGTATGTGTGTGTGTGCATATATATATGGATATATATACATATATATATCACTGTAAAATAGAGATATCAGAGAGTCTGTATGTACTCAACTTATTTGAGACCTTGAACACAGTTCCTAAGAAATTTTTTAACATGAGTACAATGTGTAGTAAAACTTGAACTTAAAGAGAAATATCTCACACAATTTAAAATGATATTTTCATTTGAGGAACAAAATTATATTTGAATTGTTTAGAACCGAAGTTTAGATCTGACATAACCCAAGTATTTCATGAAAATTATTCATCAGATTAATTGCATCCAATAATTTAGATTGACTGCATTTTAGAAATCACTATAGAAGCTTCTCAATTTGTTGTAATCTCATTTATCAATTTTGGCTTTGATTGCCTGTACCTCTGGGGTCTTTTCAAAGAACTTTTTGCCTATGCCAATTTCTTTCAGGGTTTACCTAATTTTTTTTAATAAATTGATGGTATTGGGTTGTAGATTTTTTATCTATTTAGAGTGGATTTTTGTGTAAGGTGTAAATGGGCTCTGGCTTCATATTTCTGCATGTGGAGATCCAGTTTTCCCAGCAACATTTGTTGAAGAGACTGCTCTTGCTCCAGGCAAGAGAAGCTTTTTCCCTGCAAAAGAAACACTCAGCAAAGTGAAGAGGCAACTGACAGAATGGGAGAAATTTGCAAACTATTCAACTTATAGAAGATTAATATCTAGTATATATAGAGAGATCAAGGAACTTAACAACAACAAAAAGCAATCCAGTTAAGAAATGGGCAAAGGACTTTAAAGACATTTTTCAAAAGGGGAAATCCAAATGGCCAATGGAAGCATGAAAAAGTGCTCAAGATCACTTGCCATCAGGGAAATGCAAATCAAAACCACAATGAGGTTTCACCTCACTTTAGTTAGAGAGTCTTTCATATAGAAATTAACAAAAAAGTACTGATGAGGATCTGGGGAAAAAGGTACCCTAATTCACTGTTGTTGGTGGGAATGTAAACTGGTATTGCCTCTGTGGAACAGAGTGTGAGGATGCATCAGAAATATGAATATAGACCTACCATATGAGCCAGCCATCCCACTACAGGGAATTTACTAAAGGGAAAACAAAATCAGAATATTTTTTTTCTTTTCAACTTTTATTTAATAAATATAAATTTTCAAAGTACAACTTTTGAATTATAGCAACTTTTGCCCCATAACCTCCCTCCCACTCACAACCATCCCATTTCCCACTCCATCTCCATTCCCATAATTTATCATGATTCATTTCCAATTATCTTTATATACATAAGATCAACTTACTATATACTAAGTAAAGATAAAGTCAGAATTCTAAAGTGTTATCTGTATTCCCAAGTTTATTGCAGCTCAATTCACAATAGCTAATATATTTAATCAACCCAAATGTCTGTCAACTGAAGACTAGATACAGAAATCATAGGATATGTACACCATGGGATACTACACAGAGGTAAAGAAAAATGAAATCAATCATTTGCAACCAAATGGATGCAACTGGAAAACACTATACTTTATGAAATAATGAAATTATGGAAATTAATGCAATAATCAGGTCCCCCCAAACAAATACCATATGTTCTCACTGATCTGTTGTAACTAATACAGGACCTAAAAGGTAATATATACAAGTGATATTGACACTTGGAAATGCAATGACATTGAACAGCCCTTGTTCTGAAACAGTTTTTGTTTTCACTCTATTTGTTGAACACTTTTCCTAGTAGAAGGTTAATCTTATGTATATAAAGTTAATTGAAAGTAGATCTTAGTAAAAAATAAGAATGGGAATAGGAGAGGCAGAAGGAAGAAGGGTGGGAGTACAGGTGGTAGGGTGAGTAGGGTAGGAAGAATTACTATGTTCCTAAATTTGTGTTTATGAAAAGCATGAAAAAATTTAAAAAAAAGAAAAGCATGAAGTTTTTCTCTTAAATAAAAGGTTTCTGGGAAAAATTAAATTAAATTAAATTTTAAAAAATCACTGTAGATAAGCCAAAAGAACTTATCCCTTCTAAAATGTTTATGAACTAAAATGGAAATGAAACATTCACTGCAGCAACATGAAAGCGTGGTCATGTTTAAAGGTAACACTAAGTTTAATTTCAGTGGAAAGTCAAAAATTGCAACCAAGGAGATTGATGTCCTACTATTACAATATTCACAAAATTGCCTGTGTTAAGCTACATTAGAGGCTGGTGCCGTGGCTCAATAGGCTAATCCTCCGCCTTGTCGCACTGGCACACCATGTTCTAGTCCCGGTTGGGGCGCCGGATTCTGTCCCGGTCGCTCCTCTTCCAGGCCAGCTCTCTGCTGTGGCCCAGGAGTGCAGTGGAGGATGGCCCAAGTGCTTGGACCCTGTACCCCATGAGAGACCAGGAGAAGCACCTGGCTCCTGGCTTCGGATCAGCGTGGTGTGCCGACTGCAGCGTGCCAGCTGCGGTGGCCATTGGAGGGTGAACCAACAGCAAAGGAAGGCCTTTCTCTCTGTTTCTCTCTCTCACTGTCCACTCTGCCTGTCAAAAAAAAAAAAAAAGATACATTAGAAAGATGTGGCTGAACAGTAAATCTGTCAGAAGGCATTAATTATCTCTCTTCTGAATGTAGGGTCTCTTGGAAAGCCTAGTAGGACATTTTGAAATTCCAGACCAAAGGCAGGTCCATTCATCTATTTTTCTCTGACATAGGACTTGTAACATGTAACAGTGTTTACAGATAATGTAAATATGTGCGTATTTTAATAATATTTCTGTGGGTATATGTATGAGTGTTTCTGAGCATACATACAACAATTTCCTTGTAGAACTCAACATGAGCTGATATTTTCTCTTAGCAGTAACATGCTTGATACATGTACATAGCAGACTCAAAATACAATGAGCTTTCTTTTTACCCTAGATTCAAGAATACTGAAAATTACCATTTTCTTCAATTTTTCTACTTCCTTGAAGATCCTCAAACAAGGCTTAAAATTATTTTCCAGTATAGTTTGTGTCATTAGTGAATCTTATTTGTGTTTTATATTAAGCTAATAATTTTATTCTTTATTGTTGATAGTCCAATCATCTTATTGGGTCTTTTGATAGTTTCATATTTTGGACGCATAATATCAATCAGAATTCTTAAAGTAAGATTAATAAAATGTCTTTAAATATCATGAGAACTAGGCTCAGATTTAAACTATTATTAAGGTTTAGGGTATTACAAAATTACCTTAGAAATACTAGGTGGTAGCCACTTGGATCAGAAGTTAAGATGCCTTCTAGAAAAGCATCATCCCATATCCATATCTGGGTCTGAGTCTTTGCTTTGCTTACAAGTTTGGTTTCTTGCTAATATACAACGTGGGAAGCAGCAGATGGTGATGTCATCCACAGTGAGTTCTGGGATGTTTGCTTAAACCTGGCCCTACCCCGATGTTTTGGGCATCTGTAGAGAAAAGCAGTCAATGTTAGATCTTCCTCAGTCTCTGTCTCTCTAAATTTCAAAAGAAGAAACACAGAAAAAGACAGAAAAATTATAAAAAAGCATAGTATATATAGACATGCATTATTTGAAATAACAACAATAAAAACAAAAACACTAGAAATAAATGTTAGAGTTGATAGAATAGCTTTATATCTAACAGAATAATATGTAATTGTAAGAGAAAGAATTCAAAAAAATTAAACCAAAAAGCAGTCACTGTAGGTTTACATGGAATTTTCTGGTAGATTTTCTATAATTCTAATGCTTAAGAATTACTTTGTTTTAAAAAAATTTGTTTGTTTGAAAGAAGGAAGATGGGGATGTAGTAACTGAAGAAAGGAAATAGCAAGAGAGAGAGTGCTACACAGACAGAAATATCCCATCCACTTCCAAATCCCACAATCATGGGAGCTGAGGCTAGCCAAGGTCAGGAGTAGAGAATTCAATCAAGGAATCCGACAAAGGTGACAGCAACCCAACTATCTTTAACTTTTATTTAATAAGTATAAATTTACAAAGTACAGTTTATGGATTACAATGGCTTCTCCCCCATAACTTACCTCCCACTCGCACCCCTCCCATCTCCCGCTCCCTCTCCCATTCCATTCACATCAAGATTCATCTTCAATTATCTTTATATATAGAAGATCGATTCAGTATATACTAAGTAAAGATTTCATCAGTTTGCACCCACACAGAAACATAAAGTGTAAAAATACTGTTTCAGTACTAGTTATAGCATTACTTCACATTGGACAACACATTAAGGACAGATCCTACATGAGAAGTAAGTACACAGTGACTCCTGTTGTTGACTTAACAATTTGACACTCTTGTTTATGGCATCAGTAATCTCCCTAGGCTCTAGTCATGAGTTGCCGAGGCTATGGAAGCCTTTTGAGTTCGCCAACTTCAATCTTATTCCGACAGGGTCATAGTCAAAGTGGAAGTTCTCTCCTCCCTTCAGAGAAAGGTACCTCCTTCTCTGATGGCCCCATTCGTTCCACTGGGATCTCACTCACAGAGATCTTTCATTTAGGTCTTCTTCTTTTTTTTTTTCAGAGTGTCTTGACTTTCCATGCTTAAAATACTCTCATGGGCTCTTCAGGCATATCCAAATGCCTTAAGGGCTGATTCTGAGGCCAGAGTGCTATTTAGGACATCTGCCATTTTATGAGTCTGCTGTGTCTCCCACTCTTCTCTCAATTTTTTTTTTCTATCAGTTAGTATTAGAAAACACTAGTCTTGTTTTTGTGATCCCTTTGACTCTTAGACCAATCAGTGTGATCAATTGTGAACTGAAGTTGATCACTTGGACTCATGAGATGGCATTGGTACATGTCACCTTGATGGAATTATATTGGAATCCCCTGGCACCTGGCACGTTTCTAACTCCACCATTTGGGGCAAGGAACCCAACTATCTGAGATGTTCTTTTTTTTTTTTTTTGCCCCCAAGGTGTGCATTCCCAGAAAGCTTGAATCTGGATTTGAGCCCAGACTTGAACTGGAGACACTCTGATAAGGGATACAGACGTCCCAAGCAATGTCTTAACCACCTCTACCAATGACCTTCCATAGTATAACTTTCTTACCTTCAACTTCAAAGAATGGTAAGTTACTTCCTAAAGTAGAGTTCAAAGTCTTCATTATGTCTGGAAACCAAAACGTGTACCTGAAAAAATATATATATGTAGATATCATAACTGATTTTCGTATATTTTTTGTATTTTTGCACATTTATTTGTGTATAATTAAATGCCTCCTACTAACATACAAAACTGGTAGTCTTATCCATTTTCAACATGCACTTGGTTCTTTGAAAAAATTAGGTTAAATGATTACAGAATACTTAGTGTAACTTGACCTAACTCATAGTCATAGAGGAAGCTTTTGCAAATACCAAATTTAAGAACAGAATTCAATCTGTTTTAGAGATTACAGAAATGAAGACAATAGTCAATGATTTAAGAAACAGAACAGAAAACAACCAAGGTCTGTTCATAAATTTTTAGTGATAAACAACATTTCTCTTTTCTTGGGACCAGCCAAGGTGCCTATAAAACATGTGCCTAGCAGAGTGTATGTCAAATGTATTAACAGATTTATAATCTCAATTTCCTTTATGACCCGGACTTCTTAAAAATAAAAATTGGGGCTCATAGACTACGAAGTCATATTATTTAATAACATTTTGAATGGGAAATAACTATTATACTATCATAATAAAATTAAATTTGTTTAAGAGATGATCACTTTTACTTATTTTTTATGTCACTGGACTGCCATGGAATTGTTTAAAGGTAAATTCTTCCAGAAAGAGACACAACTAGATGATACTAAATGAATGATGATGAAATTCATCATAATCAAAAATAAACATTTTCTTCCTGTAAGTGTTCACATTTTTCCAAGGATTTTAATTTTTGAACTTTGAATTCCAAACTGCTCAGAGCTCTATTATCCTCAATCTAGACTGGGTAATAGACTTAAACTTTCCTCCAGTGATCTGCAGTCCCAACATACTCAATATTTTTCTTCAACTCTTAAAAAAAAAAAACACACACAACTTAAAAGCCAGATTTTGTTTTCCAATTTCTTAATGAAGATTTCATTTTAGTTCAAATACTCTAAATCAGTGCAAATAATAGCTACAAATATTCAAGTATTAACTTATTTTGAATGTGATTTTGATAAGATTTTGAATCATGCTCTCATTTTTATTCTGTTAAAATCATATATAAAAGTAACCTTTGGTGTGTGCATTGTGCTGCTATTTGTTGAGGTGCCACCCTCTCAGAGAGCCTGACTTCTAATTCCTGTACTTTCCTTTCCCACCCAGCTTATGCAAATTCCAGGCAGCAGAAGCTCAACTACTCACACCCCTGGGCTCAGGCCTTCATGCTGGCCCAGCACTGGTTCCTGTGGGTACTTAGACTGTGAATCAGCAGATGGGAAATCTCTCTCTCTCTCTATCTTTCTCTTTCTCTTTCTATTACTCTACCTTCAAGTAGACAAAAACAAAAATAAATTTAAAAAATAAAAAGAAATGGAGTTTGAAGCCTTAGTATTTGCTCTCCATGGACATGTATGAACTATACTATTCTAACATCATTTCTTGGTTCTATCTGAATAGGGATAACATTACAGTACAGTCTTCTGACAAGAAATTATGGGGGAAATATAGCAAATTGATGGTATATTTTAATATACATTTCACATATTTAAATCACCACTTTTCAAAATAAATAGCTGTCCATTACTAATTTTACTGTCATAAATCAGTCAAACTTCATGGATAATAGAAATATATTAGCTAAACCTTGTTAAACACTTTACAGATCATTGTGTGAATATATTTCTCAGCCTACTTTATCAGAAAATGAGGTGAGCTGAAAAAATTTTGTGTATTAACACTGAATGGTATTTATCTCAGTTAATAAAATGCTGTTATCACAGAAGTGCTTTTTGCACTTTGCAGGTATTTGAAAGAACAAAATACAAATTAATTGTAAGCTACTTTTGTATTGTTAAAAATAAGTGAATGAAACTTGAATGGGGACATGCCCCCATGTTGCAGTTGGTTAATCCTCCGCCTGCGGTGCCTGCATCCCATATGGGTCTGGTTCTAGTCCCAGCTGCCCCTCTTTCAGTCCAGCTCTCTGCTATGGCCTGAGAAAGCAGTAGAAGATGACCCAAGTCCTTGGGAACCCGCACCTGCGGGGAGACCAGGAGGAAGCACCTGGTTCCTGGCTTCGGATCGGCTTAGTCCAGCCGTTGCAGACATCTGGGGAGTGAACCAATGGAAGGAAGACCTTTCTCTCTGTCTCTCCCTCTCACTATCTGTAACTCCACCTCTCAAATGAATAAATAAAATCTTCCCAAAAAAGTGCTCTGGAGATGCACTGATGCATTGCTTTCACGGTTGCTCATCATGTTGCAAAGTCCAAACAGGAAGAAGTAAAAGTGAAATTCGGATCTTCTGCATATTAGAGAAAAATTAGTTTATTTTTTTTCCAAAGGATTCATTCCTGCTAATTTTCTCCCATCATATTTTTTAATTCTTTAGATATCTCATGCAATTTTATACAATGAGTTAGAGAAGGTCTATTTTCTAAAGGATAATAGGATACCTGTTTTTAAGTCAAATGTTAAATTTGTGAATTTTTACTAAACTGTTTATTTTCATCTGCCTAGTATTCTAATTGTAAGTTTGATTATTTTTATTGTATAGTTTACTATTATTTTCTTGCCTATCATGCACTTTACATGCTTGGAATTCAGTTTAAGATTCACCCTCAGTGCTAAGGCGTTATAATCTGTCTCAATGCTCCTACTCCAAAGTGCATTCTGTATGCTTAGACCAAGAGTCTGAGGATATGCTAGGTTTTAATATTCTAGAGCAAACTGTAGTCATGTTATTTGGGTTTAAATCCCAGCACATTCAAGCCACTTACTTTCCACATGACCTAAGGCAGTTACTCTCTCTCTCTTTCTCTCTCTCTCTCTCTCTCTCTCCCTCTCTCCCTCTTCTTGAAGTTTATCTGAAAGAAAACTTACCAAGAAACATAAATTATAAGAAACATAAGCAATGTGATTTCAGGTGTGGCACTTCTCTTTTAGGTGGCACTACCTCTCTTTCACAACAGCAATGAATCTATTGACAAAATTGTCACCATCAAATTTGCATGTGCATGTACATGGAGTTGAACACTCAGTCAAGAAAAACAAAGCAGATTAATTTTAGTAAGCAGCATTTGTAGCAATTAGCTTACCCTGGCCGCATTCCTCCCATCTCAGCCACAAGGAAGCCTTGAAGACCACAGCACGTATGCCCAGGACAGTTTCCTGGTACTGGAAGGAGCAGAGCAGACCTTACTGTCAATTAATTGTGGTCCCTTTAACCTGTCTGGTGATGGCCAAAAGGTTCAGCTGGAGGATTTTGCCTCTTTTTTTTGCATAAATTTGAACTCTGCAACGGTGGAAAGTGCTTACCAGGATTTAATTGTTGAAAACATTTAAAGATACGTTAGGGAACAACCATGAGGCAAGTAATACACAAATTAAAAACTTGGAAGAAATCTAGGTGAAGAGATACTCTGACAAATGAACTCTCTATCAATCATATTCCTAGTAATCTAGAGCTGATTTTCAACCCAGAGCTGGGTGTACACTCAGAAGGAATCTGAAAAGACCCTAAGTTCCCACTTCCCAATGGATTTTAGGTTCTGTTCAAGCAGAGAAGTTAAGTTAGAGTTGTTAACTCTAGCTATGCAATGCAGTTATAGCCCAACTCCATAAGTTATCCCAGGGGCCAGCCTTGTGGCATAGTGGGTGAAACCACCTCCTGTGACACAGGCTCCTGATTCTTGGTTCCTGGCTTTGGCCTGTCTCAGCCCTGGCCACTGTGGCAATCTAGTGAGTGAACTGGAGGATGGAAGACCTCTCTGTGTCTCTCTTTCTCTGTAACTCTGAATTTCAAATATATAAGGGAATCATTTTTAAAAAGTCATCACAAATTTTAGGAACTGTCTTCTTTGGATATAGACACATAAAGAAACATGTCAAATAACTACTTGACTACTAAGCTATGGAACAAAACCTTCACTGATGACCCATGACCAAGGGTACAGACAAGGAAATGAGTTCAGAAAATGCATTAAATAACTGAACAAAATACTATAAATCTTGAGAGGAGTGATTCTAATTTTGAGAATTGTCACCTTATAATATTCAAAATGTCTAATTTTTAACAAAAATATTATGTTATCCAAACAGAAAGAAAGAGTTCTAAGGAGGAAAAAATAAATAATTAAGTAAATTGTGAAAGCTTTAGAAACTTTCCTGATGAGACTAATCTTTAAATCAATTATTCCAAGTATATTCATAAAGTTAAAGATAACTTTGTGCAAAGTTAAAGAAAACCATGAGAACAAAGTATCTATAACAAAAGAGAAACTCAAAATTTGAAAATTACAGAACAAAACAAAACAAAAAAAAAGAAATGAAAAATTCACAGAGGAGCATTATTTCAAGCTAGTTAAGGAAATATACAATGAATTGAAAGAAACTTAACTATGGTTACTCACTTTGAGAAATATTCCTAAAAAGAACAAGAACAGAGACAAATGAAGAGATCTTTGAGTCATGATCAAGCAGATCAACATATTCATGAAAGGTGTTCAAGAAGGAGAGGAGGGAGAGAAAGCAGTGAAAAGAGGAGATAAAAAATAATGGCAAAATATCTCAAACACTGTGAAAGGCATTAATCTACAAATCCAAAAATTCAAGGAACTCTAAATCAGATAAATTCAGAGAATGCATCCTGACTTATTCTATGAAGGCAATGTTACTCTGATATCAAATCCATTCAAAATATCATGAAATAAGAAGTCTAAAGACTGAATTTCCTAATAGGTATGTATGCAAAAATCCTTAATAAAATGCTACCAAACAAAACAAAAACACTTAAGAGGGATCTTCAGAAAGTCTATTGAAAATATATATATTATGAAAAAACCTATTCAGTAAAATAATAAACTTATCTTTTAATTACATTTTCCATGAACTTTCTGGATTACATCTTTATTGAAAGGATTGCACATCATGACAAAGGCAGACTTATCCCAAAAATGAAATGTTTGTGCAACATACTAAAAATGTTTGATAAAATACACCACATTAATATTATCATGGGGAAAATATAATCAGGAAGAGAAGGCATTTTAATAATTCTACATTTTTTCATGATAGAAACATTCAAAAAACCAGGAGTAACAGTAAATTCTATAATAAAATTCTTCTGTGAAAACCCCACAGATAAGATCATTATTAGTGATGATTACTGAGGTTTTTCCTCTAACATCGGGAACAAAAAGGGATATCCTTTTGCCACTTTTATTTCACATAGACCTTAAAGTTTCAACCAGGATATTTATCCAAGAAATAAATGGGAGGCACACAGATTTGAAAAAAAAAAATAAAACTACTTGTATTCACAGATGAGCCAATATTATATATAGGAAAATTTACAAATCCTGTTTACTAAAAATCTGAAACCAAAGAGGATTCAACAAAATAGCAAAATCTCTGTAATAACAAATGAATCATCTCATCAAAGATATAGGACATAGATAGATATACAAAAACACTTAAATCTATATGCGGTAGTAATAAACAAATTGAAAATTAAACAAACAATTTCATTTGCAATAGTATAAAATTCTGTAAACTACTTCAAAATAAATTTAAACAAGGAAATGGAAACTTGTATACTGAATACTAGATAGCATTTCTAAAAGATATTAAAGAATTTACATACATAGAAATGACACCCGTGTTCATATATTTGAGCAATTAATACTATTAAGAAGGCAATATTCCAAAACTGACAGTTTAAAACAGTCCTTATAAAAATTCCAACTGATATTTTGAAGTAATGGATACAATAATTATTTCATATAGTATTACAAAATATCTTCAACTGCTAAAACTGTGAAGAAAAAAGACAGAAAGGAAGGAAGGAAGGAAGGAAGGAAGGAAGGAAGGAAGGAAGGAAGGAAGGAAGGAAGAAAGAAAGAAAGAAAGAAAGAAAGAAAGAAAGAAAGAAAGAAAGAAAGAAAGAGGGAGGGATGGGTTGGGATGGAAGAAGAGATATCACTATATTCTTAGAATTGTATCTATGGACTACATTGAATGTGTTCTATTTGCATTAACATTACATTAGCATGAAGAAAATAAAGTATCAAAGAGAAACAAAATTGGCAGACTCATCTTTTCTAATTTCAAAATTTTCTAAAAATGTATTGTAGCTAAATAATGTAACAGAGGTAAAAAACACACATATAAACAGATGGAATATTAATGCAAGTCCAGAAATGAACCCAGAAATCTATGATGAATCCATTCTTGACAAAAGGAGGAATGTTAACAAACTTTGGAGAGAGCTGGAAAATAATGCAATCACACATGCAGAAGACATACATCTAGTACACAGATGCACATGTTCATGACCTTGGATAACTTGGTGGAATTTTAGATATGATACCAGAATCTTAAAAAAAAAAAAAGAAAGAAAGAAAGAAAAGATACAAATTGTACCTCCTTAAACTAAAAACTTTGTACATAAAAGTACAGTAGGAATCAAATGAAAAATCAGTTCACAGAATAGGATATTTGCAAAATATATGTCTGATACACGTCTCCAAAATATATAAATAACAAGTTCAACTGAACCAGAAAAATGAAAACTAAAAATAGCCCAATAGAAAAATGAGGAAAGAAATGGCTGAAAAACTTATGAAAATATGCTCACCCTGCTTAGTCATTAGAAATTAAAATTTAAACCACAGTGAAGTACTAATTCACACCAAGAGGAATAACTAAAATATGTAAACGAAAGCAGAAAATAAGAAATGTTGGCAAAGAAATAGAGAAATTAAAATCATCACACATTTCTGCTGACAATGAAGGATAGCTTAGTCAATGTGGTAAATATTTGGTTGTTCTTTCAGAAGTTAAACATGGAGTTACCACATGACCGAACAACCCCATTCTTAGGTTTAAGCTCACGAGAGTTGAGAAATGATTGCTCAGACAAAAACTTGTACAGAAAAATGTTAACATATTATTCACAATAGTCAAAAAATGAAATGTCCATCTACTAATAACAGATAAAGTGTGTCAGAGCCATATCATGGGATACCATTCAGTTATAAAAAGAAATGAAGTACTGATAACCTTTATGTGTTATTACATAGATGGATGTTAAAAACATTATGCTGGGTGAACGAAGCTAAATTCAAAAGTCTAAATATTATCTGATTCCATTTTCATAAAATGTCCAAATAGACAAATGCATAGAGACAGATTACCAGGGTCATGTGATGGAAAATGTTGGAAATGTAGAGGGACTGACTGATGGATACAGCTTCTATTTTCAAGATGATAAAATATATTCCAGAACTAAATAGTGGTGGGGTTACAACATTGTGAAGATATTAAAAGCCACATTCTTTAAAATGATGAATGCTTTGTTATGCGAATATCTCAGCAAATCAAATAAGTATAGGTTCAAGATATAAAGATAATACGATTTTATTTGAAAATAACCAATATTGAAATTGTGATCATATAATCCAGAGATATGCTAGATTTTAAACTTGATAGAAAAATGGTCAACTAAATAGGTGCCAAAATAAAAACAAATATTTACAATAAGAAGATTATTTAGAAAGAGTTGTTATGGACAAAATGCTGTCATTAGGCTAAAGAAGTATTAGCAGATTTTTTTTTGACAGGCAGAGTGGACAGTGAGAGAGAGAGAGAGAGAGAGAGAGAGAGAGACAGAGAGAAAGGTCTACCTTTGCCGTTGGTTCACCCTCCAATGGCCGCCGCGGCCAGCACGCTGTGACCGGCGCATTGTGCTGATCCAAAGGCAGGAGCCAAGTGCTTCTTTTGGTCTCCCATGCGGGTGCAGGGCCCAAGGACTTGGGCCTTCCTCCACTGCACTCCCGGGGCCATTGCAGAGAGCTGGCCTGGAAGAGGGGCAACCTGGACAGAATCCGGTGTGCAGGCGCTGCAGGAGGAGGATTAGCCTATTGAGCCTCCACAGGCTGTATTAGCAAATTTAAGAGGTCATCAAAAGGGGCATTTTGTCGGTAGGAGAAATGTATAAGATCACAGAGAACTGGTTGTGAGAGAAACTGAGTGAGTATATGGTTTTACTGAGTTACTAGACCCTGCTCAAATACTTTACCATCAGAGTGGGTCAAAACCAGGGGGGGTCTTTTAGGGAAGACAGATCCTAGACTAAAGTTTGTGAAGTTGAATTCACTGATACTTTGCTCAGATTGGTCAAAGCTAATTAGTAGTATGAAACGTTGCAGCTTGGCTTCATCAGAGGATGTGGGGTTGTAGCACCTCTGATGGATGAAGTGAGCGGGAAAGGGTAGGGCAGCGGGTGGGAGGGAAGTTATGGGGGAGGGGAGCCATTGTAATCCATAAGCTGTACTTTGGAAACTTATATTCTTTAAATAAAAGCCAAAGGAAATTAAATTGGCAAATAAAAAAAAAAACCAGTGGAAATTCTAATCAACATGAAAGGATGGCCTGCTATTTCATTCCCTTATGAATGAATAAAATTTAGACATAACAATAATTTGTTCCTTTTAAATGTTTTTAAATCCTTTACTAAAATATTTCCCAGTAGGCACCTTCCTATGAAGAAGTATTTTAAGTTGTTTTCTGAACTGCATCTACTTAAAGTCTGAAATTTATGCTTCCTTAGGAAAACTCAATAGCTCATATAACTCACTAGTTCCAAGAGAAATTTTGAGTTATTTCAAATGAATGAGGTTAGCTAAAAGTGATTGAAAAGACCATACAAAAGGGGAGAGGTACACAGAGGTTGAGATTAGTGAATTAAGGGGAGAGGTACACAGAGGTTGAGATTAGTGAATTCACACATTTCCTAGTGAGTACAAGAATGCTGATGTTCAGAGTTTGGTGGAAAATGAAAATAGCATCACACAAGCAAAAAATGCTAAGTATCTTTAGGTTCTTTCTTTGGAATTTATTATCAGCTGATTTGCTAAAAGTTTAAGGAAAGAAACGTGGACTTTCCATAATGACCAGTAGATTGAGCTTCAGGTTTTCTCACATCATCGCCCCTTCCAAGGTCCTGGGAGGTGTCCTGGAAATGGGTTCTCATGTTTTTGTAAATTTCATTAAAGTAAGATGTTTTAACTCTAGCCATTTCAAACCACCATTTCTCTCACTCAGACTTCCTGTCATTCTCACTTTCCCTTGTGTCATGGTGGTGATGATGGCACCATGAACGTTTCTTGGATCCAGCTAAGGGAAAGTTGTTTGGGGAATATATTTAGCTTGAGTTGAAAAGGATGGTATTATGTGGTTCACATTTCATTTATAGATGTCTAAACTATTGTTAGCTGCCCAACATAGGGATGAGTTGTAGAAATACATTTGCTCATGGTTGACTGCACAGCACTGCGTCAGGTCACAAAGGGCCAACTGGTACTGTGGTGTGACTGTGCCCTGCCGCGCCTGGTATGAAAAGTAGGGGGTCATAGAAAAGGAATGAATGGAGCAGGAAACTGGCTTGTGCAATATGCTTGCTAGCATCAAATGTATACAATTTGGTCCTTATCAACACCTAGTCAAAACAGAAGTTCCTTCCTGCAGAGCATAATTATAATTGCTCCATATGTTTTTGATAGAATTTGTTCAAAATGGAATCTACTGAAATGACTGTGTTCATAAAGCCCAAACCTGAATTTGTACTAAATACACTGAATTTGTACTAAATATATTTTATATATAATGCTAAATATAGAATATATATTTCAATGATTGACAATAAAAAGAGAAACATATTTTGATTAACTGGCTGAAGGAAAGATTGAGTCATCTGTCTATTCTCTAAATAGAGAAAAGCATTATAAAATTGATGTCACACAAAGAGTCAATCATACTGCATGCAGCCCCCAAATGCAGGAAAATGTAATATAGGGGTGGATGGGAAGTTCATGCAAAATGGTACTTGCCATGACTTTTGAGACAATTTTAATATTTCTCCTTGTGTAGGCTGAAAAATGACATCCCCCAAAATACCTGGCCTTAGATCCTTGGAACTCTGAATGCTGTCTTGTCCAGCTAGAGATATTTTGTAGATGTGATTAAGTAACAATTTTTCAGATGAGGTGAATATCCCAGATAATTCAGATGACTCGTAAATGCAACCACAGATGTCTTCAGAGGGAAAAGGTTGAGTGACATTTAGTACAGAAACACAAGGTAATGTGATACCACAAAGAAGTTGCTCTGCAGCTGGATTGGAAGAGGAAGGAAGTAACAGCAGGCCAAGGAATGCAAGGAATGAAATTCCAGAAGCTGGGAAAAGAAAGGAAACAGTGTTTTCCCTGGAGACTCTGGAGGCTTCATGATCCTGCAGATACCTTGATTTTGGTGTGAAACTGATTCAGGATTTCAGGCCTCCTGAGCTGTAAGAGAATGGATTTGCCTTACTATAAGCCACCAAGTTTGGATGGCAATGGGAAGCTAAGACACTCTTAAATTTTTTCTCTTTCAAAATAAATATTTGCTTTGGTTTCAAGTTTACAGTACTAACTTTGTATACATTTTCCTTGAGCACAGCTTCACAAATTCTTGGCTTCTGGCCTCAAAAAAAATTTTCCTTTAATCCCTGGCAGAGTCACAAAGGTAGTTTGAGACACACATCCATATTCATAAACAGTGCAAAAAAATCATTAATATAAATAACTTTAGAGCCTTTTCAATGCCAGACACTGTCCTTGGGAGCAATGCATTCATAACTAATGATTGAAAGTCAGTTGTGTTATGTCCTGCAGAGCATGGTAGAATTGTAGGGGATTATGGTAGGTGTAAGCAATTATGACATTTGCAAGTTTTTCTCTACTGCCTTGAGTAAGCTAATTAATTGCTTTAAGATTGATTTTCTGTGTGACAAAATGAAGATGTTAGATCAAGAGGAACCACTACTCAATCATTTTTCAGATTATTAAATATTTAGTTTAGACTAATATAAGTATAAGCATGTAAAACAGATTATTTGATATTCATAGTTGTTTAAGAAAGTTTTTGAAATTATAGTATATCCAAGGTAGGTGTTTGGGCTAGTGATTAAAATCCCAAGTATTATATCCAAATCCCATGTCAGAGAGCATGGGTTTATTTCCTCGTTGTGGTTTTTGCTCCCAATTCCAGCTTTTTGCCTATGTAGAGCACAGGAGGTAGGTGTTTGATCAAGTAGTAGAGCCCCTGCCACCCATGTGGGAAATCCACATTGAGTTCAAGGCATTATTTGGTCAAGCCTGGTCTTGGTCATTGTGGGTATTTGTTCTGCTTGTCTATCTTTCCCCTTCTTGCTGTTTCTCTGTCTCTCTTCCTGCCTCTCACATTGAAAATCATTGTATTTCTTATAATTAGCAGAAAAAAAACTAAAAAACTTACTAATTGTGAAGCAAACTGAATTATTCATAATGTGGAATTTGAAATTAACCAGATACTTTATAGATGGAGGATAAAATGTCCTTCTTTGTAAGAAGGGAACAATACCTTTGTGTTTCTTTGCCTACTAGAATGCTTTGTCATACTTTGTCCATATTTTAAAAGATGTCTACTCACCATTGTGGAAAGAGATGCCATAGTATGTATCTCTCATGTTCTTATTCTAGTTTGCTTTCTCTGTAATTCTCTGCTATTCTACAGGGAACTACAGAGACAAGGCCCCTCATTAGAATTAGGAAAGGCAGTATCATTTCTAGTGGTGAATACCTAGAATTTTACCTTATCATGTAATCAAGGCCATTTGACATTTTCCTTTTTTGAAATATTTATTTTATTTATTTGAAAGGCAGGGTTATAGAGAGAGGGGGAGACAAAGAGAGTGAGATATTCCACCCACAGATTGACTCCCCAAATGGCCAATATGGCAGGGTCTGGGCCAAGCAGAAGCCAGGAGTCAGGAGCTTCATCTACATCTTCCACACAGGTGCAGGGGCCCAGGCACTTGGACCATCCTCTGCTGCTTATCTCTGCTGCATTAACAGGGAGCAGCTGCACAAGAACCGGTGCCCACATTGGGTACTGCCGTCCTAGGTGGTGGCATAACCCGTTACCTCACAATGCTTGCCCTGACATTTTCTTAACAAACGAAGAACAACAATAAATTAAACTAATGACACTAAAGAAAAATGATGTTTCTCATAGCAATTACTAAATTTTCTTTTTTATCACAAAGACATGGACAAACAAGCTGGAATAAGTATTGATAGGATTGCTTTGTATTTCCCTTCCTAGGAGCAGTAACAGCAAAGGTGTAATTTGATGATTTGTGAAGATTTTAATTGAGATATATGTTTTAATTGATTTATGTTTACACATTCAGTGAAGGTTAAAGGAAGAGATGTTGCTATATATTAGTGCAATTTCACATTGTTTATTTTCAATATTTATAAAGGTTCTAATATCTGAATTATTATGAAATATTAGATTATTTCAATGTTTTTACAAAATTTAGATATTGGCCAGCGCCGTGGCTCAACAGGCTAATCCTCCGCCTTGCGGCGCCGGCACACCGGGTTCTAGTCCTGGTCGGGGCGCCGGATTCTGTCCCGGTTGCCCCTCTTCCAGGCCAGCCCTCTGCTGTGGCCAGGGAGTGCAGTGGAGGATGGCCCAAGTGCTTGGGCCCTGCACCCCATGGGAGACCAGGAAAAGCACCTCGCACCTGGCTCCTGCCATCAGATGAGCGGGGTGCGCTGGCCACAGCACGCCAGCCACGGCGGCCATTGGAGGGTGAACCAATGGCAAAGGAAAACCTTTCTCTCTGTCTCTCTTTCTCACTGTCCACTCTGCCTGTCAAAAAAAAAATTTAGACAACACATATGAAAAAAATGAATTGACTTAGTAAAATTAGTTTTTACTAATTTTAAGTAAAATATTTAAGTTAAATAAAATTTAACAATTAAGAGATTATGGCAATGTCATGCTGCTTATCATATTAAGGAATATTTGATAGAAACTCTTAGTGAGCTGTATATTTCGTTAATATACCTTAAAATGGACCTCAGTTGGGGGTACATTTATTGTCCTTTTGTATACTGCACTCTTGCAAATATTAGTTATTAAAGTGTATTAATATTTTAAAAAGTATGCATATCACTAAAGAAAAAATGTAGAATTCCTGTAAAAGATTTTGTTAATAGGATGACTGTGTGTGCAAAAGTTGGTATGAGTGTGATATAGGTGTATATAAATTTTAGGTACTAAATAATGGAAGAATTTTTTTGTTAAAGGATATTTCAATGGAATTTTTGATCAAAGGATGAAGGTCAAAGCAATAAAGCACTTGGAGGAAATCAACTTTGTTGCCTTAGAGTAAACAGATATTTTTCAAACAAGTCAAAAACCTTTAGTTATACAAGAACAAGCATGTAAATTGTACTACGTTAGACCTAAGAACTTCTGGTCTTCAAAAGAGTCCTCTATCTGAGGTCTGAGAAGATGACCCAGGAGTGAAAGCCTTTCATGATACATGCAACAGACAAAGGACATAAATCCAGGTTATATAATTCGCTACACAGATCATTAAGAAAAAGATAACTGAGTAGAAAATGGAGAAGAACCTTCACCAGATACTTCACAAAAAAAAAAATCAAGACAATTAATGAACTTAGAAAAAGTTACTCCACATCATTAATTTTTATGTAAGGGCAAATTAAAAGCACAATACTGTTCTGCTGCACACACACCAGAACAGCTAAAATTAAAAACATAAAAAGTATCAATCATTTGTGAGGATGTGGATCACATCACATCATGGAAGTACAATCTAGTAAACTAGCACTGGATCATTTTTGGAAGTTTTCTTATAAACTTAAGCATATTATCCTTTATATTACATGACAATTCAATTTCTAGGTATATTCCTAATGAATTGTGCCTAAAATAATCAGCAAATTTTATTGACCGAAATCTTCCAAGTAGCATTAATCATAGTAGCAGGAATATTACCAAAATGGCTAATGTTTTCAATTTTTTAAACAATTTATTTTTTTATTATTTCAAAGTCAGAGTTACACACACACACACACAGAGAGAGAGAGAGAGAGAGAGAGAGAGAGAGAGAGGTCTTACATCTGATGTTTCACTCCCCAAACGGCCGCAACGGCCAGAGCTGCGCCTATCTGAAGCCAGGAGCCAGGAACCTCCTCTGGGTCTCCCACGCGGGTGCAGGGGCCCAAGGACTTAGGCCATCTTCTACTGCTATCCTACCCCAGGCCATAGCAGAGAGCTGGATACCAAGTGGAACAGCCGGGTTTCAAACTGGCGCCAATATGGAATGCCCAGAGCTTCAGGCCAGGGTGTTAACCCGCTGCGCCACAGCACTGGCCCCAAAAATGGCTAATCTAGAATAGGATGGAATATTATCCATTCATGAGAACAGAATATCTAAAAAACAATTTCACAATAGGGCTTTTCACAAAA
Source organism: Sylvilagus floridanus (assembly GCA_949820135.1). Classification (NCBI taxonomy): domain Eukaryota; kingdom Metazoa; phylum Chordata; class Mammalia; order Lagomorpha; family Leporidae; genus Sylvilagus; species Sylvilagus floridanus. The sequence goes on along the minus strand of OX463246.1, from coordinate 27,527,805 downwards.
GAAACCTGATATAAATGAGTATTATGCCACTGGTAGAAAATTCACAAGCCAGAAAAACATTTTATAGCATAAGAAGTCAAGTTCCTGGTGGCCAGATGGGGAAAGGAATTGGGAGGTGAGTTTCCAATCCATGTCCTAGTTATTACTGACAAGTTTAGTTTGCTAAAATTTATCAAGATTTATACCTACGTGCACATTGTTAAACATATACTTTAATTCAGTAAAAAGTTTTGAAATATATTTATATCCCCTGAGTGAATTCATATTTCTAATAAAATAAGTTACAGTTAAAAACCTCTTAATACATAAAAGCTCATTTTTTTCATGGTTCCTTTCTGCTATTTTTCTTTGTTCTGTGTATTTGGCGATAGTTCTATGTGTCCAGGTCCATTATAATGTCATAATGAAACCATGTAAAAAGTTGAATCCACACATGGATTTCAATGTTTGAGAAGGAAAACTCCTACACAAATGGCTGTTCCCATGAGATTCCATCCTAGTTTGAAGTAAGAGGTTGACTTTTTCACTCTCAGTCAACAAATGCTGTAACTCTCTTACATATAAATTACATTAAAATTATCAATTTAGAATGCCAGACTTCAAATTACTTAAAGGCATGTTCTGGATTAAATCATCAGTTTTAATGTGTCTCTTTCTGCTCTGATCTCTCTTTTTTTTTCTTTATTACTGGGAAATGTGTATTGTTGTGAAACAAATGCTAAACTCAAGAATCCCTTTTGAAGCATTTCCTAACTTCTTGCAAATGATTTTTGACACTGTTTTCTGGTCCAGTTATTCTGAAAATATCTAACTATGCTTTAAATTGTTTATTATTTAAACTTCTAGAAAAGAGTGTAATTTATTCAGATAGGGCTTATGGAAGGTCATAAGCATACTATTACACATCCACTTATAAATTTTTCTTTTTTATGTCCTACAAAGTCCCTAATAAAATTATTACCTGCATTAAAGAACAATAGAAAAAGAGACGTTAGTTCCCTGAGAGGAACGATGTGCATCTTCCTCAGTGAGTCAAATGTTAGATATTTGACTGACCCCTGCTTATCAGACCAAGCAAACCCATGTGATAACAGACTCCATTTTCCATGTTTGGCCCAGCTGGGTTGGGGGGATCATCACAGGTATAATAGGAGCAGTGTGGCTCTGCCTTTGGACTTAAATCTCTTGACACTCCCAGCTGAGAGGGCAATGTACCAGTGCCTAAATCTCACAGAATGCTAGCATAGTACCACCCCAGCACCTTCTTATGACTCTCCATACCCTCACCTGAGTGTTGATTATTTTCAATGGAGATTTACAAGTGGAATCGTGCAATCTCTTGAGCTTAATCCTGAAAGTATCTGCACTTCGTGAAGACTGAGCTGGATTTTGTTGTTTTAATAGTTTGTAGAATATCTTTGGAAAGTGCGCATTGTTGTTTCTCTTGTGTTATTTTTCATTTCAATTGGCTTGACAATTTTACTCTTTTATACATCAGTGGAGAGAAGTTAACATTTGGTTCCTCTAGATACGTTTTGTCCTCTTGTTCTGCATCCCTAAAGCTCCGTGTACAGTTTGTCCTGGGTCTATGGAAGATCTTAAGTAAAGGACACTACTTTGATCTCCATTTGCTCTCACCATTTAAGGCAGTCCCTACCACCTAGGTATACCAGACAAGTATGACCATGAACCTGGCACACTCAATCTGGTGACTCAATTCAGGATCACCAAAGAAAACACAACAGACAGTCTTGGCTAATTATTGCAGAAGGAGATATATTTTCTGAACTTATGTGAGAAAGCTCAGATCAAGAAAACAATTCTTCAGAAACTTTATCATTCTTTAATGCACCTTTTCCGTTTGAAACACTAGTCTCTTGATACAGTTTAATTTTCTACCATGTTTTCTTGCAGTATTTTTTGCTTGTTAATATCAGATTTGGAGTCAGAAGCATTGAAACTTGGTAGGTTGACACCTACTCCATTAAGTCTTTTATGATATGAAAGCACATACAAAAAAAAACTGGCACTTTATACCAGGTGAACTAAATTCATTCTTTTATCTTAAAAAGCAGTCTACATTATTTTTTAGAATGCTATTACATAGGGCTGACTCATGGGTAGTACTTGTCTCATTTTCATTTTTATTCTCTTAATTCTGGATTTTTGGTCCAGTGCAGTTGCCATAATAATAAATAAATAATGGCCTTTATATTTTCAGTGAAATTAATTGAACAGCGTGTAATTGAAGTTTTTCTGATTGGATGTTGAGCTCAAATGACTACCTCTGATTAAAAATAATGGGTATTATTAGTTATAGAATTCTATTACAGAATTTTTTTTTTCAGTTAACTGCCCCATGCTGAGTAACTTAAGGACCTGCGCTAGGTCTGGTAGGGATTAGCCTCTGAAGTCACATCATATATGTTTATGAATGAGACCTAAATATAATGAGCAGGGTTAACTAAAGGTATCAATTTATCAGAGGCAGAAGTATTATGTCAATTTGGTCACTCAGTTCTGGCCACTGAAATCTGCTGATGTCCAGCTCCATAAACAAGCAACAATCTAATTTGTTAAGCTTTTCCTTTAAGTGCAACTGTTATACACAAGCTACCTCGCTAAGTGGCGACAGCAATGTGATGTAAAGGAGGAACTTCCTGGCAAAGACTTTCATTGCTTTTTGTCTTGATTCCCACTTTCCAGTTGAGCTGGTCTCCCATCCAATTCCTCATCATCGTTTCTTGTGGTGGAAAACACCCCAAATTTTTCTCATTGTCATTGCCTTTTAATATTTAAGGTATACTATTTTTTTAACTTCTCAGAAAAGATGCCCAAAATGCTTGTTTTACCATCACAATAGAAAGATGTGTACCAGCTGACTTGTAAGGGTTTGGGGGTAAAAGTGTGCATGAACTGAAGGAGAGGCTCAAAGTGAATTCAGAAGTAAGTGCCTTAATAATACCTATTTGTGAAGATAATTCAGTGGGCAAACTAATTTTCTTTCCCAATAAAGTAAAAAAGAAAGAAAATGAGGTAAAACAATTGTTGAGTGGCTTGAAAGAATAAAGTATTGGTTGAATGAACTCTGAGATTAATGTTGAATTCATAAGAATTACAAATTATTTTTTCTCCATTCAAATGAAGGATGGGATCAAAAAGATATAGTTTTGCTCCAAAATTCGTAAACTTTTGAAACATTGTGCTTTAAACTGAATGTAATTTGGAGCATTGTTGTAGTATCACATATATCTGCATTTTATTGAATAAATCATTCAATAGTTATTGAAATTGAGAAAACCAACTCCTTGCATTTTTTTAAAGTACTTAAATGCACCAGCTACAGCACAGAAAGTGCAAATGTGTGGAACCAAAAGAAATTAAATTTCAAATATGTATCTAGTAGATTTAATTGAAAAGAGAGAGAGAAAGAGAGAGAGAGAGAGAGAGAGAGAGAGAGAGAATGATCAAGGCTATTTTCTATGTTTTTACAACCACAGAACTGAATTGAACCTTGCAAAGCCATCTGGTCCAGCCCTCTGCCTTGAAGCAGAAGCACATCCCTAAAGCACATGAGAATCCATAATGTTTGCTGAGACCCCCCCAGAGAACAGTATTTGCCACCTCCTTCAAAGACTTTGAGTTATTTTCTTGTGGCTATTTAAAATGCTTGGAATCCATATGGTTTTCTGAAACCTAAAGTTCCTTTAGAAGAACTGAACAATAAATTTCCGAAACAAATCAACACCCTTTAAGGAGACCTTTGATCATAGCTTTAGAGATTACTTTATCCAAATAGAAGAATAGCACACAAGTCAAATTAAAACAAAAAGCAAATCATTAGCATTCTTAAATAGAAACCGTTCCAATAATGTTATGATTAAAACAGTTTCTCATTTAGTTAGAGACTTCCTATGTAATGGCAGAAAAAAATGTAATGAGTATAATTTGTTGGTCTTGAGTTTGGTGAGGTCTTTGATAGTGAAAGGGCTACTCACTCCTTGGTTCAATAATTCCTTCTCCATGTGGCTTAGGTCATTGACAAAAACTATTTAAACTATCGAGGTAAAATGTTAAAGAACATTACAAATGGGGTTGGCGTTATTGGTTAAGTTGCAGGTTGCAGCGCTGACCCACATGAGCACTGATTTGTCTCTTGGCTCCTGGCTTCGCCTGGCCCAGCCTGGACCACTGCTGCCATTTGAGGGAGTGAATCAGCAGATGAAAGAGCTCTCTCTGTCTCTCCCTCTTTCTCTCTCTTTGTAGCTCTGCTTTTCAAATAAATTTCAAAAAATTTAAAAACCACAAGTAATTTATTTGTGTCATTTTTAAAAACATATGGACAGAGAGCATATTTAAAGAACCAATATGTATAATGTGTTTTAATTAACAATGAAATATTCTGAGACTCTGAGCTGTCTCTCTGTTCAATATGTGACACCTGTTTCCGAATTACGAAATCAGTGAATTAAGGCTTTTATTTTGCATGTGAGTTTTTGCCATCTTTCTAGTCTTCATTCCAAATCTTCTATTTCTCTCCTCTTCCCCTTTCCCAAACATATACATGCACACACACACACACACACACACACAGATACAGACTTTGATGTGTTTACGGCATATATGTATTTGCCAAATGCATGATGTAATAAATGTGTAATTTGAATGTGTTAACTGTTGCAGCAGTTTTTGTTGTAGCAATCCCTGTGATGTTTGAAACCATCTGTGGCAGGCTTGTTTCACATACTGACAGCACAACCGTGATATTTAGCATGCGAGATTTTGTAATGCTTTCAACATTTACAAATATTTTCATTTCTCTTGGTATTTTTCATATTCATTTTCTTTAATTTATGTTATAAACCCTTGTTGATTTTTTTTGCTTTGTTCTTTAGTTTATGGTAAAAGTGTTCAAGGATATATAAAAGTAGAGAAAAAGTTACAATGCATTAACTAAATCTATTACTCATTTTTAATCTCACTAAATATCAGTCGGGATTCCAAGGCTCTCATTTCACCCTTGTGCAGTTTTAGATTAAAGCATATACAAACTTTTTTATTACTTCCTCTGTAATAATCAAGTTTTATAAATGACAGTAAAATTAATCATTCAAATTTCAAAATTATTTTTCTCTGAAAATTTATAATACCTTAAATAACAGCTTCCTTTAGAATTAACTATGGACTCCTAAACAAGAAATAAAATGTCTGGACACTTCCCAAATGCCTGCATACTTCAGAAGCACAGGTTCATAGAGATCCATATTTTGTACAATAATTACAATTATATTTAATATATAATAAATATATATAATAAAATATGTATAAAATAAATAAAACCAAGGGAAAAGTGGGTTATTTGATTTATAATGTGAGGCATTTTCAACCTATGGAAAATAGAAATAAATTTAGACTGCCCTTCTCAGCCACTGGTGAACATGTTGGTGTGTACGAGTTTGGAGCTGGTGTTGTGGCTCAGTGCGTTAAAGTACTGTCTTGCACACCAGCATCCTTATTTGAGTCCCAGGTGTTTGACTTCCAATTCATCTCCTAATGTCCCTGGGAAAGCAGCAGAAGGCGGCTCAAGAATTCCTACCCACATGGGAGACAGAGATGAAGCTCCTGGCTCCTACTTTTGGCCTGCCCACATCCAGTGGCCATTTGCAGAGAGAACCAGTGAATAGAAGATCCCCCCCACCCTCTGAGTGTGTGTGTGTGTATGACTGTGTGTGTATGTGACTCTTCTCTCCTTAACTCTGCCTTTCAAAGAAACAAAGAAACAAATAAAAAGCAAATGTGAGTGTGTTAGTTCAGTTGTACAGCTAAAATCTCTAAATCCCTGTACAAGTTGTTGTATGGTTCTGCCCTAAGGTCCTGAGGCCGCCAGCCCTGCCAGGCCTTTGCCTAACTAGAAACTAAAAGGTGACTGACCGAATACAAGGTAGGAGTAGGGCTCTTGAGTCCCTGTTCCTGCCTCCAGTCTTGCCTGTTCCAATTTATCATGGCCAGGCATGTGGATGAGTTGGGATCTGAAAGTCACTGCTGCAGTCAGCAGGGATTTGTTTACTTCAGGAGAAATGTGTAGTTCAATAAAAATGAAGGGAACTATTTAACTGACCATTGGACAATGCAAGCGTTTTTGAGCACAATCACAATGTAAGAAATTTCTCAAGAAAACGATGAACAGTTTTTACCATCTTTCAACCAAGCTTTACATATAAAATTAAACAGTGTGTTAGAAAATATGTAAAACCAACCAAGCAGAAAACACATTTTATATAAAATTCATATCTTAAATATAAGAGTAATTGAACATCCAAATAGGTAAAAGAAACCTGGAAAAATATACAAACAGCTCACTGGAAAATTCAATTAAACAAGAAATAAACTTTCTAATGTATAATCTGAGATAAAAAATACTACAGCAATATGCCTCTTTTTTTTATTAAAGTTCAGGATAATTAATTGATCTTTTAAATAGTGAAATCCTTTGACTTGTAACGACTCAACAATTTCTCTTACAAATGGCAGTGGGATTCTCAACCTGCAGATTTGTAACACTTTCCAGTGACACTAAAATGCTTTCATCAGTTTTTGAAAAGATTTTTTATTTTTCTGATTGCCTAGGAGTAGTTGTTATCCTAGTTAATGCTATAACCCTGTTAATCATTATCTAAAATAGATGTGTACAAGAGTGGTAGACTGTGCAAGGGAACTAATTGAAAGATCTCTCTTTCTGGACAAGATATGATTCTTAACGGTCTTTTCAAAATCAAAGTGCAATTTAAGTCACATTTCTTGTTAAGTATAATTATATTGACAATGATTATATCACTTTCTTTCTCTGAGTCTAATTCTATATTTAAATTATATAATGCCAATCTCTTACACATGAATGTTTTGTTATACATCTTTTTGTTGGAAAGAAGTGTGATATATGTTCAGACATATACAGTAAATTAAGACGTTTAAAGGGTTTAATTATTTTCAGAACAGTTGGTAAAAACAAATTCGGCTTTTTGGGTTATTTTCAAGAAACATTTGCTGAAAAATTTAGAAACATTATTGTTTATTTTCTATTTATTTGAAAAGAAGAGAGAGAGAGAGAGAGAGAGAGAGAGAGAGATTGACATCTTTCACTCACTAATTCAGTCCCCAAAACTTGCAACAGCCAAGGCTGGACTAGGTCAAATCCAGAAGACTGGAACTTGATCAGGGTCTCTCACGTGGGTAGAAGGGACCCTAGTACTTGAGGCCTTATCTGCTACCTCTCCAGGTAAGCATTAGCAGGAAGCTGGATCTGATGCAATGGTGAGACTTGAACATGGGAACTCCATATGAGAGTCAGGCATCCCAAACATAGTTTAACCTGCTGTGCCACTAGGCCTGTCCCAAGGAAGACTTTGTAAGAGGATCTTTTCCATTTCTGCTGCTATTTTGTAATGAAGTGTCACTATAAAAACTCATTGTTTGGTAATTAAATTGTGAGGTGCAACTCATTCATATTTGAACCACAATGCACATATTTCATAAAAGGCTGTTTAGAAAATTATGCTTCTAGAAAGGTTGTTAATGGAAATATGCATCGCTTTATAATTAACCAAACCTACAACATATTAAAGTGCTGATTGTGAAGGTAAAATAACACTAATCTGTAATTATAATCAAGAATAATAGCAACTGAAAACCATAGCCAACTCAAGACAAAATTTTTATGGTATGCCAGAGCCACAAGAGATTTCCTAGTAGAATCCAAGCAGACCACACAAATATGCTCACATGCTTTCAAAAATTCCAATAGGACTTAATCATTTACTTAATAGTTTACTAGGTTGTTCTCTCTCTCTCTCTCTGTCTCTCTCTCTCTCTCTCTCTCTCTCTCTCTATATATATATATATATATATATATATATGTATACATATATAAATAGGTCATTTTCTCTGTTCATGGTTTCTTTTGAACATGAAAAAATTTTTCAATGTTGAAATTGGTTACACCCAACAGTAGATAACTTGCTATTTCATGCTAGGATTGTGTCATAGCAATCAAAGCAAAAAGGACAAGCAAACCATGTGAAAAAGCAATACAAAAAAAGGGATACTTCACAACTCATGACATCAGTATATCCTGGCACTTTCAATTGCATTCCCATATATTGATGCTATTGATTATCTCTGTTCCTGAATAAAGAAAATAGAATTACATTGATACATAGATGAGTGTATATTTTTTAAAAAAATATTTATTCATTTATTTATTTATTTATATGGAAGACAGAGTTAGAAAAAAAGAAAGAGAGAGATTTTCCATCCCCTGGTTCACTCCCCAAACGGATGCAATGGCCAGAGCTGGGCTGATCCAAGGCCAGGAACCAGAATTTTCTTCCAAGTCTCCCACATAAGTGCAAGGGCCCAAGAACTTGAGCCATCCTCCACTGCTTTCCCAGGCTTGTTATCAGTTTTTTTTAAACTGGATCAGAAGTGGAACATCCAAGACTCAAACTGGCACCGATATGGGATATTGGTGCCACAGGCTGTGGCATAACCTTTTACATCAAACATCGGTCTTGCCTGGACTAGGTGTCTATCTTTACAAGATAGCAGCAACTTGTAATTTTCATTGGCAAAGTGACAGTAGAGGATCTCAGATGATTACTGTCATGCAGATATATTCATGGAGGGAGGTCTTAGCATAATCCTCATGTGACCCAGATTCCTTATTCTAATGTTATTTATTTATGATATTGACTAAACTATTAACTAAGATTCATTGTCCTCATGTTTGGGATATCATATTGTGCCCATCCCTTAAAATTGTCGTGAGGATTAACCAGGGTAACTTGTGTTTACTATTAAGCATATTATATGCCATGATATGTATCATGATAAACAGTGTGTACTATTTAACATGATATATAGAACATATGATATAGAAAAAGTTAAACAATTTCACTATTATTATTATATATGGCACTGTAATTATTATCTACCACAGCATGAAAAAAAATAGGAAGGCTATCAAAAAGTTCCACATTAAAATATTGAATGTATCCTCCAGCTTGCTCTAAAACTTCTTTGTTTAAATATCATGACATATTAGTGAACAGATATATTTTATAAATTGATTTGACTCTTTTCTTGTTTTGAATTAACATGAAAAAGATATTATTATAATGTTTTATAATGGGAAAGAGGAGCTAATCATTCTTATAATTGTTGAAAATCCTCAAAAAATTTTGAGTGCTTTTACATGAACTATGAATAAGATTTGGAGGACACATATGACAACCATGTAAGTTAACAATGTCACTTTTATTCAATTACTCACCTTCATCCATTAATATTTTGATAAATAGCTGAATCATGCACAAGAAATAAGAGTAAAGAAATCCAATCCTTTGATAACAATTTATTCTCATTTGATTGATTTCTCATAGAAATGTATCAGTGTTTCCATTGCACATTAAATGCTTAGAACTTTGTACTCAGAGAAGTGCCATGTCTAGTCAATGCATTTGTTGGTACATATTTTCCTGTGAATTCCTAAGTAGCAACTTCTCAAATTTATTGTTTGCATTTGGTTTGGAAAAGTTTTGTATTCACGGTGGTTCTTTTCTTAAGATGAGACCAATCACTGCTGGTAAAACCTCTCATCACAGTGCTTTGTATAAGAGAATTTCAATAAACTATGAAAGTTCGAATGATTTAGTTGGCAGGAAGTATAGTTATGAAAAATCATATGAAATATCCATATGAGGTGCTATGCTTGGCTTAATGACAACTCAAAACTCCAAAACATGGCTAGTGAGAGCTATTATGAATTTGATCTTGGTGAATTCTTCAATTTTTTCTTGGAGAAATGTGTCCACATTTTTCCTTTAAGAAAAAAACCCAATTCCCTCTACCTCCAAAACAATTTGCCTCTTCAACTTTAGCATTCAGATTGGCTGCTACATTTTCCCAGCACACTCCCCTATTCAATGTACTGAGCATGCTGCATTTTATTAGTCAGTTTATTGGTCAGAATTCTCATCTCTTTTCAAATAAGATAACTTTGATGGGACAGCCTTACGGTGAATGTAATCCATAGCCCTATTACCAGTTCATGAATGATTACTAATTTGGTAAGAAATAAGTTAAAAAATGGGAAGTAAATGTTTAGAGACCATTTTAGCAGTTTGACAGAATAAGTTTATACTTGGAGGATTTAATAATAAACATTTGGTTGTGTAATTCTCTTTTACTTTTTTTAGAATTCATTTTTAATGTTTTAAACAAAATATCAGTCAATAAATTTCAGAATCACTGGCATCGAGGCAAGGACTTTGTGGCCCTTGGTAGCAATACATCACCAAAACCAAATAAGAGATTTTCTCACAGTGGTTATAACATGCTTGTTGTTTTACTAAATGAATCAAATTAGTAATGAATTAATCTATATACCGCAAAACATCACTTAAATGTTATAACTATGTCTCAGGTGAAGAGGACATGTCAAATCTTGAAAAGCAAGAAAAACACCATGGCACCTGTGAGAAAGCCTCATCTATATTTGGCATAGTTAACAACTTTTTCAATTGCTTATGCTACTTTCACAATATTCAAATTTATCAAAATCAGACTTTAAAACATCAATTTTCTCTGAAAAGTATCATTTGCAGTATTTTTGATATGCTGGTCTTGCATCAGAAATCATTACAAACCTTAGGAACTTTTACTAACAAAAGAGAAATATTTTCAAGATGGATAAAGAAGTCGTTTTAATAAAATTTTTTTAACACTGGTGAGACTTTCTCTTCTGAAGCCTTTTTTTTTCTGTAAAATCTTGTTTGTCCTCTGAATTCTTCCCACCTGTTACCTTTTTTCATTTTACCCAGAATTTAAGAAGGAATTTTTTTAACAACACCTTGATAAGAAAGGAGTGAGTGTGTCTATGCAGTTGGTTTAAACAAATCAACCTTTATTTTTGTCAGTATCTGCAACGGGTAAAGTAGCTCTCTGTTCAGACTCATTGTTAGGCACTTGTTTTTAGCTACACCTAAGCTTTTTAGCTACTGATAGTTCACAGCTCCTCTTCTTCCTTTGATCTGCCCTTGCTGATGATGGCTGCCTTATTGAGGGGTACACCTCCTCCCCAGAGGTTTCCCAAGTCCTATGGCTGCTAATGTGGGAGCATATGTGATCATTCCCCTTACTGCAATTTGGGACAACTCTACAGGGCCCTCTGGCTCCTATGCACATCAGAGGAGCTGAGGTCTTTGCTGCCACTTTATTACATTTCATTTTCTCTACACAACCCTGTCCACTCTTCCACAATCAGTATGTTTCCTGAGACTACTTCCCCAGAGGACCATGCGTGCACACACACATGTATACATCAGATTATGTTTTCTGGAGGAAAACACTTGAACAATTTAATAAAATCAGCATGCCCTCACATAGTAGTGTAATTGGAAAAGAGGATAGCATTTAATGACCTTTACAGATAATCGTGGAAATTCTTTTTTGAATTTATGCCAACCTTGAAAAAATAGCAGATTCTTAAAGGCTAATTACCGTATCCATGAACTTTCACACTGTGTCCCATTAAAATCCATTGGCCTATCTTACACTTTGAATGGATGTTTTATCCAAAATCACACATTTGTCCTTCAGAAAATATCGAGTTATTCAGTTATATAATTTTGTGAATATTGCTGCAGAACAGCGGCAGATAAAAATTTTCATTTGTGGGTGTGTGCAAAATTGGTTAAGCGACCACGTGGGATGACTACATGTGTGCTTGGGAGGGCGTGGATGCTGATTCTAGTGCCTAGGCCCCCACCACTCAAGCAGAGAACTGGCTAGAATTTCTAGCTCCTGGTCTACCGCCAGCTGCTGTAGGCATTTGCAGAAACAGCCAGTGGATTGAAGAACCCTGGTTATGTCTATGTCACTCTGCCATTCAATTAAAAACGTATTTTTTTAATTTACCAAATCTAATGATTCTTGGAAACTCAAATTGACTATATCAGCAGCAAAAATAATCTCATATTTTTCCTCATAAGCATGTCTTTGTCAATTTTTGAATCAACCACAGGAGTCACTGTGCACTTACTCCCCGTGTAGGATCTCTGTCCTTAATGTGTTGTTATATGTGAATTAACGGCATAACTAGTGCTCAAAAAGTACTTTATACTTTGTGTGTCTGTATGGGTGCAAACTGTGGAAATCTTTACTTAGTATATACTAAATTGATCTTCTATATATAAAGATAATTGAAAATGAATCTTGATGTGAAAGGGAGGGAGAGGGAGTGGGAGATGGGATGGTTGCAGGTGGGAGGGAGGTTATGGGGGGGATAAGCCACTATAATCCAAAAGTTGTACTTTGGAAATTTATATTTATTAAATAAAAGTTTAAAAAACAAAAAATAAATCATTTACTGAATACTCAACAAAAATTCTAGTTTGGTCTATGTGCCACATTTCAAGTAAAAATGGTATTCCATGAGAAAAGTGACTAACTAAGACTCTATCTAGGCCGGCACCATGGCTCACTAGGCTAATCCTCCACCTGCAGCACCAGCACACCGGGTTCTAGTCCCAGACAGGGCGCCGGATTCTGTCCCGGTTGCCCCTCTTCCAGGCCAGCTCTCTGCTATGGCCCGGGAATGCAGTGGAGGATGGCCCAAGTGCTTGGACCCTGCACCCCATGGGAGACCAGGAGAAGCACCTGGCTCCTGCCATCAGATCAGCACAGTGCGCTGGCCACAGTGCGCTGGCCGAGTCGGCCATTGGAGGGTGAACCAAAGGCAAAAGAAGACCTTTCTCTCTGTCACTCTCTCTCACTGTCCACTCTGACTATCCAAAAAAAAAAAAAAAAAACAAAAAACTATATCTAGGTCAGTGCCATGGCTCAATAGGTTAATTTTGCCTGGGGCGCCGGCACCCTGGGATCTAGTCTTGGTTGGGGCTTCGGTTCTGTCCTGGTTGCTCCTCTTCCAGTCCAGCTCTCCGCTGTGGCCTGGGAAGGCAGTGGAAGATGGCCCAAGTGCTTGGGCCCTGCACCCCCCTTGGGAGACTAGGAGGGGGCACCTGACTCCTGGTTTCGGATATGCGCAGCGCCAGCCATGGCAGCCATTTGAGGGGTGAACCAACGGAAGGAAGACTTTTCTCTCTTTCTCTCTCTCTCACTGTTTAACCCTGCCTGTCAAAAAAAGAAGACTATATCTAATAGCCACATAATTTCTATTTTCCCTTAGAAATAAAACCACATTTTCCCAATACATATATTCCATTTTGTCACATGGAATAGTACAAATGTGCATGCAAGGATCAAGGTTAAATGTGCCTTACTGAAGGTATTCATTCTAAATTAAACTGTTTGGGGATGTTTGTGTGTTTCTACAACACTTGATGGTAATGAATGAAATGGCTACCAATACAGGTTTTTTTGACATTACCTTAATTCATGCTTAGGCATGCAATAGTTCTCATCACTAGTCACTTGACAACTTGACAAAACTTTCTGCAATCAGAGAAAAGAAAAATTACACATACTTCTGGGTAGACACACATGCACACACACACACGCACACACACCGTACACACATGTTATGAATCAGTTAAAAATGAGGAAATGTCCTGATAAATGGGTCATTGAGTGATTGCATCAGTGTGTGACATCACAGACAATACCTGCAAAAACCTAATGGCACAGTCTACTTTAAACCTAAGTAATATTGTGTAACTATTATTCCTGGGCTACAAATTTGCATATTACTGCACTGAACGCTAGAGGCAAATGTAGCACAATGGTAAAAGTATTTATGTATGTGAACATATCTAAATGTACAAAATGCATGATTTTTAAATTTAAATTTAAAAATGAAAGTTAAAAATGAAATTTAAATGAAAAATTTAAATTTAAATTTAATTTAAATATAAAAATGAAAATAATTCTTCAGTTTCATTATAATCTTATGCTTCGTAAATGAAGTCCAGCATCGAGCAAAGAATGGTTAAATGGTTCATGACATATGTAAAAAAGTATATAGTTTGTGTATGCTTTAATGGTTAAAGGTTTTTTGGGTTTTTTTTTTTGTTTTTTCCTCAGAACGCTACTGTAGTTTAACAACCTTGAAACTTGAAACTTTGCAACTTTTTTTCCCTCAGATCCCCATGTGGATCAGCATGGCATTGGTCTTTATTTAAAATTTATTGTTTCACTCATTGTGGCTTTTTATAGTTAATTTTGATTACTAAAACGATTTTGTCAACAGATTTTTTTATGAAATATAATAATTATATTTATTCATAGTGTGATAATGTAATACATGTGTACACTGTGTGATGACCACATCTCAGTAATTAGCATTTCCATTTCCTTAAATATTTATCATTTCTTTGGGTTGGGAACCATTGACCTCTTCCCTTGTAGTTCTTTATGGCATAGTGATTATGTGACCTATAGTCACTCTATAATGTGCTACGGTACAAGTTATTCTTCCTAAGTCACTGTATTTGATGCCCATTATCACTACAATTGCTTATGAAATTAACATTTTAGTTTCCATGTATGATCAACAATATGCAATATTTCTCTTACCATGCCTGGTTTATTTCACTTAACATAATGTTCTTCAGTTCCATCTATGCTTCTGCAATGACAGGATTTCATTCTTCTTATGGCTAAGTATTAGTCCATTTTACTTTATCCATTTCTGAAATGTTACTGGTCTTGCTTAGCAATCTTCCGTGCCCACTAATTTTGCTCTTTTTTTATTTTAATTTGAAAGTCAGAGTCACAGAGAGAGAGAGAGAAACACAGAAATAAACTTCTTCCGTCTGCTGGTTCACCCCTCAGATGGCCATAATGGCCTGGGCTGGGCCATGCCAACGCCAGGAAGCAGGACCCTCCTCTGCTGCTTTCGCAGGCACACCAGCAGGGAGCTGGATAGGCAACAGAGCACCTGGGACTTGAATCTGAGCCCATAGGGAATCTCAGTGCTGCATATGTCCACTGAACCTGCTGTGCCATTTCGCTTCTAAGTGCCTCACTCGCATCATTCTAATCCCTACCCGGTTAAGCTGACTTTCCTTTTGTAAAATCAGTGTAACTGTCAGCACAGTGAAAAAGCAAATGTCATTTTAGTAATAGCAAGGACATATTTTTGAAATCCTGAAAGGGTGTCAGGGACCGGACAGTATATGGGTCACATCCTGAAACCTCAGCTTTTGACTAAAATAATCTAAAAGTTATTTTTAGAAAGTGCTTTACTTCCAGTAATTCACATCCCTCTCCAACCCAGCACACATCAGTGAAAGAAAGCAAAGCATTTTGATTTTCAAAATGATCATTTCTTATAAAAGGAAATATATCAGTTCTTCAAAAGATGTGCATGTCTAAAAAGAATTGTTTCAAGGAATGCTAAATGGGAATATAAGACTAGAGAGGTAAATACACATTCTTAACACATTGCGGGGGGGAATCTTCTTATGTCCATATGAGATTATAAGGCAAATAAAATTGATCAGCCTTCACTATTCACATGCAATTCATTAAAGGCCCTTTTCATAATTCTTTTCTGAGTATTGGCCATGACATAGACAATTATGAGTCAGGTGATTGTGAAGCTGTTCAGACTAACAACTTCTAACTGTTGCTCATTATCACTGTCATTAGAGTGAGGCTCTGCTAATTATTTTCATGATTATAGACTTCTTGAAATAGGGATTCCACTTTTTCCACCTTGAGATTCCCTACATCATTAAGTATCATGATCTAAACATGAATGTTTAGCACATTAAATTGGCTGCATAAGTTGCAGCCTATTGGCAGGAATAATATGAATCTATTTTTAAAAAAATTAAAGAAAATAATATTTCTAAGACAAGCCATTTCTCTTGTTATATGATCAAGGCTCTTAGTGCTTGCAAATTTACTTTCAAAAGCATTGTGGCTTCACAATTTGATTTCTCATAACTAAAAAGCAATTGATGCAGACACTAAATTATCCCTTAATCAGCTTTGATGTGGATAAAAATTGTCACATTTAAAAAATTAATTGAATTTTATAATAGAATAATTAAAAATAGTCCTTAAAATTTTGAGTTTCCTCATGACAGTTATTGGATTAATTATTACTCGTTTATTCCTATCAGTGGAAAATATGTTATGATAATTATTTGTTATTTACAAAATCTTTGTACATTATATCCAATTAAGGAGTTAAATTAGGTCACACTAGCAGACTACCTAGAAAGTTTTGCCTAATCAACGTTAAAATACAAGTTACTTAAGAGTGATTTGGGGGTTGTTTGTTTAGTAAAATATGTCAATGAGCAGTAGGAACAGTCTCAGGATCTGAGAATCAAATGATCCCAGCAAATAATGTAAACAAGGATGTGCATCCATTAGGTCTCCTAAGTGGTCAATGTTGAGATTGAAAGAAAGTGCATATTTCAAGTAACACTAATAAAGCATAGAGATAAATAGCTTCCGTCATTCTGTGACTATCAGTAATGATACCAACAAAATCACGGCATTATCCTGGGCAATGTTTTCTGGTGATTTATTCCATTCAAGCTACCTCAAGAGGTAACCATCTCATCACTCTATAGAGACAGAAACACTAAGAACTCACGTGAACTAGGAAGCCAGAGGATTTATACACTGACATTTTATTCCATAGAGGTCTTTATAAAAACTCCGTGCATTGCTTGTTAAATAAATTTGTTTAGCTGACAAAAGGATTCAAGCTGAAAAGTTAAAAAATTGGACATTTTTAAAGTGTTTCTACCACTGCAAGTGCTAAACTGTAAGAAACTAAATCAGGCTTAGGGTGGAATGAAAGTTCCTCTTTAACAAGATAAATGCAATCAGTTTAATGAACTCTTCTAGGAGACAAGGAAGAGATGGAAGAAATTATTTGTTCATTATGCTAATTAAAAAAGGGGATTTAAAGCCTATGAAAACAAAACTGATTAAAGCATATCATTTGTCTCCTTGGAGTTGTGAAGCACAAAATCCTCACATAGTGCACAAGCCACGCATATTCACTGGAGACTGCACACAATTATTTTTTTTTCATGTGGTAAGTTTGGCTTTTGGTTTTTTACCTATGACTCTTGAACATATTAAATGCATATGGGAAATGGAAATCCAAGAAGATGGAGCTCATTGATCAAGCCAGAAGGAAACTCTTAATTTTCCAATGCAATTAAGCAGCATGTAAACTAAGGCATATAGAACAATTCCTAATGGCCTTCTTTTATGAAACTGCTACGAAGTCCAGTTGAAACAGTGTTCACAATATATAATGTTGGCTTGACAACAGAGAAAAATATGTTTTCACCAGCCTTTTTTCATTAGCCATCAGAGGGAGCTCACAGGGATATGAGAGTCTAATCATCATTTAACAGCTCTTTTTGATCCACTCCGTATCTTGAGTAAAGACTGGAATGTGTTCCTCTGGACTCAGAGTTTCGGTTGTTAGCAAAAGTCTCTATGTATCAGCGAATATGCATGAAATTGAACCCTCAGCTGCTGAAAGGGAAATAGAAAGTTTATTTCTGGGTGAGGTTACCTGTGGATCAATTTCTTTCCTCGGAGTTAAGAGATCAAGTGGACTAAAATTTGAAATAAGTGCCAACTGAAACTTAATATGCCATATTAGAATAGAGAATTTATATTTTGCAAAAAAAAATTATAGGGTGAAATATATTTTGAATTATAAATACAGAGCTGATGAAAACCCTGGACATTTTACTAGGTTTAAAAAAAAACTAAGAAAAAATAAACAGTCTAAGCAGAACAGATAGAAAACAGTTTGCATTTCATTCCCTTTCATTAGGATATTTCTTTATTTTTAATAGTGTTTAGCCATGTGTTTCCCTGGAAGGAATGTCTGTGAGAGATTCAGCATGTGGAAGCAGAATCAGTTATCTTCCAAATGAACCTAAAATTCTCTCCTTTGATTATAAACTCTTTGGGAAGATCAAGGATGTGTCTGATTTCAAACTAGGCAATTGTATTGATGAAAGTCTAACAAATAATTACTGTTGTAGCACTATTGGTTGGATTAATTTGAATTTTTGAATACTGTGAATGTTTCTTTCACTTGCACCTTTATGATATGATTGGTGAATTGG
The DNA here is from genome assembly GCA_949820135.1 of Sylvilagus floridanus. Lineage (NCBI taxonomy): Eukaryota > Metazoa > Chordata > Mammalia > Lagomorpha > Leporidae > Sylvilagus > Sylvilagus floridanus. Next base: position 27,509,671 of record OX463246.1, on the reverse strand, counting down.
AAGCCCAGAACTCATAAGCCTTCAGTTTGAGTTCTTATTTTTCCTTGAGTAAAAGGGAAAAATAACCCGTTTCTAATTTACCTTATTGTTTGTGGACAGTGGATTCCAGAATACAGTCTGCTGACTCCTTACCCAGGAATTTCTTGATTGCATGTTAAACAGATAAATTCTGTGGCTCAGAAGTGACCCATAAAATTAACACCTAGGTGTGTACACCAAGAACCTGATTTCTGACAACTATGCCAGGTGAAACTTGAATTGTGATTTGCAATATAATTTCTAAGGAATAACACACTAAGCAAGTTCATTGTTCTGTGCACTCTATCTTTTACTAGTAAAGACTAATGCTTTTAGTGTCCTTATTTTCCTCAAAATAGCTATACCTACTGAAATAATAGGGAAGCTACACCCTTCTTTCAAAAACAACATTCTTTCCTGTATTAAAACTAGCTGATCTCCAGTAGAAAAGGGAAATATTTCTTATTTCACATAGCTTCACACATTAAATTTTTATATTTAGGATAATTGTGTTAAAAAAACAAGTGTGGCTCACCTTGTCTCTAATTGTCAGGACACTCCACTCTTCAAAGGCAGCCTCAACTGTCCTCCTATTTCTCATATTTGGGAATAGGTCCCAATTCCTGATAACCTTTAAAGACACATTTTTTCTGGCAGCAGATATCTAGTTCTTTTTCATCAAAATCTTGGTTCTTTTAGCAACAGATTTGATATTTTCTTGATATCTGGTTGTACTGAGGAATTATCTATAGTTTGACTTCTACCAGAAACAGAGACAAGTGAACTGAAGCTTATTTGCTGCTGGGGACCCATAGCAGAATGAAAGGTTATGCTAATGGCACACTGATAATTGTCCCTCCCCTTTTGACATCTGCTTCTAAAATACATAAAATAAATTCTCGTGGGCACTTATTTTGCAGCTTCTTGTCTTCATACTTTGGAAGAGGTAATAGAGGAGAAAGTAATTTTCTCCCATTTATTTTCTTTTACCAAGTTTGTGGAGGAAAAATGTCTAAGCTATTATGAAAATTTGTAAAAGAAATCATTTAGTTATATTTTTAAATAAGTATGCAAATTCCCATAGTGTGGTACCTTTTAACAAAGGTTTTGTTGAGTACACGGAAGACAGCTCAGCTGAAATACGCAAGTCGGGGACTACCATTTTATAATCCTTCATCTGCTCCTTTTCCTTTTTCGCTTTATATATCTATGTTCTGAATTCTCCTGTCTTGACTGGACCACTGCTGCAAAGGACCTGGCTATCCTTCCTATCAACGTTGCCCATGTAGGCTGGAATTCAGAGACCCCTGCCCCAGAATCGCTAACAACTGTGGAGTCTCCAAGCAGGTGCTTTACATTAGAGAATCAAGATCCATAAAAAATAGGATAGCATTCTCAGGAATAGGACTCCATATCCCAGTGCAGCCCCAGCATGCGTGGAAAGTAGGATAAGGAAGACACAAGGAATGAAGGAGATGTAAATTTTGGAGCTGAGGTAAGAATGGAAATCAAAACACTTGATCTTCAGCAAACATAAGAGAAAAGAAATGCCCCAAGAGTTACAGAGGACACACACAGGGAAAGAGACTCTTGATAAACTTTAGTCCTGGTTCTAATTATTCCTGATGATAGGCTTTAGCCTTTTGATAGACTCCGGCAAGGAACACTTAAATGATTTCTTTTCTATAAGTTACCCAACGTGATGCTACTTCTTGTATCCCAAATCCATGAATAAATATCATATTATCTTCTAATGTCCTATTGCAATTGGACAGTTAAATTTATTTTTATGAATGAGGGTTAGAAACCTAATCTACATTAAAATAGTCATGGATCTTAAGTTAAATATGTGAATATAAAAACAAAACAAATACAATTAAAAATCTACATCTACCCATATTTCTGCAGTCACCTGTGTTCTGATTCAAAATATTCATTTAATTAATATTAAAATAAAAGCTACAGTTTTGCTTTTAAAGGATAATATATGTGTTCTTTATTGATATTTCAAATATTTTCTGCTCATAAATCTTCTTACCGCTACTTAGAATAATACTCCTTTAGGACGTACTTAGTTTGAAAGACTAATCCTGGTTTTAGGTATTTCTTACAGATTATAATCAGTAAATATATAGGAGATGCATGATGCACTATTCTGCTCTGTACACACTAGGTGCTTCCATCTATTTTCATCACAGTAAGATTCAATCCATTTGTGCATTATGTTAACTGGAATCACTATATCTTAGTATGCTTCTAGATGTTCAAATTCTTCTAAGAAAATCTCCAAATTCAGAAAGTGAAAAGGACACATTTTACTTTAAAATATAACTGGATGTCTCATAAAATTAACTTTCAAAATTAACAATGTTAACTAATGAGAAGCAGGCAAAGAGACAGACTTTTGTTAGTTTTTTATTAGTACAACTAAGTGCTTAGGACAAGCTGTTTATGAGGGAGGGGAGTTTATTTTTATAATCCAGCGTTGAACAGATTCAATTGGTTTGGCTGTTTGATGAGGCCAAGAGAATGTCAATGACAGAGGGTGTGTGGAGGAAGTATCCCATGCAGAGCCAGGAAGCAAAGAGAGCAAAGGGGCACCATTGGGCCTTGATGACTAGCCCTCTTTTGAGAACCACCTTCCAAAGGTGTGCATTCAATGACCTAAGGACATCACACTATTCCCACCTGCTAGACACAATAATTGGATGATGCCCCCACCCTATGACTTCCACTGATCTTTGACTTTGGGGTTTAACTGTCTGCCTGAGTTCAGCATCATATCCTATTAAAATCACAGGAAAATTTTACTGTGATTTCTAAAGTAAAATAAATTTTTCTGAACCCTATGTAGTTGCAGATATTCAGGAAGTATGTCAAGGAAATCCACATATGAATTTTTAAAGTAGTCATGGATCTTAAGTTAAATATGTGAATATAAAAACAAAACAAATACGATGCAAGTTTTGTTAAATTCTCACTCCAAAACTCTTTCGTTCTTTCACACTGTCAGTCTGAAAAAGAACTTTCCTTTTGTTATTATTCCTCCAAATATCTCACATGATTTTCTAAATTAGGCATGCAAATAATGATATTTACCCTCATTTCATTTCCCTAATTCTTCTTCATCAAAATTATTACTCATTTTCTCATCTTTCATTGAGTTTCAAGACATGGTATTGTTTTAGATAGTTGTCTTACAATGTCCCCTTAGTCAAGGAGAGGGACTGGTATTTATTAATTGCTTACAGAGTTCTAGTCAACTTGTTTGGATTATTCAATTATGCCACCCACACAACATACGCACTTGTACTCTCTCATTTACATTTTGAGATTGAGATTTTCCCCTATGTAACTGAGGTTCAGAACAATTGAAAACTTGCTGAAAATCTCAGAGCTTTGAGAGTTGAAGGTAGAATTTCAATCATGAGGTTTGTGCTCTTTCTAATACATCTGTCACCTGCTTCAAGTAAGCACTAATGTGCTGAAAACCTGGAACTGAATTTCACATCACTGAATGAATGGTTTGATGCAAATACTTGCTTGATAGTATAGGAATGAGTTTTGTCGTCTGAAACCCTTATACTTCAACCAAGTCATAGTCTGTGCATTTGCTGAAGTCAAATAGAGACATATGAAGAAAGACATGACTCTGCCTCATTCATTTTAAGAAAACAAGTTGTAGAACTTTTGATTCCATGGCAAATTGTTTTGTAGATTTTATTAGATATTTAAAGATACACATTTACTTTTATCACACAAAGCTGAAGCATAAAGTATAAAATGAACATCTTAACAAATTACTTTTGACTTTCAGCAGACATTATAAGCTCTGATGTGAGAATTAAAGTGTGCCGTAAATGTAATCTTCAGTTAGAAATGATAGACCTCAATTTTAATATGTAGTGCACATTTCAATTTGAATTGTTATTGAGACAAAATACAACCAGAAAGATTATAAGATGAACACTAAAAATGGTTACATATGCATTTATAAGATGTGAAATACACAAGTGTATTATACATTAACAAAAAAAGTAATGAATTCTACACACTCTCTTGAACTAATGCACTTTTCCAGAAACAATGCAACCACAATAGCCAGAGTGTAATGACATATAGTTTCTGAAATAATTCACAACTATAAACATATAGCAAAGAAGCTAGTTGAGAATTTTTTAGAAGAAAGTTCTCTTCAGAGACCATATTCGGTTACTGCCAGAAGATCTGTTTGAGTGCACACGTGTGTGTGTGTGTGTGTGTGTGAGTGTGTGTGTGTTGGGTGCTTGCCAGATGTATGTATGTGCAGTTCCTTCCTGTATGCTGGATTATTGTAAGGGCAGGGATCCAGGAACTCATCATGCACAGAAACTGCTGTAGTCCACTGAAGATTGAAGGTCAATTAAAGATAATAAATCTTGGCAAATATTTTGGAAGAATGTTCTCTTCGCGCTCTCTCTCTCTCTCTCAACCTTTATGATCTAAACAACATTTAGGGAAACCAAGATACATGATACGGATGAAAGCGGTTCCTCCCAGTTAAATAAATTGCAAATGGGCCATTTTATCCACGTTCAGAAAGAGAGCAGCAGAGACAGAGAGACACACAGAAACAAACAGAGACAGGAGGGAAAGAATGCAAGGAATGTAAAAGAGAGAGATGGAAAACAATTATTTTTCATTTATTCTACCCAAAATAAATAGAAAATATTGTGCCTTGACATATATTGCTAACTTTGGTTTCTAGAAGAGGTTCAACAACTCTTTTTGTACTTTATCTAATAAAGTTCACCTTATCTGATACTTTTGGTGCCTGCTCTCTTTCATTCTCAGCCATGCTGATGTCCTCTTGTAGGCACATAGGATTCTGACTAAACTTTGTGCTAGATTATTGTTTCTGAATTGACAGCTACGAGAATCTTGCCAACTAAAAATGTGAAAGAACTAAAGAAGCAACATGTATTCTCTGTGTGGTGCTCAGCAGTGGGATCCACATATTCACAATTTCGGATAGATCACCTACCTATGTATTATTGAGGTTTACACTCTGTATAGACTATACATCACATGACATTGTGTGCAAGGCAAGTCGTATAAAATTTCCACTTGTAGTATCTAAACATGTAGTATAGTTATCTCATGTATTCTTATAAAGCACCTCTTAGTATTTTCATACACATGAGTGACACTTTTATATATCTATATAGAAAAGAAATTATTATCATTGATGAGTTGTTTGGGTTATTGTAAGGGTTAAAGCAATTTTACTCAATATAAGTTGTGTGCCTTTCTTTCTCCACTACTGAGACAGAAAATTTTCCCCCTACTTGGCTACCTTTTAATGATATTTCATATCTATATCTAGTAGAAGGCTTTTTAGAAATGTATTTTCGGCCGGTACCGAGGCTAATGAGGCTAATCCTCTGCCTGTGGCACAGGCGCCCTGGGTTCTAGTCCCGATCAGGGCACTGGATTCTGTCCCGGTTGCTCCTCTTCCAGTCCAGCTCTCTGCTGTGGCCCGGGAGTGCAGTGGAGGCTGGTCCAAGTCCTTGGGCCCTGCACCCGAATGGGAGACCAGGAGAAGCACCCGGCTCTTGACTTTGGATCAGCGAGGTGTGCCAGCCATAGCGGCCATTGGGGGGTGAACCAATGGAAAAGGAAGACCTTTTTCTCTGTCTCTCTCTCTCTCACTGTCCACTCTGCCTGTCAAAAAATATGTATTTTCTATAATTGCTTCTATCAAATGTAACACAAGCTTGTTTCTTACTCATCCCTTTTCTCTTCGAAAGGATATGTAGTAAAGAATGGATACAATTTCTTTTTGCTTTAAGAACATCATTTGATACTAGCAAAAGCCAAGACCCCAAATGAATTTGTTTAAACATAAGTTCATCATTGAAATACCCTTGTGAAACAACTAATTTCTACGTAGTCGTCAGCAGCTATTTTAGCAACAGTCAAATCCTATCTCAGGAAGGAGCCATTTGACCTGGAGAGACAGCAAAATCTGTAAAAGGTGGTGTTAACATTGAAACCAAATCTGAGCCCAAAGTGTACTTTCAACAATTAGACTCTGCTTCCTCACAGTCCCTTCTGTAGTACTACCCGGAGTGGTAGGGGCCACCTGTGGAACAGAGTTTTGACACAAATAGTCTTCTTTGGGCATGGTTACTCAAGAAGAGATCTGTCATTTATTTGAGGAAGAGAAGTTAATTTTGTAGAATTTATTGCCATAATAGTGCTGCAAAACAAAGCCAGTCCACAACTCAATAGCTTAAACAATAATCACTGAAGATACTTAAAAACTTACAGACTGATAGAGTACCAAAAATAATGCATTGCATATAAGTAAAATTGACATTTTGAGATTTGATGATTGTTTACAGCTCTTGTCTCTACTTTTGAGAAACACTATTTTTTTTTCTTCTTCTTACTATTTGTTGAATTGTTTTCTTAGTGCAGAGTTAATCTTATGAGTCTAGAATAGACTGGAATAGAATATTATAAAAATTAAAGGAAAGAAATTGGGAAGGAAGGAGGCAGGAGGTTGGATATTGGGTGGGAGGGAAGGTAGGGTAAGAAGTATTACTATGTTATTGAATCTGTATATATGAAATGCAAGAAATTTGTTCACCTTAAAATTGAAAAATAAAGAAGTTAAAAAAAACCCTACATGCTTACTGAGCATTGATTTGAGTTGTTCTCTTTTGTGCATCTGTAGCTCAGCAAGCATGTTTCATTGGTTTTTCCAGGCTCTTTCCTATTATTCGGGTTTTAGGTGACAATTGAACTGATGCAGATCTGCACCACACATTCTCTCAAACAATTGAAATCAGACAGGGGTCAAAATAAAAAAAATCCAGAGAAGCAAGAAAGCAGTGAGCATTTTAATGTGATAAAAAGGCCATTTCTTTTACCCTAGTGTACATATTAGCCAAAATAAGTTAAAAGTCTACCTCATGTGTAACTGTAGGAGCACAGCGGGTTAAGCCACTACCTGAAATGCCATCATTCCAAACTAGTTCATGTCCCATCTGCTCCACTTCTGAACCAGCTCCTGCTAATGTCCCTGGGAAAACAGCACAATATGGCCCAAGTCCTGAAGACCATATACCCACATGGGAGTCTCAGACGAAACTCCTGAATCCTGGACTCACCTAGCCCTGGATGTTGTGGCCATTTGGGGAACAGATGGCTCATTCTCTCTCTCTCTCTCTCTCTCTCTCTCTCTCTCTCTCTCTCTCTGTGTGTGTGTGTGTGTGTGTGTATGTATATACAGAGAGAGAGAGAGAGAGAGAGAGAGAGAGAGAGATGTATGACGTCTATCTGTTTCTACTTCTTTCTATAACTCTGTCTTTCAAATAAATAAAATAAATCTTTGAAAAGAAAGAAATAGACTCTTCTTGTCGAGGGAGTTCTTGTTGGGGGAGTTGCTATGTCATGAAGCAATTGTGGGCAGTAAGACAGGTGGAACATGAGGAATATATTTGCAATAAATCTACAATAAAGATCTCATATATACTTAAAAGGATATAAAAAAATTTGTCCTATAAATATTCAGCTCTCATTTTGAACTTTTATATTTTAGTATTCGATTTTGAATAGATTGGGAAGTCACTTAGAATAAGTTCCAACTATCACAATGAAAATTTAAGCTAATGTTTTCTATTACCATTCTTAAAAATAGCCCATGCACAACATTGAAGTTATATCTCTGTGTTTCAAATCTGACACTGAACTGCATAAAAGACTGAATCAGCAACTTGGTGCTATGCTTGAAGGATTCCTCTTTGGAACACATATCAACGTTGCAAAACATTGTTTTTAATTAACAGAATGCCAGATCCATATGCTGCCCACATCCTCGTTGGAACTCCTGTTGACATCGACAAGAATATCTCATGCAGCATATGGTCTTAATAGGTAACTTTTAATCTTTGTTATTTTAGTTTAGTTTTCATGCAATGCAAAGACCTTTTAATTCTAATTTTGTCATTTTCCTGCAGTTATTAGTCTCCTACTAATTTTGTCATTTTCCTGCAGTTATTAGTCTCCTGGATCTGAAAGTTCATTTATGAAAACATTGCAAGAAAATTCAAAAAGTCCATTGGTTTAGACGGCAGTTTTCTAATTCTGATATCCATGCATACAAATCTATATATAATTTATATACATTAAAGTAAAGTAATAGTGTACATAATTAATATTTGCAAAAAACTTTCATAGATTATAGCATTATTTTTTTGCAATTTACAGAATTCACTTTTAACTTTTTCTAATTTTATTTTATGATTCACATTTCAGAAAGAAAAGCCCAGGTGACTTTGTAAATGTTATCCTCCAGTTTTCTCTGGTGGTAAAGTGATAAAAGATTTGACTCATTAAGTATATTATGCTTTAGAATAAGTAGCAGTTAGCTGAGATCATCCAAAAATATTCAAAAACTTTGAACTTTAATAGTCTAGTGGAAATATAGATATTAAAAAGCTTTTCAAGAAAATTAAATGGGTAACTGCTAGGTTTCTTACTGAAATTGTAATTTTCTTATCTGTAATACAAGTGCAACAGAGACTGCATATAGAAGACATGATGATTAATAGATTTCACATACACAAAATATTAGCGTAATGCTTAGAGAAAAAGTCACCTAACAGAAAGAAAACAATACATATTCAGCAAACTGAAATGTTGTGTTTTTCTTTTGTTACAGCGAGGGAAAGTGTCTCCTTCACTTTTACTTTCTCTTTCCTAGTTTGTTTCTTCTTCCATCCTTTTCTTCCTCTTCTTGGTATTAATATTAATATTAACATTCAAAAAATGTAATTACTACAGGTAGAATAAAACTAAATTGATTCATGGCTTATTATAAATTTTTCCCTTCACTTACATAACTATTACAGATACTTCCAAGTTTGTAGATTTAATTACCATTGCCTTTGGTAACAGGAGGTATATTAGTCATGTCCTTCATATTGGTTGTAGATTTTGCACATAAGGCTTTTCATAAATCATAAGCATCAACTCACTCCAGAGATTCATCCTAATGACCTGGCCAGAAACTCACTATCACTTTTTCAAGTTATAAATATAATTTTGTGAAGTGGGAAATTAAGATGACATTTAAGATTGTCCTAGGTTTGCTTACAATAAAACATCAGACTATTAAGAACAAAGTAATATATGGCTCAAGCTCAAGATAGTGGAGAAAGAAGCAAGTGAATTAAATACATAGAGTAACTTTTCCCTCCTCAAAAATCAATCTCTATAAAATATAAGAAATACATTTTAAAGTGTATTTTATACATTGCCATTAAAATGACAAATTTGAGAACTAGTTTTTAAATTATTGAAAGTTTAACATCTTAGAATCATCTACAAAATAAGAATTCTCATTATCAATATTTGTCAGTTTTCTTTCAGGTGTATATAGTAAAAAATACAACTATAAACTCTAATCACATGTTGTATAGAAACAATTATGAAAAGTAAAGTATCTTTCAAGACTGAATACACAAAAGTAGACACAGATAGGCATACTTTTAAAAGTTCATGGAAAATGGTTTTTGAAATAAAATTGGTTTGGTGTAAAAATTTTTAAATCCATGTCATCTTTTCATAATATGCATTTTCTGTCAATATTTTGGAGATTCCTATAGTCATCTAGAACATAGAAAAAAGTTCGAGTTATAAATTGTAGTTTTAATTTAAAATTATTATTAGGGTTTCTAAAGTGAGGCTAATTGGCTTTTACATCTACTATGGAAATAGGTTTGTTAGCAATTTATCACTCTTCTTCCATACAATTAGTTTAAAGTTCAAATTGGTAATAGAAAAAGCAAGCCTCAGAGGCATATGTTTATAGAAAGTGGTGGAGTTAAAAATATATAAAGAAAATACCAGTTTTGAGTGCAGTTAACCTGACATGAACTACAGAGACTTAAGACTGATAGAGCATCAGTATTATCTCTGCATTCCTGGTGATTTGGGATATTCAGGGCTAATAGCACAAAAAATATCTAGGAACCAAAGTTCCATATGGCTTTCCAAAAAATCATTGATATTTTTGGTAGTGATTATTAATTATATATTATATTGTGAATTTATCCTCTGGAAGATTGTGATTCAGGTCTTATGTGGTTCTTTTCAAATACTGCTGTTCTTTTTGTGGTTATGACTGGAAGAATTTTAAAATGTCAAGACTTTTGTTGTGTTTATTGTGAAGGTTTAAAGTATTTAGATATATATTTATACACCACATAATTACAGATTCCCTCCTCCAGCTAATCATGCATGCATATCCATTACACTCAAAGCTTCCATTCCTTAATCAAGCATTCTGTGATTACACAGATTTGAGAGATAAAAAAGGTACACCCTATAAGAACTAGCAAATCATCATTGTTAAATAAATCTGGAAAAATCAGAAAATTGACTGCTTTGGTTCTCAAAATCTCAGCTCTCATAATTAATGGATTAGTTTATAGAGGAAAATGGCACATTTTCATACAATGCATTGTTTTCTTCCTCACATTTATTTTGTTGTTTTTTATTCCTCATGGTCTATGATTAAATATTCATAAAATTCTGGTCACATTCAGCAATCAGAAAAATTGTGAATCAGATAAAAGGAGATGTAACCAAATATACCTGTCATGCCTGCTAACTCTTGCTATCACGTGATTTGTTGTGGAGTCGCTTCCAGTGGATTATTTACCTCATGAAGGCTTTGATACTTTTAAAAGTCAGCAGCAGAATTTTAGGTTTTGGCATGTTTGTCAACAGATTACACAAACATCGAGCAAATAAATATTTAAAACAACTTTTAGGGACTGGTGCTCTGGCATAATAGGTTCAACCTCCACTTGTGGTGCCAGAATCCCATATGAGCTCCCATTCGAAACCCAGCTCCACTTCCAATCCAGCTCCCTGTTAATGTGTCTGGAAAGGCAGCGGAAGATGGCTTAGGCCCCTACAACCATGTGAGACTCAGAAGAGTCCCCTGGCTCCTGGCATCAGCCTGGTCCAGCCCTAGTCAGTGAAGCCATTTGAGGAGAATTCCAGTGGATGGAAAACCTTTCTTTCCTCTCTCTCTCTCTCTCTCTCTCTCTCTCTCTCTCTCTCTCTCTCTCTCTTCTCTATAACTCTGCCTTTCAAATAAATAAAATAAATCTCAAAAAATAGAGAAAGGAAAGAAAGAAAAAGACTTTTCTTGTCAGGAGAGTTCATGCTGGGGGAGTTGTGGGTAGTGAGACAGGTAGAGAATGAGGACTATCTCTACAATAGAAGCTTCTGGCTCTGCAGATCAGCCTGGCCTCAGCTATTGTGACCATTTGGGGAATGACGGCCAATGGATGGAGGACCTTTTTCTCTGTCTCATTCTCTCCATCTGTAACTCTGCCTCTCAAATAAATAAATAAATCTTTGAAAAAGCACAATTTTTAATGCTTCTGTTGTTGACCCCTTCCTTGTAATTTTTATTTATTTATTACAGTGGACTACTAGCTGGTTATTTGAAAATTGAAGAATTTTATTCATGAAAGAAGTTTGTTTTAATATTATTTGTCCCTATATTAAAAAAAGTCATGGCCAGGGAGCAGGTGTGACAAAATATTAATGTGTCTATTACCCAGCTATCTCTATTAATAGGTTTTTGTTTAAGAGTGGCTGTGAAAATATTTCATCCTCAAAGATCCTAACACAGTATAATATAAGCGTTATTTTCTGTGAGAAATAAGAAAAGTGCTTACCGATTATTTGAGGGAACTAATTGGTATTCTACCATAGGAGGAGATTTAGAATCAGCAAGACCACTCCACATCCAAGGATTTTTTGTGATGAAATTCGAAACCTTCTGAATTAACATGAGCAGTGTTAATAGCAAGGAGCAGGATCTGTTCAAAGGTAAATATAAGCTTCCTTCAGGACAGAGTATGGGTGATCTAGGCCTGGGAGACTAAGCCCAGCGGTTTCCAATGAATTTTGGGTAGTGTACCAATGTGGTCAAATTGTAGTCACTATTGATATATTCCATGACAGTCACAAAGATAATATATATTGATAGGCTTGATCGAAAAAGGCCAGCTTTCCATAAGTGGGGAGTGACTTTCTTACTGGATGGAAAATACTTCCTTTAGAATACGATTGGCTACAATACCTTCAAAGGTAGGGAAAATATTGTCTTAAAGCTATTGAAAAGAGGGTTGCATGTTAATGTGAAGAGGGATGTTTCTGGGTATAGATAAGGAATGTACAGATAAAGAATAAGGGTTGCTCAGTGTTGCTCCAGATGGCTATGACAAAACAGGCATGCTGTGTATGTTACCCAAATCAAATGGACCTGATAGTTAAGGGTAATAGTTCTCTTAAACTATTCCTCAGCCAAGTTTTTGTTTTTTTGTTTTGTTTTTTTTTTGACAGGAAGAGTTAGACAGTGAAAGAGAGAGACAGAAAAGTCTTCCTTCCATTGGCTCACCCCCCAAATGGCCGCTACAGCCGGCACGCTGCACTGATTACTAATTACTAATTACTGATTACTAATAGTTATGAATTAAGTGTAAGACATCTGATTTCAATTTACATATATAAGAGGAATTCAGAAAATTCATAGAAAATAGCATTAAGCTATAAATATAGGGGGTGGTGCTGTGGCGCAGTGGGTTAAAGGTACGGTCTGAAGCATCAGCATCACATATGGGTGCCAGTTCTAGTCCTGGCTGCTCCTCTTCCTATCCAGCTCTCTGTTATATCCTGGGTAAGCAACAGAAGATGAGCCAAGTGCTTGGGCCCCTGTTCCCGAGTGGGAGATCCAGAAGAAGCTCCTGGCTCCTGGCTTCAGAATGTTTCAGCTCCGGCCATTGAGGCCATTTGGGGAATGAGCCAGTGGATGGAAGATCTCTGTCCCTCTCCATATCTCTACCTTTTTCTATAACTCCCTTTCAAATACATAAAAACAAATCTTTAAAAAATAAATATACGTCTTAATCAAAGTACAAAGGATGTCCAAAGCAAAAATAGGAATGTTTTTGGAAAAATGGAAGGACAAAGCTATTACTTAACATTGATAACTTAGGAGGTAAATGGAATAAATTCTCTAATTAACAAATACAGACAGACTGAATGAACTAAAAAAAAATCCAGTAAATGAAACATAGGAACACAGAATATCAAAATGTATGGGATACTGCAATAGCAATGGTGACGGGAAAGTTTATAGCAATTAGGGCTTACAACAAGAAATTGGAAAGGTATGAAATAAATGATCTAACAGTGCATCTAAAGGACCTAAAAAAGCAAGAACAAGCCAAGCTCCAAATTTTTCAAGAGGAAAGAAATAATAAAAATTATAAAAGAAATAAACAAAAATGAAAGAAAAAACATATGGAGGGGAATACATATATATGTGCTGGAAGCAAAACGTTTGTTTTTTTTTTCAGTAAAAAAAGTTGATATCATTGGTCCAACTAACCAAAATAAGAAAAAAGGAGAAGACCAAAATTAATAAAATCAGAGATGAAAAAGGAAATGTTACAATGGATGCCATAGAAATAAAAAGAATCATCAGGAATTATTAGAAACAGCTATATGTGAAAAAATTGGAAGCTCCTGAAGGAATGCATAGATTTCTGGACACATGATATTTACCAAAATTGAGGCACAGAGACAAAAAATGTGAATAGACAAATAACCAATTGAATCAGTCATAAATACCCTCCCAAAAATGAAAAGCTAAGGACCAGAAAGTTTCACTGCTGAACTGCACAAACTTTTAAAGAAGAACAAATTCCAATTCTTCTCAATCTATTTAAAACAATTAAAAGAGAAGGAATCTTCCCCTCAAGCTCCATTTGTGAGGCCAGCACAATATTCATTAAAAATCAGACAAAAAATACAATAAGAGAGAACTCTAGACTAATATCACTGCTGAACACGGATGCAAAATACTTAATAAAATAATAGCTAGTTGAATCTAACTACACACAAAAAATATCTACATGGACCATGTGGAATTTATCTCCAGGGATGCAGAGATGGTTCAACATACACAAGTCAATAAACACATATATCACTTCAACAATGAATAATAAAAACAGTATGACTATCTGAATAGCTGGAGAGAAAGCATTCGATAGAATACAACACACTTTCTTGATTTAAAATAAAAACCCTTAAGCAAATTTCATGCAGAAAAACATACCTGAAAACAATCGAAGAAATATCCAACACACCCACAGCCAACATCATATTGAATGGGGCAACCCTTGAAATATTTCCACTAAGATGTGGAATCAGAAAATGATACCCAAAACAATATTAAGAAAAGAAAAAAATCTGGCTGGCGCCACAGCTCAATAGGCTAATCCTCCGCCTGCAACTCTGGCACACTGGGTTCTAGTCCAGGTCAGGGCACCGGATTCTGTCCCGGTTGCCCCTCTTCCAGGCCAGCTCTCTGCTGTGGCCCAGGAGTGCAGTGGAGGATGGCCCATGTCCTTAGGCCTTGCACCTGAATAGGAGACCAGGAGAAGCACTTGGCTCCTGGCTTTGGATCAGTGTGGTACGCCGGCTGCAGCGTGCTGGCCGCAGTGGCCATTGGAGGGTGAACCAACGGTAAAGGAAGACCTTTCTTTCTGTCTCTCTTTCTCATTGTCCACTCTGCTGTCAAAAAAGAAAAAAGAAAAAAAAGAAAGAAAAAAAATCCAAGGAATAGAAGTTGGAGAGGAAGAAGTCAAATTTTCTCTGTTTGTAGATGGCTTGATTCTGTAAATAGGGGAACTAAAAGATCCACTCAGACACTATTGCAGATCATAAGAGAGTTCAGCAAAGTTGCAGGATACAAAATCAACACACAAAAATCAATAGCATTTGTATACATAATCAATGTCCTGTTTGAGAGAGAACTTTTAAGCTCAGTTCCATTCACAAGAGATACAAAAATTTTAAATACCTGGGGATAAATTTAACAAAAGATATGAAAATCTCCATGAGGAAAATTATATCACATTAAAGAAAGAAAAAAACACATACACTAAAGGAAAAATTTTAACATGTTTGTGAATTGGAAGACTTAAAATCATCAAAATATCCATAGGATCCAAAGGATTTTACAGATTAAATACAATGCTATTCAAAATATGAAGGACTTTTTTTTCTCAGATATTGAAAAAAATGACCATAAAATTTATATGGAAACACAAGAGATTCCAAATAGCTAAATCAATCTAAATAATAAAAACAAAGCCTGAGTCTTTACAATATGAAGTTTTAAGGATACACTATAAGGCTGTTATAATAAAAACAGCCTGGTATTGGCACAAAATAGACATATGGACCAATAAAACAAAATAGATAACTCAGAGATTAATTTATATGCCTACAATAAACTAATCCTTGACAAAATAACTAAAATCACCTCCTGGAGAAAGGAAATTTGTTCAACAAGTAGTGTTTGGAAAGCTAGATCTCTGGCCAGCGCCACGGCTCAATAGGCTAATCCTATTCCTTGTGGCACCGGCACACGGGGTTCTAGTCCCAGTTGGGGTGCTGGATTCTGTCCTGGTTGCCCCTCTTCCAGGCCAACTCTCTGCTATGGCCCGAGAGTGCAGTGGAGGATGGCCCAAGTCCTTGGGCCCTGCACCCACATGGGAGACCAGGAGAAGCACCTGGCTCCCGGCTTTGGATCGGCACAGTGTGCCAGCAGCGGCGGCCATTGGAGGGTGAACCAACGGAAAGGGAAGACCTTTCTTCTGTCTCTCTCTCTCACTGTCCACTCTGCCTGTAAGGAAAAAAAAAGAAAAGAAACAAAGCTAGATCTCTGCATGCAGAAGGGTAAAAGAAGACCCCTTACCTTACATCTTATACAAAAATCAACTCACAATGGATCAAAGATCTAAACCTAAGACCTGGAACAATCAAATTACTAGAGAAAACAGAGGAAACTCGGAAAAACATTGGCATAGCCAAAGACTTTTTGGAAAAGACCCTAGAAGCACATGGAATGTTGGGGCTAAGAAGCTTTTGTACAGCAAAGGAAGCACTCAACCAAGTGAAGAGGAAACTGACAAAATAGGAGAAAACGTGGGCAAACTATATGCCTCATAAAGGATTGATACCCAGAATATCAATCAAGGCATTCACAAGCATGGAAATCCCAAAAATGACTAAGTAAAGCCAAACGGAAGACACCTGAACAAGATATCAAGGATGAAACCACTCTTCTAATCTGCAAAGCTTCTACCCACTCTATAAATGGTAAAGCAGATTTGAGATATATTTCTCCTGCTTCCTTATTCACAAATAGTAGTAGCGTGGTCTTTCTCCCCTCAAAAGATCAACTTCACAGCACATGGCTGGGAGAGCAGGGACCAATAGCAATGGCCATCTTACTTTGTGTTATATCTACTTTTGCTTCTCAAATCTCTTTATTTACTTATACCCTTGGGTTCTTGCTAAATTATATTAAACAATGTATATTCATTGAAACGCTAGGTCATTATTAAATAATATAGATATTTAAACAAAATTGCTGAATATGTATTTCCAAGTTTTTGACTTATATTAAAGAGAAACTGAAACTCTTCATTTCTGCTAGTAAATACATCCCATGCCACAGTGAAAATTTATAGTATGAGGAAATACATGTTTCTAGACATTATGATCATAGATTTTATAATCAATAGAATGTTAGTGTGACAGGTAAAAGTAGAAATGATAAAGTAATCAGTTCTATTCAAGGAAAACACACTCTTGGTAAGTAATAGCAGGAAACATGAAGAATGTGCTTTAGTTAAGGGAAAAAGAAGTAATTTTTTTTCTAAAGAATAATGTCTGATCATTCCATAATGTAAATAAGGAAAAGTATAGTGTAATAATAAATAGATTGAACAAAATTGCAAGCTTATGAAAGAGTAATCTTGGACAAGCAATTTTATGTGTGTTGAAGCTAAGAACTGAAAGGATATTTCTATTAATTGTTCTTCTGGTTTGAATGTTTGTCGCCTGTAAAAATTCTGTTGAAATTTAATTTCCATTGTAACCATATGAAGATGGAGGAGCTTAGAGATGATTAGTGTGAGATTAATCCAGTTATAAAAGGGCTATGACTTCCCTTTACCTCTTTACCTTTCTATCTCTTTCAGAGTGGGTAGAACCTCTGCCTGGAGGATAGGACATTCCAGGCTCCAACCTAAAGTCAACATCATCAAACTTGCAAACACCATGAGAAAGGATATCCTAGCAGCCAAAAAGTGAGCCAGTAAATTTCTATTCTTTGCAAATTAGTCAGTCTCTCGGGTATTCTGTAATGTAGCACAAAAGAAATTGAGAGGGTCAAAAAATACTGAACCTTATATCAAAACTATACTGGTACAAAGCATGCTTGGTGTCTTTTATCTGCTCATGTTTAACTAGTTCTTCGTTAAGCTACATTCTTTTTTTGTAAGGCTGTATTTATTTGAGAGGCAAAGAGACAGGTGTGGGGAGAACACTGAGAAAGAGGATCTGCTGGATCATCCCCAAATGCCTACAATAGCTAGGGCTGGGCCATCCTGAAGCTGGAAGCTGGGAATTCCATCTAGATCTCCCGTTGGATAGCAGGGGTCCAAGTACTTGTGTCATCATCTTCTATTGCCTTTCCAGCTACATTAGCAGAGTATCAAAAGGCAGAGTAGCCATGACTTGGATCAGTACTCTCATATAGAATGTGGGCATCACAAGTGCTGTCTTAATCTACTGAGCCATATTGCCTGGCCCAGTTCCTTTGAACATAGTATTCATTGTTAATTATTGACATCAGATACTTGTATCCAAATTTTTTCAATTTTCTAAAATTTTTATTCATTTTTCTTTCTTTAATAGTATCTTTTCTAAAATTTTATGACATACAGTTTTTTTTATTACCACTACAATAGCCCAATAAAATATATAATGAGTGATACTTGAAGATTTATAATCAAGGTAATTTTTATTTCTTTAAAAGATTCTTTCTATGCAAAAAAACATATCCTCTTCCCCCTACCCATAGGGAGAGGGTACATAGACTCTATAAACCAATGATAAAATCAAGTACTAAAAGTTTTAACTTATATTAGTTAAATATTAACTGATTGAAATGAAATACTTTTGACTCACTGACTAATTCAAATAGATACAGAAGTTCTGAATTTCCAAAGGCTTTGTGCAAAATCTTTAGCCAGGATCTATATTGCAAGAGTATAGATTGTTGGAGAACAGATTTAATGAGAACAAATTGTGGGGTAGAGAATGGTGCAAGATCTTCCTGGGCAGTAGGGCATGGCAATATGCACTGTAGATGCATTGAGGGGAAATGCAGTAGCAGGGAACTTGGGGACTGGTCATTTGCTTTCCATTTGGAAGCAAAGGAGGAGACTATCAAATGGGGAAACCACAAATTAATCTAGAACTTAAATGAATATATATCCAAAAGTACCAACTTTTAAAATAGAAATAAGTTCATATCTGACATCTGAATGGTGGAGATCATTACAAAGTGGCAGAATTTAATACTTTATTATACGTACATGTTTGAGCATCTTCATAGAGCTCAGAATTGAAACAATGTACTTAATCCCACTTTAGAGTGTTGGACTAAAAAGAATTTTCAGATATTTGCCAAATCTGTTGCTTCTTAGCTAATTAGAATCATGTTATAAAAAAAGAAAATACCTTTTTTGTACATCTGAGTCATGAATCCATATTTAGAATGTAAATTTAAAACTTACCCACATTTTCTTAAAATTCTTACACATAGATGAGCCATTTTAACCATTTATGAAATTGTACATTTTATTAAAAGCACGGGGCTGGTGCTATGGCATAGTGGATAAAGCCACTGCCTACAGTGCCAGCATCCTATATGAGCAATGGTTCAAGTCTTGGCTGCTCCACTTTCAATCCAGCTCCCTGCTATATAAAGCATGGGTGATGGCCCAAGTCACTTGGCTCCTGAAGTCATGTGGGAGACCCAGAAGAAGCTCTTACTGCCTGGCTTCAGATCGGCCAACCCCAGGCCATTGCAGCCATTTAGGGAGTGAGCCAGTTGATGGAAGATCTCTCTCTCTCTCTCTGCCTCTGATTCTGTAACTCTGCCTTTCAAATAAATAAATAAATCTTTTTTTAAAAAAAGAATTAAAAACACATGGAGAAAAGTAACGGCGTTTTTAAAAGAAGCACTAATGCCTATTCTTTTCTCAGAATCAACGTTTTTTAGATTAACCACAATGATTTTCAAATGATCCATGGTGGTTTCTGAATCTGATATCTGGAGTGGTTTCTCTTAACTATATGGTCTCCCTCAACCATATTCTGTTGTAACTTAAGAAGACACCCCTACATGTTTTCGATGGCAAAGTAGAATACTGCTGAGTAGATAAATTGTACATACACATTTTATTATCTTAACAGTTCTTTCTCAACAGTACATTCAATATTGATGTGTTTAATTGATAATAACTTTTACAGTTTCTTTTTTTTTGGTACATGCTTACTATAGAGTTTAAATAGGTTAACAAACTGTCCATCAACAGTTATAGTATGGTTAAGACTATAATGCTTTCTTGAATTTTGGGTTTCTGTGTATGTATGTCTGTAGGTTTCTGTTAGCTGCATGTTTTCTGAAGAAATATGACTAAATGCATAAAAATCCCCAGTGATCGACAGAGCATCAGAAGGATTTTGTCATTAATGCTGCACTCATGGGGTCCTAACGTGAGTCCCCATTACGTTTTACAAAAGAACGATGAAATCATGAGATGTTACACAGAAGACCAGAATCAGAAATGAGACACAGTGAGAAGATGCAGGAAATACTAGAGACACAATTTCCTCGATTTGTAATTTTGCCCAGGGCTTGTTTTATTTTCCACTTATGATTTACAACTATGGGAGATCCCTGAGCACTTACATGATTTCACATTATCATCTTTTTGCTTTCTGGAAAAATGTGAGTGCATTTGAACAGCTGACATTGACACAGAGTTTTGTTTAGCATGGATATGCTCCAAAAATTTTAGTTCATACTTGGGAGACTGCCTGTCACCTAATGGTATTGTCCATTACACTTTGGTGAAGAAATTTACAGTATTTAATCACCTGCAAATGTGTGTGAACAAAGGCTAAGGGATGAAGACACAAACAATGCTTTAGCTGCCCCTTTCCTTTCAAGCATAAGTGAAAAGTGTTTACCTTCCCTGTCTCCAACACACAGGAGGAGCCTGCTCCCCAGTGCCAGCACTGTCACCTACATGGTGTTAATCAAAGGTTTAGCCCTGTCATTAGTGGAGCCAAGGCAGGAAATACTGGTTCCGACTAGCAATAATAAAAAATACATTCAGTAAGTGCAGTGTGTGTGTGTGTGTGTGTGTGTGTGTGCATATAATGCTTCACCATATTTTTAAAGTTACTGAGTAAGCAAGTTAGACTTAATAGGAAGGAATGGTTTGAAGACAGAGTGCCAAGAAGAAAGTTTGTTTTCTGTTCATGAATAAGTGTGCATGAAGAGGAAACAGAGCTGATACCTGTGAGAGGTAGGTAAGTCATTATTCACTTAATTCCCAGTTGCTATCATATGTATACCATATGTGTAAGAAAATGATTATACAAGTTTAAAATATCATGAAGGAGAATCCTGAAAAACATGTCATCAGATTTGCTTACAAATCTCAAAATAGCTTTGCATAGTCCAACTTGAATTTGGGAAGCAGCTATACTCATCAATACTACTTACTAACAATCTTATTAGGTGAATGCTATCGTTTGAAGGTGTTTTGTCTTCTAGAGAGATTTGTCCCCACTCTGTTTATGCAAGAGATGGCGGGACCCTTACGAGGTGGAGTCAAGCGAGACACAGTTGGGTCATTGACAGCACTGCCCTTGGCAGGAAGTGGTGCAGTTCTCATGGAACCCTGATTAATTCTTGTGAGAGGGTTACTATAAAGCAAGACTGGCCTCTCTCCAACTCTTTCTGGCTTCCTACCTCTAACGTATGTTTTTGCCATACCACCAACCACCACTGTAGAACAAAGCCAACAGGGTATTTACCAGTCAGTCAATGATGACACCATCCCACTGAATCAACAAAATTATGAGCAGAATAAATTCTTTTCTTTGAAAGTGATGCAGCTGCAGGTATTTTGTTATAGTGTCAGTGACTGATTTCATAAACAATTCAAAGAGATAATATTCTCTGTAATCTACAGATTATAATGATTTTTATGTAGATATTAAAGTCATGAACAGTCAAGTTTATAACTATAGCCATTTGAAAAGGAAAATATTAGATAAAACCAAAGCTATACAAAATATCAGGGAACTTTTTTCTTGACTAGTCAAGTGCAAAAAGCAAAATTATTTACAGAAAGGTTAGTTGGGTATCAAATTGTTTTCAATAACTTGAAATGTTGATTACTTGATTTTGATATTTATAAAGGCGTTTAGTATCATCAGCTAGAGAAGAAAAACCATAGCAATCAACACAGAAATAGTGGTTGAGAAAAACCTAACCTTATCCATTAGAAGCTTCATTTAATCATATTCAGTGATGAAAATGCTTTAATTCACCTAATGAGTGATTTGTTGTATTACATTGAAGGCTTATTACATATAGTTCTAGATGTTTTAGCCACTGCAATAAATCAAGAAAAATAAGTAATTGAATGCAAAGAAACAAATAACACTGTCTCAATTTGATGATAATATAATTGCATATGTAGAAAATCTTAAGTATTGTGCAAGTACTTATAAAAGTAATAAATCAGCATAGAAAGTTTGCATGACACAACACTGTAAGAGGAGTCTGATTTCCCTTTTTTCTGTTGGTCTGCAGCACCTTTTCAGTCTCGTTCCTCTTTCCTTTTTGTCCAACTTCTAGACAAGCCAAGTGGAAAGTATGAGTGGTCCCTCCTTTTGTAACTGTAGGGAATTCAAAACATATAAGCCCTTCCAGTTTGCTGGAGCAATTAATGCATGCTCACTCTTTTAGCACAATAAAACTGCAAGCCAATTTTCTCTCCTACTATTGTATAAAAACAGGTTTAGCTGAAGCAATCCAGGCAAAGAATGTTGTGAGAATAATTACTCTATTGACTATGGAGGCTTACTGTATTATTGCAATAAAAATTACCTCAAAATATATTATGATCATAGACATAAAATATGCAACTTTCAGAACAAGGAGAAAAATCTTAGGTGAAGAGCTATGTAGAGTTCTTAGCCCTGACGTGAAAGCACATTCCATAAAAGACAAGTTTATAATCTGAACCTTATCAAAATCACAAATATTTGTTGTGCAAAAGCTAATGTGAAAGAGATGAGGAGAAAAGGCATGTTCTGCAGGAAAATATTTATCAATTACATCTTTGCTATAGAATTAACACTCAAAATACAGTCACACAAACTTTAATGTTAATACTAAATAGCTAAATATCCAATTTTGAAATGAACAAAACACAGACATTGCCTATTAATTATCAGGGAAAGGAAAATTAAAACAATAAAGGTTTTGTGCTCACATTAATGACTGCAAAGATCCTTTGTGTGGTTGTTGTGAATGTGCAGGTGGGGTGTGTAGCTATGGTAGGCTTGCCTGGGAATTGATCTCCTGGGCAGAGAGGGGGTAGACAGTGATCACAACACCACCCATGAGCATACCTGCCCCCATGCTGACAACAGAGATCTATCACACCCAAAGTGGGTGTCACTGTGGACTCATGTATCAAACTCCAGCATTCACCAGAGCTCTGTGGCCCCACCCCATACACACCTCTGACTATCCACTGAAGGAACAGACACTCTACTAAATCACAGAGGCATATTTCAAAGATAAAAGCCATCAGAGCACAAAACCAACAAGCAGTTCCACAGATGCCTAAAAACACAAGAAATATGAACAAGGAAGAAAACAAAACCACCACAAAGGAACACAACAACACTTCAATATTTGAATGTGAAGATAAAGAGATTGATGAAATGCCTGAAAAGGATTTCAAAAGTGTGATCAGAGGATTACTCAAAAGCTAGGAGAATGAAATTCATGAATTAAAGAAATCAATACAGTACATGGATGAAAAATTTTCCTGTGAGAGAGAGATTTTGAAGAAAGATCAAACTGAAATATTAGAAATGAAAAATTCAGTATGTCAAATAAAAAATACAGTGGAAAGCCTTAACAATAGAGTCGGTGAGGCAGAAGAAAGAATATCTGAGCTATAACACCAATCTTTTGAAATATCTCAGTCAGACCAAAGAAATAATAAAGATAAAAGAATAAAATTTTTGAAAAATTCAAAATAGGGATTGAGATTTATGGGATACTATCAAATGGCCACTTATACAAGTCTTTTGAGTTCTTGAAATTGTAGGAAAAGAGAATAGATTAGAAGGCCTATTCAGTGAAATAATAACAGAAAACTTCCCTAATTTGGAGAAAGGGAATTGCAAATACAGGAAGCCCATAGAAGTCCAAGTAGACATGACCAGAAAAGATCTTCACCACACATATTGTAGTCAAACTTTCAACAATAAAACATTAAGAAAAGGTCCTAAAATGTGCATGAGAGAAATGACGTATTAACTTCAGAGGATCTCCAATTAAGACTCAAAGCTGATTTCACTTCAGAAACTCTATGGACTATGTATGAAAGAATGCAGAGACATAGTAAAACTGTCAACCCAGAATTCTGTACCCTGCAAAGACTTCATGTTTTAATGAAGGTGGGGGCCAGCACTGTGGCCTAGAGGGTAAAGCAACTGGCTGCAGTGCCAGCATCCCATGTGGACACTGGTTCGAGTCCCGGCTGCTCTACTTTCCATCTAGCTCTCTGCTATGGCTTAGGAAAGCAGTAGATGACCCAAATACTTGGGCCCCTGCACGCATGTGGGAAACCCAGAAGAAACTCTTGGCTCCTGGCTTCAGATGGGCCCAGCTCCAACTGTTGCAGCCAACTGGGGAGTGAACCAGCAGGTGGAAGACCTCTCTCTCTCTCTCTCTCTCTCTCTCTCTCTGCCTTTCTTCTCTCTGTGTAACTCTTTCAAATAAATAAATAAATCTTAAAAAAAGAATGATAGTGAAGTAAAGACCTTCTATAACAAACAGAAAATGAAAGAATTTGTTATCATTCACATAGCCTTATAAATGATGCTTGAGAATGAAACATAGAAAGACAGACATCATTATGGAAAAAATGTTAAGACAGAAAAATTCCTAGCAAAATACAAAGGAAATCAAAGCAAACATTAGATACATTTTTGGAAACACAGTAGGGCCAAGTCATTACTTATCAATAATAACCATGAATTTAATTGTCCTAAATTCTCCAGTTAAACTGGCCTATATTCTTCAATTAATGATACAGAATGACTGAATCGATTAAAAAAGATGATTTAACTATTTTCTGACTGCAAGAAAAACATTTCATCAAAAAGGATACACACATACTGAAAGTGAAATGATGAAAAAGTTATCCCATTCTAATGGAAAGCAAATAAAAGCAGGAATAACCATGCTGATGTGAAACAAAATTGATTTTAACACAAAAAAAATGTTAAAAAAATTATATAGAACAGCATATGTCATGATTAAGGGATCAATTCAACAGGACAATATGACTATATTAAATGTATAAACACCCAATACCAGGGCCCGTGGCTATTTAAAAGCAATGTTAATGGATCTAAAGGGATCCATACATAATAATAATGAGAGACTTCAAAACCCCGCTTCCATCAATGGACAATCAACTAGACAAATCAACTAGACAAAAAAATAAAGAAACAACTGAACAAATCTACACTATGGATCTAACTGATATTTACAGAGTATTTTATCCTTCAGCTAAAGAATATACATTCTTTTCATCAATGCAAGGAGCTTTCTCTGAGATAGACAATCTGCAAGTATCAACAAATTCAAAAAAATTGAAATCATACCATGTATCTTTTCAGACCACAATGGAATGAAGCAGGAAATTAAAAACCTATGAAACTCCAGAAAGTATGCAAACACATGGAGACTGAACAACATGCTCCTGAGTGAACAATGGGTCATAGAAAAAAATAAAAAATTTCTGGAAATGTATGAAGAGGACAACACAGCATATCAAAACCTATGGGATGCAGCAAAAGCAGTGTTAAGGGTGAAGTTTATGGCAATCAGTGTTTACATCCAGGAATTGGAAAGGCATCAAATAAATAATCTAACAACACATCTCAAGGACCTGGAAAAACAATAACAAGCTAAACCCAAAATAACGAGGAAAGAAATAAATAAAATGAGAGAAGAAATAAACAAAATTAAAACCAAAAATGGTACAAATTTCAGTGAAATAAAGAGATTAAAAAAATAGACAAAACTGATGCACTGTTGACCCGTTACCAAAAAAAAAAAAAAAGAGAGAGAGAGAGAGAGAGAGAGAGGGAAATGACTGAAATTAATGCAATAAGTGCTGAAAAAGGAAAATGTTACAACAGATATCTTAGAAATAAAAAGAACTGTCATGAATTACTATAAACAGCTACCTTCCAACAAATTGAAAATCTAGAAGAAATTGAGAGATTTCTGTACTCAAGCAATATATAAAAATTGAGTGATGAAGGCATAGAAAACATAAATAGGAAAATAATCAAGACAGAAATTAAACCAATAATAAAGACCCTTCTCAAGAAGAAAAATCCATGGACCAGAGAGCTTCACTGCTGGCTTCTACCAGACTTTTAAAGAAGAGCTAATTCCAATTCTTCTCAAGATATTCAAAACAATTGAAAGGAAGGGGATCATACCAAACACCTTCTATGAGGTCAGTATCACCTTAATTCCAAAACCAGAAAAAAACACAGTATCGAGAAATATAGACCAATATCACTCATGAATACAGCTGCAAAAATCCTCAACAAGATACTAGCTACTTAAATCCAACAACACATCAGACAGATCATTCACCCAGAACAAGTGGGATTTATTCAAGGTATGCAGGAATGGTTCAACATTCACAAATCAATGAGATATACACATTAAAAAACTAAAGGATAAAAATCATGTAATTATTCAATAGATGCAGAGAAAGTATTTAATAAAATACAATATCCTTTCCTTATAAAAACCTTAAGCAAATTGGATATAGAAGGAACATTCCTTAACACAATCAGAACAATGTATGAAAAACCCACAGCCAGCATCATATTGAATGGGGAATAGTTGGAAGCATTTCCACTAAGATCTGGAATCAGAAAAGGATGTCCACTTTCACCATTGATATTCAATATAGTAATGGAAGTTTTAACCAGAGCAATCAGACAAGAAAAAGAAATCAAGGCATGCAAATTCGGAGAAAATCACATTATCCACATTTGCAGATATTTGTAGGGAACAAAAAGTCTCCACTAAGAGACTATTGGAACTCATATGAGTTTGTTAAAGTTGTAGGATATAAAATCAACATACAAAAATTAATAGCCTTTGTATACACAAACAATGCCAGGCTGAGAAAGAACTTCTATATCAGTACAAGTCAAAATAACTACAAAATTATTTAAACACTTTGGAACAAATTTGACCAAGGAGGTCAAAGATTTCAATAACAGAAATTACAAAACATAAAAAAGAAGTACAAGATGACATACAAAAAGGAAGAATCTTCCATGTTCATGGATTGGAAGAATTGATATATTCAAAATATCCATACTATTTAAATTAATATTCAGATTCAATAATATCCCTATCAAAATACCAATGATACTCTTTTCCTATCTAGAAGAAATGATGTTAAAATTCATATAGAAACAAGAGACCTTGAATAGCAACAGTAATCTTAAACAACAAAAACAGCCAAATGCATCACAGTTTTAGACTTCCAGAAATACTATAAAGCAGTTATAATCAAATCAGACTTGTGTTGACAAAAATTAGACAGGTAGACAAATGGAACAGAATAGAAACCACAGAAATAAATCCATGCTTCTACCAACATCTTTGACAAATGTGCTAAAATTACACTCTGGAGAAAAGATAGTCTCTTCAACAAACGTTGCAGGGGAAATTGGATCTATACATGCAGAAGTATGAAACATGACCCCTACCTTACCACTTGTACAAAAATCACTCAAAATGGATCAAGGATCTAAATATATGATCTGATATCATCAAATTACTAGAGGAAAACATAGGGGAAACTGCAAGACATTGGCACAGGCAAAGACTTCTTGGAAAAGACCCCAGAAGCACAAGCAGTAAAGACAAAAAGGGACAAATGTGATTACATCAAGCAAAGAAGCATCAAGACAGTAAAGGAACCACTCAACAAAGTTAAGGGGAACATGGGAGGGCAATCTAACTATGACATCTGTCACCCCATTGATCGCCAGGGTTGATTTGGTAGATATGGCTGGCTAGGCGAGTGTCCTCTTCCTCCCTCACCATTCCATGTGTGTCCCTCCTGAAGCTGTGTGCTTGGTCAAAGAGGATGAATTTCCCCACTAGAGGAGGACCAGTCTTCAGTCAAGGGATTATGAGTAGCTGCACTCCTCTGCCAGAATCTTCACACAAGTTCTCAAAGTGAAGAGGCAACTGACAGAACGGAGAAAATATTGCAAACTATGCAAATGATAAATCATTCATATTCAGGATATTTAAGGAGTTCAAGAACTTCAACAACAGCAAAGACAATGCTGTTTAGAAATTGACTAAGGAAATTACAGATATTTTTCAAAGGATCAAATACAAATGGCCAACAGACACATGAAAAAATGCTCAAGATCAGTAACCATCAGGGAAATGCAAATCAAAACCACAATAAAATTTCACCTCACTCAAGTAAGAATGGCTGTGGTACAAAAATCAAAAAATAATAAATCAATAAATTTTGGTGAGGATGTGGGGAAAAAGGTTCCCCAGTCCACCGTTGGTGGGAAGAAAAGCTAGGATAGGCATTCTGGACGACATTATGGAGATACCTCAAAAAGCTGAAAATAGATGTACCATATAACCCAGGTATACCACTCCTGGGAATTTGCCCAAAGAAAAAGAGATCAGCAAATGAATGAATTTTCTGTATGCCCATGTTTTTGTAGCTCAATTCACAATAGGTAAGATATGGAGTCAACCCAGATGGCCATGAACCAATGACTGGATAAAGAGAATGTGGTATATTTACTCTATGGAATACTACTTAGCCATAAAAAAACAATGAATTCATGTCTTTTGCAACAAAATGGATGCAACTGGAAATGATTATACTTAGTGAAATAAGCTAGTCCCCAAAAGACAACTACTATACATTTTACCTGATCTGTGGTAAGTAATAGAGTAAAAGTTTATAATGTATACAAATGAAATTCACATTTTGTGATTTGATTATTGTTTACAGCCCTGTCTCTACTGTTGAGGAACAGTGTTTTGGGGTATTTTTCTTCTAACTATGTGTTGAATTCTATACTTAATGAAGGGTTAATCTTATGATTTCAAAATAAGCAAAATATTTCACTGTAAAAAATGAGATTTCAGTACATGAAATAGTAACTTTCAAAAATATTGTAAATAGAAAATTCTAGTGGGAAAATAAAGAAATTGGGTCGCTCATACATTGCAGTAGAAATGTAAATGGTATAGCTAGTCTTTAAAATTTTGTGACTTTCCACACATGCACATAACACTGGGTCTTTGTCCCAGTAGAGCAAAATTTGTGTTAACAGAGAAAATAAAACACAGGTGTTCATTGCAACTTTCTTAGTAAAAACCAAAATTGGGAATCTTCCTAGCTGTTCTTCAAATAGTTAAAATGTGGTACATACACCGTACGATGCAACTCAGAAATAAAAATAATGAGTTAGAGACATGCAACAACTTCTATGACTCTCCTGGGAATCATGGAGCATAGAAAGTATCACTCTCAAATGGAATACATTTCGTATGGTTTCACTTTTAAAACATGTTCAAAATGTCAAGTTTTAGAAGTGGGGACAGTTTAGTGGTTGTCAATGGATAGTGATTGACAGCAGGGATGTGGACATATTTAAATAAGGGAACTCGGAGGGATCCTTGTTGTATTGGGATTAGTCGATGTTTTGCCTATATAGCTATTGTACAGCTGAGTATAGGTCAATGATTTATAATAAAGTTATGACCCAACAAACCCATTATATGTTGGAAATACTACAAGTTAGAAATGCATAGAATAACCTAACCTCCTGAACACCGTTCCTGATAAACACAGTAGATTGTGGAGGATTACTCCATACCCTCAGTATTGCTAAATGACAGAGAGCTGTGGCTGACTAAAGCAGTCAAGACCAAGTGCTGTGTCACATTTTATTGTCCTGGACAAGGATCAAATTTAAAACCTGAAGTAATGATTCTACTGCATATTTAGCAGTTTTTGACTTATGCTGGAGTTGAAATAGTCTCAAACTACCATAAATCAGGGGGCATGTGTACACTTGTGCAATTGAGTACAGGTAAAATTGGAGAACTCTGAGTAAGATTTGTCATTATATCCATGTAAGTATTTTGATTTTTGAAACTACTTTCTAGATTCACAAAACTGGAGAAACCACTAGTTGAAACTGGGTACAGGATCCATGGGGTTTTTATTTCTTATAATTGCTTGTTAATTTGAAATTATATCAATGCAAACTTCAATTTAAAAAGTGAAAAGAGCATCTAAAACTCAAAATGAAAATTTAAACTTTTCTGTGATCCAAATATGCATTGATTCCCTTTGTATAATTTCTAATTTTCCTGCACAATTCAAATGTTATTTAAGAAATCATGTGTTCATCAATTATAATTTGGTCTCTTCTCTAGAGAGTCTTAGTCATCATATCTATCTTTTCTTTAGAGTTTTTGTTTATTTATTTGAGAGGCAGAGTTATAGTCAGAGAGAAGGAAAGACAGAAAGAAGGTTTTCCATCTGCTGGTTCACTCCCCAGATGGCCACAATGGCTGGAGTTGGGCCAGTCTGAAACCAGGAACCAGAAGTTTTTCCAGGTCTTCCACATGAATGCAGAGGCCCAAGCATTTGGGCTATCTTCTACTGATTTCCAAGGCCATAGCAGAGAGCTGGATTAGAAGAGGAGTAGCTGGGACTCGAATTGGTGCCCATATGGGATGCTGGTTCCACAGCCAGAGGCTTAGCCTACTGCGCCAAAGCACCAGCCTCTATTCATAATATCTTTACTACACATTATATTTAGTGCTTATTGCTACACTTGTTTGTTCTTGTACACATTGGATTTTTTAAAGATTTATT
The DNA here is from genome assembly GCA_949820135.1 of Sylvilagus floridanus. Lineage (NCBI taxonomy): Eukaryota > Metazoa > Chordata > Mammalia > Lagomorpha > Leporidae > Sylvilagus > Sylvilagus floridanus. The sequence goes on along the minus strand of OX463246.1, from coordinate 27,479,405 downwards.
TATTTATTTGAAAGTCAGTGTTACACAGAGAGAGAAGAAGAGGCAAAGAGAGAGGTCTTTTATCCGCTGGTTCAATCCCCAGATGCCACAGCGCCAACCCCACATTGAATTTAATGGAAAGAACATGAAACTAGTTAACTAGTATCTGAGAGCTTGAGTACAAAAATTTTAGGAATCTACCTTTAGTGCAGCAGTTTAGATGTCACTTGAGACACTCATATGCCACATCAGTATGCCTGGGTTCAATTATAGGCTCCTGTCTTTGACCTGCCCTGCCCTGGGTATTGTGGGCTTTTGATGTATAAACAAGCAGATAGGAGATTCTCTCTCTCTCTCTCTCTCTCTCTCTCTCTCTCTCTCTCTCTCTCTCTCTCACCTTCCTGTTGAAATAAATAAAAAAGAAAAAGAAAAAGTTTACTTCTGTTCTATTCAAAGTCTTCAAAAGGCTCATAGAAATTTATATTAGGAAAAACCTATGAATAGATTTCAAAATTTTGCATCCAAGAAAACATCTTTTAATTCCATTTTCCCATGAGCTTTCTGATGTATCCTCTTAAAAGGCGGAAATGTAAAATACGTACTTTGATCCACTGTTGGAATTTCCAGAAATTATATTCTAATCATTTAAAAAATCTATTTATAACATATTAATTTCAAGGAAGTTTAATTTGGGCCATGAAGGAAGTGTCTCAGCTTCTTCTACAAAACTAGCTTGACAAGTAAAAATATAAAGGAAGCCCTTTGTTTCACTAAATTGCCATCATTATTTTCAGCTTTTAAAGTTAATATTGTACCACACTTCTGTGTACTTGACAATGTGTTCACTTCATTTTTCCTTCTCATACTTTTATGTGAGAAAATACAACACTAAATGCAGAGTACAGAGAATGGATTTCTGAGAACCAAATTAAGAAACAAATTTCACAATGATTGGAAAATGATTAATATTTGAAGAGTGATCTTTCAGTTATGAAGGTGAAGCTTGACTTATAATTTTCCCTTGTTACTTCAAGGATAGCTTTTGTTGATTTTTAATTCAGTTGAAAAATATGGGACTATTGGAACATAACTCATTCTAAAGTCTTGATTTCATGATATCAGACATCATATAACTGAAATATTAAAATATTTAGTTATGTTTTTTAAAAAATGAACAAAGAAATTAAATATAGCTCTTAGGTATTATTTTAAAACCTCATCTCTAGTATTTGAAAGAACTGTTGGCATGGTTTTCTGCAGAGGAATTATAAATATATGCTACTTAAAAGTTTGCCTTTAGAGAATGACATTGAGTGTCAGAGTAAAAATATTTGTGTCTGGGTTTCTTCTCACATGGCATGGTTGGAAAAAGAAAGAAAAGTGCCAAAGAAAAGGCATCCGTGTCTGTTACACTTTTCATTCCTTGCAATGCGTGTTCAATGTAAGCCTGTGTGTGCATATAACTGAATAAATAATCTATGAATATATGTGATTTTAGATTTTCCATGGTTGGTATAATAGCAAGAGAAAACTTTGAAATTCACATAGATCAGCCCAAGAAATTTTCAAAACATTTTATCCAGTAATATTAAAGAAAGTTTCTACCTACTTTGTAAGTTACCTTCTTTCAACTCTCTTTGCTCAGATTTAGAACTCCTGATAATTGAAACCTTTTTTTTTTTTTCCAGAGGTAAATCTACAGACAGACAGGAAGAGACACAGAGAGAGGCTGGTTCATTCACTGGTTCAATCCCAAAATGTCTGCAATGGCCACAGCTGGGCCCACCCGAAATCAGGAGCCTGAAGCTTCTTCCAAGTCTCCCACATGGGTGCAGGGGTCCAAGCACTTGGGCCTGTTTCTATTATTTCCCCAGACCATCCGCAGAGAGCTCAATCAGAAGAGAAGCACCTGGGACACAAACAGGCACCCATATGGGATGCTGGAGTTGCAGGTGGAGGCTTAGCTTACTATGCCACAGCACTGGCCCTGAAACTTTTCTTATGAAATCATGTTTTTTTTTCTTTTAAATCATACAGCTTTCTTTGTCAGAGATTTTAGAATTTGAAATGTTCTTTATTATGTTCTGTTTTAGCCTGCATAAATACATTTACCAGGCATATTACATTTTGTCATATTTATTATATTTTAAATGATTAATTAATTTATTTAAATGGCTCAGTTACAAAGGGGGGGCATAAATGGAGGGAGAGAGAGAGAGAGAAACAGAGAGAGAAAGACAGAGATACAGAAAGACAGAGAGATAGAGAGACAGAGAGAGAGAGAGAACACTTTCATCTTCTGGGTCATTTCTCCAATGTTTACAACAGCCATGACCGGGCCAGGCTGAAGCCAGGAGCCCAGAACTTCTTCATTTCCTATGTGAGTGGGAGGGGCCCAAGAACTTGGGCCATTTTTCACTACCTTCCCAGGTCCATTAGCAGGGACCTGGATAGAAAGTAGAGCCAGCACTTGTACTAGACATCCAATTGGGATGCTGATGAGGCAAAAATGGTTTAACTCACTGTGCCAAAATGCTGGCCTCTGTAATATTAATTCTTATAATCCTGTGCATTGTTGATTAGGTGTTTATAATTCATCAGTTAAATTTTTGTTACCAAGAATAGAGAAAATAAGATACTGTTTTTAACTAATTTTGATATATTGTTAAGCATACAATATCAAAAGAGCCATGAGGGATTACTATCCACAATTATATATCAAGAATATGGATAACTTAGAGGAAATGGATAAATTACCAAAACATACAATCTACTATATCTGAACTAGAAAGAAATGGAAAATATGAAATGAACAATTATAAAGAGATTGAGCAACAACCAAAATTCTCTCCCCAAAGAAAAGTACAAGACCAGATGCTTCACAGCTGAATTCTACCAAACATTCAAATTAAGGCAAACTTTCTTAAGCTCACTATATTGAATCTGTTACAAAAAACTAATTAAAAATCAAAATTAATACAAAACCCACATGATCAGCATGTGAGAAAGTTCAACATCCTTTCATGATTAAATAATTTTAAACAAATAGGCAAAAAGGAAATTTACTCATTAAGGTCATTTATGAAATATTGTATAATGAGGGAAAGCTGAATGCTGGGACAAAGCAAATGTATTTACTCTTGCTACTTCTTTTCAACACAGTACTGCAAGCACCTATAAAAGCAATCATACAATAAAAAAAGAAATAAAAAGCAGTTATTGAAAAGAATGAAGTATAGATAACTCTGTTTGCAGTTGAAATTATTCTATATGTAGAAAACCCTGAAGATGCCCCAAAAATCTGTCAGAATAAATGAATTCAGTAAAAAGCAGGATACAAAGTCAGCATACAAAAATCCATTGCATTTCTTTATAGCAACAATGTTCTATCCAAAAAAGAAATCAAGAAAATATCACTTCCAATAATATCAAAAAGATTAAAATATTTAAGAATAAATTTAAACATGTAAATGAAAAGTTATACTCTGAAAACTATAACACTGAAAAAAATTTGAAGCTACAAACAAATGTAAGTATAGGTCATGTTTGTGAATTGTAACAATTAATATTATTAAAATGTGAGTACTTCCAAAAGTGATATAAAAGTAGAGTGCAATTTCTTTCAAAATTCCAGTGACATTTTTCACAGAAATAATAATTCCAAAGTTCATATTGAGGAGCAAAAGACCCTGGATAGCCCAAACAAACATGAGAAGGAAAAGATTTGGAGGAATCTTATACCTTAACTTCAAATTATATCACGAAGCCAGAGTCTTTCCAATGATATGGTACCAGCATCAAAATAGGCATACTGACCAATGGAACAGAATATTGAATCCAGATTAATTAATTAATTAATTAATCCATAGATTAAGGTGCTAAGCTTAAGACCTGAAACTGTTAAACTCCTAGAAGAAACACAAAGACAAAAGTTTCTTGATATTGTCCTTGGTAATAAAATTTTTTAAAGATGTGTCTTATTTATTTTAAAAGCAAAGTGACAAAGAGATAAGAAGAGACAAAAGAGAAAGGTCTCTTCCATTCACTGGTTCATTCCTCAAAGTAGCTACAATGGCTGGGGCTGGGCAGGCTGAAGTCATTCTGGAACCCCGTTTGGGTCACCCACAAGGGTGACACCCAGGTTCTTGGGCAGTTTTCCACTTTCATAGGTGCATTATCAACGAATTGGATCAGAAGCAGCTCACCTAGGATTGAATGGGGCTCTGATGTGGGATGCTGGCATTGTAGGCAGAACTTAACCTGCTGCGCAGAGACACTGGCCCCTGTAACAAATTTTCAATGTTACGCCGAAAGCCGAGGCAGGAAAAGGAAAAATAAACAAGTGGATCTACATCAAACTAAAGAGCTTCTGTATGGTAAATGAAAAATCAACTAAACCAAAAGGTAGCCTGCAAAATATATATCTGATAAATGGTAATGTCCAAAATACAAAAAGACCTCACACAACTCCTTAGCAAAGAATGAAATAACTCGATTTTAAAAATGGGTAAAAAAAACTGAATGGACATTTACCACAAAGACCTTAAAACAGCCAACATATATGTTCATGAGGAATGGTGCTCCATATTGCTGATCATAAAGGAAATGCAAATCAAGTCCACCATGACGTCATCTCATACCTATGAGGATGACTATTATCAGATGGACTATAGGTAAGTGCTGACAGGGGTGTGGAGAAAAGTTAATGGATGGATAGTGTTGTTGGGGTATAAATTGGTACATGCATTTGAAAACAGAACTGCCCTGTGGCCCAACAAGCCCTCTTTTGGGCATAAACCCAAAGGAAATGAACTCAATATGTCTCAGCAATATCTGTGCTCCCATGTGTATCCAACCATTATTCACTGGCTAAGATACAATAAACATCCATCACAACGTGCATTTATAAATATTTAAGAGACTACTTCAAAACGCACATGAAAGTAGATTAAAATATAATCTTATTTTGGCACAAAAAATGTTGAAATCCATACTGTTTTCATAATATACACTTCCCATCCATTTTTATAATATAATGAAGATTGTTTATTCATTCTCAGAAGAATATTATTCAGCCTAAGAAAAGGGATAAGGCCATTTGCAACAATGGGAGAATTTAGAGGACATGATGCTTAAGTGAAATAAGATGACACCGAAAAATATTCCACTTACATATGCAATATAAAAACTGTTGGCTACTGAGAGAGCCGAGAAGTGATTACAAGGGGTGAGAGATGGGTGATGGTAAGGAAACCAGAGGATATAACACAAAGAGACTAAATCCGCAATGATGAAGGATAAGACAAGGGAGCTAATCTACATTATGAGGTCGATGGTTAATAACATTGTGTGATGTACTGTGAATTCACCAAGAGAATGAATTTTAGGTGCTCTTGCCACAAAAAGTAACTATATAAGATAGCCCATGTCAGTTTGCTAGACTATGGTAATCATCACCTATGTAGATGTGTATGAAAACATCGTATTGTACACTTTAAGTTAACACAATAAGAAATGCAAGAAAATGTTGAAGTTGGAAAAAAAGTACAAAAAAAATCCTATGTGCCCTTTACCTAAATTTGTCAATTTGTATATTTTGCCTTACTTAATTCATAAAACTTTCTTTTCCCTACCCTTCCTTTTGCAATCTCCCCACATGTCTATAGGTAAATGCATGTGCATATACTCATAGTATCATTCATCTATATGTATAATGTATATACTTCCATATAGACCATTCATTTAATATGTTGCATATTATATATTATATATATTATATATCTATATATAATATATCTATACATATATATTATATATAATATATATATATATTATATCTATATATATATTTTATATCTATATATATTATATATCTATACATATATAAATCCTATGTTTTATACATTTTTATTGTTTATAAATTTTATTATTTTTATCTGAATCATTCATGTGTAGTTGGCAGACAATAGAACTCTTAATCACCAAATACTTCAGAAAGATTTAATAAAAAATACAGTAAAACACAACATTCCTATGAAATGTATAGTCTATATTCAAATTTGTAAGTGATTCTGATGATGTCATCCCAACCATTTCATTTTCTGATTCTAGAATAGCGTCTTCATATTGAATTTATTCATCATATATCTATAATATCCTTTAGATTGACTATTATTGTGCTTTTTAACAATTACTGATTTTAAAAGTTTTTAGTAGGATGTCCTAATTTTTAATTGTCTCATGTTTATTCATAATGTGATATGGATTATCCAGTTTTAACAGTAATAACATAGATGTGACTTTGCATTCTCAGTGTAATTATTCAGCAGAGTTATGGTGCTTTTATGACCTGATGCTAACAGCATTGTCTTTAAATATTTTATTAAATGTCCACCAAATTCTCCATGCTCCTTTTTAAATAAGAAACTGAGCCACATACTCTAAATCATTGTTTTAGTATTAAAAAGCATCCTCATTCTCAAATATATTCATATTTTCTTAGTTGGTACTTCTAAAAGACACATCTTGAAATTATTTGTTGTTATTTTTGAATGGTTCCAATTTTGCATTTATTATGTGTTTTCTCCTTCTTGGCTGTTTTTAATTTCACTATTTTCTCACACTATTTTATGCAGCTTTCCTTATATTATTTTTCCTTAGAAACTTTCCTATTGTTCTTAAATGCAAATTAACTAATTCTGTTTTTCTTTGGTTGACTCTTAAATTGTTTTAAATATCTGAAATCATTTTTTCTTCCCTCGTTTATTCTCTGAAATCATTTTTTTCCCTGTCATTATTTTGTATGTTTCTAATGTCAACCTTTGAAATCCAGGTTGTTGTTTGTCCTCACTTGCTAATTTGTGAATAGTTATTTAACTAAAGTCTTACATTACAGTTTTCTTCTGCTTCATAGCTGCTTTCATGATGAATTTTTAACATCTGTCAAGCATTCATTACTGTATTATATTTTTGCAGTAATTTCCTGTATAACTATCCACATTTCTGGTCTGTAGGACTTCCAACACCATAGCAAAGTTTATTCAGTAGAGGTTTTCTTCATGAGGAAGGTGTTCGTTGTCTTCCCACTTTTTGTTCTTTCAAATTTTCAGGACACAAAATATTCCTTTTCTTTCATGATATGGTGACCAATGGCTCCCACCGCCAACCCCACACACACCTTGTTGTTGTTGTTGTTGTTGTTTTTTCCTTCTTCATCACCAAAAGCTAGGGCTTTTAAAATCTGAAGTCTCATGGAGCTGGCGCTGTGGCACTACAGGTTAATGCCCTGGCCTGAAGTGACAGCATCACATATGGGCACCAGTTCTAGCCCGGATGCTACTCTTCCTATCCAGCTCTCTGTGATGGCCTGGGAAAGCAGTAGAACATGACCCAAGACCTTGGGCCCCTGCACCCACATGGGAGACCCGCAGGAATCTCTTGGCTCCTGGCTTCCGATTGGCACAGCTCCTGCCATTGCAACCATCTGGGGAGTGAGCTAGTGGATGGAAGAGCTCTCTCTCTCTGTCTCTACCTCTCTTCCTAACTCTGTCTTTCAAATAAATAAAATAAATCTTTAAAAAAAAATCTGCAGTCTCATGTCCTGTGTAAACCTTTAAATCATTTCCTTGTAGTCAGGGCTATGATCCCCTCCAGTTTTTGTTTTTTAAAATTTCATTCATTTTATTCATTTATTTGATACGTAGAGTTACAGACAGAGAGGGTGAGACAGAGAAAAAGGTCTTCTGTCTGTGGATTCACTCCCTAAATGGCCAATGGCCAGAGCTTGTCAGATCCAAAGCCAGGAGCCAGGAGCTTCTTCTGAGTCTCTGATGATAGGACAGGAAATCAAGACTTGGATCATCTTGGGCTTTTTTTTTTATTTTTTTAAGATTTATTTATTTGAAAGTCAGTGTTACACAGAGAGAGAGGTGGAGAGAGAGGTCTTCTGTCCACTGGTTCACTCCCCAGTTGGCTGCAATTGCTGAAGCTGTGCCGATCCGAAGCCAGGAGCCGGGAGCTTCCTCCGGGTCTCCCATGTGGGTATGGGGCCCAGTTATACAGAAGTATAATTTTAACTTCTGTACTGAAATTACCCATCTGTTCAGTCATTATATTTGTATTTTCCATTACATTTTTGAAGGTTTTAAAAATTATTTCTTTTAATTCCTGGTCTCCTCATTCCAATAGTGGGAACATTTTGTTGCTTTTTTATTCTCAAGAGTATTTTTTTTTTTTTACTATATGCTGGTAGTTGGTTGAATTCTTTTATTCTTTTTGAGTGGATCCAGTTTTCTAATGGCAGGCAAATAATTTGGTGGTATAGTTTTTAACATATGATTTTACGCTTTGATTTAACAAACCTAGAAAAGCCCTTACTGCAGGGCTTACCATTGAAGATGTGTCTGCCTTTCAGAGAAGTCCAAAGAACACTTCAGTTATTCAATATGGCTTCTCTATTCTGGTTCATCACAACTTTCATGTCTCCCAGGAGAATCTATTTCTCTGTTATCTCTAGGGTACCTCCCAGTCACTCTGTGTGTGTGCACTTCAGTATTCAACAGCAGACTTAAGGGAAAGCCCAGACTAACTTTTCATAGCAATTTTTCAGCCCAGGAATAGCTTTTGCCTTAAAAAATTGGCCATATTTCCAAACCTGAACTGTGATTTTTGCTTCTGCAGCCAAACAAATCTTGATCTGTTAAGGTAGAACTTCTAGCATCAAGGTAAAAAAAAAAAAAAAAGAATGCTTTGATGTGAAGCTGTGGTATTTGTAGGGCTCATTTTGCTTGTCTCTCCTTTCTCAGGGATCATCATTCTTTACGATGATTGCTTAACAATTACCTTATGATTTTTGTTCAGTTTTATAATTGTATATAGTGTGAAAACTGGTCTCATAACTAATACCCACCAATGAATAATCAAAAAGTCTATATCACTATGTTTTCATCTCTCCAGGGACTATACAGTTCTTTGACAAACCCATGAAATGAAGAATATCTATTGAGGGGTTCAATATAGATGCAGGCTTGAAAGTGCCAAAACTAAGCCATTTCATTTGGAGCCAGGATACTGACTGTCTTTTCATAGGAGGAAGGGGTTTATGATTAGCATGGGATTCAAGGTGAAATTGGGTTACTAGTAATGCTCTGTTTATTGTTCTGTGTGTGATTATAAAGAGAATGCATATTTGTCATTTATTGGCTTCTACATTTCTGATTTGTGGGTTTTTTTCTACATTTTTTAAAAACAAAAATTTTTCAAAAAAAATTTTGCAGGCATAGGCTGTGAAAACCACTTTCCTCTAAGACTGTGATGTCTGACTTCTAGTGTGTAAATATGAATAGGGTCCTATGATTATGTCAGTGTTTGAGTGAAATGTCTGGAAAACATCATCTGTAAGTAATAGGGTTGAAATTAATTGGAAGTTAATAAAATCTTCTTGAGGTACCTTTTTTTTTTTTTTTTGCTAGGCTCTGAGACAGTTGTGTAATTTGCAAGGGAATACTACAATGATTATGACATTACTTCAGTGTATACACAGTGCACTGGGAATACATGAGAGAGGAAAACATACTTACATCAACTAGAAGCAAAGAGAAAATGTTCTAAAAAGTTGAAGGAAAAAGCTCGGGATGAAAATCATAAGAAATAAAAACTGATGAACTGTGATCTTAAAGGAGCTTCTTCAGATACTTTTATGAAAGCATTTGTGGCTGGCATTATGGTGCAGCAGATAAAGCTGCCACTTAGGACACCTGTATCCCATATCAGAGTCCTGGCTATCCTCTTCCAATTCAGCTTCCTTCTAGTGTGTGGCATTGGGCAGAAGATGATGGTGCAAACGCTTGGGCCCCAATAGTTAAGTTTGAAACCTGACTTTTGACTTAGGTCTGGCCCAACCATGTTTGTTGCAGGCATTTGGGGAGTGAATCAGCAGATGGAAGACCTTTCTCTCTCTCTCTCTCTCTCTCTCTCTCTTTGGTTCTCTATATTGCACCGCCTTTATAAAGGAGATGAAAATAAATAAACAAACAAACATTTTCTAAAAAGAAATATTTTATTTTTAAATTCGGTAATTGTGATTAGAAAAATCGAGCTAGTTTTAGTTTAAAGCGGATATCTGTGACTGAACTGCAATATTGCTGGGAAATTAATGTGAGATAAAGAGCATAGGAAGATTTTCACTTCTAGGCATTAGCAAGTTCATGACAACTTTCGTGTCTCCCAGGAGAATCTATTTCTCCATCATCTCTAGGGTACCTCCCAGTCACTCTGTGTGTGTGCACTTCAGTATTCGACAACAACCTTAAGGGAAAGCTCAGATTGACTTTTCAGTGCGATTTTTCTGTCCAGCTATAGCCTTGGCCTTTCATCCCCCTTAAAACACTGGCCATATTTGCAATTGAAACATGCACTGAAACAGGTATGCAACTAAATGTAAGGGATTTATGTTAACATACTTATTCCCTGATGTTCCAAATTTTCTTGTTATAAAATTTATTTATTTGAAAGACAGAGAGACAGACATACAAAACAGGCAAGAATTCCATATGCTGGTTTACTCCCCAAATTGCAGCAGCAGCTGGTGTGGGGCCAGGCCAAAACTTGGAGCCTGCAGCTTAATCCAGGTCTCCTACACAGTGGCGGAGGCTCAGGTACTTGAGCCATCGCCCACTGTTCCCAGAGTAAGCACTAACAGGAAGCTGGAATAGGAAATGAGATCAAGCCTCAAACGCTGGCATGAAATGTGGATGCAGGTATCCAAACCATCTCAACCAGAGCACCAAACACTCACCCCTAGAAGTGCAGGCTTTCAAACATAGACAAAAACATGTCAAATTGTAGGCAATAGCCAAAAATTTGAAAATGAAATTGTAGGGTAGGGATAATGTGATAATGTAAACTATGAAAGCAGAGTTTTGGTAATTAACCAGGTGCTTGCTATGTGTGAGAATCAGATGACATAGGTTGTAAAAAAATGAAGATTTTAAGATTGGAGATATTGAAGAAATGCATAACAGAGGAAGAAGGAGTATGAATAGGGAAACTGAAGAGTTGTGGTCAGAGATCCAGAATGAAGAACATTCTGGACTGTGAAAGGTCCAGGTGGAAGCTCTGAGAGAGAGTGTCTCAAGTGGCTCTGAGGGTGAGCTATTAACTGGAAATCAGGCTCCCACTACAAAGCAGGAATCTTCTAAGAGGGGTCCCAAAGTTGGCTTTGGAAACAACAAATTGTGAAGCAGGTGTTAGCATCCTCAACAAATGCATTGTATCGCCAATGGGCTGTCATCACAACTTCGAGGTTTGGATGGTGCTGTTAAGTCGCATAACATTTAATGAAGGTTTTGTTGGTTGCTTGTTTGTTAGGAGAGACTGGGAGGTCAATGAGCTGGATGGGCCGTGAGAATGTGGACCTATAACCTGGAGATACAGGGTCTCAAGAGAACAAGAGAGATTATTTCAGAGAGATATGGGGAAAAGTGCTTTTTCTGGAGGGCAGGCTGGGGGAAGGAAGGCTGGCAGGAATAGCTTACTGTCAGTGCAAGGAGGGCACGAGAAATGGAGCTGCCCTCAAAGTTCCCAACAACGTATCCTGAGCGAACAGCTTCCAGAATGGACAGAGATGATCAGAAGCTGGCCAGGCCTGTTGATCACCTCCCGAAGCAGTAGAGACAGGATGTGATGTCTGTGGGGCAAATCTTCTTTTGTTTCAGTTTGCTTGCATCCTTTTCTTCTCCTAGCATTCATCTAGGGATGCCATTAGTGTGTGTCACCATGGCCTGAAAACTGTGGTTGGAGAGAAGCTTTTTTTTTTTTTTTTCGGTCAGGCAGAGTTAGACAGTGAGAGAGAAAGACAGAGGGTTTTCCTTCTATTGGTTCACCCCCTAAATGGCCACTATGGCTGGCGCTGCGCCAATCTGAAGCCAGGAGCCAGGTGCTTCCTCCCGATCTCCCATGCAGGTGCAGGGACCCAAGCACTTGGGCCATCCTCCACTGCCTTCCCGGGCCACAGCAGAGAGCTGGACTGGAAGAGGAGCAAACTGGACTAGAACCCGGTGCCCATATGGAATGCCAGCGTGGCGGGTGGAGGACTAACCAAGTGAGCCACAGCTCCGGCCCGAAAAGCTTGTTCTTATAAAGATAAAGGTACAGTGGGAAGGGACTAGAACAACTCTCAGACTTACCGTCCTACACATTGCTGAACAGCCAGAAACTTAACACAGAAAAAATAGATGGTAGCAATAAAACAGTTTAATATAGGGACTGGTGCAGGGAAAAGCAAACCACGATTTCTCAAATCTCTGCTTTTTTTTGTAGCCATTTCCAGTAAGCTCCATTCAAAGGCAGTTGCCTTCCCCAGAAATGATCAATTAGTAGTTCTTGCCATACCCTCTCAAACACTTATTTTAACAGACAGCACTATGAGTGTGGTTGCCTGCACCCTTGACTGTCTTTCTAAGATCACTCACAGTTTTTATGGCCTCTTTCAACATGCTGCCATGTTTTCTGTACTTGGCTTCCAGACACTTATTTTAATACTGGCATATCTCTTGCGAGAAAGCCACATAGTGCACTATTATTGAGTTTTCTTTTTTGGCACTATGTTCTGCCAGCCTTAAAGATTATGTGGAAGAAGAAGAATGTCCTTCCACAATCATGGATGCATCCCCTGACATTTCTCTGATAAACTTGTTTTGTGCTATCTCTGTTTTCTTTGTAAAGCTTTTCTCCTAGGATTTCATTACAGCCGAAGTGACAAGGATTTTGTTGTTGTTGTTTAAGTAAGTTGGCATGTGCTAAATTGCCTCTGATAGAAGAAGAACTCAATCAAAACTGACATTGTCTGTCTTATGTTTTCCTAGAAGCTTGCTAGGTTGTGATATGTTTTAATGCTTAAACGTTGGTTCTGCCATGAGCATTAAATAAGCAACTCCAGTTTGCATACCAATTCAGGAAATTAGCGCAGAGCTTGGAAATTCTTGAAAATAAGGTGTTACCTGCTGAAGATAATTCTTGCTTCCAGGCTTTTGTGGAGGAAGTATTAATTCATTAAATTATTCAAGCATGCTGCATACAAATGCTGACAGGCAATCCAAGGTGTGTTGTCTCTCCATCACTGTATTATTCATATCATTCTTTCACTAGAGGCATTAGAACACGTTTGATTAATATCACATTTCTGTTGTTCTTGTGGGCTATGTTCATTGTCTGTGCTTTGAGAAACATTGTTTCCTTTCAAGTACATGTGAGAAGAACAATAGATCATTACCTAATCTTGACTTTATGAAGAGGAGGATTCACACTGTCTCCTAGCAATGGTGGCCATTACAACATAGTTCAGTGAGGGGCTTGGATGGATGGTGGTGATGTGGAGCATCTCATTTTACTCTGTTATGAAATGGAGCCTCTGAACATCACTTAAGTCAACACAAATCTTAGCAGCCTGTGTGTATTGCCTGGGTCCTTCACTGTTCTCTCACTTGTTAGCTTTTACATTCGTGATTTGATCAATGCTAACTGTTTCTTCTAGCTGTTCTGCTAAACATGCAGGAGGACTGAAGATATTTAAGAAGAATCTTGATGCACCAAGTACAGCTTAAACTCCTTGCTCTAATCTCAAAGTGAAAGTTATTAGGCAAGTCAGAATGGTTTACCTAACAATTAATTTGCTTTGCTTCTGGAAGCATAAATTATTCTGGAGCATGTTTCAGATTAATTTAGGAAAACTCCATATTTGAATGTGTTTTACCTACAAATACCACAATAACAGGAGTTTGAATATTACTATTAGTTAATGTTTTAAAAATAGAAGCACCCTTTACCTTGAAGAGGTATCCAGAGTAAGCTGAGGAAAACTGGAAACCATGTGTACACAGTAGCATGTTTCATACCCCAGAATATCTACCTTTGGTCTCATATAATTTTTCTATAGTCCCTAGAATTAGCAAATAAGGATTTAAAAAATATATCCAACAAGTTGATCCCGGCCTTGGGGTCCTTGAGAATCCTGCATTGCCTGAGTTGCTGCAGATTCCCTGGTTTGAGTCGCCTGCTACAGCGAGTTCCACCAGACCCAAGGCATAGTGCTCCAATCCCTCATTTCCCCTTTGACTCCTGTCAGATCATTGACAAGCATGACTGTGTGCATGCTGTATGCTGAACCTGGTGTTGACTTACTCTGCGGCTTTCCTTCTGTCCAGTGTGTTGCCAATGTGTACTTGTTCTTTTCTTGTCTTCCCAAAATTAATAAAAGAATGAAGTTGGCAAAAGATTGCCACACAGAAGGTAATGCCATCTCCTTTATCTGTATTTCAGTTTTTTGGTAGTCTTGATTCTATACATTGTAGCTATGATCATTTCCAGATGGACAAAGATAAAGCTATTAAGTGGCAGCTTAGATGAACAAGAAACAACACATTAGCATGGTACTGGAAGTTTACTTGGTACAAAGGGAAGAGAGAACTTCCACTTTGACTATGACCCTGTCGGAATAAGATCGAAGTCGGCGAACCCTAAAGGCTTCCATAGCCTTGGCAAATCATGACTAGAGCCTAGGGAGATTACTGACACCATAAACAAGAGTGCCAAATTGTTAAATCAACATCAGGAGTCACTGTGTACTTACGTCTCATGAGGGATCTGTCCTTAATGTGTTGTCCAATGTGAAGTAATGCTACAACTAGTACTGAAACAGTATTTTTACACTTTGTGTTTCTGTGTGGGTGCAAACTGATGAAATCTTTACTTAATATATACTAAATCGATCTTCTGTATATAAAGATAATTGAAAATGAAAAAAAAACTTGGTGTTAAATTGGAAATTGCATAGAAAATTAACCAATTTTTAAAAAAAATATCATGTAGGATCTCTGTCCCTAATGTGCTGTACATTGTGAATTAATACTATAACCAGTACTCCAACAGTGTTTTTCACTTTGTGTCCCTATGTGAGAGCAAACTGTTAAAATCTTTAAGTAACATGTACTAAACTGATCTTCTATATATAAAGAATGGAAAATAAATCTTGATGTGAATGGAAGGAGAGAGGGAGAGGGAAAGGGGAGGGTTGCGGGTGGGAGGGAAGTTATGGGGGGGAAGCCATTGTAATCCATAAGCTGTACTTTGGAAATTTATATTCTTTAAATAAAAGCTTTATATATAAAAAAGAAAATAATAAAAGTTGGGGCCAGCGCTGTTGCGTAGCGGATAAAGCTGCCATTTGGCAATACCAGCATCCCATATGGACACCAGTTTCACTTCCTGCTGCTCCACTCCCAGTACAGTTCCCTGCTAAAACACCTGGGAAAGCAGCGAAATACGGCCCAAATGCTTGGGCCCCTGCACCCCCCTGGGAGACTCAAAAGAATCTCCTGGCTTCTGGTTCCTGGCTTCAGCCTGGTCCAGCCCCTGTCATTGTAGCCATATGGGAGTTGAACCAGTGAATGGAATCTCCCTGTCTCTCTCTATGTAACTTTGCCTTTTGAATAAATAAATTAATCTTAAAAAAGATAGAAAATTATAGAAGTTACAATTAACTCATTGAGAATAAAGCAAAACTGCAAATGAGTTGAATGTGTCTCTTTCTACAGCTCTCCACACCATAGATTGCATCCAATTTCATTGTATTACAAAATAAATTGACATTTGTATAGGTAAATACTTTGAGCTTTAGTGGAAAGGCAAAATGCTATTAAGCTCATTCTGCTTTAGATTGTGTAGATGTATGTGATATGTTTTATAAATACTTCTGTGAAAATGGCTTTTACAGCTTGAAAAGTTAAGGCTCAGTTATCTGTAAAATTAACATATGTGTACAGATCATTCCCCATCAATGTCAGATTAATAGAGTGTTCTGCCTACTGCCATTGCACCCTTTGGCATTTGTCTTCTACCAAAATCTAAAACCGTGATGAATAGATATTTTAAGAAAGATTCCTTTTACGAAAGTTGATGGCAAGGAGATCTATTTTGAAATCAGCGAAAGCCACCTTAGACTTGGTTTAGTTGAGCACTCAAAGTTTTGTGCTTCCCTATTATGTCAATGAAATCCCTGGGCTAAACCTGGCATCAGTACCATTGTATATGTTTGTAATCTGAGCCAGACATCTGTGAGTGCACTAAACAAGCCCCAGGGCAGGAAGGCTGGCATATTTCCACCTGAATGACTGTTTAAGTAAAAGCAGCACAGGGGAGAAAGACAGGGTAGTCTGTTTTCTTTGTAATTGGTGTTGGCTTGAATGTATGCAATTCATAAACCTACTCAAAGGCTGTTCATTTTCAAGAAGACAATGCTTTTCCATAATGCAGCAATCAAAAAAGAACTGGGAGGTGCAGTAAAGTTTTCACTGCAGGAACAGTCTAAACATTTCCTGTAGCTTTTCATGTATACCACACTTCACCCCTTCCCAAACTTACCACCGCATGACTTACTGGCAGCTCCACCTCCACATGCACACATACCTAAAGTATGATGCCAGTGTCCTTGCTGCTCTGGCCTACTTGACAAGTGCTTTGAAAGTATCTGACAGAATTTCAAAAACCTCATGGAAGCTTATTTTTGTTCAAACATTTTTGAAATCCATGCATAGGAAGGATATCTTAAAAGTACATGGAAATGCATATTATGAAAAGAGCTATAAATGGATTTCAATTTTTTTGCAACAAATTATTTGAATTTTCCACAGACTTTTTGAGATACCCAGTCAGTCCTTAGAAAGTAGGCCCAAAGCTTTTTTTGGTGGCCCATGACTTGAAGAAAATTGTGCATCAACCAGTGGCTACTGAATATGAAAGAAAAACTAGTTCTAAAAAATTATATATCTTTTCACCATTTCTTTATAAATTAGAAATTGAAGATCTATAGAAAATTAATGGGAACCTGCTTTCAGTAATCATTTCAGAGAAGAACTTTAAGGCATTGCTGTAAATGTGGCTCGGGGCTATTTGCTGCGTGCTAGCATCACCAAGCAGAAGGGTCAACTAGCGACAAATGGTGGAGGGGCATTCACTAACTGGCTCAGAGGGAGACATAGTAGCATGGGACTGGATATTGGACTGTATCCTAGGAATGGAACCCCCCCCCCCCCCGGATGCTGTCATTTGTTGGTACGACATTAGTGACAGCAGCCTTGTTTTCAGAGACGACTATGTTGGACTCCAGTGTGAATCAGCTGAGGGTAGTTCCCAGTTTCAAGGGAACTGCAAGGAAATGCCACCTGCCTGGCACAGGCACACATAAGAGGTCCTCAGCTCCGGTGGGCAAACTGAACATGGCAAATCCCTGCCCCTGAGGGGAGGACGAACGTCTGGCCTCATCTGGGTAACTGCCAGATACACTGTCATGAATTTCTTACTTTCCTCATCTGATTTGAACTTCTCGTCTCCACAAAGAAAAAAAAATATTGAGCATCAAAATTATATTTCAGGCTTGAGTATTATTATTTAAAGGAAAATATGATGTTGATAAAATTTATTTAGAAAGCATAGGTGAGGAGGTTACCATAATTTCCACGGAGTGCTTCATTTTTCTTGTGAATAAGAGTTCCAGGCCATTAGTGGGTTGGGTATTCTCACCTTTCTTTGTTTAGTAATTTACTCCTAAATCTGTTTCAATACCTAATAATTTCCTAGTGTAAAGTATGTCATAAGTATTCCAGAATGAACCAACCATAGGTCACCTTGCTCATGTTATTTTTATACTTCCTTTGAGCCTGCCTAAAATTTATGGAAAATGAATGTGTCTTATATAAAAAGTATACATGAATTTAGATTTTTTACACCAACTTATCTTTTAATTCCATTTTTTTGCAAACGTTGTGATGTATGCTCATATTGGTTCTAAAGCAGATCAAGTTCTCACTAGCTTCATTGCCAAAAAAAAAAAAAAGCTTAAAAATAGCTTCTGTCCTCAATTACCAGGAATTTCAGAAATAGTTCTTAACTGATGCCATAGCCAATCTGTGACCATGTGGCATGTGTCGCCTTTTCTTTTATTGCTTTGACATCTTGTAGTTAATAGCTGATTTGTAAATTTTTTGTTTTGGCAGGCAGAGTTAGACAGTGAGAGAGAGACAGAGAGAAAGGTCTTCCTTTTCCATTGGTACACCCCCAAAATGGCCACTACGGCTGGCACACTGCACCAATCTGAAGCCAGGAGCCAGGTGCTTCCTCCTGGTCTCCCATGCGGGTGCAGGGCCCAAGCACTTGGGCCATCCTCCACTGCACTCCCAGGCCACAGCAGAGAGCTGGACTGGAAGAGGAGCAACCGGACAGAATCCGACACTCCGACTGGGACTAGAACCCAGGGTGGCAGCGCCACAGGCAGAGGATTAGATTAGCCTAGTGAGCTGCGGCACCAGCCAATCTTGTAAATCTTAACCAATGCATTTGCCTAGAATTCAACCCACAGAGCTCCAGGTGAACAGCCTCTAATCCAAATATTTCAATCATCAATTTTTGCATTTTATGAA
Organism: Sylvilagus floridanus; assembly: GCA_949820135.1. Classification (NCBI taxonomy): domain Eukaryota; kingdom Metazoa; phylum Chordata; class Mammalia; order Lagomorpha; family Leporidae; genus Sylvilagus; species Sylvilagus floridanus. Next base: position 27,460,956 of record OX463246.1, on the reverse strand, counting down.
AAGGCAAAGGAAATTTCTTCCACCATACCCCAATGTTTATTTCAGATCCAAAACAAACAAACAATATATAAACCAACTGAAAAAGCCATGGAAGGAGATGATTGAATAGGCCTTGGTAACGTGTGCCAAAGCTAATAAAACAAGGTAGTGGATGTACAGAAAACTTTCCAAGATAAAATACAAGTAGCTGTAGATTAAAAGAATAAAACTACACCATAAAATACAATATTTATAGTTGGGTAAATGAAACAAATGTGTTTGTAACAGAAAAGCAAGAAAAAAGTGCAAACTAAGTTCAGAAATGGGGTTTCTTCTTAGATGTAAGGAAGGTAAGGAAGGGATTAGAGTGCTGATTATAAAGATTCTTAGCTTATGAATTTTTTTTTCCTGCAAGAATTTTCATATACATCAGTCAGTCCTATTGGTGGCCATAGGATGGGTTCAGAACTATTCAGGAGAACAGTTACATATCATTGTCTTATTAAAAAACAATAGTTTGTGTTCACCACTTTGTTTCATCTTGCTTATTACTGGCCCAGAGTGAATACGCCATGCTTTGAAGAACATGTCTGAAGGCATAGGTGAGTTTGTCTTTAAAATTTGAGCACATAACTGAAATAAATTTTGTAAATTTCCACTGCAAAATGTCAAACTCATCTCTTCCTTCCTTAAATATTACTTCAATGGATGAATGTACTCTCTCCTACAGTTTTTGGAAACTTCATTCATTGAACATTGCTCTCTTCATTCCTCTGTACTTCTCTTTCATCCCTCCACAACAAGTCTTGTCCCTCAACTTGTGTATGTGTGTGTGTGTATACAAATATATATATATATATATATACACAAATATATTTCATATGCAAATAACTTTGTATTCATAGGGTACAGTGTGATATTTTAATACATAGAAACATATGGAATGATTAAATTGGTCATATTGAGACATATCCCAAACCTCAAATACTTACATTTCTTTGTGTGGAGAACATTTAAAATCCACTCTTTTAGCAGGCTTTGAAATATATTATATATTATTTTTAACTCTAGTCAAATTAAAACCACCATGAGGGATTTGGGTCATAATTTGTGAAACACAATCCCAACACCATAATCTTGAATGTTGAAATCCTGAAAGGTCAAAATCCCTAAAGTATGAGATCACAGATAATCAAAAGTATATAAATTTGATTTTCAGAACTAAATGCTAAATTAATTAAAAGATACTTATTTATATTTCTAAATGGTGATTTATTTGAGAAACATAAATAAACATGGAACACTTCACAAGTCACTGTACACAGTAAAAAAAAGCAATGGTAGCATACAAATTTTTGCAAGGATAACCAGTCAAGTATGTTAATAGTCACATGAGTGTAACAGTTATGATAGACAAACCACATTTATAAAGAAATGTCCCAAAAGCAAAATATGTAAACATATACCACTAAGGTTGGTAATTGTGTGACCTTGTTTTATAATACAGTCATCTGAATAACAATGACAATAACCCTAATTCTTTTGTCTAACACAGGCCATTGGGAAGCTGGAGACTCCACCATGCCTGCATTGCAGCTCAGTCCAAGTCCGAAGGCATCAGAACCAAGGAAGCTGATGGGGTGAGTCTGAGCTGGAGACTGAAAACCTGAGAACCATGGAGGCTGCTGTTGAAGTTCTGGAGTCCAAAGCTCATGATCCTGGAGTTCTGATGTCCAATGCAGCAGAAGAAAACCTTCTCCAATTCACCCTCTGTTTCTCTGCAGGGGCTGGGGCCACTAGTTGGTGGGTGTTCACACTTAGGGCAAGTCTTATCCCTCAGCCACATAGATGTTCACACCAAACTCATCTGGAGACACCCTCATGGGCTCATCTAAAATAATACTCTACCAGATTTCTAGGTATTCCTTGTGCCTTAATTCAATGCATCTATCATGAGCTCAACTAAAAAAAGCATTAATCTCTTTTGCAGAATTCAGCATTCTATCCCTTGAATTTTGGTTTCCAAGATGTTGGCTTTTTTTTTTTTTTTTTTTGAAGAGGGGGCTGTTTTTTGAGTTTAGAAGTTTACGGCCGGCGCTGAGGCTCAGTAGGCTAATCCTCCGCCTTGCGGCACTGGCACACCGGCTTCTAGTCCCGGCCGGGGCACTGGATTCTGTCCTGGTTGCCCCTCTTCCAGGCCAGCTCTCTGCTGTGGCCAGGGAGTGCAGTAGAGGATGGCTCAAGTGCTTGGGCCCTGCACCCCATGGGAGACCAGGATAAGTACCTGGCTCCTGCCATCGGATCAGTGTGGTGCACCGGCCACAGCAAGCCGGCCGTGGCGGCCATTGTAGGGTGAACCAATGGCAAAAGGAAGACCTTTCTCTCTGTTTCTCTCTCTCACTGTCCACTCTGCCTGTCAAAAAAAAAAAAAAAAGAAGAAGAAGAAGTTTAGATCTTTTGGGATTTTGACTTTGGGTTTATGGTGTTTGGTATTATGTCTTTTGGGATTATGATCAGCCATCACACAGTGAGATATCATTTCATACTTTTTAGGTTGGCTATTCTCAGAAAGATGAAAGTCAATGAGTATTGACAAGGATGTATAGAAAAGGAAACCCTTATACACTGTTGATGATATTCTAAATGAAAATGGACATATTGGAACACTATGGAAGCCCCCAAGGAAACTAAAAATAGAATTACCTTGTGATCTAGCAATCCTACTTCTGGCTGTAAATAGGAAGGAATTAAAATCAATATTTCAAAGAGGTACTTACATTGTCATGTTCATTGCAGCACTGTTCACAATCAAAATGCAAACTCGTGTTCATCCATGGATAAATGGATAAATAAATATAGAATACATACACAATTGAATATTATTATTCAGTCTATCTTCCAACTTCTAACCATTATCGGTCTTTCTCCATACAAAACAAATGGCTTAACAATGAACAAACTATAACCGTTCTGCCTCAATCACTGTTTCTTCATCTTTTGCTTGGGAGCCCTCTCATTTCTTTGCCTCCATCTCATTTCACTCCTCAGTTCATTGTAATTCCTTTCTGACTTTCAACATTCCTTTAAAACTTCTTTCACTAACAAGGAGAGACAGTAGATTTCAAGATAAAAAAAATCCAAAAATCAGTTCAAAGCTTTAAGTTTCTATACCCAGGAAGAAAAGTACACACACACACACACTGACAACCAAAATTTGTCAGATACAACCATGTATCTGATTTTAATTATCCTTGGTTTAAGTGTATTACCTGTGAAACTAAACTCTGTAAGTTCAAGAAGCATAATCTTTTTCCTATTGAATCCTTAATAATACAAATAGTGTCTGGAATCTAGTGGGCCTTTAATAAATAAGTATTAAATGTGTAAGTCAATATCCTTGTTGCTATGGATTCTGGTGAGTACTTCACTATTCTGTTAATAATTAGCATTTTTGAATACTAACAAAGGATCATGTTAGGCAGTAGGCTTTTGATTTTATTGGTGCAATTCTCATGAATTTTACAATCAATATCTTTCCATTGTTACCCTGGGTGGTATCCAAACCATTCAATTGAAATAGCTACAGGAGAAAAGACAGTCATTCCAACCCTTACCTTCTGTTTCTTAAAGTACATAGAAAAAGAGTTTAATTCAGAATCTCCAGCAATATGTCTCGCTCCTTAATATTCACAGACCAAACTCATCTGAAATTTTTACTCACCAATTCGTATTCTAATGTCTGTCTCCTAAAACTACCTTCCAACTATTCTATTTTCTTTTATCTTTTGCCTCCTCTTAAAACTGAATAATTTAGATTGCTTACTTTCTTTACCTAAATTATTTTCTTTTCCCTCAAGACTTAATGCCACTGTCCTTCTGTGTCTGCCATAGTACACTCTGCACACACACACACACACACACACACAGTATTTGTCCGAGACAGGGGACATACAGCATCCCTGTAGGCTTTCTTTTTATCCTTTTGTAGCCCACTAGGAACAAAAGCTCTATAATATAAAACAACTTCCGGACAAACTCTCTGATAGGCTGAACCAAGACCCATCCAGATCCCTTTGAATCCCCAAACCATGGTCTTGAACACTGTATTTACTCTCTCCTTGAAACTCTATTCATTCATTCAGTTATTATTAGGGTTACTTAATATATACCAGAGAATTTGGGGCCTACAATAAAGAAATTAACAAAATTATGTAAAAATTTTAATTTTTGAAAATGATTTCCAAGTGGGAAAATAAAATATATATGGTAAAAATAGCAAAATAAGATACAGAATTTACAAGTTATTTCACAATATAGAATAATATAATTTGAAGACATGCCAGATAATGAGAGGATAAAGAGTTGTTAATATTTAAACAGATCAGCTGGGTCGTCTATAATAGAAGGTGATATTTGAAAAGTGACTTGTGGGAAGTGGAGGAATGGGATAGACAAGAGCTCTGGAAAGATCACTCTTCGTAGATAGACTGACATCGCAAAAGTATTAAGTAGGTTTTGGCCGGTGCTGCGACTCAGAAGGCTAATGCTCTGCCTTGCAGCACTGGCACACTGGGTTCTAGTCCCAGTTGGGGCGCCGGATTCTGTCCCGGTTGCCCCCCTTCCAGGCCAGCTCTCTGCTGTGGACCGGGAGTGCAGTGGAGGATGGCTCAAGTGCTTGGGCCCTGCACCCCATGGGAGACCAGGATAAGCACCTGGCTCCTGCCATGGATCAGCGTGGTGCGCCGGCCACAGCACACCAGCCACGGCGGCCATTGTAGGGTGAACCAATGGCAAAAGGAAGACCTTTCTCTCTCTCTCTCTCTCTCTCACTGTCCACTCTGCCTGTCAAAAAAGTAGGTTTTGCTCCTCAAGAAAGAGCGCAAAGGGGGCCAGTGTTGTGGCATAGTGGGTAAAGCTGCCAACAGCGATGCCAGCATCACATATGGTCATTTCTTTCTGTCTCTGTGTCTGTCTCGCTCTCTAACTGCTTTCAAATAAATGAAATAAATCTTTTAAACAAAAAAAGGCAAAAAGGCAGTGGTGCCTGGAGCAGCAGAAATCAAGAACAGACTAAGGGAGAGATGTGTTGAAATATTTTATGTTTATGGATTTTTATGTTAATGACACATGATTTTATTGAGTCCTCCAAAGAGCCAGTGAGTCTGACAGATTAAGTTTTACTTACTTGAGGAAAATAATGTTATTAAAAAGTTGGTGTATTAGACTTCTCTACAGAAACATATCCAATAGAGGATAGGGACTAAATTCAGAAAATTTGTGGAAAAAACTGGATTAAAAGATAAATTTAGGAGATATATATCTGGCACAATGGTTACGTCTCTACTAGGTACACTTACATCCAGTACCAGAGAGCCTGGTTTCTGCCCCAGCTTTGCTCCACAAGGTAGCTTTCTGTTAACGGATCCTGAGAGGCAGCAGTTGATGCCTCAAGTTTTCAGTCCCTGCCAACCACATAGGAATCCAGGATTGAGTTCCTGACTTAAATCTGTCTCTGTCCTAGCTGCTGTGAACATTTGCGAGTGAACCTACAAATGGGAAATAGCTTTCTGTCTCTATCTAGCTCTCTGCCATTCAAGTAATATATATATATATATATATATAAAATATATAATATTCATAGTTATATATACATATATTACTTGAATACTTACTATACATATATTATAGTAAGTTTATTTGAGTGCATAAAGTTTTTTTTTTTTTTTTTGACAGGCAGAGTTAGACAGTGAGAGAGAAAGAGACAGAAAAGTCTTCCTTCCGTTGGTTCACCCCCCAAATGGCCACTATGGCTGGCACTGCGCCAATCCGAACCCAGGAGCCAGGTGCTTCTCCTGGTCTCCCATGCGCGTGCAGGGCCCAATCACCTGGGCCATCCTCCACTGCCTTCCTGGGCCACAGCAGAGGGCTGGAATGGAAGAGGAGCAGCTGGGACTAGTACCCGGCACCCCAAGCAGGACTGGAACCTGGGGTGCCGGTGCAGCAGGTGGAAGATTAGCCTAGTGAGCCGTGGTGGCAGCCAAGGGTGCATAAAGTTTTAAAATACATACACACTATTTTCATAATTCATTCCCTGTGAATCTTTTCATGGATTTCAAAACTGTTTTGGAGAGAGAGGGAGATTTATTATGGAGAATTGGTTCACAGTGCTCTGAAGTCTGAAGTGCCCCGCCAAGATCTCAACGGAATGAGAAGTAGAGCACCCTGGTGTAAACAGCAATCTGAAAGCAGGAAAAGATGGGATAAGACGGTGCAGCTCCAACACTGAGGCAGAGAAAAAGCAATGCGTTTCTCCCCACTCGGCTGTGTCCTACTGTGGCCTTCATCAGCTTGGAGAACATCCTCTCACATTGGGGAAAGCCATCTTTCAACTGAGTCCATTGATTTCAGTGCTAATCTCATCCAGAAGCACTCTCACAGAAATAATGCTGAATGTGCACACCCTGTGACCCAGTCACACTGACAAAAGATTAAGCATCCCAGGCGGGGTGCTCATCTTATTCACAGAAAGTCCTACAGGTAACTGTATTATTCATTCCTTGTAATTCTTTCAATCCCTTAGGAGTACACGCTCCTGAACTGCCTCATAACTCTTGGAATTTGCAACTTATTTGTCATGAACTCATGTATTTTAACCCAAGTGGTTGGCAAATGTCCATTGATAAAATAGATATGTAGAAAAAATGAGTGAATCAAATATCTGGAACTTGTGTATTTAGTAACGAAATAAAATATCATGTTATGCGGACATATCGAAGAATTGAACCATGCACTGATTTTGATTGAGCACTTGTCAAAAGTTTTCTGGTCAGTGACATTTAAGAAAGGCAGGCTTTATATATTCTCCAAGCTCTATCCTTGTCAAGAGTTAATTGAAAGAAATGGCATTCCTGAGTTAGGTTTTCAGTTTTGTCCTTGACTTTTATAATAAGATATTTGTAAGAAGGATGTGAGTGTAGTTTCCCTTAGAAAGTCATAGGCAAATATGTTGTTCATTAAGTCACCTAATCTTGCTTACATAAAGGTGTATTTGGTACATTTCTTCTAGGATTCATTGCAAGAAAAACATTTGCTTTACAAATTTAGTTTCATGTTTTTATTATTTCACTAATGGGAATGACCTAAATTCTAATCCCTTCCCTTACTGTTGTCCATGAATCTCAAAGCTATATTGAATATATACAGACAATCATTGTTATAGACGATCCTGTGACAGGTACAACAACTGATAGAACACTGCTCCTATGTTCAGAAAGTTTGAAGGGGCATTTTAAATCTTTGTTCCAACAACAGTGACATAAGAGGTAAAGTGTTAATAAATTTTAGTGTGGTTCAAGAGAGATTATTTCAACAGTGGAGAATGGTAGCAATTAACTTAAAAGCATATGTCTATCATCAGTTCAGAATCTTTAAAAAATCTCTTAAAAACTCATATTTATCATTTGAAAAAATGTTTTCCCTTTAATATTTTTTCTACATGTGAAAGCTAGGGCATATCCTTTCCTGGGGTAGGCAAGGAATTTATCTTTGCTTCTAATAATTGAATGCTTTTATTACGTTTGGCATCACACATCCTAATACCTTCCTATTTGACTTAGAATTTGTTCTGAAGTGGATGGATGCAAATAGGGAAAATTTCTCAAAGATTTATGAAATTTAACAAAAAGATGAAAAAGGCTGTGAAGATTTCATGGAAAAGGGCAAAATTAGAATCTTTTTGGATTAATTAATTGTTCATTTTTTCTTTAGGTGAAGAAATGAACCAAATACATTATGGAAAAATTTTTCTCCAGGTCTCTCTCTCTCTCTCTCTTTCTTGTGTTCTTGATTTTCCTCATAAGAGTTACAGAAGTGCCTACACTTGACCCTTGTACATATTCACAAGGTCAGGATGTGGTGTGTATATGTCTCTACCTGAGTATGTCTCTGGGAGTCTGACGTCTGTATCTATGTGGTGAGACAAGGATGCAGAGCAGTGGTCGAGCTACTAAAGGGCAGTTCCTGCTATCTCAGAGTCTACAGGACATGAGTTTGCTTCTTCTCATTCTGTAAATAAAAAGACCTCCTTTAGTGGACTGGTTTATCAGCTTAGGGGGCCAAATCTGATCTGAGTTGACTTATAGCTCACTGTATGATAATTATAATACATCAGCATGCTAAATGGCAACACACATCAGGTGCTAGTCCAGAGACATCAGACCATAAAAGGAATGTTTCTACCTGCTTCTCATAAAATCCATATATAATCTGTCCCTTCATTAGAATGTACCTCCCCTTTCACTAAAAACAAACAAATAAAAAAAAACAAAAAAACAAAACCTACTTAATGTTAAACAGAGTTCAGAGATGAGGCCACCCTACCCCTTGTAAGCCCACAATCTAACTGTGCAATGTGCACTTATTTCTCCATAAAATGCCTGCTATTCAACATTCTCTGACTTGCTCCTGCATTTGCCCTCCAGGCAAAATCAAGAATCTGGCTACTTGGCAGGGGATGTGGTCCAGCGCCAATAGGAGTAACATTTACCTTGGCTGGAATCTGGAATTTTAGCCAAGATTTACTGGCACAGATGTGAGAGTTCAGCTATCAGTGTGAAATAAGTAAAGTCAGCAATAAGACAAAGACTCTAGGAAAGTATAGCTTTGAAAATAAGTGGTGCTAAATTAAACATCATCATGCAGCTTCTTACAAAGCTACTGTTTTGAGGCCCTGCATGTACAAGGGGTAGTTATGATGGTTTCTGCTTAAGATTCATTTTTTTGTATGTTTAGAGGGAGAATACATTTTTTTGCAAGAATAGAATCTGTTTAAAATCTAATTTCAATAAAATTGTATCAAACATACTTAGCTCCACACGATTTGCATGAAAACCCCTCTATCATAGGGAACAGCTAGATGTTGACTAAATGATACTTCTGATTCAGTGGGGAACACTAATCCACATCTCATGGACTAAACTGGTTTTTTCATTGTGTTTAGCAGAAAAAAGACAGCAAAGTTGCTATTTCAAGGCTGCCTATTGTAGCCACAGGCTCTTCTTGGCCCGCATTTCTGACTTGCCAGCCGTGCTCTCCAGGCTCGGCTTCCCTTTGTGGGATATGGAAAGGCTGTTAGCATGTCACGATTCATAAATGTGATAACCACTGTTAAAGAAGCCTGAGCTTGTTAATTCATCTCATCTCACAGTTCGGGATAGGGCGGGGGTGGCTATGTTTAGAAGTGCTTTAAAGTAAGGGTTCCAGAACCATCTTTTCGTCCACACAATCAGCTCTCCATGATGAAAGAAGATCCTACATAAAATACATTTATGATCTGACGAGTATACCCTCATTACAGTTTTAGATCTCCATTTCAAAGACCTCATGCCTATGTTCCTCCCATGAAGTAAGACCTCTCTAAAGTGCATCACAAATGGGCTGTCACACGCTGGGTCATAAACCGCATATTGGTTGATTAGAGCAAAATAAAAGGCAACACTGGGATTCACTCCCTTGGAAGCTGGTGTTCTCACCAGCCAGGCTCACCCTTACCTTTCCAA